>OX459069.1:14308959-15508959 GCA_949775005.1 Orthosia gothica | reverse complement strand
AGATACTTGTGCACGTCATAATACAGCCTGTTAACGATAACCCGACTTTCCTGTTCGTCGTGTTCAATATTTACATAATTGTACACAAATTAAACAAGATACATAGCAAATATTTAGGGGTAATTATTATAACCACGAAGTAGTTAACTAACGGATGGACAGGTGTAGCAAAATGTCTATTTCGAGGTTTATTTTATTTACTCAAGCCCAAACTTGAAAATACTAAATTCAAGTCTCTTGCAATGCAGTCAAATACATATTTGGTAGGCAGACCTTCTTGAACACTCGTCATTGAAATCTTGTCTACGCCTGTGTGCCCGACAAAGTAATATTATGTTAGCAAAATCTTACTAAATATGTGAAAGCTGGTATGTTTAACACCTTATTGGCTGACCGGATTTGTCAACACGGGCGGGCCACGACCGGTAGCCTTATTGTGTAATGAATTCGGAAAGAGCAAAGGGCAAAGAGTATGAAAAATCGACCAATCACATGCGAGATGAAAGACGCGATGTGGCTTCCAGACTAAAGGAACGTCCTCACTGAGAGCATTCACGTGTAATGAGCATTCGACGACGAATATTCGAGTGGTGTGGACGTTGAGCCGAGCGTTACAAAGCTTACACGCAAGCGCGAACTTCGGCCGGTGTGGACGTCACAACGATTTTCGCGGAAACGGCTCGCATTCGAATGTTCACGCAAATAAAACGCTCGAAAGCGAGTACTCAGATAATGAAATCAATGAGTATGTATGTAGGATAATTACTGGCCTCTTGTAAAGCATTAAACAGTTCCTTGATCTTAAGTGTTTGTGACCTTCTTGGTCAATCGTATTATCGAATGAATGACATTTAACGAGATCGTATTCGAATGCTCCAAGGTCGAAAGGAACGTTCGACTCGAACGTTCATAGTTTTGCTCGAACGTGAATGCTGGGTTCGCTGGGAAGCATTTGTTGCTCGCCTACGATTGCTAGTTTACAAATGCTCACGAAAGAATGCTCCCAGTGAGGACGCTCCTTATGTGATTGGTCGATTTTCCATACTCTTTACCCTTGCTCTTTCCGAATTCATTACGCAATAAGGCTGCAGTAGGACATGGGATACTTTGATTCCGGTAGTAAGATTCCGTGGGCTTATTATCGGCGTATACGCGGGCGAGACCGTTGGGCAAACTAGTGAATCATAAATTGCTATTAAGAACTATTTACTTCTGTTTTAATAGTGGCTATAATATTCGACGGCTCGAAATAATCAGTAACGTCGCGGTGTTCGCGATCTTTATAAAAATGTTTGTTGTTTTTGCCCGACTGCAAACAAGGTTTATTATCTTTATTTAGAACACACGCTATGTACTACAACATGAGGAATGCTCTAGTAAATGTAAGGCTTTACCGTCACTCATCTAAACTTTATAAAATTCAGCACCAAATTATTTGTTGTGGATTATAATTATGTACTCATAACTAAACTTATTTTTTAATGAGTGATTTTGTTAGTAATTATTTTTTTAGTAGTTAAATATTGCTCGTTCCGAGTTCACAGCATGCTCGATGCTCACGTCATGTGTTGATGCCCTTGGAGTGATCATTGCGGATCTACACCAACATTGCTTTACATAAACAACGTTCATTCACAGTAAAAATATACAAACAGTATGGAAACCACCTACAAACGCTCGAAACGGCACACTAACACAAAAATACGTGACCACTCGTCGCGACGCGGCACTTAGTACTGACATGACATTACCTCGAAAGTGCACGAACGGTTTCGTCAGTGCGTACGTTTGTGTGAGTGTGCCGTTTCGAGCGTTTGTAGGTATTTTCCATACTGTTTGTGTATGTTTACTGTGGCGATGCGACGAGTGGTCTCCATACTGTTTGTATATTTTTACTGTGGTTCATATTGGAATGACTCGATAGAACCAACAATGAACAAGTGACGAATGTTTGATAGATAGCTATTCAGAATTAATATATATTATCAATGAAGTCAGTCTACAGTTCTAAAAGTTAGGCAATATAATATTTGCATTTATTTTATTATATGACATACTTTTTATACGATTCGGTACATATAGATATAGCCTTGGGAAGTCTTTACAATCAATAAACTTGAATCTTTTAAATATGCAAATAACTTAAACGAGTTTCTGTGATACATGATTTTATGTTATAGGTATATACCTCTATTTAGGTTATTACAAGGACTTAATAAGAGCCAATCAAAATTTTAACCTGTTTTGAGAAATTGTTGCCCTTAGTCAGAATGATCTACAACGGCGTTTCTGAGATATCGCAATGAATTATTAAAACTGGCGTAAATACTGATATATCGTATTTTAAGAGTCTTGTATTTATCATATGTTTCGAGTCCACTCGTGTCAAAGGTTTTTAGAAAATACAAATATTTACAATTTGCTACATATATAGTAGTTACATATTTATAGACTTGCAAGCTGAATATCGTGACAACTTCAATTACAAAAAATCTGCCAATAAATAACCTAGAAGGTAAAATAATATCACCCTGTATAAATAATACACTTTTTAAAGAAAATTTAAAATAAAGTGCTTAATACAAATTAAAATAATCTCATAGCTTTATATATTGTGTTTTTTTATATTAATGACTGCCATTGAAGAGCAATGCTAAAGACAACGAGTAACAAACAAACTGTAATAAGTTTATAGCACATGCATGGCTTCAACATCTGTATCAATTAATTTCTTATGAGGATGTGAGATTCCTTAAGGGCCTACATACCCTTTAATGCCGTAAAACGGTAGCATACTCCTTATAACGGCTAGGTTAAAAGGTTTGAAAAAAAATATATATTTATTATTGATTCATGTACATAATTTTGAACACAAGGTTTTTTTGTGTAACTGATAGTTTTGCTTTAAAAAAATAATTAACAACATGGTATTTTTTCGCAACTTTTGGAAACTCCTCCAAAACTACTTGGATGTTTAAAAATATTTTTAAACAGAAAAATTGATGGCTGGAATTTCTTCATAACTAACATAGCTTAAGTTAATGAAATAATATTTTGCAAACAAAACTGTTCAAAAGGAGGTTCAATATTGATATTTTTGCATCGAGCGGGCGCACGGCCAGTACTGCGTTAGCATTGGGGCGTATATAGCGCCTTAAGGATCATATCCATTTTTATTATTTTTATCCATGAAGCTTATCCATTGCAGTATAAATACATACTAACAAACTATTTAACACATAATTGCAAGAGATGAACTAGAATCCCAGATATAACACTGTTTGTCAAAATGAATCCAACAATTATTTATAATCAATGGCATCACCCTCTGCTTCAAGGACAGGGCATAACTTACCTACACTTTATTCGATTTAATAACATAATTTTCTTCCCAAGTTTATTTTAGGTACATTTAACGCAATATCAACGTCAACTTATCATCAAATAGAACAAACTCGGCTCTGTATTGAGATGGTTCGAATATACTCGGCAAACCAAGCCCTCATAACGATGCTAAAATGGAATTGAGAATTTTCTATATAATATATTTTCTAGTCATACAAATTTTATCACAAAGTCGAGTGACTTGACGACTATTACATGGGGCCCTCGATGGTGCTCACTTTCATAGCGAAGTAGTAGACGGCTCGACTGCCGAGGATGAAGGCCAGCAGGAAGCCGCCCACGTAGGCGACGTAGATGCCGCCGCCGTGGCTCTTGGCGGCCGCCAGCGTGCCCAGCGTCACGCCCAGCGCGATGCACAGGAACACGAGCGCCAGCGCGCCGAACACGGCGCCGCGCACGCGGGCCATGCGCGCGCCCACCGACGACACCTTGCGGCAGTGCGGACAGCGCACCGGCGCGTTCTTCAGCAGCTGATACTGGAACACCACCATCACATACATTCACACTTACTTAATTAATATTTATCTAAGGTCAACAACCTTAATGAACTCTGTATGATAAGTATCTATATCTAATTAAATATGTATGTCACTCAAGTGGAGATAATACATTTTGCCATTATCAAACTAGGAACATAAATATGACACATTCATACTCACAATAATGGAAGACAAGAAACTTTGTTGTAAACAAAATATATCAGAATGCTGTACCTACCATTTTGTAAACATGGTAAGAATTTTGGTTTTATATTTCTAAACCAATTTTATGATGCCATAGAAGTGCTAAGGACATTTTGTGGTTGAATGTTGTTATCAAAAAGTAGGTCAATTCATGCACTTAATACAGAGTTAATGAGATCACATTTAGGTACAATACGGGCGCAGAAAGTTTGCTGATGACATCATGACGTCACTCTGGCTTTCGACTCTCGCTATAGGAGAACAAAGCGAGGCGCACGGCTTATAGAGAGAATCTACCCTTTTGTGTATTTTTTTTTTTTCAATAAGTGTGAATGGAAATTGGATACAATTAAAAACAACACTTGGGAATACGATTAAAATCAAGCTTCAAAAATATTATACTGACTTGTTAAATCTGCTTAAAATCTTCATGCAAACCAATTTAGAATGTTTCAAAATAAACAATAAGTAAAGAGTTAAACATTTACCAGCCTGCAGAGTATAAAACAGCTGTTGTAAGCAAGCGCCTATTTGCTAAAGATTGTAAATTCACAACCAGTCTTGTATTTTGCATTTGTGTCAATAAACAGATGTGGATAATATTATTACAGTGACTGGTCAATAGACAAATATTTTTTAAAACTACTGAACTTACCTTAGACACTGATAATTATAATTTGTTAAACAGAGTTATTACTTGCATAGAATTTATTTGATACAATGTGTAACAAACTGTGGATGGTTAATTTTTATGAGAATGTTTTATGCAAAAAATAATGTATTGCCTGTTAGCAACAGTTTATTTTGTTGCAGTTGGTAATATACCTCCTATTACAAGGTTTAATTTTTAGGGTTCCGTACCCAAAGGGTTAAAACGGGACCCTATTACTAAGACTCCGCGGTCTGTCTGTCTGTCACCAGGCTGTATCTAAGAACCGTGATAGCTAGACAGTTGAAATTTTCACAGATGATGTATTTCTGTTGCCACTATAACAACCAAAAACTAAAAACAGAATAAAATAAATATTGAAGTAGACCTCCCATACAACAAACATGATATTTTTGCCATTTTTTGTGATAATGGTACAGAACCCTTCATGCGTGAGTCCGACTCGCACTTGGCCGGTTTTTATTATTTATTTTAAAAAAAATATTGTGTTATTTTATTTGTTTTATCTAACAATGATAACATAATACAATAGTGTGTATGGTATACCAACAGTCTAGTAGCAAGTAAAGTTTATTAGAGTTTACTAATAATGTAATGAAATAACCATTCAAGAATGCTTGGCTAATGTTAAATAATTAGAAATTGTAATTCATTTAAATATTTAGTTGTAGTTAGAATATTTTAACATAAACCAGTGTTGTTAGATTTAAAACGACTACCCACATACTCCATTATAAAATTAATTTAGAGTTATATGTGAGAATGTACATACCAGAAATGTGTCCTGACAGTGAGCGCAAACAACCCTACACATTCCAGGTAAAGTTGGCACGGGTGGAGTGACAGGAGATGGAGCCAAGTTGATAATCCTCTTGCAGTCTGCACGAGGGCATGCAATGCGCTGTGACGATGACTTGCAAATTAACAAGCAGTTGCAAGGGCAGCGCACATATTTCTTGCCAGGTGGGGCATTCCGTATAGGCTGGAAAACAAAACAGATCAAATAAAATTGCTATAAACTAAGTAAAGTATAATCTGCTGTATGTATGAGTCAGTGAACTGATTAACAACAAGAACAAACAAAAACCAAGATAAACAAAGAAAGGATTTCCACAAATATTATAATCACTATGATAGTCATGATAAGTGAGGCATTTTGACCTAAACAAATTTTTAGCAACACTATACTTTTTCTTTAGTGAAAAATAACAAGTTGGGCTTCAACTACTAACCGTGGCTTCATTGCATTCTGAACACTTGACAACATGCTGTTCTCTCTTCCCCGATATGTCGATCATGGCCTGGCACACGCGACATGTTACCATCGGCATTCCCGCTTGCTGGTACGGGGGAGGAAGCTCGTCAGGTCCAATAGGTGATATTGTGCTGACATTTACCTCCTCTGCAATACAAAAACATTACATTTGCGTGTTAGAAATACGTAACCAATCATGTAATAACTGGTAAATCTGTTGCACAATGCAGGCATTTTGATGAACTACGTAGCGGCTGCTTCGAACCATCATAGTTCATTGTTTAGCAACAAAATCTTCTAAGAATTATTAGTTGAATCATCAGCTGTCAAAACAATAAAACCAATTAGAAACTTACCATCCCTTAGTAACGGTTTAGTTTCACTTTGACCGTCCCCCATTATACTAAAATTATACTTTAGATAACGTAGTATGCAAATATTCAATAATTAAATCACGATTTTACGAAAATATGTACTCGTACTGCAATCCTCAAAACTTGATTTTTGCTTTTTTTTTTTAATTAATCGAAACATGGACACTCAGACATAAAGCCAAATTGAGTTGTGCCTTTGTTCAAAATTGTTTTTTTCATAGTTACCCACATATTACAAAGTTAATTTATGAATTTTCTTTATTACAAAAAACATAATAAAAAACAACTGTAATATTCAAATAGACATGAAATAATAGAAAGGTTTAGAGATGGGTCGTCGACGTATTTTTCGTTAACGAAAATAGACCGTCCATTTCCGTTGATCGACGAGTCGATCAACTAGTTGAATTTATCGACTAGTTCATAACGTAAACTATGTTAAGTAGACGTTCTTTATGAACTATGAGACGACGCGACGCGCGGCGTCTACGTCTCGACAACAACTTTCAACTTCGGATTGAATGTAAACAAGTACAAACCGGTTTACCTCGCATCGTTCGATCGGTCAATCGCATTACTCTTTTGCACACGTGAACCTATTGGCGTCCTTTTCTTTTTAACACAATGCATTTTTACTCCAAAATGGCATTCGGCTCATAGCAATTTACACTCTTTATGTCTAGCGTTAGAGTTCATATTAATTTGCTCGATGTTCGTCCGTTGTTGTTAGTTTTTCGGACCATTGAACTTGTACTACCGAACTAAGTTCTCGCGTCGGTCGTCGAATCACAAGTCGACATGAACGTAGTCGATTCTCAGTTTAGCCGTCTACGAATTCAACTAGTTCGTTGATTATCGGTGAACCGTCGAACCGTTCATTGTACGTCGACGGTCGAATTAACTAGTTCGTTCATTCAACGCCCATCGCTAGAAAGGTTTTACTGTCTTCCACCCAGTCCTTATCCGACACTCTGATCCGCGAAGATATTTCACGGTTCATCTTCTTTTGTGAGTATAATATTTTTAAGAAACCTACCATCCCTACCGATTATAGAAACCTAGCGAAGCTAAGCTAAGCCAGTATATAATAGTAATCTTTGAGCTAAGCTAGGTTTCTATAAAAAAAATATACTCAACTTATTACTTAACTTTTTAGCAGTGGTAACATAAAGAACATGAATAAAAGGTTTTAAAAAAAAAATACAATCTACTGTCAACATAGACTGTCAATCATAGACTACTATTTTAAACTGTCAATAGTGTTAATGTCATTGTCATGTGCACTTCTGCAGTTTGTTTACCTCGGACGTTATTGCTGTGCTCTTTGAATGTGATTTTAATATTGTCTAAACTATTTAAATACATACAAAAGTTCATACAATGGCTAGCATAGTGCATAGAGTTCGTTACTACAACGCAAAACCGCAACCAATCAACTGTGTTTCATTTAATAAAGTAAGCAAACACATCGCCGTTGCGCGGTAAGTTTTCGACCAAAATAATTAACTGTATAGGTTTTCACCAGCCTGTAACTGTCCCACTGCAGAGCAAAGCCCTCCTATCTCATACAGAGAAGGTATGAGCATTGATCACCTCGCTTGCTCAAGACGTGTCTGCGATTTCAAACTTGTTTTAATTATAATTAATTCACATTTATTTATTTTGGTTGTTTTTGCAGAGGAGATGCTTCTATTGAGATATGGGACTTAAACTATGCGCCATATCTCGTCAAGTTCATTCCTGGTGTAAAGAATGGTTCTGTGGAAGCACTTGGTTGGGTTAAGGACAGGTTGCTGTCAACAGGCTAGGAGGCACTTTGATTGAATGGGATCTAGATAAATTATGTTTGAAAACTACCATGCTGCTAACTGGATATACGGCTTGGTGACTAGACGTGAATCCAGAAAATAGTCTTGTAGCCGTGGGAACTGAACAGGGATATGTGAACCTATACAGTGTGGATAGTGATGAGATTGTTTACCATAAGTTGTTTGATAAACAGGAAGGCTGAACATTGTGTTGTAAATTTAGCAACACAGGGAATGTGCTGGTTACAGGTATGGATTTATGGAATTGTTGTTAAAATTTAAATCTCTTTACTTCATATTAACTAATATCAAATAAATATTAAAACAAGCAACTGTTAAAAACCTTAATCTAATAATAAAACATGATGTATTCCAGGTTCAATTAACACAATACCGGTGGGGAATATTGAGACTGGGCATGTGATAACCCGAATGTCTTTGAGTCGCAGAGGCAGAGAGGTTATAGTGTGGAGTTTAGGAATACTCGCAGATAACACTATCGTATCTAGAGACAGTCTTGGTAGACTTCCATTTTGTGACAGTACTCTTGGTGATCAGGTAAGAATATTTATTGTAACTGTAAAAATACCGAAAATAATACTCTTCCCAGTGTGGTTAGTGAATCACATTAATATTATATTATACAGGCGAAAGTTTGTGACTGTGTGTGTTTGTATGTTACTTCTTCACACTCAAATGGCTGAATGGATCTGGATGAAATTGGGCACAGAGTTAGATTATAGTCTGGAATAGCACATAGGATACTTTATATCCAGAGAATATGTTTGTTCGGGACAATTTTGGACTTATTTTTTGATATTATAACTAGTGTAATAATAATCATGGATCAGTATTAGATAACCTGTTTTGAAACTGCTGAGGTATTCAAGAGGGCAGGTTACGGGTGGCACACTGCCATATCTTTCAGTTTAACCCATTGGCATTTTAGTATTTAAAACAGCACACATGTTACCCCTTTGTGAGTTAGGTTCAGTCCTTTAAATAGACAATTAAGGTGGGACAGTCCAAATTTACTCTTCTTAAAATTTTAAAGGACAGTGGCACTTAGCCTCTGATTTGTGCCATTGTCTATTCTCCAACTTATACTTGCTTAATTAATTTCAGCTTGAATCCTACTTCACTCACAAAGCAGACATACTGTCAATAGCTGTGTCTGATGATGAGCAGAGTCTGTTCTGCAGTAGAGTGGACCCTGTCATCACCAACTTTATTAAAGTCAAGAGCTCTGGGAAACAAACTTAGGCTCAGTGGGTGAAGAACACACATAGAAATATTCATAAACATGATGTCAGGTATGGTTACAATTATAACACCATTCTCTACAAATCTTTATTGTTAGGATACATATTCGCGGGCTGACTGACCAAAATCTGGTGTATCATCCGCCTGCACAGCATGATTTTCTCCTTGTTTACGTCTTTTTAGTTCGCTTTTGAAGCAGTTGGGTCTTTTGATTTTTTAACCCCCGCCGGAAAAAGAAGGGGTGTTATAAGTTTCATTAACCCCCGCCGGAAAAAGAAGGGGTGTTATAAGTTTCACGTGTGTTGCTGTGTATCTGTGTATCTGTGTATCTGTGTATCTGCGTATCTGTGTGTCTGTCTGTGGCATCATAGCGCCTAAACGGATGAACCGATTTCAATTTAGTTTTTTTTGTTTGAAAGGTAATTTTGTCGAGAGTGTTCTTAGCTATGTTTGAATAAAATCGGTTCAGCAGTTCAAAAGTTATGGGCATTTTACTGTTTGAATCGGGGTGTTTTCGCAAGATAAATACGTCGGGGGTTTTTTAAATTGTAAAATTTTACTTGTTTATGATTTTTTTTTATTTATAACTTCTTTTGTTTTTTCGAATTAGGTACATTTAAACTTATTAGTAATATATATTTTTTAAATCACCTCTTAAAACCCTTTATTTTGATACCCCACACGATGGGAATGGAAGAAAAAAAATTGGGGCCTCCACAATATGGCGCCCAAAATCCGCCATTTTTCTATTGTCCAATTTTAATGTAGCCAGTGACACTTGCAGGGTTAAGACGAACCGATTGACGTACGAATCGTCAAAATCGGCCTATGCGTTTGGTCTCTGGAATGCCATAGAGGAACAAACATACATACATACATACATAGACTGATAAACACATTACCCTCCTTCGGCAGTCGGGTAAAAAGCCGAGCTTGACCCCAATGATATTCAAATAAACAGATATGTTATAAGCGCGCGCATTGTGAAGACTCGAATAGTAGACAATTGTATGATTTAGTCTTTAGTTTATGTCACGCATGGCGAAGAGCGATACGCTTTGTTGAAAAAAAAAACAAAATTAAAAAAATGCCATCGTGTGTATTTAGAAAGTGTACCAATTATAATACCAAATTACATAAAACAGAAGGGATCTCATACCATATGTAAATACGCAATACACCTCAATTTACTAATTTATTTCAATTTTTTTTCCTAATTTTCTGATATTTGGAGGTTACAAAAAGAAAAAACATTGGTTGTCAGAATAATGTTTGTTTACATTCACACGCAAGTGACAAACACTAGCTGTCTCTTTTTTTCTTGTTTGTTTTATCAAGCCATCCCTTTCGACATTGTAGTGAAATGTCAGATGAATGAAAAGTGTGTATGTGTGCTGCCGCTGCTGCGCGGAACACTTTTTTCAATTGTTTTGTGAGTGTATAACGTATCTGTTTATTTGAATATCATTGGCTTGAGCCGTAATTTTATTGGGTTCTCTTGTAGCAAACCTCAGTGTCATAGAGATATTTTTTTCTTTAAATAATATTCAAACCTTTTTTCGGAGGACTTGTAATTCATGGAGAGAAACTTATTTCCGTCGTCTTGATGGCTACCTCACATTCTCCAGCTATCCCCCGAAGTGGGTGATGACGCTGCCGCCCACGATAGCCACGTTCTCCGGTAATCTTTCACTTTCGTAGACAATGTGTTTCAAGAGGTTTTGCAGTAGCATAACATTCAGAATAAGGGCTAGCACAACCTAGACGCTACGTGATACGGACTTGTTAAGACAGCAATACAATTTAGAACTTTATTTCATCATCATATTTCAGTCCACTGCTGGACATAGCCTCCCCCGAATTTACGCACATCGTTCGGTCCTGTGTGACTCGCATCCAAGGGATTCCCGTAACCTTAAGGCGGTACCCCGAGCAAAACGCCGCGCAAGCCGTTTTTTGTGCTGTTTTTAGGAGCTATCTACTCGTTATTTAAAAAGAAATGTTAATTAATAAAAATACATTAAAATTCTACATAATATTGATTCTAAAATGGTAGATTTAGTTTTTTTTTAAATGTTGTATATATTTCACTAATCTCCTTCCAAAAAAACATAAAAATGAGAAATAATTATTGATATTATGCATCTCCTCGTAAAGTGTTCATTAATTATTTTTTGTACTAACACTAATGGATAGACAATTTAATAACGAACATTTTTGTAGATTTTTTTTTTTCAATAGACCAATATGCGATTTTATAAAGATTTTATTCTGAAATCTGGGCGTATTCACTACTGTAATTCATGCGCCACCAGTGCCGCTAGACCAATAGGAATGCTCATATCTCATGCCGATTTTTTGGTCAGGGTACCGTCTTAACCAGGTCATCGCTCCACCTATAGGGAGGCCTTCCGACGCTGCGTCTTCCGGTACGCGGTTGCCACTTCAGTACTTTTCGGCTAGGAACTTTATTTATTACCACAAAGAAAGGTACCGGTATAGCGGCGGTACACGAGGCAAGAGCCCACTAATGCCACGCTACGCCTCACGAATTTCTGCGAATACGCAACGAGGCGCGCCACTAAACAACAACAGCCGTATTGCGTAAGTGAATACGGCAACGCAAAGAGTTTGACCGCTATCCACTAATCGACCAATCACATGCGAGATGAATGACGCGATGTGGATTTCCGTCTGTGTGATTGGTCGATTTGGTCGATTGGTGAAACTCTTTGCGTTGCCGTATTCTTACGCAATACGGCTGCTGGTCTGTTCAAGCATTGACGGGTTTCTGATAAATAAAAGCTCTTTTGATTGCTGTATAAATGTTTTTAAATGTGTGATCATGTCTTCCACTGCATCATGTAAAAAAAGATTCTTTATTTTTATTTTCTTATTCACTTTGCAGGTACAGCACAAGAAAGGAAGTCTGGAAACTAGGTTCATATGAAACCAAGAGTGGTAATGTGTTGGTCACCAACATCAGTACCAAAGGGAAGAACCAGATAAGATGCTGTGCGCTGTCGCCTAATGGAGAACTAGTCGTTTATTCCACAGCCAGTATAGTTAGGATGCTCAAATTGGATGCTGTAAGTATGCAAGGGTATTTCTAATAGTTATTTAAGGGTGACCTAGTCGGTAATTTTTCCAAAAAAACGTAGTATGGCGATTACTCCACTGTTTGACTCGTTCAAAATAAAAAAATATAACAATTATCTAGCCCTGTATGGAAACAAAAAAACGTATTTTTGAAAATTATGAGCGTCGAAAGTTCCGTAAATCAACTATAAAAAATACCATAAAAAGAAGGAAAATTGCATAAAAGCCACCATACAGTGATAGATTAGTAGTTCAAAAATGCAAATAATTTTATTGTGAACAGATACTTTCAGTATTTTTTTCATGATATCCATATTCCCAAAGGTCTCTATATAAAATTCGTTCTCTTCCCTTTCACTCACTCATCCCTTTCGCACGTGTCGCCGGATGAATTGTCGCATGCATTTTAACTCCGCCTACAAAATAGTTGGTGCCGCCGACTAGGGCACTCTGTTAATTGTTGTTTGTACAGACTAGCTAATATTTGGGAGGGTCACTAAGTTTGTGAAAATCATTCCTATTTTTTTGTAAGAACCATTTCACACTACCGCACACGGCTATTTTGCTTAACAATGCGATGCCCTTGCAACCTGCTGCCGCAATGACCCATCTTTCAACTTGTGCTTCTTAAAAAAACTCGCTACTGTATGTCATAGTATCTATACACTAACGGTTTTAAGAGACAGATGATAAAAGGCAATGAGAATATCGCATTGTGGAATCAATGCAATGGTGATATTCTTATTATTCGTAGAACTATTTTTCCTTTTTCGTATGTTTTTGTTTGGCTTTTATATTACTGAAATATTCGCGTTTGGCTACTAGGTACCTAGCTCATCTGATGTTTTCCAGGCTATAATCTGTCTCTGTGCCAAATTTCATCCAGATCTGTTCAGCCGTTCTGGCGTGATTGAGTAACAAACATACATCCTCACTTCCACATAAACACACATATCCATCTAAACTTTCACATTTATAATATTAGTAATGTTATTGCAGGATGAAGAGCTTACCAACATATCAGTGGTATGGCGTGCCCGAGGGCGGCTGCGAGCGACGACTCGAGCTCTGCTGGCACATGCTGCTGTGCTGCTGGCACTCTGCATGTTCTACAAGTGGACCTAGAGGCCGGGGCCACATCGGTGCAGACTATCTCTTTAGAAAAGTGTGAGTAATCATGATTTTTTTTAAAGAATATTTTAAGTAGTGTTGAGATGTAATATATTCGTGCAGCAGGTTAAGGCCCTTTAATCCGTCTAGCCTTAATTTTTTTATTTGACATTACAAAAACTTATCATTTAGTGATGTCCTAATGCGTTACTATTTTTATTTCTTACAACAATCGACTTGATTTACGAAGAAATTTTAATTGATTTAAAACATTATTATTTTATATTTGCACAATATTTTATATTGTTTTCTAAACATACCCAATTAGGTAGTCAATCAAAATTGTTTTATTTAAATTGGTTCATCCGTTTAAGAGCTATGATGCCACATACAGATACAAAAAAACACAAACACTGGTACACACGTCAAACTTATAACTCCCCTCTTTTTGTATCGGGGGTTTAGAATGGAGTTTTATTGAGCAGTCTATTACCCAAAGTGAGTGTGGTGCCCCTGTGCTGAATACGACGCTAGAGTGTACATACTCCTGCACTTTAATGATCGCCACTGACTCTGCATTTACCGTGGACCAAAACATTAAAAGTATTCCATCAATTCGAAAAGAAAAAGATTGGTCAAGTTGGATGGCTCTTTCTCAGTCAGTCAGACTAGTAAAGGCCATTTCAGACTGGAACTACTATTAAACTTTATTTAGTAGTTTATTGATAAGATCCTAGTTTAGAATAGTTTTTAACCCCCAACGAAAAAAGAGGGGTGTTATAAGTAAGTAAGTATAATAAGAGGGGTATGTTTTGTGTATCTGTGGCATCATAGCTCCTTAACGGATGAACCGATTTTGAATCGTTTTTTTTTTGTTGGGAAGGTGAATATGGTATTTATAGTATGTCGGTAATCGGTTTAGTTGTCTGTAGCAGCTTGTCTCTCGACAAAGGCCTCCTCCAAGGACTTCCATGCAGCTCGATCTCTAGCTATTCGGTTCCAGTTAGGGCCCGCCAATTGCCTGAAGTCGTCCTCCCAACGCTTACACTGTCTCCCTTTGTTTCTTTTATCGCCCCTAGGGTACCACTCTGTTATTATATTGGTCCACTTTTCTTTTGTATCTCGTAACATATGTCCTGCCCAACGCCATTTTAACTTTCTACTAACGATATGCGCATTTTTGAATTTTGTTTTGGTTTTTATTGTTTCCAAATTCACTCTGTCACTTCTTCTTACCCCTATTACACTTCGTTCGATGCTGTTCTGGCACACTTTTATTTTATTCGATAGCTGATCTGTCAAAGCTCACGTTTGACATCCATAAGTCAAGCACGGGAGTATGCAAGTGTTATATACAGTTCTTTTCATTTTTATGGACATTTCATCATTTTTCATTATTTCAGTAAGGCTCCAAAATCTTTTCCATGTGTTTGTTATTCTTCTGTTTATTTCCATACGCATGTTATCACGGGGTGATATTAATTGTCCTAAATAAATGTATTCATTAACATACTCTATTTCTTCCCCGTTAACCATTACAGCATCTGAATCTGATTGTTGAGCGTTGGTCATTATTTTTGTTTTACTTAAATTCCTTGACAGCCCCGCTGCAGCACTTTCATCAGCTAGTTGTTGTAGCATTAGTTCTAAGCTCCGTGAATCTTCAGAAAACAGTATTAAGTCATCGGCAAAGCGCAAATGGTTTAATTTTTGGCCATTGATCTTAAGGCCTATATCTTCCCATTCAAGATTTCTGAAAATCATCTCTAGAACCGCCGTAAACAATTTTGGTGAAATAGGATCTCCTTGACGAACTCCTCTTTGGACAGGGAATGGTTCTCCTATTGTCTCGAGCTTTACTTGGGCTGTGCCTCCTGAGTAAATAATGTTCAGGATTCTGATTTATTTCACTTGAACACCTTGACATTTCAGGGCTTCCCATATGTATCCATGTTCCAGAGAATCAAATGCCTTACGAAAATCTACAAACCCTATGTAGTACGTTTTCTTGTATTCTTGATATTTTTGCAGGACCTGTCTAAGAACATGGATATGCTCAATTGTAGAGCATTTACTACGGAACCCAGCTTGCTCTTTTGGTTGGTTTTCGTCTAATACATTTGCAATACGGGACAGAACTATTTTGGAAAACACCTTGTAAATATTGGACATTAAGCTTATCGGCCTGTAATTATTTATGTCCCCTTTATCTCCCTTCTTGTGAAGTAATATTATAGTTGATTTCATCCAATCAGCAGGTATATTCTCAGTTATTATAATTTCATTAAACAGGTTTGTTAGTACTGGAGCTATGATAGGTGCTGTAGTCTTAAGTAGTTCATTTGTTATCTGATCCGACCCTGGAGCTTTATCCATTTTCTAAAAATCTGCTATAAATAACTTGTCACAAATAATATAAATTATTTCAGAATCTATAAGTCGTATCAAGCACGTCTGAGAATCTTTAAAGGTTTGAATTAGCCATCGAGTCACTACAAACAGTCGTTGTAACTGTTAGGGAACCCCAGTAGAACAAACTTTGTCAAAATTCTTGGTGTATTATATTCAGTAGGGCGACTAGTCGGTAAAGCCGACCATCCGGCGACTAGTCGGTAAAGCCGACCATCCGGCCACTTGCGAAGTAGGCGACATGTCGGTGACTATTCGGCAAAGATCGCTATTCACCGACTATCCGGATTCTTACTTTGTATGTTTTTATCAATAAATTGTTTATAGAAGGAATTACATTAAAAAAGCTTGATTGTTATTTGTCATTTGGCACTGATTACAATTGACTGTATGATAAATAATTGTCCAATTGGTCAAAAACAAATCCACACAAGAGATTTTCTTTTTGACATTATTAAATTTTAATTGAGCTTTTTCATTTTAAAAGAACAATCACAGTATTGTATTTATTTTTTTACACAAACACACCTCCCGTGCGAAACCAAAAATCAAGAAACAATGCGAACACAAAAACCGCCACACTCGCTGGCGGTGGTTGCGACTTGCGCGCGAATCAGCTGTAAACGAAGCGTCACGGAAACTGCCGAATGCCCCCGAAACCGTTATTGGCATGGCCGACTAGCCGGCCCCTTTACAACCGACTAGTCGGCCAAAGTCGTAGTCGGCGCATCTCTAATTTTAATGGATTTGTTTATTTTCAGGAGATAGCAGAATTAGAAGAACCAGTCGCTAAAAGAAAGTCGCAACCGGCTATTCAGAATATTGCACTAAATATCGTTCCTATTAAGGTAAGCTATTTTTTTTTTGTTTTAATGGCCATTCATTGCACCTGTAGTCAGTTTTTATATTTAAACAGTTTCCTACAAACCATCCGCAGCCTTCGTCCATGTTCGTGATAGTTGATACTATCAGTAAAGCCGGGTATCGACATTGTGAGGCAGCCTCGCAGAGTGGATACGCGTTTGCCTCGCGAGCAAATCCTAACTTAGCCACAGGCAAGAGTGACAGATACAACACATTTCAAAGTCCAGCTCCTGAATCTCGTTGAGCCGTATTTTCGTCCGGATAATATATTTGTGGCAAACCACCCAGTCTTACCTGGTAAACAAGTCTTATGGTCTACCTCCAGCCAGTGCTATAGTTGTAAACCTGCGTTTCTTTTTTCAGTACTTGGCTGATTTCCACTGGCTCGGCGAGGATGAAGCTGTTACGCTAGAAGTTCTGCCCGAAAATATAATCTGACAATTGCCTCCTTTTGCCGCTACGAAACGACATGGACACATATTATGATTTAAATAAAAGAATTTAAGTAACTTTTAGCGTTTATTTTCAAGATACATCGATTTATACATCCTGATAACATTAACAAATGAGTAGATAAACGGAACAGAGACAAAGCTTCCTAAGAACGAGCAAAATTGTTACCTATTTTGGTAGGGTTGTCACAATAGGTGAAAACAAAAACAAAACATTTGTTAAATAGTTTTATTATTTATTATGTATGATAGAATACTTTACAAATTACATATTCAATTTTTTTTTTGTGTTTTTAATAATTTATTGTTTCTTTTAATTGTGTGATAAATTCTGAATCTAACAAAGGTTTTTCAAGTAATCTAACGAGAAACACTCACATGGCATATCAAATTTACAATCTAATCATCAAAGTATTTCGTTGCCAACATTTACAATATTTATTTCCAGATCTAAATATTCGCGAAACTTTTGCTCGAGCAACGTTTATTATTATACTAGCATAGCTGTTGAGGAGTTCCCTCGTGAGGAGACTATCCTGTCTACTGCAGCAGTTTATGGTGGAGATCATTTCGTTCGATCAACGTTTCGAGTCCATGCTTCTATTCGTTAAAGAGTTGCCTCGTAAGGAGACAATGCTGGCTGCAGTAGCAATTCATAATAAAAATCGTGTTAAACTATCAAAATTAAACTAATATACAAAATTTCGTGACCGTGCTACTACCCGTTGAAGAGTTCCCTAGTGAGGAGACAATCATGGCTGCAGCATCAGGTTATATCTATCATATTATTGCATTGTCACTGAAATTACGGTATACAACATTTTAGCTCAATCAGACATCGGGAAGTGGTACAAATTTTACTTGCAATATTTGAACTTTACACACATACCTACTACATACCAACCCACCCACATACCTACAAATGTTTAGTAAAAGCTTGTAATAACAATAAAAAGGTAAAAACACTCCGTGTAGTACCCTCTTCTTATCAAAAAAAGTATCATACAATAAAATAAAGGTACATAATTGAAAAAGTATTTATCCAATATTTACTTACTTATTGTACTTTGTACTCCTTGGGATAGTCAAAGTATGATATATTTTTTCTAGTATTATTCATACACCAGTACAATAAACAACCATTATTAATAATAAAATACAACGTTTTTACATTAAAATATTCAAACTTGCAACTAACAAAACAAACAACGTGCGTTGCACAGACCCTGAGATTGTCCACTGGCTGTGCCAACTTAAACCGGTTTTTCCAGTATCGCCGCGTACGCGACAAGCGGCCAGTGGTCACGCACTCATGCGTCCGCGTGCTTGTAGTAGTGCAACCGATTTGCGCGGTTGTATGAAGCTTTATCTCTGTTCCGTTTATCTACTCATGTGACATTAATTCCGAGAATGGATAGTTCGTCGCTGATTTGCCAGATCGATCATTAGTTTCAAAACAGTCTGCTGCGTACACTCATCTGCCCAGTACTAAATTGTTCAGAAAGGACAATCATTTCAAGTTTAAAATGGGATCAATATAAGATTATAAGAATAAGGATATATTTGAATAATTGTGTTTAGAAGTGCGCAAGGACTTTCGATAGAGATGTTGGTCTTAATTTACCGTGGGTAGGAGATTATTATTAAAAAACTATAGTAGAAACATTTTAAAAAGTATTGTGCTTATGATTACAAAGGGCATCGCAACTTAATGATTATTCAGTCTCGTTCATGATTCGCTGCAAGTTGTCCCAGCCCAGGGGCGACACCGTGAGCTGTTGCGGACGCGCCCACATCTCGTCCGTCATCTCACATCTCGACGGCGGCAACTTGTATGATATCGGATCACCGTCGACGCTCCTGGAAAAAGTCTCGAAAATAATGCGAACATTTTTTTTTACTTTTCCTAGTACATTTTATAAGTTGGTCGACTATTACTCGAAATATTGTAAATCCTAATTAGCTGTGAATGTTTTCCTTTTGATTTCGTCATTTATTCTACTGCCGTGAATTTTTACACATATCCAAAAGCAACCATTTAGCTGGCAGGGGATGGTTTGGTACACTTGGCTCTTAACAAAATATAGCAATTTAAAGCCTTATTTTACGCAAACGGAACCCTGAATGGAAAAATCATCCCCTCTTTACGTGTACTGGGAGGTATCCTAAAAAAATATATTTTTCTTGAAGTTATTTTACTGGTTCTTTGTTGACTATGGAACCCTAAAAAGTAACAAATAACAAGCAACTCCCTACGAAAGTGATACAATTTAGCTGCTAGAGTGTATCACAAACGGAACCCTGAATGGAAAAATCATCCCCTCTTTACGTGTACTGGGAGGTATCCTGAAAAAATGTATTTTTCTTTAAGTTATTTTACTGGTTCTTTGTTGACTATGGAACCTAAATAGTAACAAATAACAAGCAACTCCCTACGAAAGTGATACAATTTAGCTGCTAGAGTGTATCACATGTTATTTACGGGCTCTACGCTTTAAAGCCGTTAAAATACACATGATGGCAAAGATATACGCACCCTAAGAATACAACCGTCTGCTTGTAAGGGTCGTAAATTTGTCCGTGCCTTAATGGTGGGCGGAGCGGATAATCTCGGTCGGTTTTCACCAGACGTCCGAAGCGCTCTAGAGGGCACTGCGCGCGTCGCCCAATCATCGCTGAAAAAAGTTTTAAACTTTTGTACTTAGCATAATAAAAATATTTTCAAATAGAAAGTTATATCTTTCTTTTCTTCTTAAATATCTTGTAGACTTACATTTTTATATCGTGGTCTTTTAACTTTTTGCGTTTGCAACCAAGCTCAAGTCGGTCACCTTTGCTCACACTCAAGGACTTTGAAAGTTCTAATTAATTGTCTTAATTTATGTCTGTGATTGCTTTATGCAGCAGAGTTACCGTATCATTTATTACGAATTTAATTAAGTAGGTACTCTACTCTCCTCATGTCTTCAGTATTTTATCTTAATTTTATTTTTCCATGGGTTATCTAACTTTGTGAACTTAGATTGAGTTGGTGGGTAGTAACTATGTAAGTATTTGGGCGCTCTGAAGCAGTTGCCATTGATCCAAAGTACCTCAAGATATTACACTTTTATAACGTTACAGCACACCCCTAGGAGGTGTTTAGTACAGGCCGTATTTCTTTAGTTATGTTTAGACTCCCATGTGGGGCCACCCTATTTTGCATTTGCTTCAATTAGAGCTATGGTATGCTTTCCTTTGAGGATTAAACTTTTTTGTTAGGAAATGGTAAAGCTTAATACCTATATAGCTTGGCATAATGTCCGTTGTCAACTATCGTCAAGTTAAGCAACACCTACCTAGTCAGGCAATGCGTTTAAGGAACCTCCCTGAAGGTGCGACGGAATGAGGGCTTCCATTTTGGTACTCACCAGTTGGCACCACTGGCGAGTGTGGTCCTTAAAATAAAGCTGTTAAACGTTGTTATTACGCGCACGGAAGCAAAGTTTGAATTAAAATAATTTATTATGCCGTAGATGTGCGATAAAATATAAAATCGCCGCAAAATAATAGATATTATGCCGCAGTTTTGCTCTGTTTTTTTTTTCGGGCAAAATGGAGGATAAAAATTGCCGTAAATTAAAATTTTAAAGAAGTGGTTGGTAAAACCCGTACCCGTATCCAGAACAATAAAAAGAAGCACCTATTAGAACTTCGCGTTTCAAGCCCAAATATCTATAGAATTTGTCATTTTGAAGACCTCTCTTTACACCAGCGCCCCTAGCGGCAAATCCAAACTCGATAGCCCTCTTTGCGCCGATAGGCGATAACACGCACGCAGTTGCAGTTCAAGTGCATTGTGACCTTGTAAATGTATTTGAAATTTCGCTTAGTAAAAATCGCTGTGATATAAATCGAGCGCTTCAAACCATCAGAAAGGTTATTAAGAGTAGACTAAACATCAGCGAATCGATTTTGAAACTTTAGTCATCGCCTAGCCCAGTTGGTTCAAGAGTTACCCGCATTACATTCTGAGGCCTTAGTGCGAGTTTTTACTCACGCTCAATCGCATTACCGTAAACATCAATTTGTATTGATACTAGATAAGCGCCATCTGGTGACGGTAACGAGAAACCTCTTTTTTTGTATACATTTAAACTTATGAGATCGTTTACGTTATCACGAGTGAGTACGGAAAAAAACTCGAACTAAGGCCTCTGAGGCCTTAGTGCGAGTTTTTACTCACGGTCAATCGCGTTAACGTAAACGTCAATTTGTATGGAAACTGGATAAGCGCCGTCTGGGGACGGTAAGGAGAAACCTCTTTTTTTGTATACATTTTGACATAAGAGATCGTTTACGTAACACGAGTGAGCGTGAGTCACGCGTGAGTAAAAACTCGCACTAAGGCCACTGGTGTCGACTAACTAGTATTAGAGAAAACGGATTTTTTTAAATTAAAGGTAAAAAGTAACCTGCTGAAGTGGGTGGTAAAGGCGATGGAGACGGGTCCACCGTCACTGGATACTGCTTGGGCTCAAGTTGGCTGCTATGTGATTGCAAGGCTGCGTGATATTCTTCCACAGTCATGCCTGGAACGTTAAGAAAAGAACTTGGTGTAGAAACCAAAATAATGTGAAAGTTTTGATGAAAAAAAATAACAGCATCTAGGTATTTACCTCTTCGATCAACAACAATCAACTAGTTAACGGGTCACGTACAAAATCAATGCAAAATTCTGTCCGCGTGAATATATACTTACTTACTTACGTTTTTACGCCTACAACACAGAAATATGCAGGTATTATTCTTCGGGTTGAGTTTGATCGGGTCGAGTGGGCACGGACCCACTCAAGTGAGCTGTTATTTACCGAGACGTATTTCTTGCGCCGACCCTACATCTAGTTGGTATTGTTGATCGAAGATCTGCCTACATCGTTCGGAATTCAATTAGGACAAATAGGTACATAATAAGTATTACTCACCGCATTTTTGTGCTTCTTCTTCCTGTATTTCTCGAATTTTGCTATAAAAATACCATCTTTCTGGCCAAAGCTTTGCTGCAGATTTCGATTTTTTCATAACGGAGTTTCTGAAATATTGAATGAAAAAAACTTGTTAATAATACGAAATACTCGGTGCTGGGACATTGGAAACGGAAGAAGAGCCGCGAGTTAAAAGTGTGTCTCACAACTAAGGCACGTGTAACACAGGTGTCGCATGTGTAAAACATAGCGCACGCGGGCCGCCTGTTTACGACGCGACACACGACACGACAAAATGTGGTCACAATTCAGTGTCCCATATATTTGTATGGACCGTTTGTTCATTACACGACACCGCACCAGACGCGACACGATTTGCAAACGGTTTTAGGCTATGCCGCTATGTCGTTGCGACTTTTTTGCGGTGACGTTTTAGCGGCTGCACAAAACATATGAGCTTGTTGACGATACGAAACTCACGAGCTTATAAAACAAAACAAGTGCACTGCAGTGTCGTTACAGAATCGTGTCTAGTAAACAAACGAACGGACGTCAGACCGTCTGCCGTGTGTTAAAAATCGTACCCGCAAATCGTAACGAGCGGTGCCTGTTGAACAAACGATCTGGCGTTGTCCTAATACAACGCGAATACGCGATTATCGTGCGAATAAACGATTCGAGCATCGCGTGGTCGCGCGATCACAAAATCTGGGAGTCCTAATAGAACGCGAATACGCGACCATCACGCGAATTAACGACGCGAGCGACCGTGGACCTTGGTACGCAGGACGTCGAAAACACTTAGTTTTCACGTGTGTGGATGACCTATTTAGCGGGTCTATCAAAAAGTTATTTATAAAATCAAAAGCCCTACTGCTTAAAAAGCGAACTAAAAATATATAAACAAGAAGAAAATCATGCTGTGCAGTCGGAGGATACATCTGGTTTTGGTCAGCCAGCTCACGAGTATGTATCCTCCGACTGAACAACATAAGTTTCTTCTTGTTTACGTCTTTTTAGTTCGCTTCTTAAGCAGTCAGGTTTTTAAATTTTTTGTTTTGACTTTTTTGTGAATAAGTTTTTATTTCTCTCTTTTTAGTTTTGGTTCACCATCACTAAAAAGAGATCAAGTTCCATAGTAAGGTACTTATGGGGTTGTCAAAATGTCCCATAATGAATAACTCAATTTACGGTAGTATGCTCCATATCTTGAAAACTGCAGAACCAATTTTGATGAAGTTTGAACTATTCCCTAAGTAGGAAGAGAGATACTTAATCCAAAAAAAAATATTATGTTCCGATAACTACACACAAACATACATACATACACTTCTAAAATTTGGCACACAGATTTAGAAGCCCACATAGAGTAACATAATATTGTGCAATTCCAACATTATTATCTACATAAATACGTATCGAATTGATAACCGCCTTTTTTGTGAAGTCGGTCAAAATCGTATATATTATTAAACTAAAACAAAAGAAGACTTACAATATTCCCTGAGCCTTGACAGGATCAGTGGAAGGCTCTCGACGACCACCTATATTAGCCGCGGCAGGTGCTGCTGGGGCTTCCATTATATTATATTAGTATGAAAATAGCTAACGTTCTCAAAACTAAACTGTATCGTCGCAAGTATTGAAAACTACTAGATAAAGATTTCGAGCCCCCTGTTCCTTATGCAGAATGTTGCTGGGTGATGAATGGAATCGATCAAGCAATAAAAAGGAATTATCAATACCCATTTAACAATGAAAAGTCACGGTGAAGGCAGTTTATTCAATCCTTTGATGTCATGCAATCAGAAACGTTCCTTATGTAATTACTGTTTTAAGACTTTGACGTTTGAAGGTAGTTAGGCAGTAGCTAGTACTGTTCGTACCTACCTATGCACCTATATCACCATTGGTTTCCATGCCTTCAGTAAAACTACGAAGGGGAAATTCCGCATCCAACATTATTTTTGCTGTAACGGTATTTTATACGTTCTCAGAAAGAAACTGCTAGTTCTATTCATGTTTTATTATAAGTACCAAGTTTTAGTTACTTAAACAAATGAATGTTAAAACCCTCTATCGAAAATAGATTCAGTAAATAACAAAATAAACGAACAATGAAAACTTCTGATTTTCCTTAACTAACTAAAAAGTTATAAATAAAAAAACTTAATTCAAAAAATCAAAAAACCCGACTGCTTCAAAAGCGAACTAAAAAGTCGTAAACAAGGAAAAAATCATGCTGTGCAGTCAGAGGATACATATTCGCGGGCTGGCTGACCAAAATCTGGTGTATCCTGCGCCTGCACAGCATGATTTTTTCCTTGTTTACGACTTTTTAGTTCGCTTTTGAAGCAGTCGGGTTTTTTGATTTTTTGAATTAA
The DNA here is from genome assembly GCA_949775005.1 of Orthosia gothica. NCBI lineage: Eukaryota > Metazoa > Arthropoda > Insecta > Lepidoptera > Noctuidae > Orthosia > Orthosia gothica. The sequence continues at coordinate 15,484,219 of OX459069.1, read as the reverse complement.
GTTTTTTACTGGATCTATTGTCAAGAGGATGTTGACGAATGGTGCTGCAAATGCACAAGTTGTGCGGCTGTGAAAGGAGCACATACTCATAGTAGAGGTACATTGAAGGATTACAATGTTGTACGGTTACGCAAACGGTCCAGCAACATTTAATGGGGGGGGGGGGGCATTAAGCCGAAGCGGGAATAAGTAATTCTTGGTTTTCATAGACTATTTCACAAAATGACCGGAAGTGTTAGCAATTCCTAATCAAGAAGCCTCTACGGTGGTTGATAAGTTAGTTCACGAAATGTTTTGTCAGTTCGGGGTACTCTTGGAAATCCACAGTGATCAAGGCCTGCACTTCAAGTCAGAAGTGTTCAAGGAGACGTGTCGGGATCATCCGTAACCAGACGATATGGTTGAACGATTTAACCAATCGCTGCTGTAGAGGTTTGCCGGTCGGGCAAAGGTTGTGGAAAGCAGACAGAAGGATTGGGACAAACACGTTCAACCATTTCTTCTGGCATATCGCAGTGCTGTTCATGAAAGCACAACAGTAACACCAGCTTTTGCTAACTTCGGCAGATCTAATCACCGGTATCCCTCCTGAGTCTCCACGCAGTGTAACAGATTATGCGAATGAACTACGGAACAGGATGAATGAATTATATGAGCACATCAGACAGACAGGTCAGCAGATGTTTGAGAGGATGAAGACTAGGGCATGCAATATCGCAAGGTTCTCAATTCTGGAACCGAGTTCTAATACTGGAGATCTGATTCCGGAACTGGTAACTTTTAAAGTTTATTTCATATCAAACAAGATTTATAATTATATCAGTCTTTTAATATTTTTTAGTAACAAATTAAACATATTTGGTCATCTTTCTCCCTTTTAACTCTAATGACACATTTCAAACCGAAAAATCAACAAGGCTTATCTTCTTGTCGCTGGCATGACAGTCTTTAAATTTTTTTTGGCCCAAAACTTAGCCAATTCCATGACGTCATCTGTGGCAGCACATAGATCACCCTGGTTACATGTTTTGGGGCACAGAGGACAGGACAGGAGGTGGGGCATGGTTTGCGACTCAGCGCCACATGCACACCCTGCCGCTGTTCCGTCGAGGTAATCCCATTTTCCGAGGTTGGAGTTACACCTTCCTACCTGGGTTCTGAGGCGGCTCAGGGACTTCCATGTAGACCACAGAAGGTTAGATCCTGCGGTAAGATGCTCACTCGGAGATTAATAATATGTTGGTCCAAAAGTATTCTGCCACAGTCTGCAGCGGGCGTCGGCCAGTTCTCCTGACAGGGGAAACCACTGTTTTCAGGAAGCTGTGTCTGCTTTTCAGCCGTTGCGTCAGTAGTTGTGCACCGAATAGTGGGTGTCTGGTGTCATGCTCCTGCTTTTGTTTCTCGACTGCACTCGCAACTTCCCTTTGGAGGTGTGAAGGCGCCATCCCGGCTGTAGGGTATAGTACGCATAAATAAGGATTTGGCTACAATATGCGAATGGAGTGAGGCAAATGGGCTTCAGGTAAATCCGTCGAAGACCCAGATCATAGTTGCTGGCAGCTCTAGGATGACTCCAAAAGTAAATTGTACACAACTTCCTCTGGTACAATTTAACGGAACTACTATTCCAATAGGTGAGAAGATTAAGAACCTTGGGGTTTGGATCGACATATATCTGTCTTGGGGTCCGCAGCTTCAGGACGTAAGCCCGCAAAATTTTTGCATCTGCCAGGTCCCTTAGACGATTGCGAAACTTTCTTCCCACTGCCACTAAAATTGCGCTTTCACAGTCCTTTCTGCTTTCTATCCTTGACTATGCTGATGTCAGTTATCTCACGATCGATGTCGATCTCACCCAGGCACAACTTGATAAACTTGAGCGTCTTCAAAACCTTTGCATAAGATTTATATTTGGCCTGCGCAAATATGATCACATTTCTGAATTTCGGACAAAGCTCAAGTGGCTTCCCATACGTCTTCGCCGGGATTCTCATATTTTATTTCTGCTTTACGGTATTCTACACAATCCTGCAAGTTGCCAGATAAGAGATAAGAGAGGGTTGCAGGCTGCAACCCTCTCTTATCTCAAAGAACGTTTCAAGTTCCTTCATGACACACATAATAGATATCTGAGGTCATCGGAAAACTTGAGACTAGAGATGCCGATGCATTCCACCAGCTTCTTCTGCCGATGCTTACCACCAGCTTCTTTTACGGTTAAAGCGGTGCGATTGTGGAATGCTTTGCCCGTGTCAATAAGGAGTGCTCAATCTCTGCCCATTTTTAAAACTATGGTGAAGAATCACTACCAGAGAGGTAATTTTTAAACAACCTTTAATAGTTGTTTTTCTTGATGTCTATGTTTTGTTCCATACTTGTTACTGTATATATTTCTCTATGTAGTATATATATATATATATATATATGTATTTATTTTCTATATAAATAGTACACCAAACCTTCCTACAGTACTGTCATTCCTTTAATTTTTTTTAAATCCATCCAAAGGTTGTCTTAAAAAGATCGCTTTTAGCGATAAGGCCGCCCATTGTGTCACCCAGTGTAATGTTTTCTTCGCCTATACTTTCTGTATCTTACATGGTGTACATAATTAAGAGTATTCTATTCTATTCTATTCTATTATACGCTGACCGGGGTTGGTTTGAGGCAGCCGGTAATTGTACGGCATGAGTCGTAAAGAGAAACATCTACTTCCATGGCGTGGGCGGAACGGTGCCACACTGGACACGCATATTCGCCAGCCTAGAAGCAGAGTGCTAGGCCAGTAGTCCGGAGAACGTGACGTGAGCCCCCCCCCCCAGTTGGTTGACGTTAGGCGTCGGAGTAAATTGTTGCAGGACCCGATTAATCACAAAATTGAATTAAAAATTAATAAAATGAATAAACACGATATTTGAATAGCAGTATGTGTCATGTGTCACGTACATTTCAAACCACATAGTCTCCTTCCAGTCTTCCTCGATATCATCATCCTCACATCCAGCAGATCCCCGCAATCTTCAACAGGTCATCGGTCCACCTGGTGGGAGGCCTTCCAACGGAACGGTCACATCTCGGAAAGAAGGAGCCAGGTGGAACTGGCTCCTTTTAGCAGAAACAGACAAGCCTGGATCTTAGCAGCATTGGAACTGACCAGATTGGCATCACCCCATTCGGAGACTGCCATCAAGGACAGATTCAAGCGCCCAACCATGGCCTTTCGTAGAGATCGGACCTAAGGCCCAGTAGCGCGCGCGTCGGAGACGTATCTCTTAGCAACAGTGCTGTCCTCCGCATACCCAAAGGTGCCGGGTTTTAGCAGATCGTTTATGTGAAGCAAGAACAATGTTGCTGAGAGCACCGATCCCTGAGGAACCCCGGAATTAATATCCAGTTGGTCAGAAGAGCGACCATCAATAACTATTCGGATGGACCGGTCCCTCAGGAAGTCTGCAATACAATCGCACAGACCACCGGGCAGACCGAATGAAGGAAGCTTACCAATAAGACTTTCATGCCAGAACCTGTCAAAAGCCTTCGAGATGTCCAGGGACACGGCAAGCGCTTCCCCATGCCTCTCGATGGCCTCACACCAGATGTGAATGGTTAATGGTACGCTAGAAGATCCCCAGTTGACCGATTTTCGATTACGTCCATACTCTTGCAGCGGATGGACGTAATCGAAATGGGTCTGTAGTTGGCGGGTCAGCTCGACTGCCCTTCTTGGGCACAGGCTGAACGTTAGCTTGCTTCCAAGCATTCGGCACTTTTCGAGTCTCATACGAAAGGCGAAACAGGCGTGTCAGGATCGGAGACAGTTCAGGCGCACAGGTTCTCAGAATAATTGCTGGAATCCCGTCGGGGCCACTAGCTTTGTTTTGTTCACGTCGAGGTTGCGCAGTACCCTACGATCGTTCTTTTGATGGATGCGAATGTCCGACATACTCGTTTCGCATCCATCAAGAGATGGAGGGGGCCGCGCATCACCAGAATCCAGACGTGAAGATTCCGCAAAAAGAGAGGCAACCAAGTTTGCTTTCTCCTCAGCGGTGTAGGCTAGTGACCCTAGTGAGTGGTGGTAGTGAGGGACTGCAGAAGTTAGATTCAACCAACTTAGCCAGGGACCAAAACGCTTTACTGCCAGCAGTTTTTGAGGCAAGTTTGGGTCCAATACGGCTTATGTGGTCAAACCGGGCCCTTCGCATCACCTTCTTGCAGGACTTGGCAGCCCTATTGAAGGCTCTCTTCAGCTAACTCACGTCGCTTGCTTTGCGCGTCCGAGCGTCGACCCATGCCAGGTACGCCTCATGTTTAAGCGAGTCAGCACGTTTGCACTCGGCGCCAAACCATAGCCGGTCAGCGCTAGACATTGCTACGTCAGAGAACGGAATGTAGTACTCCATTCCCTAACGCAACACATCCGTCACGGCGTCCGCGCACGACGAAGCATCAGCCGAAGCGAAGCAAGTAGGCTGCCAAGGATAAGATGCGAAGAAAGAACGCATCCCATCCCAATCTGCTGACTTGTACCGCCAAACCCGCCGTGCGCCTCTTGGGCTGGGATCGGGCGGGGAGTGGTCGGATACAGACTTCACCAGAAAATGGTCGGAACTACCCAAAGGTGAAGATACCGAGTATCGAGCATCGGTCTGGATCTGTTGTCAGCAGAAGGTCCAAGCAATTTGCTGTGTGCGAATCAACATCCGGCACCCTCGTTGCCCCCTGGACCAGCTGGGCGAGATTCAAAGTCAGCGCAAACTTTCTCAGCTCCCGCCCAGCGTGATCAGTGCTCTGGTACGGGAAGAGCCACTCCTGGTGGTGGGCATTGAAGTCCCCCAGTAACACCAATTGGGCGGAAGGATACCGTTGCTGCGCTGTATCAGCCGCCTCACTGAGGTACTCTGTGAGCCTGGCTGTCTCCTGATCACCGCTGTGCGAACGGTAGACACAGGCGTAGATAATTTTGCATACACCAGCGCGAAGCTTAAAATTGTGCGCCAGGGTAAACCCTGGGTATGTAAGGTACGATATGTCTGACGGACATCTGATCTGCGTCTCCGCTAGGAAAAAGAGAGCCAGCTTTTCAGTCTCGAGATGATGATGGACTGCTACGAGATTGAGGTGTAGACCTCTGATATTTGTGAGGTGCCCTTTGACTGGGAGGGGGTGCAGCCGCTGTTGAACTCTAGTATGATTTTTCCTTGTCATGTATATATAAGAGTGAAGGGTGAGGTGAGGAGAAGGAAGTGAGACGAGGTTCCACGCTGTTAACCTATAGACACGCACTGAAAGGACGCCATCATTGGGACACTAGTCTGGAGACTGTGGGGACGCCCGAGCCCCCCCGAAATTTCCATCGGGCCCTCCCATCTGGTCGCCAACCAGCACGATGGTGCATTCCGGGCTTTTTCGACAGTTGGCGGGGCAGCCTTTCGTATGTGGCTGGCACACTACTTGGGCCCCCAACTACCTGCGGTCGGCCAGCGGCGCACCGTGCCTCGCGTCCCGCTACCCTCCGCGACCAGTCTCCCGACACATCCATACCAGTGCGCGTCACGCTGGTCTGCCTGCAGTGGAACAGCTGTCTCGATCCAACTCCTCTGGTTGGCTACACCGAGCATCGTACCGGAACACGGCTAGGCCGCTTGGCGGTACGTCTTTGCCCGGTGGGTGGTCGCAAGGCCTTGGCCGAAGCCTAACACCAGTTGGTGTCACCCACCCGGGGACCACGTGTAGGGAATCAAATGGTATACTCCTACGGACGTGGGTGACTCGGATCAGTCCCCAAAAACCCTAATGAAGACTAGCTACAATCAGAAGGCGAGGAATAAGGGCTTCGATGAAGGATCTTTGGTATGGTTACATAACACGGTACGCAGCAAAGGAAAGCATGTACGTGCTATAATAAAGAGCGGTCGGGTTCGTCGTAAGTCCGTTTCGATTGAGAAGCGACACAGAGCCATCAAAGCGAAAATAGTGCGAAGTAATAAATTTGTATAAGGAGTGTTCAGTAATAAAGAGTGATTAATTAAAGTCTGCTGTTTAAATAATTTATCCCTGAACCCCAGCTAGTAACAATATTTTCGTTGTATTTTTATTTAAAAAACATAATCATACGTTTTAATTTGATGTTAAGTGTTATTTTTTTAAGGGTTCCGTACCCGAAGGATCCAAACTGTCCGTCTGTGCGTCCGTCGTCTGTCATACAATTTTATGCCGAATAATTTTTTAACTTCCCATTGACCTATGAACTAGAAATTTGGTGATAATGTTTATTATTAAGTATATTTTAGTAACAAATACTAATTAATTGAATAATCAGATTTTTCTATGGTGTGGAACCCTAATTCCGACACGCAATTAGCCAGTTTTTATAACGCCACACTACCTTTTGAGATTTTTAAGGGTTGTACATTTTTCAGCGAATTTTTGGACAATTAAGAGACTTTTCCTTTGAAAGAGAGTCCGTTTCTAAATCTCACAGAATATCTTGTTAAATCCTCGGTCTAAATTCCATAGTGATTATACTGTACCTAAGCAGTGGCAGTGGCTCATTCGCTTTATTTCGCAAGACCCGACGTCAATTACAAATTCAAAGTTTTGTTAGCGACGTGTTCTGTGTTGTGTCAAGCGAGACGATGTTCGTCGGGAGTGCGCGAGTGCGCGAGTGCGGGACGTCTAGACCAGACAGCCTATAAACTTTCTCAAGCATATTACTTTTATTTACCTACGGCATTTACGCGAATGGAAAAGCTGGCTCTATTCTGAAAGGTCAAAAGACGTGACCTACGGCGGCGCCCCGAACTAGCGCTTAGTAACCTTATTATTATGCTGGTTCGACTTGAATTTAAACGTCCTTTTCTTTCTACCTTTAATTTATTAAAATTGGTGACCCGATGTGTGGGTTTTGTTTGCGGTGTGAATAATACACGTTGATTTTGTAAACTTTGTTTGTCTGTGTATTACGAAGTTGCGGGTTTTCTAAAATGCCAATAAATACGCAGGTACAAACTAACTACTTAGCTGTTTTTCAAAAACCACTGGGTACTAGATTTTGGTGAAAATAAAAAACCCATTATCTATTTTCATTCATCAATCATCATACGTCATCGGGAAGGAGGTGCAAGGTGATGCACTGCAAGTAAATAAACACCCCTCAGCTTTCAATAAGGTTTAAAGATATTTATTTCCCATAAGAACTTATAAATAACAGTTCATTTAAAATGAGATACAGAGTTGCTTAATCTAAATAGTAATACCTATAATATTTGTCTTTGGGGCGTTGGCGACAAAAACATGCATAAAAACAAAAAAAAAAGTTAAATCTAGAAATGAAAAACTGCTTCAAAAGCGAACTAAAAGTCGTAAACAAGGAAAAAAAATCATGCTGTGCAGGCGGAGCAGTCGGGTTTTTTGATTTAACTTTTTTATTTATAACTTTTTAGCTAGTTTTTTTTCGAATTAGATATATTTAAACATAAAAGTGTTATATATTTTTGAAATCACCTCTTAAAACCCTTTATTTTGATACCCCACACGATGGATTTGAAAGAAAAAAAATTTGGGCCCCTACAATATGGCGCCCAAAACCCGCCATTTTCTATGGCCCAATTTTAATGTAGCCTATGACACTCGCAGGGTTAAGACGAATCGATTGACGTATGAATCATCAAAATCGGCCAACGCGTTTGGTCTCTGGAACGCCATATAGGAACAAACATTCATACATACATACTTACATACATAAATACATACATACATAGACTGATAAATACATTACCCTCCTTCGGCAGTCGGGTAAAAAGGCCCCAAAGAGAAGAGTTGCTTCGCTTGCTCTTGCATCCTTCTACTTTACTTCTCAAGCTTTTCTACATTTTCCTCGAGGTGCTGAAGAAGAGCGCTGACAGAATTATTTTTACCTGTCCTGAAAATAATCGTACCGGCGCCCTTAACAATCATGTTTAGCATGCATTAAATAGATAATTTTAAAATACAAGTAGAAATGAAATAGATGATAATTAGGTAGGTATCTAAGTGTAGGCGTGTGAAATAGGCATCTATATTTTTTTACTTATTACTTTTTACTTATTTCTTTTACTAGGATTCGCGACTGTGTTCAAAACTTAATTTAGTTCAGTGTGTTTGTGGGCTCAAAAGATCCATGTAACAGTGCGTAAGTGTGCGTATACTAGACTTTCGTGATAGCCTAGACAGACAAAGGGCGACGGAAGGGCAGACGGTTTGCACTGCGAGCGACTTACTTTATGTTTTGCTTCAAAAAGTAAACAATGTCTAAGGCGCTTGAATGATTACAATTTACGTTTTATGTTTTGTTTGCACTTATTGTATGCGAAAGGCTTAATGAACCACCTTGGTTATCTTACCACGAATCATTTTCTTTAATCGTCTCAAGTTGCAGTTTAAAAGACTTAGGTGACTACTAAAGCCTGTTTCTGTTCTACAAGGAATCACCCCCGAATTGAGGCATTCGAATTTACTTAAAACTTGCCGCTGTGAAACTTACCAACTTGACTTAAAATGGACAAGGTAACCTACATCCGACATTAAGATAAAATGAACAAAGCCGTGCAGCGACCGTTGAAACTAACATCGACGATCTTTTACTCGAAAGTTTACATTGTTACAGCACTGGTAAACTTTGGCCGGAGACCTATACATGTGTACAAAATAGGTATACATACAGTCCATACTTATAGTAATGTTGCGTATAGTAAGTAGTAAGTATATCCACTTCATACAGTCTAGACACTTCGTTCAATGATAACGTTATCGTCCGCTCTCAAAGACTCTACCTACGTTATTATCAGTCACAAATATTTAATCTTTTCTCTTCATAATATTGAACTAGTTCATGTAATAGTAACGGATACGTACCTGCAACAAAGAATAATTTCACTGTAGCTAAATATAGTCAGTTATTTATGGGTAAGTAGGTAGGTACCTAACTCATTCCTACTTCTACTAGCAGAAATTTACTGTCGGAATAAAAAGTATACTAAGTACCTATATCCTCTCCAAGCACATAATATCTCTATAAGTCAAAACCAAAATTCATGAAAATTGGTTGGAAGTGTAACAAATAGACAGTCAGATTTAATTTCGCATTTATAATATAATCATAGCTTTTAGAGCATTTCCCTTATTGCACATAACAGGAGAATGTTTCTTGCTATGCATACTTTTCACAACGTTCAGATAACAATCAGTTCAGCTATCCACTTTTGAGTCATTTAGATCAATAACGCACTGTCGGCCAGGTCGCGGCTGCCAGTGGTTTCTGGGATATGAAAACATTCGCTTGTTATCGTCCGCACTTTACTTAGCGACCAGCGGCTACTACTTGGTTGGTCGCTCAGTGCGTTGGCGCTCTTACAATCAAGGTTTGACTTAGCTGTTTACGCCAGCAGTTTCGATTGGTGCCCTCCAAATCACTGTGTATAAGCATCTACTTGTTCTTTGCACGTAAATGAAGTGCTAGTCTGAACAGATAATCTTGTATTGAAGTCACTCGAGTATCACAATCGTCCGGTACTGTTTTATTATTCGAACTTCTACAATAACAGAAGAGTCCAATCAATTTAATTTTCATCAAAAGTCCCAATTAACAGGTATATGCTAGTAGTATCAATATACAGATTAATTATTATCAAGAATAGCTCTAACTCTATCGAATATTATGTGGTTAGCTATTGAATTAGTTTGAAAACAGATTTTGCGATCTGACTTGCGTGACCTTCTAGCAAAGTTAACACTATGTATACATAGGTGCTGTGTTAATATCTACACCTACAGAATCAAGCTCGTGTTAAACGAAGTCTAGACGCTATTAGTAACACATATTAGACCTTTACCTACAAGTGTACACACACTTCTGATTCATGATAGACGTCTGCAGATATATTTCAGTGAGCGTCTCGCAGTTTTGCATATATTTACTACCTACAATAAATCTCGCTAGACAAAACATTAAGTTCAGTCTATAAATAATTTGTTAATCATAACTTGAACTTTACGGATGTAGAATTATTTATTATTCTCATTAAGCAGATAAACTTTACACCTCTCTATAAAATGGTCTGCAAATTTATGCATTTGTAACTTTAAATATGAGTCCACATTAAGGTCCATGTCTTCACTGAACTATCGCTTCATGATTGCTCGCCTGAAAAATTGGGGTTTCCGGGGCAATACGTTCCATGCGCTCGAATGGGGCGGCTGATAAAAGTTAGTTTTATTGCATTGGCTGACAGTTTTATTGCACTGATATCAAAAGCAAGTCAATGGGACTGACCTATATGCAATACCAATCAGGTTTTGTTTTATAAGTCAATAAAATCGTAAGCGGTAACAACCGTCTGTGCCGCCGCCGCCGCCGCCGCCGCCGCCGCCGCCGCCGCCGCCGGGTCACACTCCGGACGTGTCAGACGATGTCTGTTCATTGTACTAGTTATCTTCACTCACCCGATTTATTGTTATTTTAGTGTCGTTCTGCATATATTTATACATTCACTTTAATAGAAGCATCCATTCAGTTATAATTAAAATAATAATACTAGTTATACAAGAGGCTAAATGAACCATTATACCTACAGGAGGTAGTTTTACTCCCGAGCTTTAGCGAGGGATTAAATAGAAATCGAGTTATAATGGGTTTTTACCCGTATGCAGGGAAAGGGTTATGTTTTTCCCGCGTATCTTGTATGTATGTTATATTCATTATAATCTCATATCTTGCAAACCGCTAGATGGATTTATATAATTCCGCCCAAGTGTTCTAAGATAAGTAACGTTAAAAAAACAAACATTGCGGATTATAGGCGCCATATTGTGGGCTCTAAATTTTTTATTTCTTCCAAACCCATCGAGGGGGTATCAAAATGAAGTGTTTTAAGAGGTGTTTACAAAAATATATACCACTTTATGTTTAAAAATAATTCGAAAAAGAAACTGTAAATAAAAAAAATTATTAAAAAATCAAAAACCCGATTGCTTTAATATCTTCTGTAGCCGCAACGAAATCCACGCATTCTATTCTAAATTCTACCGAAGAGATCGCCGCTTTTAGTTCCATTTTCAAAAATAAAATGTTCTCATTTTTTTATGAAATAGTAATAAGACGTAATAAGTCTTTATTCATGTTTTCTACTAATGAATAGAGAATTTTTCGGTTTTGTAAGCTCGTTGGTAACGGACAAAAAATAAAACTTTTTCCTCTTGAAGAAAATAAATGATAAGAAAGATATTTTATCCCCGCTCTGTTACGCTACACTGAAGGGCATTTTGAGCAAGAAGAGTGAAAAATAATTTTCACTTGAAGATATTGAAGTTAGGAAGAAGACGTCTTATGAAAACCTCTTGACATTTTCACTAGGTAATACGATGTTTCAGTGGTAACATCTAGGTTTGTATGTGTGACCTAATTCCGCAAACAACGGCACTGAAGGGTCGTGAAAGGAAAGGCCCTCAGCCTACCTATCTAACCTCTGCGCACGTCCGCCCCCGCGTCTAGACGCCACTCAACACAACACAGCCCGTATAGTAAGTGCACGCAATTCACTGATACTTCTGAATACTAAGTAATATGTAGCAACTATTCACTATTCATGTCCTTTCTTTACTTTAAAAAATTGGACTTGAAATGAAGTTTTTATGATGTTTTATACGCAATTTGAGGATAGAATTCTATCTCAATGGACTAGTCTAATAGATCAGAGAGAATTACCAATCAATATTTGCCGCAAGGTTAAATAATCTTAATTTCAAACGTATTTTCCGAATGATACACTTACTATGAGTCATACATATGTCTGCCACAAGCTCATAAAATATGTTTGCACTCAGTTGTTGTGGCCTAGACAGGCTAAATTGGTGTTGTTGCTAAATGCAGCCACTTTTAGACACTACGCTATGATACAGTTATCTTGTCTGGCCAATAAACTATGCAGTTCGGTGAAGAGTGCATTGAACGATGGCATTATAATTTTCTTCTGATCAAACCTTTCCATGTTCTTTACAGCACAGCTCGACTTCGCCCATGCTGCGCACCAGGCCTCTTTTTTCTTGTGTCACTCCCAACATGGGGTGCAAGTTACGGCAATTTAATGACGTAACTCGCACCCCATAACAGACATCAACAGTCGCCTAAACCTGCCCACAATTATTGCATATTTTTCATTGTAGGTAATTCAATCATCCTTTGTCACACCACTCATAGATTAAATACATCATCATTAGGTATTAGTCATGAATACTAAGGACGTCAAGGAAAAACACGTCATTTTAAGCCGATTTGCATCTTTAGACAAAGTATGCATCGTCATGCTTTAAACAAAGCTAAATATTTGAGTTAGGTTCGAGTATAGGTACGTTAAGTGAAGTCTGTGACAAAGGGGTGCGTTCGCGGTGCAAGGCTCACGGCGCGTGGGAGGCGGGCGTAGGCTGTCTAGACGCTGCCACGCCGCCACGCTAGCCGCCGCCCGCGCCCTCTGCGTTCAGAACACGCCACTAATTAATATTACCGTCCGTCTGTTGCACGAGTGTGTACTGTGCTCACTAATTGCCTTAAGCCTTCGATTTACTTAAACGATGCTTCGCTTCTAAGTTATCATCGGGGAACTCGTTAATGAGCGGATTAGAAGCGCTGTGAAGGTTCTTTAATAAAATGTGGAATACCGTCATTTATAATTTTGAAATCCTGAAAAGATATTCATGACTGTCTACTGTAGAAGTTATTTACTAACGACATTTTTAACTGTTGATTACAAACAGTACCTAAATAACTGCAAACATTGGCGCATTTTTTAGAGGACGACAAAAAAATAGAGTCATGCAATTTCACGTAGATAAATCGGACGTTGATAAGTACGAATGGCAAATATAACATTGCTGAATTCTCAGTCGTCTAGGATCTAGGCGGCCAGACGGTCCAGAATGCATTTAGTCGTAAAAGGCAATGGAGAGGCCTTCGCTTCACCTCCAGACGCTCGGCACGCTTCGTCTGTTGTCCTCCACGCCGCCACTCCACTCCGCTGCTGTCTAGACTAGACAAACAGCTATCGCCAGCGACTTGACGTCATCTAATCTAAAGCTAAAAATACAAAGAGGTACATTGACGGATATTGTTGTGGACAGGTACTGCTAAACAGTTCGCTATTAATGCAGATTGTAAAGCTTTTAGCAATATTCACCTGCAGTGTAAAACAATACTACGTTATCTTTACCCGCGTCATAATAACCGAGAGTTTGTTTACCTACACGAGAAGTGGAACTAACAAGTGTAGGCGTGAACCTAGTTTAATTATGTGGCAACGAGGTTAATCGTTGATTAGACGACATTAATTGAAGCGACAGAATATCAGAATATTTGATTTTAGGTATTCTCAAATTGATTATTACGACTTGTTTTCCTTGACTTTGGAAGACACTACCTATTATTATCTATCCTTACAAAATAATAATATGTGTTAACATTCGACTGTCCCGATGGTCTAGTGGTCGCAAGCGTTACTTCTGAGGTCCTGTATTCGATTCCTAGGTCGGGCAAAAAGTAGTTGTTGGGTTTTCCATCTGGAACTTCTCAAAAGTAGCTAGGAATATGGATTTGTGCGCGGTTGATGGACTTAAATATAACTGGTGAAATGTGTTTGTGCTGTAGGTTACCTACCCTATCGGAGAATACTGGCTAAGACGTTATGTATCATTCGAGACTGCAGGTAAATAACAAACATCAACTAAACATGTCATGTACACAGATCTAACGTAGCTTTGCGAAAGTAAACAATACAAATCGCTATAACAAATTATTCGATATGTCTGGTACATAATTGTATTAGATGTGTGACATTGGTGCGTGAGCCGCTCGTAAGTAGACGGCGCGGGCGGTAGGTCGAGGCTCGAGGCTGCGTTCTCTCAATAAGTGCACTTGCATTACGACTTGTATCACCTCTAGACGGCTCCTTTCGGCGCGCGCTCGGCGAGCGCACTTCGTCTAGTCTAGACGAATTGCATTATGTAAATTTATATACCTAGACGCCTATTTTCAAGACTTGAAGATTACACTTTTACTATACAATTGCTTTGGTGTATATATTTGATCATGTAGATTGCTTTATTAAACCTTTTACGAATATCGTATGTGGTTGATTCAAGCGTATTATTTTGATTTATGTATCGCCACAGATACATCGGATGCTGTATAAATAGTAGTTAGGTACATAATTAGATAATGAGCCAGATAATTTATCCATTTTTACACCTATAAATAACGAGGAGTAAGATTTTGTGCAAATTAAGCACAAATCTGGAATATCATTCGAGTAGGTTAACTGCTTAATTACTGAAAGATATTAGCAATGTTTTGGCTAAAAACCAAGAAGACAAAAAATTGAGTTATTTATAGTAAGTAGATACAATATGTTTTTGGCGAAAACAACCGTCAAATTTGACCCGGTAATCTGGCCGTTGTGCCAGATGATCGTAATTGATAACTCGCTAACTACTTACGCTTTGTGGTGTCTGGTGCCTGGCTGCCTGGCTGCCTGGCTGCCTGGCTGCTTGGCTGCCTGGCTGCCTGGCTAGGTGCGTGGTGCGTGCCGATTGAAACTAATCTTTTGCCGTTTTACACGTGTTTGCCTTCCATTAAATTGTTTTGGTCGCATATTTTCTATTAGGAATTTAAAATTTTACGACTATTTTTATTATATTTTAGAAGCATTCAGAACCTAATCTACCATTCATTAGTCATTACCTAATGCTATTGATAGATTAAATGTAAGTATTCAAACTAATCCGTATCACGATTTACTTAGGTACCTACCCCTTGAAGGCTAGTAGCTATAGGTACATACCTAACAGAAAAGGTTGAGCTATGGTAAACGGACTTCTGTATACACGACTCTACCTTTTCTGTTTAAGTTTTTTTTTTAAAAGAGCGCACCTGCATTGATGCACAACAAGGAAGAGAAATTGTAGTAGACACGTATGTATAGCTTGGCAAATTCGTTCGTGACACTCCTATGGTCCGCGAGCGCGGGGGACAAAAAGCAGTGGGGATGGTAAAATGTGCGCGCGGGACGAGTATCACCTGACGCGCCGTCACTGCATTTGGTAGTAACGTCCCACGCAGTGGCGTAGCAACACATATAGGGGCCCCGTTTCAGAATTTCTTGGGGGCCCTTTTTATTCGATTGCAGTAAAGACCACAAGTAAGAAATTTTTTCTTTACAAGTTAATAACATGTGTCTGGATTTTTGACTTGAATAACTTAAACAATCGTGAAGATGAAGAATACGATATGTACTTAAAAATGAGAGAATTTCACTGGGATAGGTTAGGTTTTCATTGTGATTGTAGCGATTAAGGAAATTTAATTATTTAATTCCTCACCGAACTCTAACCAAAAATAATTTCAGATAGTGGATAAAATTTTAAGAACTTTTGATGCCACACGTCGGGCTCATTAAGTTCGGGGGCCCCGTATCATTGATACAGCTGATACTGTGGTAGCTACGCCCCTGGTCCCCCGCCACCCGCGCGGACTATGGGAGTGTCACGTATGAATTCGCCAAGCTATATTTAAATTGCTAGAACAAGTTGGGTAAAGTGCAGGCAATGAAAGCGTCTGAAGAATTGTGTAGGCATTTGGTGAGGTCATGGAGCTTAAAAACCTTAAAAATTAACTTTTCCATTACTGTCTTTCTTATTTTATAATAAATCATATAGCTGGCTTAGCCAGAAACTCACTTTGAATAATAAAACTGGTGCAAACTATACATATCTCTCGAATTCGATATTGCTGGACTTATGGCTTGAATGCTGCAGAGCCCAAAATGTTGCCCGGTGGAGCTCTAATCATCATCATCATCAGCCTTTTAATGTTTCCACTGCTGGGACACAGACCTCTCTGTGGGAGAGGGAATGGGGCTTAATCCACCACGCGGGCCCAGTGTGGATTGGTGGATGTCACAAGTCTTCGAAGTTTTGGTTCTTTGGCCGGTGTTTTCCTTCATCGTTTTGAGAGCAGTGGTGATGAAATAATGTACACAAAGTAAAGCGCCTGCCTATGTTCGAACCAGACTACGACACGTAAGTCGGGGCCGTTACCACTGGGCCACCACTGCTCTAATGTTTGGTCATAAACTGAAGAAAATGAGGGAAAACCGATAGTAGGCTGTATCATCATCATCATCATATCAGCCGAAAGACGTCCACTGCTGGACATAGGCCTCCCCCAAGTGTCGCCACATTGACCGGTCCCGTGCGTCCCGCATCCAGCGAATCCCCGCAACCTTCACCAGGTCATCGGTCCACCTGGTGGGAGGCCTTCCAACGCATCGTCTTCGCGGTCGCCACTCCAGAACTTTTCTGCCCCATCGGCCATCCGTTCTGCGAGCAATGTGCCCTGCCCACTGCCACTTAAGTTTGGCAATTCTTCGGGCTATGTCGGTAACCCTGGTTCTCTTGCGGATCTCTACATTTCTGATTCGATCACGCAAGGATACTCCGAGCATAGCCCTCTCCATTGCCCTTTGCGTGACTTCTATTTATATTTTTCTTTCTGATGAGGCCCATTGTGAGCGACCACGTCTCTGAGCCATAGGTCATCACTGGCAACACACACTGGTCATAGACCTTCGTCTTGAGACACTGTGGTAAGTTGGACGAGAAGACACCGCGCAATTTCCCGAACGCTGCCCAGCCGAGTCGGATTCGACGGTTGACCTCTTTCTCGAAGTTGGCCCTACCCAACTGGATCGTTTGTACCAGGTAGACATAATCTTCCACAACTTCGAGTGTAGAGTCTCCAACCTTGATAGGAGTGGGTGTTACATGGGCATTCAACATAACCTTGGTTTTGTCCATGTTCATTTTAAGACCCACTCTTTTGGAAGCTCTACTGAGGTCATCGAGCATTATACTGAGGTCCTCCATGGTCTCAGCCATGACCACTATATCGTCGGCAAACCGAAGGTGAGTGATGTACTCGCCATTGTCGTTGATGCCTAGCCCTCTCCAGTCCAGAACCTTGAAGACATCCTCCAGTGCAGCGGTGAACAGTTTCGGAGATATGACGTCTCCCTGTCTCACACCTCGCTGCAGAAAGATAGGTTCCGAGGCCTGATCCTGAAGTCGGACTGACATGGTGGCGTTTTTGTACAAACACTTCAACACCTCGATGTACCGGTAGTCGATTTGGCACCGTTGGAGAGACTGCAATACAGCCCAAGTCTCGATTGAATCGAAGGCTTTCTCGTAGTCCACAAACGCTAAACAGAGAGGCAGGTTATACTCTTCGGTCTTCTGTATAATCTGCCGCAGCGTATGTATGTGGTCTACGGTGCTAAAGCCTTTTCGGAATCCGGCTTGTTCGGGAGGCTGGAAATCGTCAAACCTGCGCGCGCGACGATTCGTGATGACTCTTGAAAACAGCTTGTAGACATGGCTAAGAAGTGAGATGGGCCTATAGTTCTTCAACAGGGCATTGTCACCCTTCTTGAAAAAGAGTACCACCACACCCCTGCACCATGCCTGTGGCGTTTTCCCCTCGAGTATGACGGCACCAAACAGCTTCTGAAGGGCCATAAGTATAGGTTTTCCACCCGCCTTCAGGAGTTCGGCCGTAATGCCGTCATCACCCGGTGCCTTGTTGTTCTTAAGCTGTTTAAGAGCCATCCTAATCTTGTACAGGCTGACGTCCGGTATGTCTTCGGTATAGTGACGGGTCAATCTAGCTCTAGGGTCTTTTACTAGATTCGCGACGGGTTTACTGGTTGACGTGTACAACTGCCCATAGAATTTCTCGATCTCCCTCAGAAGCTCCGGTTTGGCGGATATGATCCTGCCATCGTCGGTCTTCAGTTTCGTGAGCTGGCTCTGCCCAATAGACAGATCTCTTGCAAAGACCTTGGAGCCCTTATTCCGCTCAATTGCGTCTTTAATACGCTCAGTATTATAGCGGCGGAGGCTGTATAGAAAACATTTATTCGACACAGACACAACACAACAGCAACAATCACAAAGTAACAGGTGGTAACAGAAGAAAAAAAAACCGACTAAGTGCGTGTCGGACTTCGCACATTTAAGGTTCCGTACCAATAACAAGTTGGTTTTAGTAGAAACAATTTGGAAATTAAAAAAACTGTTTTATCAATATCGGTATTTGTTAGTAAAATATACATAATAATAAACATTTTGAAGTTCATAGGTGCAATTTAAAAATTCTTCGGCACATTTTAAAAATCTGACTTTGGTGGCTTCTCATTCCTTTGTTTTCCAATATTATTTAGCTGTATGGGAGCTACCACTTTGGGTCCAGAATAGATAACTAAAATGTAGAATGAATGAATGTATACATTAGGATAATATTCAGCGCTATTCCTCTCTCCTAGACACCGCCTGTATCTAGAATGTTGCTGTGTCCGACAGGGTCCATAATTGGACGTAGTTTAGCAGAAAGGACTCAACCCACACTATGGTAAAAAAAAAAAAAAAAAAAAAATAGATAAAAAAAAAATAAAAAAAAATTACTTTTTGTGGGTTGAGTCCTTTCTGCTAAACTACGTCCAATTGTTTCTGTAACTTATATTTACCACCTGTATGTACACTAGGGATGCAAAAATTTGAATTTGAAGATGCTTATACTGTGAAAATTTGAATACTGTGACTCTAACCGTTCGGCTATAAAAACTTAATGACAGATGACAGACAGACAGGCGGACACGTGAATGACAGCAATAGGGCTCCGTATGGGCTCTTTGGGTACGGAACCCTAAAAAGTACAAACATGGTAGAGTTGTTTGTAGGTAAAGTCTGAAAATTAATTTAGTTTTTTTTTTTACGTAATTTATTCGAATGCATAATAAATAAGTAATTTTTTAAAAGCTTTTTAATTGGAGCAACTCAGAACTCGAAATCTTTTGTATAGTTTATTTATTAAACCTCTTCTAATGCACCGAGTGTCTACGTATCTCAAGCCGTTTTTCAGCTAAGTGGACTACAGAAGATTTGGCTGTAGGTAGAGATAGTCCTTATTAGTGGAGAGTCAGGTTGAGTGAGGAGGCGAGGCGAGAGGGAGCGCGACCCCACGCGTCGTGGCCGGCGGCCGGTCGGCGTCGGCGCGGCGGCCGCTCGTCCTATTTCCTACCGCGTGGCAGATTGTCGCAATCGCGCACAATCGCGCACAGACGTCGCCGCGCCAACCGTTAGTTACGACCGCTCCACTTTAAACCTCATCCATTTTAATTTAACAAAAGTGCCGGCCGATAGCGCGGAGGAAGGACTCATATCCGCCGACCGGCGGCGACGGTTCACAACTGACTCATGACTCTCTCAAATCATGGAACAGTTCCTCTTTACCAAAATCCGCCATGCTTATGCGGCGGTTGTTTAGTTTTGGCCGTCGTTTGAGTTGTTAAAACTTGTTCCAAACGCACTTTATAAATAAGTGCGTTTGGCACATTGTAGGAATAATAATTCATTTGCAATATCATAAAGTTGATTTGGGAAAGAACTTTGTTACATCAATTTCCACTATAGTCATGATCATGATACGCATTAAGCTTATATTGCATTACACCAAATCAATGTTTGCAACGTTTGTTTGTTAGTTAATGCAACTTCCTTAAATGTTACGTTATTCCATTGTTTTTCAGCTATTGATGTTGAAATGTGGCAAAACGTTGGAAAACTACAAAAAATTACATAAATATTCTGAAAAGCTTATACGTCGTAATTAAATCATGAAACAATAGAGACATTAGCGTTAAATGAAGGTGTTATTGAATGCGTGCTTACATAACAAGCTTGGTCGCACCGCTCGACTCGACGCGCTTGGAGGGCGGCGGCGGCGGCGGGCGTCGCCGGGCGGCAGTGCGCTATTACGCCGCGTCCCCTTACACAAGGTAGTCTGTGACGTCATTTAATAGCATTTCGTCTGCGACGTCGGACAGTCTGCCATAGTAAAGACGTGCACGCTCTGTAGGTACGGCATACCTTCCTACATCCTCAAACGGAATCGATAATGATCCTTCTCACACCAATAGCAGAACTTACAGGTGAGAGGGAGAGCATAGCAGTTGCAGTCGACATAGCTGAACGTTTCGATATCGACAGTTGAGAATATGCCAACGTCGTCGCCGCCGAGCCGCTTACGTCGTTTCTGGCCGCCCTTGACGTTTTCATACTTATTCATCATAGTTTATTTGCAATTTCTCTGCAATGTTTACTTCACTATGAATTAACTTATTCTCTATACTTCATAAAAAATAACTTGATCTCTGCGACAGCTGTCAGTATCAATACAGTAACAATAGCGCTTGACAGACTAACAATAACGTATACGTCAGTTTGACATATGTCACAGAGATCAAGCTATCTTTTATGAAGTATAGTGTCGGTATGAACTGTACGAGCATATAAGCTCACGGGGATACAAAAACCATTAGGCAGTCACCACAGCTGACTGCCCAAGAATCGTCAGCCGCACATTTAGCACTTAACGTTATTTTGGTAACTGAAATAACATAATACAAAAAACCGTCACTCTTTCTACCGTCAACATTAATAAACAATAACAGAATTGTAGATTCTATATTACATTTTTAAATATACAATTGCAATTCTAATGCAAACTTTAGCCAAATTTTAACCAACACACGTAGACTGCCCAATGCAAACCAAATAGCATTAGAATATAAATGCATTATAATCTATTGTCATTCCTTAAACAATAACAATGATAAAACAGTTCACTACTAATTCAGAAGTTCATTTATTATGACATGTCCTAGGAATAGCTATGAACTATACCTGTAAATGAAACGGTATGAGGACACCTTCAAACTGGGTTTAAGGCAACATGATGTCATAAGTCGCGCGCGAATTTTTGAATTGGTTT
This sequence comes from Orthosia gothica, assembly GCA_949775005.1. Lineage (NCBI taxonomy): Eukaryota > Metazoa > Arthropoda > Insecta > Lepidoptera > Noctuidae > Orthosia > Orthosia gothica. The sequence goes on along the minus strand of OX459069.1, from coordinate 15,463,305 downwards.
TGTATCATGTATGTATCTACCAATTGTATCGTACCTATGTCGATGACATGAACAACCATACGGAAGTGGGTAAAAGAGCATGTTGCGGAGAAAGCCTTTACATGAAGTGGGACAACAATATATGTAGACTAAATGATAAAATAGTATGCAGGGATTCTTATTTTGTTAAAAAATGTTTGTAATCAGGATTAAAGTAGTTATTACTGCTAACTTTGATAAGTCTATAGCAGTAAAAGCGTTTATAAATACTCAACATAACTTTAATTTGATTGCGATACAAATACAGACGAAGTTATAGATGTTCATGACACAGCAAAAAAACAACTTTAGATTGAAGTTTAGCTGATGCCGAGGGTTGAGTGCAGGGTGCAGGTGCGTATGTGGGTTGTGTACAAGTATCATTAGGGCGTGCGTGCGGCGGCGGAGGGGGTGGCCTTAACCTTGAACGCCGCCGTCTGACCCCAGGCGGCGTCATCGCGAACCCCTCGCCACCCTCGCGACCCCTTCCTTTCTCGTCTCGACACTCGATAAACGAAGCTGAAAGTCGTGTTAAATACACGCAATATCGTCTAGTCACATTGTATTGATTTGAAAACTTGATTTGTTTTATGTTCTTCTAACGTTTTATATTAGGCACCATCATCTTACCCATTTATAGATAATATGATGGTATATTAACAGCAATATTTTAGGTCCTGTAAGTAATTTCCTTTTTCTACTTGACCTTTTTCTCGTAATTTATCTAAGATCGAACTTTTTAAAATATAGTTCTCTCTCTCCAAGGTTTTCAATTTGTTACACAATGTTCTTACTCCTGCTACCGACCGTTCAATTTACGATCGTTCTGCTTAAAATTTATTCGATCCCAGACTCTCCTCCTAAGAGTTGGCCAAAGATTGTTATTTTCGTTTTATTATTCCAGTTGCTTGGTTACCTAAAGGTTCTTATAAAAGATGTTTACGCACACTAACGTAGGTAGAGAGCCGTATTTATTATTAGAGGCGCATATTATTATTATTAAGATAATAGTGTCTTCACAAAGAGCGTATGACCAACGTAGGCTTTAGCCTGTAGCCGCGTACCAGCCTCGTAGCAGCCGCGAAGACCCCGCGCATATTCCGCGTAGCAAGCGTAGCGGCGGCGTAGCAGCGCTTACGCTTTTTAGTTTGAATCTCGATAGTGCTAAAAGAAGATAATCCTAAATATTTAGGTTGTTATCGGATATCTACTCAAGAAAAGACAAAGCCCGAAAAAAAACTAAAGTCCAGGAAAAACTCGCATAATTTTATTATTATCCTAAAGTAAATTAAATGTATATAAGTAAATACGTTATAATTAAATAGAACTAATCATTCTCACGTAATAAGGCATTTTTTTTTTCGTCTATAGGCTTGCGCTTGACCACTATCTCACCTGATGGTAAGCGATGATGTGGTCGACGGTGAAGCACGCTTGCCTAGCAAGAACTTATTCACTCTTGACTTAAAGACCCCTAGATTGTAGCTATCAGGAAACACAAACTCCGGCAGGGAATTCCACTCCTTAGCTGTACGCATAATGAAAGTGTCCCCAAAACGTTTTGTGCGTATGGGTGGGATATCCACCATGTACCGATGACTCTTCGCCGTACGTCTGGTAGTCCGATGATGGAACGGGCTGGGCGGAATTAGATCATGCAATTCCATCGCACACTCCCCGAAATGCAACCGATAAAAAACCGACAAGCTGGCAACTCGGAGACGATGTTCAAGACTCTGGAGCTTTGACTTGACCAGCGCCTCATCGCCGATAAGCCTCTTGGCTCGCTTTTAGATCGACTCAAGTGCATCAAGCTGGTATTTGGCAGATCCATGCATGATCGAACTTGCGCTTGATACATATTGAGCTTCTGTTCCGGCGTGAAGTACCCTCTCACCTTCGCAAGGATCCCCAACTTTTTGGCAGCCAGCTGAGCCTTTGCCTCAATGTATTGGCCAAAATTGAGAGTCGATGTCAACGAAACACCATGAAGCTCAAGATGGTCCGTAATCGGCACGGTAATAATAATAATAAATAATAAAAAATCTTTATTTATATAATCGTAATCGGCACGGTCACACCACGGAAAGAAGGAGCCGGGTGGAATTGGCTCCCTTTAGCGGGAAAAAGACACGGCATTAATTTGAAATCATGGCAAAAGTGCTAGTAGGTACTGTACTAGAACTTTTTACTATTCTAAAATAAATAATTAAATGAATGCAAACTGCAAAAAACTTGTATTAGGTAAGTACTTATAATGAAGTGTTTACTGTCTGCTTTTCGATTTCGTAAGGCAGTCGAGACGAGGAAATATTTACGCGGTTTTATGTTTATTTAGTCTACAACCCGCCGCTCTCAGCCGTCCATTGAAACAGAGTCGCTCAATGAGATATTTCAATCTCAATGTAACATTTGTAGCTTTATTTGTGTTCTGAATGATTCTTTGTCAGTTTTGTATTCAATTCGAAAACCGAAATAATGTATGTTACATATTGCAAATATTGGTGTTTATCTCTAAATAATATAAAATATAGTCGCTGTCCGTGTCTTTATAGACGTCATTTCTATTTCTCCGCTAACTTCTTTTAAACCACGTAAAGTATTTTACTAAGGTTTTCACTAACTGAAGGAGTGATAAACGAGGAAGTTGTTTTTTTTATACAATGTGGCCGGACTTGTAGCAATAAAACTTTAAGGCCGTAAAATAGTGTTAATTTTATCGATAAAAACAACCCACATAAGGGCAGGTTCACATTTGGTCGGACCGACAATTTAACCGTTGGTCGACTATCGGGTTATGGTGTTCACACTATAAGCTGCCGGTCAGACGTAATATGAACAGCTCCGTCGTTAACCGCTGCCCGGCTTCCCACAAAGCTGTTGTGAGTTAGCTTCTATGTACAATTGACGATGACGACGTTCTCAAACTCCTACTCTTCTACATGAGAAATCAAAACTTATTAATTTCGTCCTTCATGTTTAAAAAACATGTCCTCCCTGCGTGCACGCCGGCGAAACTTCTGGCGAGAGCGGGTGGGTGAGTGGCGGGCGGGTGGCTTCGCCTCTACGAGCCGACAAGTGTGAGCGGCGCTATACAAAGCAGTATGCCAATATTATATCCGACCCGACAGAAATCGTTGCTGAATGTCCGGTAAATGTGTCGTAGCCGACAGTTTTATCGGGTCGCCCTAATGTGAACAGCGCTATTGAAATACATATGCCAATTTGCTTCCGACAGCTTCTGTTGTTCCCGTAAAACTGTCGGTTCGACCTAATGTGAACCCGCCCTAAGCGACATAGGATTGATTTGGATGGCAATTTCACAGTTACATTGGTGCTTGCCACTTCTTTAGTAGATACTTTCGTGTTCTTCTTGTGTAAATGTCGGCGACAAAGGCTACGAGATGTACATGTATGTGGTTCGGGGCAAAACTTTTTTGCCTTTGGCTCCAAATGAATGGCTTGCGTTATTTTGTCATTGATTTTCGCCTTGTTTTAGACTCTATTCATAAATAGAGTCTGCTTTTGGGTTTGTTCATCGTTTGTTGTGATATTATAAAGCTCTAGTCGTCTACACGCACCAATAACACCGAATATTAAGGCAACATGTAAAGAAATCAATTAATTAATTCTAAGAAGTTAAGTTAAGGTTACGCAATTATTAAGATACGTTTAGATTAATAATATTCAACGTACCTTTGTTTGCTCGGTATCTACTGACAATCCGGAGCCTCTTTCAAAAACTAATCAACGCCGGCTGGTGACAAAACATTAGATTTCCGACCAATATATTCATCCGAGCCGTCTCTTCGTAAATGCCATCAGGTTACAGTACGTTTTGATATCCACACCATGGTTGAGCACCACCAGGAATAGATGGACCACAGGGAGCTGGGCTTTTATGTATTGGCGAATTCAGAGAAATTCGCCAAAAACACATTTTCAGAAAATGACGGGGTCTTGATCTCCCATTGTAGGAAACTATCGCAGGCAGCTAAACAGTTTTCTCCAGATTATGCGGGGATTAGGCTATTCGCGAATACTTGTCATTTTTAAATAATTTACTACAAAGCGACAAATACGATAAAAACAAAATATGAAAATCAAGGGAAATGGCCCGCTTTTAGCTTTTTTTTTTCACGCGCTTAATGCAAGGTGAGTGAACATATATACTTCAAAATTACTCGTATAATTTTAAGTGATAAAATGCAAATATTTTATAACAAACTAGCTTCTACCCGCAGATTCGAGCGCGTTCAAAGTTAAAAAAAAGTTACGATTAATTAATGTTACGTATCGCTAGTAATATTATAATAATTTATTGTAGACTGTAAGTTCCATGTCCAAGCATGAAATACCTACTACCTTTTTTTTAATAAGCTATATTATTTGTAAGGAGAATAGATAACGTCTCTTACATGTGCCTGGAAAAGGCCTTAAATAAAAATAATTGGAGATATTTAACTTACTATTACTATATACGCGATTTGACTTGTAGTTTTCAGTGTCGAATTCAGTGACGTTTAATGTGAATTGATGGTCGGCCTGACCGCGTGTCCTCTAGACAGCAGACAGCATGGCGACCATGCGAGGTCGGCTGCACCTGACGCGACGCGCCGTACTGTTGGGTAACGACGTGCAGTGATCGCGGCTAGGGTTGCTGACTCCAACAACTAGCCCGTTTGGTCGAAAGATCGGTCACCTTCTAAGATTATTAAGGATTTTGTGTGTAATATAAATGCGACTTTGATATTTTATCAGAAAATCGTCTTAACCTGTTTTGGAGTTTCAGGAGGAATCAGTCTTCTTTATTATGTAATTTTTTGGTGAAACTCAAATTAGCATGTAGGTATAATGTAAAAAATCTGAAAAAGTCGAACATAGCAGCCATCTTGACTAGACTTCCAAAAGAAGCCTAACCTTACTATATGTATTGCTTTTTCGGAACGCCAGGCAGCCCTGACCGTCCCGCAGCAATGCATTCGCGTTTGACTTACAAACCTTTATTCAAGATTTCAAGGGTCATTCAGAGTTGACTTTAGAATAATTGTTTTCAAAGGCATGTCTGATTTAACTTGCCAACATAACAGGCCAAGACATAAAGACCTACGAGCTACGGTACCTACACTACAAAAAGATACAATATATGTTTTACTAAGTATTTACGTCTAATTTTCGTTTATTTTATTTTTAAATTAAACTGCGTTGTTTTTTATTGCTTTGGGCAGGTAGATAAGATAAAAAAGATACACATGTAAGAATCGTAAAAAAACAAATTATTGAGTACGTGGGTTAATAGGTACTTTTTATCGGTAAGAATGTAAGCATTTTTAGAATTCTCTACTTCTTTATGACTGCTGACTCACTATAAGAATCAGGGTTGAATCGTTCAGGCCAAAGTATTACTAGAGTTCGTAAACATGTTTATTCACAAACACATTGTTGGCTTTTTTATTCTGCAAAATATAGTATCGTCGTTCTGTGTGAGTGTTTATCATGAGTCTGTTGGTTCAGATTACATATCAGAACCAGAACATTTAAAATCAATTCATGATTTTGATGAATTTTCGGAGGAAAATGTTTATAAAAATATTGTGGAACATAATGAACATTCGGAGAGTAATTCCAATGAAAATTGGGCGACTTATTCAAATGGAAATCGGGAGATTTTAAATAAAAGGGTGAATGAAACCTCGGCGAATAATCCAAATGAAAATTATGAGAATAATGTTTCTAAAAATTCTGTGAATAATTTAAAAGAATTATGTCCTGAAGAAGATTACAGCATCATAAGTCATAGCGATATAAAATATTTGATAAAAGAAAAGGCAGAAATATTAAAAATTAAAGAAAAAATTGAGAACAGGTTTTACCCTGATGCGGAAGAAGTATTTAAAAAGTATATGGATGAATTAGAAGAATTCCAAAAACAATTTCAAGAGCGCCCGGACCATATGCTGCACGTACTGGATGATATGAATAGTTTGCGTCAGAAATTAGAACCAAACGTAGTTGTGATTGAGAATCAGTTAGAACAATTTCGCAACCTGGGACAAAAATTTTACCTTGTTAATCAAAGCTCTAATTTCTTGCTAACGCAATTAGAAAAGTATAAAAATATATGTAACATTAACTGTGGCGAAATCGACATGGACAACAGTACGTATTGTATTATTTCGTATTATTGACAGAGCACGTTATTTTTGACAAACAAAACTAACTTATTCTGTCCAAAAAACCTTAATTTTTGAATTACTACTTTTCAGGATTTGGACTTGAAATCAATCAACCCTTAACTATTCCAAAGTCTTCTGGCATGTATTGCATTAGACTTAAAGATCTTAATGATTACATAAATAGAAAGCTAAGTGAGCTGCAATCGGAATATGACGAAGGTTTAAATGGGACGCTAGAAAACAGAAATGAAATATATGAACAAAAATTTACAGAATTTAAAAGTAATTTAAAGAAAGCTGCAGTAAAACAGTTCGGATTAACGATGTACGAAATCTTAAGTCTGCAGGATGATTATAATCATTTTACCAAATATTTAGAACACGCTAACATTACCTCGGAAACATATAGCTTAATGGAAATCACTGCTGAAATTAGCTACAAATAAATTGGACTGAAACGGGACTTAGAGAAATATCGAAAACATTGCTTGGAGTGTAGCAACCAAAGGGTAAAGCGCAGTAAGTAGATCATAAAATATACTTGGGCGATATTTATGTTTGTATGTGCATATCTATACTAATCTATATATATAAAAGAAAGTCGTGTTAGTTACTTCACTTATAACTCAAGAACGGCTGAATCGATTTAGCTGAAAATTGGCAGGGAGGTAGCTTAGAACCAGGAGAAGGACATAGGGTAGGGTAGGGTAGGGTAGGGTAGGGTAGTGTAGGGTAGTGTAGGGTAGTGTAGTGTAGTGTAGGGTAGTGTAGTGTAGGGTAGGGTAGTGTAGGGTAGTGTAGGGTCGGGTAGGGTAGGGTAGTGTAGGGTAGGGTAGTGTAGGGTAGCGTAGGGTAGTGTAGGGTAGCGTAGGGTAGTGTAGGGTCGGGTAGGTTAGGGTAGGGTAGGGTAGGGTAGAGTAGGGTAGGGTAGTGTAGGGTAGGGTAGGGTAGGGTAGGGTAGGGTAGGGTAGAGTAGGGTAGGGTAGTGTAGGGTAGGGTAGTGTAGGGTAGGGTAGGGTAGGGTAGGGTAGGGTAGGGTAGGGTAGGGTAGTGTTTTTTTTTTTTTTTTTTTTTTTAAATTTTCCAGACTTGTTCCACCACAAAGTTGGTGCCTATTCTTTATCTAATCCTCATCCATACTAGTTCTCGCTTGTCATTCCTCTCGTACTTTCATGCTTCATACTGTATCTTTCTTTTATCCTTCCTCATTTATCCTGTGGGTGGGACTCCCACTTATTAGCTACTACTATTCTGTACTTCTTTATTTTATTTTAAAACATAGGGAAATAATTTTTTCCACAGGGTTTATTTTTATTTTACATGTATAACTTAGCTTATCTCGCTAGTTATTTCACAAATTTACTAATACTAACTATTTTAGGTACACTTATTCTACAATATATTTGATACTATGTTAAACTATATACTATACATGCCAATAAAGCTATCTAACAATTTTAATTTAATATACTTCAACACTGTTTATATACACTTGACAACTCTTCTATACATATATATCTATTTCTTAGTCTACTGCTTATACTTATTTTACATTTTGCGCTAATTTTCTATGTTTACATATTTATATTTACAATATAGTATGAAACATAGTTGTTTCATCATGTTTTATTTTTATTTATGACTTTTTGTGCTATATATTCACAGTAGGCTATAAGTTTACTTCTTTCTTTGCTCGACATTAGTTTTTGTACGCTGTCTCTGTTCAGTCCAATACCCAACTCCTGTTCAAGGTTGTAACGTTCTTTTGCGAATATTGGACACTCTAGGACGATATGCGGGACCGATTCCGATACGTTGGGGTCACAGGTGCACGATGGGCTCTCCTTACACTTAAAACGGCTTAAGTATTCTGAGAACCCACCGTGTCCTGTCAGGACTTGCGTGAGAACGCCTGTTGGCTTTACCTGTTGAACAATACGGTAGGCGGCTACGGCGTCGGGAAGAAACATCTTCGTCACCGAGGCCGTCTCGCCCGACACATATCTCCGATTCCATTCACCAAGCGAATCCATACGGATTTGACGCTTGATGAATGATACCGGACACTGGTCATAGTCCGGCTTCCTCCGTAACGACAACGCCGCTTCCTTAGCCAACTCGTCTGCACGTTCATTCCCCGGCAAGCCCGCGTGGGCCTTGACCCAGTAAAGAGACACAGCTTTTTCTTGAGTCAATGCCAGAGCGATATTCGCTCTTGCGCGGACCGCCAGAGGATGGAGCGAGCCATGGCTTGTCAGTGTCTGCAATGCTGCCATTGAGTCACTGTACAAGCCATAGCTCGTCTCTTTGCGCTTGAGGATTACGTCCGTTGCTTTACAAATGGCTAGTAGTTCCGCCTGGTAGACAGTGCAGTACGCGGCGAGGCTAAGCTTAAGGTTCCGGATTTCACCATCATTATCCCATAAGGATAATGCGGCTCCGACCTTCCCCTCAATCTTGCTGCCGTCAGTGAAGATTCGCACTGACTGCACGTTTTGACTGTCCACAAGCTGTTGGTCTGCCAGGCACATGAACTCCAAAGCCATTTGTTTGGCAGGGTGAGACGTCTCTGCAAACCCCACCATACTCTCAATCTCCCGGTCTCCTGGCACAAACCGGGATGACCCTCTCCTTGCCTCATACAGGGCGGCTGCCTCTTGTATGCGGAGGTCTAGAGGCAGTATCCCAGCCAGCACCAGTGCCGAGTTTAGTGAGACCGTACGGTAGGATTTGCAGAGCTTCTGGACGAATCCCCGTTGGACAGAGCCCAGCCGCCTACGTATCCCCAGCTTTTTCGTAGCGGGAGCCCAGGCTCCAGCCGCGTACGTAATTATCGGTTCGATTGTGGCAGTGTATATTGTGTGTATCACCTCCCTGTTCAAACCCCAGCTGACTTTGGCAGCACGAGCAAGCTGCTTATATATGCCCGCTGCCTTCTTGCAGACGTTTTTGGTGTGCTCGTTGAACGTCAACCTGTCGTCGATGGTTAGACCAAGCAGCTTCATACTCCTGACCATGCCAATGTCGACCCCGGCCATGCTCAGATTTGGGGTATCGTACTTAAGTCTGTTGGTTATTAACATCGCACAGGTCTTGTGCGGTGCAAACCTAAGCTTATTTCTGACACCCCAACTCTGAACATGGGTGAGGGCTGCATTGGCCGTCCTGGAGACTTCAGCCGCTGTGTCGCCATCCACGACTAGAACTATGTCGTCAGCGAACGCCTGCACGAAATACCCCATCTTTTCCAGGTCTTGTAGCAGTGGATCTAACAGAAGGTTCCATAAGATGGGACCACCAATTGACCCCTGGACACAGCCTTTACTTGTCTTCCTTGTGCATTCTTCCCCAGCGTACCTTACTGTTACTTTTCTGCTGTCGAGATAGCTGTCAAGTAGCCTCCTGGTGTTAACCGGACACTTTTCCTCAGCCAGCCTGACTTTTATTGCCGGCCACCATGCGCTGTCGAAGGCACCCTCTATATCCAATGACACCAGGACAATTAGCTTCTTCAGCCTCAACTTGTCCTGTACGTGCTTTATTAGAGTACAGAGGGCGTCCTCGGTGCTCTTCTGGGGCGTAAAGCCAAACTGACGAGTACTAAACCGAGGCACCAGGTGCCACTTCATCCTCGCCACTACCATCCTCTCCAGGACCTTACCCAAGACCGGTAGCAGACCTATCGGTCTATAGGACTTGGGGTTCGTGTAATTTTCCTTGCCCGGTTTTCTGAGGACAACCACCGTTGCCTCCTTCCATATGTCCGGGAAATGCGCCAGTTCTAGGCATTTATTGTACAGGGCAAGGAAAGCGTCCAGGTCCTGGTGGATCGCTCGACAGCAGATATCCGCCGTAAACCCATCAGCTCCGGGGGCCTTCTTGGGGTTGAAGCGTCCCACGGCTGTCTTCAGCTCCAGCGGCGTAAACGGTGGGTCATGATTTTCATCATGGCACCATTCGTTTACCCGTCTGGCTGCTTCCCTGGTGAGCCTGTGGTCCGCGTTGTCCTCTTCAGCTGTGTCCTCTGGGTAAAATACATCGGCGAGTAAGGCAGCTGATTCCTTCGGGTTCAAGAATGCACCGTCGCTCATCAGGGTCAAGTCTTCTTTTCTCCTGGTGGTCCCTCTGATGACTCTGTAGATCCCTTCCCAAACACTTTCTCCATCTTGCTTTTCGCAGAATCTTTTCCAGCTGGCTACTTGGGCTTCCTTGGCTAGGCACTCATATTCCTCTTTCGCTTTCAGATACTCTGCGACGACCATCGCTCGGCGGACCGGTGCGGCGTTGCGGACACGGTTCTTTTTTGTAGTGAACTCCCTCTTTTTTGAGGCGAGTTCCTCGGACCACCACGGAATGTTAATTTTTGACTTTTTACTAATAATAGGGATAGCCTCTTCGCATGAATTCTGGATTGCATTTTTGTATTTAATTACCATTTCTTCTAACTCAATTTTATTTACCACTCTATTTATACTATTTAAGCTTATATTTTTCTCAATTTTATTTTCCCCTAATTTAGTTTCAAAAGTTTCCCAGTTTGCTTTTTTAGTATTATACTTTCTTGTAGTCCTAGTTATGCTTATCCCTTTTTCCCTCTTTAATCTTACATTAAATAAAATGGTGTTGTGGTCCGAGCTCGTTACCCCTGTGTCTACATGCCAACCGTCTACCAAGTCAAAAAGCTCGAGCGAACAGGCCGTCACATCCACGTGGCTCTTGTACACCACGCCGCCTCTTACTGTGTAAAAGGTCGGCGTGTCTCCAGTGTTGAGTACCTGAAGCTCTAACTCTTCAAGGGTCCCGGACGTCTCTTCTCCCCTGAGGTCCTCTATGGTGCTTCCCCACCAGGTACTCTTTGCATTGGCATCTCCGCCTATTAGAAGTAATCCGGCGCCCAGGTCCAACTTTATTTTGGTCAGCTGATCCAGGTAGGGCCCTATGGGTTGGTCTGGCTCGAAGTAATAAGAGACTACTACGATTTCCCAGGCTTTGGTCCGGATCCCCACCACGACGATGTTGTTCGTGGTGAGTTTCGGGTAGGGAATGACATCAAGGTCATTATCAAAGACGGCTATTGCCGCCTTTACCCTCCCACTTCCTTCAACCTCGCACTGGTAGACTCTCGCACCACGGTAGCTCTTCATACTTCGTGCTCCCCCCACATAGGGTTCCTGGATCAGTGCCCATGCGATGTTACGCTTACTGGACTCTATAAAAAGCTCGGTGGTTGCCAGTTCCTTCCTTTGTAGGTTGGCCTGAGCTACTCCATATCTTCTGGTTGGGGTGCCAGCCCTTTCGCCCGTATCCACCTTAGCAATACGCTACTCTAGATCTGGCCAGAACCTCACACCTCTTCCTGACTGGACATTCGTCACTAAAGGCGTTATGCTCAGTGTTCTCCTGCTTTGCTCTCACGCAGTTACAGCAGGTTGGAACTGTTCCGGCCATCCATTCCGCGCAATGCGTCCTCATATGAGGGCCCCCACAGTGACTGCACTTCTCTGCCTGTTCCCTACAGAGCCGTCGCCCATGCCCAAACCCAAGGCACAGGGAACACTGAACCAGTGGGGTCTGGTCGGACACTCTGACTCTCTGCATTCCAATGTGGACGGTCTGTCTCTCCTGCAGTCTGTTCCAGATTTTTGGGGAGACCCTAAGGACCACGTGTTGTGTGTGGGGGTTTCTTGTTTTCTTTTTATACAGTACCTCTACCCGGTCTTCCTCCTTTTTAAGCTCTTCGAACACATCCCTATTCTGGTTCCGAAGAGCCTTGAGGATGTCATCGTCTGTGTTATAGGTTAGGACGCTTCCCAGTATAACAAGGGGATCCTTGTTTTTGACGTCCTCAAACCTCAAAACTTCCCCCACACCTGCCAATCTTTCTTTGACCTTTTCTCTATCCTCTTTTGTTCTGCATCCCAGTACCACCTTTCTATCCCTTGCCTTCCTGACTCTGTCTATTGTGACCCATCCCTCATTCGCGTTTACCGCCTTCCTGATATGGTCAATGATTTGCTCCCCTGTTTCAGTTTCCTTGGTGGAGGTGACCACAATGGAGTGGAGCGCCGTCTGCTTTGGTGGCCGCTCGATAGGCCGACTTGCCGCCACCCTGGCATAGGAGAACTTCTCCTCGCCAGCCTGAAGTGCCTCTTTCAACCTATCGAGTTTTTCACTGTTCTCACGCAGGTTCCGGCTGTGCTCCTCTAAGGCCATCTTGAGTGATTCTAGGGTAGTGTAGTAGGTAGGGTAGTGTAGGGTAGGGTAGGGTAGTGTAGGGTAGGGTAGGGTAGGGTAGTGTAGGGTAGGGTAGGGTAGTGTAGGGTCGGGTAGGGTAGGGTAGTGTAGGGTCGGGTAGGGTAGTGTAGGGTCGGGTAGGGTAGGGTAGTGTAGGGTCGGGTAGGTAGGGTAGATAAATGTTTGGTCTTTTTATGGCAAAACAAAGTTTGCTGGGTCAGCTAGTTATCTATATATATAAAAGAAAGTCGTGTTAGTTACTTCACTTATAACTCAAGAACGGCTGAATCGATTTAGCTGAAAATTGGCAGGGAGGTAGCTTAGAACCAGGAGAAGGACAAAGGGTAGGGTAGGGTAGGGTAGGGTAGGGTAGTGTAGGGTAGTGTAGGGTAGTGTAGGGTAGTGTAGGGTAGTGTAGTGTAGGGTAGGGTAGTGTAGGGTAGGGTAGTGTAGGGTAGTGTAGGGTCGGGTAGGGTAGGGTAGTGTAGGGTAGGGTAGTGTAGGGTAGCGTAGGGTAGTGTAGGGTCGGGTAGGTTAGGGTAGGGTAGGGTAGGGTAGTGTAGGGTAGGGTAGGGTAGAGTAGAGTAGGGTAGTGTAGGGTAGGGTAGGGTAGGGTAGGGTAGTGTAGGGTCGGGTAGGGTAGTGTAGGGTAGGGTAGGGTAGGGTAGTGTAGGGTAGGGTAGGGTAGTGTAGGGTCGGGTAGGGTAGGGTAGTGTAGGGTCGGGTAGGTAGGGTAGATAAATGTTTGGTCTTTTTATGGCAAAACAAAGTTTGCTGGGTCAGCTAGTTTGTTATAAAGCTGAAGAGTTTGTTTGTTTGTTTGAACGCGCTAATCTCAGCAATCACTAGTTGGTATTGAAAATTTATTTTTGTGTTGAGTAGTCCATTTAACGAGGAAGGTTATAAACTATATAACATCACGCTACGACCAATAGGAGCGGAGCATCAATTAAAAATGTTCTACAAACGGGGAAAAAATATTCTTTTTATTTATTTTTATTTATTTATTTATTCAAGGCACATCAACAACACAAACATGGACATATTACATTTTCTGGGGTCTTATTCTAGTGTCTATGTCAATAACAGATGTGCACAGCACTTTCAAAAATAAATCACATGTCAAAAATCAAATCTATCAAAGAAAAAAAAAAGTAATTATATAATAAGCAAAAATACAGTAAAAATTATAAATAAAAAATAAGAATCGTGAGTCAAAAATTACAAATCAATTAAATTAAAACAATGAGAACTTTTTGAGAGCTTCCGTTGCGTGTGCTGCGTAAACGGTTAAAGTTACGCAACAATCATGTGGGTAGGGTAGGTAGGGTAAATGCCAGTTGATGAGAGCGAAGCCGCGTGGACAGCTAGTTTATAATATTAGTGTGATTCACTAACCACACTGGGAAGACGGTATTTTTATAAAGAACAGATAGAAAGTAGAATTGTTTGTGACTGGTACTTTCCAAAAGGAATAGGTAGAGGTTACCTGTTGACGATCCGATCGAGAACATAACCTACCTTGGTGGAGAACATAATATAAATGCATACTTAACTTTACTTTTTACTATTACAGATGTGTTTGCCTACTTTAAAGGCAGCACATTACAATACGTGGCAGACTCGACTGATACAGCAATGGAAAAATTAAAAGATTTTGAAACTGATTCCAGTTTCAGAGTAAACGCAGCAGTAGATGAGTTAATAAAAGCTAAAATAGATGAAATCAAAGAAGATATAGAGCGTAATTATACTACCATGTTTGCAGAATTGGACACAAAGTTTAATGATCCTAATGTTATTGACTCCTATGTCGAAAAACTGGATGGGATACAAATTCAGATTGGTAACGAAATTAAAGCAGAACAGGAAGCTTTGAACAGTTTGAGAAGCCGTATCCCAGAAGGAGTAATAGACGATATACTCGAATTATCTAAGAAGTCCAAAGAATTGTTACAGATTACGGACTCTACTAAACTTTTACTAGATAAGTATATATAGGAGTTCTAAATAATTGATTGTAGATAAAAAATACATCGTTTATAAAATACATTATTTCAACCTACTTTCTCGTAAACTGTCTCTTATGTACTGCTTTTTGGCAATGCAGTGTATATATTTCATTTTATTTATATTTGCAAACGTGCATTGGTAATATAATATATATATTTTAGAATTTAAAAACTGTGTATAATATAATATCATAAATAAAAGTTGTACGCATACATACACTCACACCTTTTTCCCATGGAGGTAGACAGAAAATACAGCTACTGCCGGCTTCGATCCTTAGGTACAACTCCCCCTCTATGTAAATTTAATGCAATCAAATTGTTATCTAAATTTAATAAATATTCATTTAAATAAAAAATATTTTGTGTACCGGAGCTATTTTTATTTGGCGGATTGCCTCTCCTTGAAATTCCGAGCACGGGGTACGTAAAAAGAACCAGCGATCCCTTCTTTACATTAAAAAAACTTTTTTACAAAAAATACTACCGACTTCCAAATAAAAAAACTACAAAGTGAAAAATAACTTTATTTATGGAAGTCTTTTGTAGGGACCAATTTTTTGCGTTATGGATGTACCTACCTAATAGGCAAGTTGTTTAGTAAGGTACCTATAACGCCAGAATAGATTACTCGAATATTATGAAACTTGAACATAACCGGTGAAATGTGAGATCTGCGTACCCCTTAAGAGCGTACTGGCGTGATGTTATGTTATGATATGGAATAAACAATAAACAGACATGCGATTACAGCAATCGAGATATTTGCCGTTATTTATTGAAGAGTTCTGTTGTATATCTTCAAAGTTCTTCATCAGATCTTTACCAAATTAAAATGAGACCAATTTCGGAACATACTTTTTCAAATCAAAATCGGTCTAAAATTGACAGAGATATGCGTGAACATACACAAAAAAAACAAACATAAAGTCGAACATAAAACCTCCTCCTTCTTCCTCCGTAAGTCGGTTAAAATATAAAATGCCAAGTCAGCTGTCAAACTTCTCCCTCCTAAAACTTCCAATTTTAATTTTCGAAACATTACTTTAACAAATTCAGTACATACACAAAGTACGTAAGCGGCGGCGGCGCGGCAGTACATATGTGCCTTACCTTAGATGAAGCACCTAGTACCTACTTATTTTCAGAAATATCATAGGATTCCAAAAAGTTTTGTTTCGGTACAAAGACTTATTAGAGAAAAAAGACTTTTTTTCATTTCATAATACGATCCTTTGGCAGCGCATTGATAATGAAGGGTTACCGACCGGCCAGATAGTCGATTACCGATTCAGCTCTTCAATAAACCTAAATGGGTATTGTGCGCAGACGCATACAAAAGTTTTGTACTTAAGCTGAATTAAATTTGTGAATCGAGGGTTCAAAGAGGCGTTGACATCAATTTACGAACGTGTTATGATTGCCACACGACGAAGTGTGCCCGAGGAGCGCACGAACCGTGGTATGTGATGTGGGTACTCTACATTGTAAAGTGGCATGAAATAACTTAGGTACCTACCACTACATAGAAACCGTATCCTATAACTTAATCCTAGTTGACTGAAGATTGTTATGGTGTACAAGTTAGATTTTCAGAGTTAGGAAAATTTGTTCATACTTGAAGAGGTAGTTATCCTATTTAATTTAGAGAACTTCATATTTAGCCTCTATAAATAGGACCTCCACTAGAATCGTTGCCATGACAACGGGAAAAAAGGCCTTAATTAATATAAATAAATAGCAAGTGGTTTTCATAATTCGGGGTAGACGCTAGTTGGAGGACATGACTTTGAGAATTGGGGGGTAACCACAAGCTCTTAGAGTAAGGTTATTTTGAGATCGAGTAAGGGACAGATGTATCTGACTTGTATACATCTGTCACTTACTCGATCTCAAAATAACCTTACTCTAAGAGCTTGTGGTTACCCCCCTGGGGTTAAACTTTCAATGTGGTTTAAACGATTATGGCTATAGTGCTATTAGAACGAATCCACACATTGTTATATTATACGACTTAATTATGTATTTGAAGAGTGGTGTACGTGTGTACATCTGGCAGCATTAATTATATATCTCAGATTGTCTGGCAATATCCCTTTATAATGCAAGCAAACCGCTTGCTGTCCAAATACACCTGCGAACGACTTGCAGTACCTAAATATACATACACACACATGTGGGTACATTCAATTGAAACAAAGACTGCCATGGCATAGGAAAAAATATCACAAAAGCAAATAAACCAGCCTTCCAGTACTGTCTGTCTGTCATGGATTTAAGAGAACTGTCGTCCTCCCATAAATACGGTATGGTCTATGGTATCTGAATGTGATATTAAACTGGAGGTTCAATCTTCAGTCACATTCTAATAAATAGTAATCTTGTGTTTTATTCAGCAATATCAGTGCAGCTTTATGTAAAGAGAATGATATGAAATAAGAAAAACAACGGTTTTCCCGTCCCGGCTGGACATGTAAGTCAAAAACGTTATTAAAATGCAGCATCACGCCGACCGAGCGCACCGGGGCCGGGCCGGGGGACGCCAGCGGGGGGGGCAGGGTCGATGCATGGCCACAGACAAGGAAAACTAGTAGGACAACTAAGAGATTTCTTCATTAACCATCGTTATCTTGAAACGTGAGGGTATGAAGGTAAATGGCCTTAAACAAAAGGAAAGCAAAGCGGTTGTTGCTGCATACATTAGACCTGAACTATCCTTAATTGAGGAATCTAGAACGTGATTTAACTTGAATTTTACACAAAACAGGTGGATTATGTTGAACCCCGATTCACACGAACTGTATTGTTATTTTGATTTGGACGAACGCCCGCGTGTTTTCCCGCGTGTGGGTAACTTAATAAATCCAAATCTAAACCTCAATGTCCAAACTAATATTATATAGGCAAAAGTAACTCTGTCTATCTGTCTGTCTGTTATCTTTTCACGCTTAAATCGCTGAACCGATTTAGATGAAATGTGCAATGCAGATAGTTTGAGACTATTCGAAGTACTAATGATACACAGACGAAGTCGCGACCAAAAGCTAGTTAGAGCAATGTGTACAGCTACAGTACAATAAAGTTTTATCAAAATTCGTTAAGTAGGTTTTGAGTGGAAAAGTAACAAACATCGTCACAAACATTCACTTTCATAATATTAGTAGGATATATTTGTGTTATAGCTGTTCTTCAGTAGATACAAATCATACAAAAGTACAATATACTTATTGGAAACTATATCATATTATTCATCAACACAATTACCATAAATAAGTCCCATAATTCAAAATAGTTTTGTATGAATGTTTGTCAATGTAGCCAAAAAAAACGTTATTACCAAAATTCCGATACAAACCTGATTTGATCTACTGCTACCCGCTGTGCTGTCAGTACACAGGGTGCATGCACCGTGCGTCGGCAAGGGCACAGAGGGCGCTGCAAGCGATGCGCCCTCGCCGCGCGACCCGCCGACCTGCACGCCCCCTGTAGCTGCAAGTCTGCAACCCGCGGGCTTATTACGTAAGGAACAGCAAGTAGCAAAAATTGTACAATTATTGCGCGATCAATTTAGTGACCTGGCTACTGAGGCCTTTAAGTCTAGTTTTTTTTTGACAGTCACTTTTAACAGAAGCTGTTTTATCTGTCCGATGATTTATAAAATGTATCTTTTGATGAATTAACCAGCTTATGAAAGATCAACACTTCGCGGAGGCTGTTATTGTTACAATAGTCAATTTGATTACGATTTAGCTCCAATATTCTGATAAATTAATATTCGGAGATGTAAAGTATTTGTGTAAAGTAAATATGGCAGTGAAAATTGGATATTTTCATTTTATTTACATACTTTAATGATTGATTTGATAAATTGGATGACTAAAATGTGTAAAATCCATTAATTTTTTTTCGAATTTTCGATTGTTATAAGAAATCGAATCGATAACGCCAACACAGGATTTTTTTATACTGTATATAAAAAATATCCTCCACTTTACCGTGATCACTTCTGTTTCAATGATTCAACAAATAGTCCAGTTGCGTAGACATAAGAGACTCAAAACAACACCAATTTGTCATTTACATTTACAATATTCACTAGGAATTTGTTATTTCAATATTTATTCTTATATTATTATTCTAATTTGTGGCTAATTAAAGTAGCCACAAAATAACATACGAAAAAAGCCGCCAAAAACTCAAAAACTTCTGTACCTACTCAGCCATCAGCGAGCGATTGGCAATCGACCAACAACAAGGTAAAAAGTAATTGCAATTTGACAGCCACATTTGCTCGCCGATCGCTGTCGCTCTGCTGTCAAAAACCATACGTAATACGCAATTATCGCGATCACCTTGCGATAAATGCAAATTTCAGTTATCAGATTTTTATTGTTAGCAGTGCTGTCGTAAAATTATTATGGTGTGGCTATAGCTCATATATAATGCGGATTCGCGATTGAAGAGCAATTATTTCTCAAAAATAAGCCTTTAAATTTTTTGACGTAAAGCGATATTCGCGCGATGATTGTACAATATCTGCGCAAATATTGTTAATTGCTGTTTCATACGTAATAAGCCTGCCGATGCTCAAAGCCAGCCATACGCTCCGCACAAGCATACATTTTCACAGGTAGATCAAATTAAATCTCGTGTAACTCAGTAATTATCTCACTGACACCGGTTGAACTGAGCAATACTGCCTAGCGAGCATGGGCGTACCCAAGACATTTGTGACATGACATGATAAATTATCTCATATTATTATCTTACAATTTGTCTTAAATGCTAGCACGGGTCAAACATGTGACATATTTTAAAGGCGCAACATGCCTTTCTTGTTGCTGCCCGGCGAGCACGGCCTATTGTGACATGGCTTGAGTCACACATTTCATCGCAGTTTGGGCGATAACGCCATTTTGTCCTAAATAATAGCACCGGCGGCGTGAAAAAATTTCCTGACTTTTGTTTGGGACTCATCGGGTCTTAATTGCTAATACGGGCGCACCCATTTTGTCACAAATGTCACATTTTGACAGATAATTTAGAAAAATGTATCACTTTCGTTCGGAGGTGGTGATAAAATTTTATAGTTGAAAAAAATATATTTGCCTTCTAATTACGGCACCAAATGGCAATAAATTCATTTTGTGTGTATGGTGAATTGGTGATCAATGCTTATTAATTAATTGAAATGTTACAGGATTATTAATTAATTTTATATTATTACTTTTTCATACTTGTATTTTTTTTTTATTGTTGTTCTAATTTTAATGATTATTTTTTTTATAATTATTTTCTTTTAAACCATATTCTTCTTGCTTTCTACATTTTTAAATGTTTCTTAAATAAAATCCCCAAAAAACATTTAAAATATAAAAAATAGGGGCCCACCGGTATTGGTCCAAGCTATTATATTTTTTTATAATTATTAAAATTTTCACAATAAATATATCTTTCTAACAAACACATAATATGTTATCAAACAAACAAAGAAAAATAAAGTGTGCATAAGTCTATGGTCGTGGGTCAAATATTAA
The DNA here is from genome assembly GCA_949775005.1 of Orthosia gothica. Classification (NCBI taxonomy): domain Eukaryota; kingdom Metazoa; phylum Arthropoda; class Insecta; order Lepidoptera; family Noctuidae; genus Orthosia; species Orthosia gothica. The sequence continues at coordinate 15,443,328 of OX459069.1, read as the reverse complement.
TTTATTCCCAACAAAATTAAAAAGTTGTTTAGCTGTATGAACGGCATACTTTTTTATGTATTATTTTATTTGGTCGTCTATTCAAATTATGTCGCACTATGAAGTCAACAACAAGAAAAGCAAGTCGCGCCTGTAAATTTGTCACATGGTTGTCCCGTGCTAGCATTTAAGACAAATTGTAAGACATGACATATTTTATCATAACTTGTCATGACCGAGTCGAAAACCAAGCAAAGTAAAAAAAAAAAAAAAACTTGTAATTCATGTTGGGATGCTGCTAACATAAAATTTTGGTTATTTTTGGCCTAGGACATACCGTTTTCGAGATATGATTTTGGAAATATGCAAAATAAAATAAGATACGGAGGCCCATAATTCGGCAACAGTGCGTCGTAGGGCTATGCTTCTCAGAACATAAATGGTTTTTATGGCCAAGGTTAGACCGAAACTACAATAAAATTGGAAAATTTCCGAAAAAGAAAAAAATAAACGTCAAGAAGTTATGCCACAAGTCAAGAAAATATCTCACGCCGCCGTGCTAGCATTTAAGACAAAATGAGTTTATCGCCCAAACTGTGATTAAAACTGTGACTTAAGCGATGTCACAGTAGGCCATGCTCGCCGGGCTGAGCATTCGATGTGTTTAATTTGTCTTGTCTATATTTTTTATATGGGAATGTAGCGGCTTCGGGTATACAGTTTAAGTATTTACGTACTCTGCTAAATAAAGAACAACGCTCCTTACAACAAACAATGTCCACAAGAATGATTTTTGTCAGGGTCATCCATTGCTTACGATGATAGAATTATAGAAGGCTTAAGATAAAAAGGTTTGTCGGAGGACCTAACACATTTTGATTTGATTTTGCTTCATTTGAACCTTGACAGAATTATTCATTTATAATAAATCTTTCTGTTTTGCTGTGCTTGCTATAGCGACGATATTATCTTGTAATTCAGTATTTTGACATTAGTTGTCACCAAATGATGACAAAACATGCGTTTTCTGATAACAAGTAAAATTTCACAATTTAAAAAACCCCCGACGCATTTATCTTGCGAAAACACCCCGATTCAAACAGTAAAATGCCCAAAACTTTTGAACGGCTGAACCAATTTTATTCAAACATAGCTAAGAACACTCTCGACAAAATTACCTTTCAAACAAAAAAAACTAAATCGAAATCGGTTCATCCGTTTAGGCACTATGATGCCACAGACAGACACACAGATACACAGATACACAGCAACACATGTGAAACTTATAACACCCCTTCTTTTTCCGGCGGGGGTTAAAAATCGAATCTGCTGGTCTGATTGAAAATTATTGACCGGCCTATCACTTTAAAACTTAAGAGATCCTATTTATTACCCTGAGAGTACTCATGTGATTTAATCTAATCCATAGAAAGATTTTTTTTTTAAAGTGATGCTCTTTATACACTTGACCTTAGTCATATATTATTTGTTCAGGTCTGACCAGATTATAAAATTTGCAAATACATGACTACCTACACACCTGTCTGAAACATGAATGTGACGTTCGTAGTACTATGTGGTAGTTAGTGCAGGCTTCGAGACAAGCGACGATTCCACAGAGCACGAAATCGTCCCGCTAGCAGCGAGTAAAGACGCCGTTACTGTATTCGCGGCCGCGCAATATGCGATTTGATAGAGAGCCGTCAATTTCTAAGAGTGAATCGAAATGGTGACGCTTGCTAACTTTAATATTAAGGACTCATAAATTACGTGATACTAACTGATAATAATTAGTTATATACACGAGCTGCAAATCTGCTAATGGGAAAAGTGCCCAGAGGCAGAGGATAAGTGACATTCAACGTCAGCGATGGCGTCGGTCGAAATGACATAATGTAAGGCATTAATCACGTGCCATTTCGATAGCGTTTGACATTCCTATAATTTTTTGACGTTTTTCCTATTGCTATCGCCACGCTTTCAATGATAGAATTAGAATGTCAATTGTTTAGGGTCTCGGAACGCTGGTAGCTTTGTCTCTATGGTTTGTATGGAAGGTTTTGACATTGCTGGCTCTAGCAGTACCCGCCGAGGCGTCCCGGTGCTCTGTAGAGTATACAAAAGTACGAGGTGTCACCGCAAGGACACCGCTGGTCGTCGCCTCGGTGTCATGGTGAGACGGCGTCACGTGACTGCGACACCGCAACTCAATAACATTGACCACTTTTTGCGGCCAGACTGCAGCCGACATTTAATTTTTAATTATGTTTATCGACCCATCCCGCAGCTCCATCCACTGAAGGTGCGTCGGCGGTGAATTAATTTGTTTGTATTGTAGATATGGATACTTCTTTCTTTTACGAGTGAGGATGTGGCCACTTATGGAGTCAGAGTTAATCAAGCCGCCTCTGGGAACCCCACAGGCCTGTGACTTGCCTATTTCAGACTTACATTAACTATATAAGTGCAGGTTACCTCACGATGTTTTCCTTCACTGTTGCCGGTGATGTCCAAGATAAACTTAGAAAGTAAATATGAATTTGAAAAAGTCACATTGGTACTTATACGGATTTGAACCCACGACTTAAAGCTCGAGCGGCGACGTCTTAGCCATTGAGCCACCACGACACACACGACATGTGTAATGGGTAGATAAAACAAAGTGTAATACAGCATCTGTCCATCTGTTAGAAACATACTACATACGGCAAATGATTAGATACTAACATTTACCGTAATTTTAAGGCTACGTTAATTTATTATATACTTATAATATCACATCACACCATCAGCCTATTAATGTTCCCACTGCTGGGACACAGGCCTCCTCTGTGTGAGAGGTACTTATAATATACTTTTATTTAATTATTATCTATCGTGCAATCTCAACGTAAAGTAAAGCATTACGTAAAGTTGTATGAAACTCCCAAGGAAACTAGTTGATTTGAATTTGGAACTTCAAATTCATGCGGAAACTCGTGGAAGATTCTAAGTAACAAGTAAAATTTCAAAATTTAAAAAACACATTTATCTTGCGAAAACACTTCGACTCAAACAGTAAAACGACCATAACTTTTGAACGGCTGAATCGATTTTATTCAAACATTCGAACACTCTCGACAAAATCACCTTTAAAAAAAAAAAACTAAATCGAAATCAGTTCATCCGTATAGGCGCTATGATGCCACAGACAGACACACAGATACACAGCAACACACGTAAAACTTATAACACCCCTCTTTTTCCGGCGGGGGTTAAAAATAGGTTCATCCGTTTAGGCGCTATGATGCCACAGACAGACACACAGATACACAGCAACACACGTAAAACTTATAACAGCCCTCTTTTTCCGGCGGGGGTTAAAAATCGGTTCATCCGTTTAGGCGCTATGATGCCACAGACAGACACACAGATACACAGCAACACACGTAAAACTTATAACAGCCCTCTTTTTCCGGCGGGGGTTAAAAATCGGTTCATCCGTTTAGGCGCTATGATGCCACAGACAGACACACAGATACACAGCAACACACGTTAAACTTATAACACCCCTCTTTTTCCGGCGGGGGTTAAAAATCGGTTCATCCGTTTAGGCGCTATGATGCCACAGACAGACACACGGATACACAGCAACACACGTGAAACTTATAAAACCCCTCTTTTTCCGGTAGGGGTTAAAAAAATGCCCATTAGGACATTGTAAAGAAGTTTGATCGAAAATCGAACTGACCACCAAAAGCAAAACTAAAAAAAAGGTCACCAAAAAAACTTTCTACACCTTTGAGTACTGAAATAAACTCCACCACAACTTCTATAAATGTACCGAACAAAACATTACTATGTCCTTCTATAACTAGACTAACGTGTGTAACATCAATAATAACTTTGGATTTGTATTAATTACAAAATAAATACTTAATTTATGGAGCCCTGACTTTTTATTGTATCGCACAAGGTGTGGAAAGTAGAGTATACTCCTCTGGGGTAAAGCCTGCTTCGTCTTGGACAGCTTGAAGCCCTCGCTTCACTCAGGACTCTACATAACTCCCTCGCTTCCCTCGTTATGCTCAGGGTTCAATATGCCGCCCGTGACGTAAGTCAATGCTTTATCCTCTTGGTGCATAATCTACTATAAGTTAAAGTAGTCCATTAACTCCAGAAATAGATAGATATAACAACTTTACTACACTATTATTTTACTAGGATTTACTAAGCATCTACGAGTAAGCGCCTACGCAGCTACGACGAATCACCTACGTGATTACTACGAAGCGCCTACGCGGCTACGATGAATCACCTACGCGATTACTACGAACCGCCTACGCAGCTACGACGAATCACCTACGCGATTACTACGAAGCGCCTACGCGGCTACGACGAATCACCTACGCGATTACTACGAAGCGCCTACGCGGCTACGACGAATCACCTACGTGATTACTACGAAGCGCCTACGCAGCTACGACGAATCACCTACGCGATTACTACGAAGCGCCTACGTAGCTACGACAACGCAGCTACGTGGCTACGACACTTTACCTACGCTGTATCTGTGCGACATTCATGAAACATTTTCGTCAAAGCTGAACAATTACAAATTACATGTACAATGCAGAAAAAATATACGACTTTCTCACTTTTAATTTATGATAAGTGAATTTTGGTATCGGTAGCTATAAAACTGTATTTTACAGGCGAAGTCAATCAGACGTCAGACAAAAGCGTATTGCGATATTAGGCTCTTAACTTCAATGACAAAGTGTAGGTCTGTCGGACGTAACAAAGTCGTCCGTTATTTTTTATCATTTAAAGTAATTCCATATTGAATTGTTTGAATTGTCTCTTTGTAAAATCACAAGATATGCGCGTAACACGACGCTTTATCATTCACAATTCTTAGCGAATGATAAAGCGTCTGCTTCTTAAATAACAATTTCAAGGAATAGAATTAATATTAAATATTTTGAAAAGCTGTTTACTAACAATAAGTACAGGACTGAACAATAATATTGGGCGTATTGTAGGAGTCCTTTGCAAATCAGATACAACAGGCAGGACACCTGAATGTGACTTTGACGAACGAAAATATACCTCACATTTTTTCTTTCAAGATCAAGACATTGTTATACTTTTAAAATTAATGTTTGTCATTCCTTATGCGTGTTGTGTTACAATTAAAGTGTTGCCGTTATGGTTCGAGGTGTGAACTTGTGAGTCACGGAGGATGCATGAAGGACGTTGCGATGCAACTATCAAAGCAAAGTCATTGACCAGAAACAGTAAGTATACATATAAACTATACTTACTACAATTACAAATGCCGTAATTTGATGACTATTGATATTGAATGACTTTCATTTGTCATTTTCATAAATTACTTTATTTTATAATAGCTGTTCCCCGCGGCTTCGTTCCCGTAGGCTACCCCACAGGACCCGTCTTCGGGATTAAAATAGCCTACGTCACTCAGGCATAATGTAGCTTTCTATTGGTGAAAGAATTTTTTAAATCGGTCCTATAGTTTCGGAGCCTATTCGGTACAAACAAACAAACAAAAAAATCTTTCCTCTTTATAATATTGGGTATAGACTACAGAATTCTGGGACTGCACATCGCTCTCTTCTTCTTTTCATGTGATGCTGTTAGGAATTCACTTGTATGTTTATTTGTATATTTGGTAGCTGAATAAAAATAAAGGTACTTAGTTAATGAACTCCATGGCTTGAAAAGTGATATACCCTTACCGTATACGTACCGAAAGGTTATCGAATAAACATGATTGTCTTAACTTCGAATCAATATCCGCTACCTAGCTCAACTCTACTTTTAACTTTATTTCACATCATCACATCATCAGCCTAATAATGTTCCCACTGCTGGGACACAGGCCTCCTCTCTATGAGAGGGAATGGGCCGTAATCCACCACGCGGGCCCAGTGCGGGTTGGTGGATGTCACATGTCTTCGAAGTTTTGGTTCTAGGACATGCCGGTTTCCTCACGATGTTTTCCTTCACCGTTTTGAGAGCAGTGGTGAAGAAATAATTTACACAAAGTAAAGCGCCTGGCTGGGCTCGAACCCACGACCTACAACTTGTTAGTCACAGTAAAGTCAGTACCTTTATCTTCTATAATATAAAAAAATGAATCGCAAAATGTGTTGGTAAGCGCATAACTCAACAACGCCTGGACCAATTTGGCCAATTCTTTTTTTAAAATGTTCGTTGAAGTTCAAAGATGGTTTTTATGGGGAGAATAATTCTAATAATTGCCGGAAAAAAAAACCCTTTTCTTTTTCCCATACAAAAGTTTTCTAACTAAAACGTAGAGTCAATTTGAGCTTTATTGCTATTTTTGCTTTGTGTAGGGTAGGGTAGGGTAGTGTAGGGTAGGGTAGGGTAGTGTAGCGTAGGGTAGGGAAGGTAGTGTAGTATAGGGTAGTGTAGGGTAGGGTAGGGTAGGGTAGGGTAGTGTAGTGTAAGGTCGGGTAGGGTAGGTAGTGTAAGGTAGGGTAGATAAATGTTTGATGTTTTTATGGCAAAACAAAGTTTGCCGGGTCAGCTAGTATATAATATAACATTACTATTATCAGTGGTGTCTAATCCCATACAAAGAAACCGTGCCGACGTACTGTACTGATTATAGTGATTATTATTTTTGTACATCAATCGCGTTCGGTTCCGTTCTACGGTTACAGATCGATGGATCGATTCGTCTTATCGCCGTGGAACTGAACCGAACGCGATCGATTTACAACAAGTAAAATTTCACAATTTAAAAAACCCCCGACACATTTATCTTGCGAAAACACCCCGATTCAAACAGTAAAATGCCCATAACTTTTGAACGGCTGTACCGATTTTATTCAAACATAGCTAAGAACACTCTCGACAAAATTACCTTTCAAAGAAAAAAAACTAAATCGAAATCGGTTCATCTGTTTAGGCTCTATGATGCCACAGACAGACACACAGATACACAGATACACAGCAACACACGTGAAACTTATATAACACCCCTCTTTTTCCGGCGGGGGTTAATTAAAAATAATAGGTATAATCAGATGAAAACGCTAGTTACGTCAGCAAGGTTCTTTGAATGGGATGAGGCATCTGTATGTTAGTATTATATTATCTGTGCTATTATCTATACTTCTATACTAATATTATAAAGAGGAAAGATTTGTATTTTTGTATGTAACGAATAATCTTAAAAAATTATGGACCGATTTCAAAAATTCTTTCACCGTTGGGAAGCTACACCTACACTATCCCCGGGTCACATGATGTCACATCGGCCGATTTTGATGATTCTTACGTCAATCGATTCGTCTTAACCACGGTAAATTTTTACCGTATCTTAACCCTGCAAGTGAAAAATGGCGGATTTAGGGCGCCATATTGTGGGGGCCCAATTTTTTTCCAAGCCCATCGTGTGTAGTACCAATATAAAAGGTTTTAAGAGGTGATTTCAAAAATTTATAACACTTATATGTTTAAATGTAACTAATTCTAAAAAAAAAAAATATCTATGTAAGTTATATATTTTATCTAAGTAAGTTATAAATAAAAAGAGTTTATCAAAAAACTCGATTCCTTAAGAAGCAAACTAAAAAGACGTTAACAAGAAGAAAACCATGATGTGCAGTCGCAGGATACAAATTCGCGAGCTGGCTGACCAAAACCAGATGTGTGATGGCCAACGCGTTTGGTATCTAGAACGCCACATAGGACCAAACATACGTACATAGACTGATAAACACATTACCCTCCTACGGCAGTCGGGTAAAACAGTCCACTCTATATTGTGTAGGTAAATTACTATGAAAATTGCATGGCTTAATTAATTATTTGGAAACTCAACAGCTTATTACTAATTTACATGAATAGATGTTCACCTCACTGTCAATGAACAGCCCAGTGCAGTTGTATCAACGTTACTAGCATCTTAGTAATTAGTGAACACACACACACTGCACAGTGACAGCGAGATGATGACAATTATCTCTTAAGCCAATAACAGAGTTTCGCGGCATGGATAAAGCTAGGTAACAAAAGCTAACTCTAGATCCTTTATAAAATCAAATCTTAAATCTTTATTGTATCCATAACACAAGTAGTAAGTATGCTAAATAGAATAAAATATGAACCCTGTCGAGCACAGCAAAATTTCAAATAAGTAGAGAGAAGAAGATCGCTGTAATGTTGTTCTTATTAATTAATAGTACCTGGGCGACCGAGCTCTGCTCGGGAGAAAATAGAGAAAACGATGTTTTCTAAAAATGAAACCTAGCTAGGTCAATTTATCGCCCCCAAAACCCCTGCATACTAAATTTCATAAAAGTTGTCGGCGCCGTTATATACAAGAACTAGCTGACCCCGCGGCTTCGCTCCCGTCAAAATTATAGCCTATGTTACTCGGGAATAATGTAGCTTTCCATAGGTGAAAGAATTTTTAAAATCGGTCCAGTAGTTTCGGAGCCTATTCGGTACAAACAAACAAAAAAATCTTTTCTCTTTATAATATTGGTATTGATTGCTCGTTTAAAGGTACCTATCACATTTCAATTATTTTCATTCTCAATCATATTTCTGCAATAACAAGAAGTTCAGAGGGGGCCAAATGTGCAGTGCAGGTGAGGGGGTACCTACATACCGTCTACCGATGGAACATGGTTGGTGTTTTAGCGCGCATCCGGCGCTGCGCTTGGATTTTCACGCGGTGCTGCCCGAACAGGACTTCCATCTTAACGCTCCGACGACACATTTCCGGCGTCGTGTACTTATTGCTCTTTATTATAGCCTCTTTGTTTTCTTTTTAATCAGTATACTGCTGAGGTAAAGGGACTATGTGCTGTTGACTTTAAGTACAGACGATAATAATACAAAGCTCGTAGACGAAGTCTAATGATAGAAGTATTCAGTAAATTGATAGGTATATTGAAGTATTGTATTTGCTATTCGATACTTCTTAAAGAATAATAATTAGCTAATTATGTACATGATTGATGTATCAAGATACATAGCTTATACCTAGCTTAGAACTTGCATAGTTCCGTGAAATAATTAAGTTAGGTTTGTTTACATAGCCCAGCCGGGCGAGCACGGCCTCTGTGATGGACTTGAGTCACTCATTTTATCACGGTTTTTGCTCCCAAACTGTGATAAAAATGTGAGACTCAAGCCTGTCACAGTAGGCCGTGCTCGCCCGCCAGCAGTAGTGTGCAAATTTTCAAAGAAGTGGGTCAAATTTAACTTGCAAGCTTTGATTACATATACACAGACACCGGGACTGTTGATACTAGATAAGAATAATGTGTTTGAGTCCTCCAAGCGGAGCTCCACATCGTTGTCAATGTGGTGAAGCAGTTGACCGACTCGGACACCACGGCTTATCCTGCAGTAGGAGCGCTGGTCAGATAGCACGAGCCCGTCAGCATTAATGACATCATGCGTCGGGCTCAATAGTCGGCTCCTACAATTTTACATTTGTTGACAGAGTTTATCGTAAACTCTCTTTTCCCTAGTTGTAACGCAACGTGTTTAGATAAGTGTTTTCTTGTACAATTGAAGTTAATAAAATACTTTTATTTGTCGCCCTGGGCAGTTTTAAAACCACGCACGCACGCGTCGGTACAGTACAATGATGATATATCTTTGGTGCCGCCATATTCTTATTACTAAATTTTAACAGACAAAACAAAGAAAAAAAAAACTTAATGATTTTTATATTTAAACATTATAAACAGCATGTTTAATTATTTTATACTTAAGAATTACGTTACGCTATAATATGCTTTGACTGTCAAAAAGCTTCGAAGCCTTTTAGGTATTTTTAGGGTTCCGTACCTCGAAAGGACTTTGTTGTCCGTCCGTCTGTCTGTCAAGACCCCTTTTCTCAGGAACGCGTGGAGGTATCAAGCTGAAATTTATATCAAATACTCAAGTTTACTGTCCCTTAAAGCTGTGAAAAAATCAAACTTCATCACAATCACAAGATACAGCTGTTTATGCTGCAAATTTCTGCAAATTTTCGACACTCGCAAGGGAATCAAAATCTATAGGGTACTGCCCGTGAACTCAGAATCTTGATATTTGGTACGAAGCAAGGTCGTATAGCACAGATAAAGGAATACTTGCGGAAATCGAAATTTTTAGTTACATCATATAATAAAAACTATTTTAAATAATTTTAAACTTACTACCCCATTCCTCATGAACGCGTAGAGGTATTAAATTGAAATTCATATCAAATACGCAGGTCTATAATACCTCTAAGCTGAGGTTTGTACGGAACCCTCGGTGCGCGAGTCCGACTCGCACTTGGCCGGTTTTATTTTATAGTACTTGGGCGACCGAGCCCAGCTCGGGTGAAAATAGAGAAAACGACGTTTTCTAAAGATGAACTCTAGCTAGATCGATTTATCACCCCCGAAACCCTGAGATTCAGATTATATATATATATATAGATACATATAAAAAAGAATTGCTTGTTTAAAGGTATTAGATTAGATGACCGGAGCCATGCAGTAAACACGTTTGAGCATTAGTGCTTCTTAGCGGACTGATGACACAGTAGGGTATTGTCACGTCTATTACGTGAAACTACATCGGCAGTTAAAACGATTTGGGTTTAACTTAACAAAGACAGTTACTTCTGGTATGTACACACATGTTAGTGTCCGTATTTTATACTGTATATAGTATAGTATGGCTTGCAACTATCGGTAGTTTTAAGCTTAAACATCGCACGTATGCATCTTTTTGAACCTTAAAATCTGTTTCTTTTTCGGTTGAGTTACCCCAAAATATTATTGCATATCGTAGGTTTGATTCTGCTATACCATAGTAAGGTTTAAGGAGTGGATCCGCGTGTATTATTGATGATAATGTATGTAAAGCTTATGCGGATCTACTTTTTTTCTTACATAAAATATTAATGTGTGATTTCCAGTCAAGTTGTTTATCTATTTCGAGACCCAGGCATTTTTTAGATTTAGCTTATTCTACAACATCATTATTCCCGTTCGTTAAATTTCCCGTGATAATTATATTTTTTAAATTATGAAACGCGAAAGTTTTAAAGTTAATATCATTATTGTTTACATTAAGGCTCATGCTAGGAATCCGTTTTAATCAAGTTCATTTTGAAATTGTTTTCATCTAACCAGTTCACAATTAATTTTAAAGATTTATTAATGTAACTTTCATTGGTCTCTACACTTTTACAAGGTATTGTCACGGTACTATCATCCGCAAACAGTGTTACTGGTTACTCAATGCATTAAGGTAACTCATTATTATACAATATAAACATAAAAGGACCCAATGTACTCCCTTGTGGTATTCCAAACTTAACTGCACGCTCTGAAGATCGCGCTACCTCTTCCTTCATATTTACTGTATTAATTTGGTTAATTTCAGTAGTTTGTATTCAATGTTTAAGTAAGATTCAATTAAATTACGAACATTGCCTGTATTAACATTACAAGTTTTGTTAACAGAGTAGTATGATGTAAGTAAACAAATGCCTGGGTCAAATTGCAAAACATACCAAAGGCAGGTCTACGTTTATCGACATTGTTAATAAAAAATATGGCCACATTAATTGTCTTATGTAGTCTAAATTCTTTCTGCTCCTCATATAAAATGTTATATTTTTCAATAAATTTATAATGTTCCCTATAGATATATTTCTCAGATATTTTTGAAATTACGAGAATAAAAGAGATGGGCCGATTCTATTAGTTCACTATAGTCCTTCTTAAACAGTGGCTTTCTTTTTAAGGCATCTGGGTAGATACCTGCGCTAATACTTAGGTTAATACTTAAATTTTAATACTTTTGTAGCAATACCATCGTATTCTACGCTGCTTGTATTATATAATGACATTATTATTTTGTGTATACCTATCTAGTGGAAGACTAGTCGCCATGAACTAGATCTATTAATGGTGTTTATTTAAAAAAAATAGATTTGCTGGTGACATTTGGGTTCGCTTGAATTTTATCGATAAAATAGTTATTAGATGCCTCAGCAATGCACTTGGGAAATGATAGAATTTGTTTTTGTACCTACATTTTATTAATACTACGTTTAGGGGAGTTATACTTTGTGCAATTCATAATTTATCAAGTAGTGTAAGACTTATTTTTAGATATTTTTATTTTGTGGTAATTTGGTGAATTTTGTGTCAACTGAATATTTTGTTTATGTAAATTTGAATAGTTTGAAAATCAGGTTTTATTATTGCCGTTAGGAATTACTCTAAACGGCTACAAAAGTTTTTTTTTCGCTTTCATTATTTGATTCCAATTATTATTATTGTTGTTGTGTTAATTTTATTTGCCAGTCGAGCGTGACGCCATTTTGACAGATCTAGTCGGGTCGGACAGGCGCGACGGCGACGTCGCGAAATTCCCGCGCGCGTCTAAAACGCCTCTATCTGGAAAGTAGTGGTCATGAAACTTATGTTTTTGGAATCGTGTTGAAATAAGCTATCAGATTTAGGCTTATTCCAGTTTGGACTTGTAAAATATTGGTAAATAAATTGTAAAGTCAGCAGAAGCGAAAATTTCCCAGTTTATATAAATAAAAATTAAACTATTATTTCAAAAAAATAATTTTTATTTACATATTATACACCCTATTTTACATAAATCAATCATTAGATCTTGAAAAACATAAATCGTAATTAAGTTTGAATGTCTCGAGAAATTTATTTATTATAAACTACATTTGGATCATCCGTGTCATACATCTCGAAAAAATAAAGGCTTTTTATGTAATCTTTGAGTTTCGCTATGCTTCCTATATTATAATACCTTCTAGCCGCATCACATCACATCACATCATCAGCCTATTAATATGTTCCCACTGCTGGGACACAGGCCTCCTCTCTATGAGAGGGAATGGGCCGTAATCCACCACGCGGGCCCAGTGCGGGTTGGTGGATGTCACATTTCTTCGAATCTTTGGTTCTAGGAGATGCCGGTTTCCTCACGATGTTTTCCTTCACCGTTTTGAGAGCAGTGGTGAAGAAATAATTTACACAAAGTAAAGCGCCTGCCTGGGCTCGAACCCACGACCTGCAACTTGTAAGTCGCGGCCGATACCACTGGGCCACCACTACCTTAGCCACATACCAATAGTTTATAGCATATATTGTTTGCACTGGACAGTGAAGCAGCTGTGCTGTAAACTGCTGTATGATCGGACAACACAACCTCTAAGATTTATCTTTCGAAATGATCTGTAATAATACCTATTACCTATTATTACTATTATAATATACCTATTTAAAGAAATGATAGAGAATTATTTTCAAAGTATTTTAACCTTGCTTAGATTAAAAAATCATTGTTAGTCAATGTTTTATCAATCTACCTATTCTATACAGTAAAATTGGCAATAAGAGGTAATAATTAAAAGCCTTACTTATATCGGAATCATTACTGTTTTTATTTACGAAAAAAAGAGTATGTGCCAGTAAAGCGGATTATACTGACCCATACATTGTAAGATTGCTTAATTAATTTGGCAATAAATTCGGCATAAAATGTTATGTGTGCCTGATACAGCAAACAGGTAATTTATTTACCGTCAAATATTTTATATGTCGGCCATAACGACAGAGCACGTTAAATCGAGCCTTTTTATTACTACACATTATTGAGCACGGAGTGCATTGCGACTTCGTATAAAGCTTTGTCAAATATGCGCTAAAATGTTTTAAAAGCATCTTTTTAAATTTCTGAATCCCTGGACGCGAGGCCGTTGACCTCGGATTTCACAATTTGTCCACACCATTCACCGACATGAAAGGAACTTATTATAATAAGCTTGTTATATTACCTTAAGCAGAAATAAATGATATTATGCGCCTAGACGTTTAATTTTGTAGTCGAAAATATCCGACAAAGTCCTTGCATGTCTGCAGATATTATTAAAACTAGGTACGTGGCTATTTATTTGTTTTTGGGTAATGAATATATAAGGAATTCGATATCTGGAAGATACTTAAAGTTTCCATACATTATTCTAGTACCGTAATTAAAGCCTCCACCGGCGGAGTGCAGCATTAGGCGCTCCACTTAGAACGGTCTATAAATCAGTCGGACAGGACTTCCCAGGTACAGCGAGAGAGCTGCTTTTATTTTATTTGGTCTATCTCCTGGTTTAGCAAATTGTTCTCCAGTAAGGATCGTTTCAGCCAAGATATATTACTGTAAGTGCTGTAAATCGTACCTCTCACAAAGTAGACGCCTGTTTGAGAACCATTTAATGTTCGTTTATATGTTGATATGCAGCTTTTAATGTCGCGAATAGCTATTAAATATTTGCATACCAGTTAGTTAGTTATTTTCAGTTGTCTACAGTCAGGTTAGAGGGATGCATGGGAGATTGTAAAATATAGATGAGGTACTTTTAAAAATCCAGTTCCAGAGCACTAAAAATATGGAAATTGTCTTTAAAAATAAAACTGAACTTGTCAATAAGTACGTAAATGTTGAAATCCTGAATATTGTGGATGTTGAGTACCTCTGAATATTGTGGAGGTTGAGTACCTGAATGTGGTGGAAATTTGGAGTTTATGGAGTTGTTGATTTTAATTAATTATTCATTGTGAAGTATCTATAAGTGTATACTTATATACTTTTGTACTAATCCATGCAGTTATTGGCTAACACTCTAGTTGGTAATCTTGTTCCTCATAATCATAACGTCGCAACATTAATGGAGAATATAACTGTAGCTGAAAACCTGCGCTCTACATCCAATAATCTCTGCCGAATACACTGTGGTGCAATGCAGACATTTAAAACGACCATCTGCAGATTTCTCTTCACATGTCCATCGGATAACTTAATGTAAAGTCTTCTTAAGTGCTGGTGAAATCGGTGGCAATGGCCAGCGGGGGCGCCGGGCGACGCCCCGGGGCCGGGACCGGGTGCATTGTAACCGAGGTGCATCGAATGCAGTGTGCACCGCCCCCCGCACCCCTCACCCTACACTTTAAGCACATCAATTCACTCTTCTCGAATAATCCGTGCATTGACGTCGCACTCGTAATCTCAAAGTTTGTACATCGACGTGCAATGTGCACTCAGTCGCAATATGCATGCCGACTATGCCGAGCGCTAACCGGCGCTGACCATCTCATTTAAACATTTTACGACCTCTAAAACGAAACGACGAGACATAACTAGATGAATTCCTAAAAATAAAACGCCAGACGACTCTGACAAGTGTGAGTCCAATTTGCATGGTTTAATGTTCTGTGTAAACAATGGCCCAATTGACGTAACACCTATGCTAAAACGAAGATAACCAAATGTTGAACTTACGTTATTAAATTATTATTAAAATAAAGTAGTAGTTTGACGATTTATCAGGAAGTCGAGAATGGATGAATAACAGAACTTAGTTGGTATACAAGATGCGCAATCGATGGTAAAGCATCCCTTTTGTATCTTGTTGCTAACGACGTGCTAAGGTATTCTAAGGTACCAATTACACAGTGTAGAAAAAGCATATCCGATGAGGTCAGTTAGGGCTAAACCTTGGGGGCTGACAAAACTTACAAGAAATTTCTTAGACTTACAAAAAATGTAAAAAAGCTAGAGTGCATTGTGAATCAACATTGTACTTAGAAGATCTAAAATGTAATTAACACATTTATAGACCTCAATCGAAGTGGGTCCACGTTCATAAAGGTTGCAAACTGAATGCCTGCACCGTAGTCCGTAGCTGCGACGACTTACTGCGATTGAGGCAAAAGAGTGACCCGTCAGTATCTTTGAACAAGTTTATGCCACGACGCTTGCGCCACAGCGCCATGACAACAACCATGTATAATAAATATGTGTCGGGTTTAGTCAATAGTATGGACGTTAAAACAAATCGCAAGCACGCCATCTGGCGGCAAAGCAAAACAACTACGCATTGGCGCGCTTCCTCTAATCACTTGCGTGGTGGGGATAGTAGAATATAGCAGTTGAGTACTGACAGCCTTAGAGCTAACACGTCGTAGAATCAGTGTCGATCCGTAATATTGGTAAGCAAGATTGTAACTGTGAATATTTGAATAAACCCAGTGTATCGAATAATTTATGTGATTTCATTTGCACGATTGTACCCACCGACCTGCCCACACACGATGTCTTAACCTAAGCGAATACATCCTGACTTCCCGATGGTTTGCATCTATCGGCCAGCCTTGATGCGACATCAGAATTGGGATTCGGTCGTGCTAATGAGATCACACGTAAAAACAATGCTAGTGAAAATTGTGGTTACATTCTTGCAAAAAAATATCGCGGTGTCAGTTGAGACTACCCTCAGTCTTGAATAATAAAAAACCAGTCTGGAGCGGAGCAGCAAGAAGGCTAGTAGCAACCAAGGATTTGGACAGGACAAGGAGGAGCGTGTGGACGTGTGAAAAGATCCATACTCACTGATCTTTATGCCAATCTGGTGAGTCGTTTTCATTTTGTTATTGTGATGTATGTAAATAGTGGGTACTTTTGTTACTTGATTTTATGATGCTCATGTCAGTACAGTCTGCGAATATACGCCGTACAACTAAGTCGTGGTTTTATTCCAATATCCTTCAGTGGCGACGAGGAACATCGAATTTTGCGCAAAATAACTCAAGTGTTGGTTGCTAAAATGTCAATCGGGAAGATTACAGAATTTAAAGTGCAGTGTGACGATTGGAAATTGTATATAGAACGACTAGAACAATATTTCTTAGTGAACAAAATACCAGTTGAATTACAAGTACCTACACTAATAACGGTTATGGGGGCGGAATCCTACGAACTTTTGGTAAATTTGTGCACGCCGGATAAACCAAAAAACAAAACATTCACACAGATCACGGACATTATGGGCAAACACTTGCAACCCAAACCAAGTGAATTAGCCGAACGTTACAAATTTAGGCATAGAAAACAAAAGGAAGGTGAAACTATATCGGAATATACGGCGGTTTTGAAGAAAATGTCTAAGACCTGTGAGTTTGGTGCCTGGCTAGAAGAAAGTTTGAGAGACCAGTTAGTTTGTGGTATAACTAACGAAACCATTCGACAACGGTTGTTCGCCGAAAGTAAGTTGGAATTCGGCAAGGCGTATAAGTTAGCAGTAAGCATGGAGGCGGCTGAAAAAGACGCGGCAGAAGTGGTTAGACATGGAGGGTCGGTGAATGAAACAACGGCTCCGGGCCCGGTGACGTGTCAAGCGATGGCAGCGACAAAGGCATTACGCCAGAAGTGGACGACACCAGCGACAGGTGCTAGGCGTGACGTCAGCGGAGTGGCGCGGGAGGCCACTGCGCAGGCCGCGTGGAGGCGAGGGCCGCGCGCATCGTCATCGTCTGCGCACTCGCAACTGGGGGAGCGTGCTCGGCAGCAGTGTCATGTGTGCGGTGCGAATCATGACGCAGGCACATGCAAATTTGCGCGTTATGTTTGCCGAGTGTGTAACCGGCCGGGACATCTGCAACGCGTGTGTCCAAATGTGGCAGGACATTTCAATGTTGACATCGATAAAATGAAGGACGACGAAAGTGATTCTACAGGCAGTGACGAGGTAATTTTTGTCGATGTTTGTAAGCTGTCCGCCATAGAGTGTAAACCTGTGTTCCTAGAACTAAACGTTAATGGTAGAAATATTAAAATGGAGTGTGATACCGGTAGTGCTATCTCATGTATAAGCCGGGAATGTTATATTCAATTATTCAACGGCTTATGTCTTGAGCCTTGTCAATTAACGCTTAGATATTATACGGGGGAGAAAGTCAAACCCCTAGGAGTAATATTGCCAGTTGTAAGATACAAGGGTATGTGTAAGAAATTAGAATTGTTTGTTGTAGAAAACGGGAAAACTATTCTCTTAGGTCGGCAATGGATGGCCGAGTTAAAAATACAGTTACCAATAGTAAAGTACGAATGTAATAATGTGGGTATGTGCCAAGATGATGTTTTTGACATGTCTGCTTTCAGTTCCAAATACTCTGAGGTGTTTGCGGACGGACTGGGCCGATTCACCGGGGGCATGGCGAGCATACACTTGCGCGAGGGGGCGCGACCGGTATTTATGCGTGCGCGGCCGCTGGCCTACGCACTGCGCGAGCCCGTTGAGCGCGCGCTGGCGCAGCTGCAGCTCGATGGCATTCTCTCACCGGTGGAGCGGTCGGATTGGGCGACTCCAATCGTGCCGGTCGTCAAGAAGGACGGTAACATTAGAATATGTGCTGATTATAAATTAACTCTAAATAAACTTATAGAAGTTGACCGTTATCCGCTGCCTAGGGTGGAGGAACTGCTGCTTCGGTTGAAGGGTGGTGAACACTTTAGTAAAATTGATTTATCACAAGCCTATGCGCAAATTGAGCTAGATGACACTAAGAAATATACGGTGATAAATACCCATAAGGGTTTGTTTATGTATAATAGGCTTGTTTATGGACTGTCGTCAAGTCCAGGCATATTTCAAAAACGTTTAGAGCAGTTATTCGCTGATTTACCACAAGTGGGGGTATTTCTAGATGATATTATTATCACGGGACCGACTAGGGAGACTCACATGCACAACTTATGTCAGGTGTTTGAACGTTTAAAAAAAAACGGCTTAAGAATAAAAAAAGAAAAGTGTGTATTCTTTGCGGAATCGATTAATTATTTAGGGCACACCATTAGTAAAGACGGCGTTCACACGTGTCCCGATAAAGTTAAGGCTATAATTAAAACACCAGCCCCAACGAACGTCTCTGAGTTGAGAGCATTCATTGGTATGGTCATGTACTATGGCAAGTTTATCAAAAATGTCAGCACAGTGCTAGCGCCACTTTATAACTTACTTAGGGCAGGTGTTCAGTACAATTGGAACAAAGAGTGTCAAGATGCGTTTAGCAAAGTTAAATATTCATTAACTTGTAGTAAAGTGTTAATGCACTATACACCGGAGCTACCAATAATTTTGACGACAGATGCGAGCGGTGTGGGTATAGGTGCGGTGATATCGCACGCGACCGCGTGTGGCGAGCGGCCGGTGGCGTATGCGTCACGCTCGCTGACACAAGCCGAGCGCGCTTACTCGCAGATAGATAAGGAGGCACTTGCTATTGTTTACGGAATTCGTAAATTCCATCAGTACCTTTATGGGCGTAAGTTTATATTGAGAACTGATCACAAGCCATTGACTTACATTTTTGGTAATAAGGTAGGGATTCCGATAATGGCTGCATCCAGGTTACAACGTTGGGCTGTACTATTAGCGGGGTACACCTATGATATTGAGTATGTTGCGTCAAGTAAGAACTGTGCGGATGCACTGTCACGACTGCCATGTAAAGACGTAAATAATTTAGGAATACCAAAAGAAAGCACTTACGTTAATTTCGTCGAAGATTTTTTACCAATTACTAGTAAAGATGTTAAGGAAGCAACAACTTGTGATAAGGTCCTTAGTAGAATTTTAGCATATACTCAATCTGGTTGGCCACTTACTTGTACTGACGAATTGATTCAACCTTATTTTAGAAGACGTAATGAATTATATACGGAACGTGGGTGTTTAATGTGGGGTTATCGAATGGTCATACCCTATTCGTTACAAAATAAAGTGTTAAAACAACTTCACAGCAGTCACATGGGTATAGTAAAGACAAAGAGTCTAGCTCGTAGCTATGTGTGGTGGCCTAACATAGACGAGGCAGTAGAAGTTATGTGTAAACAGTGCGAGACTTGTGCGGCAGAGGCGGACGCGCCCCCGCGGGCTCCGATACACCCGTGGCCTTATCTCACTCGTCCCTGGAGCAGGCTTCACATCGATTTTCTGGGGCCATACAAAGGTTTAACATTTTTCGTTATAATTGATTCAACTTCCAAGTGGATAGAAGTATTCGAGATGAAACGCACTAATGCTGAACATGTAATAAAAGTTTTAAGAACAACTTTCGCGAGATTCGGTCTTCCAGAAGAGCTAGTTTCGGACCAAGGCCCACCATTTACGAGTTCAGAATTTAAAAAATTCCTACAAAATAACGGCATAAAACAGTATTTTTCACCGGCTTATCACCCATCCTCAAACGGAGCAGCAGAGAATGCAGTAAAGTTATGCAAGCGGGCTATTAAAAAAGCGCATAGGGATCAGATAGACGTCGATACGGCTTTACAAACGTTTTTATTAGCATATCGCAATACAGTACACAGCACAACCGGTGAAACCCCAGCCATGCTATTACAGAGACGAACGTTACGATCGAGACTAGATTTGTTACGCACTGATCGTGTCACCGAAGACAGAGTGCGCGAAGCCCAAAGGCGTCAGGTAGAATACGCGGGTGGGACTCAGCGTAACCTTAGAGAGGGGGACTCAGTTTGGGCACGGGGGTATGGTTCTGGAGATAAATGGGTGAAAGGCACTGTGCAAGGGGTACACAGTATGCGTAGGTATTCAGTAGTGGCGGATAGCGGTCAGTTATATAAAAGGCACATAGATCAAATGCGTCGTAGATCTCGATTTTCTGATGTCACCTGTCCGGAAGGAAAGGATGAGAGAGAGAATGGTGAAGAGAGTGTTGTCGAGCCGCTAAGCAAAGGGTCGGAAGAGGTAACACTGCCCGAAACCGTAAATACCAACAAAGAGGCCAACATTATTAACCAGGGTGGTCAAAGCGGTGTTCCTTCTGAACATTCCTCACCTAAGTTACTATCACCCTCGGTGTCACCGGTGAATCGGCATTCTAAGCGGACACGAAAACCAGTGGAAAGATTTAGAATAGAATAGGATAAGTTAGTTATAAGAATGCTTAGCTATTAAGTTTAGTTGTATTTATTATCTTGTAAATTATTATTATAAGTCTTGGTCAGTAGACCTTAATACTAGTATAGTGGTGGAGGTGTGATGTATGTAAATAGTGGGTACTTTTGTTACTTGATTTTATGATGCTCATGTCAGTACAGTCTGCGAATATACGCCGTACAACTAAGTCGTGGTTTTATTCCAATATCCTTCAGTTATGGCTATGGACAAGTGTTCATTATTCAAAATTCTGGTTTTGTGTACGGTATGGTGGTCAGTGGTTCGTCGGGGTAGCCCGTGTTAGGTTATAATTTCATGTTAGTTATCGATGGTCAAGTTTTGGTGTTGTTGAAGAGTTATTATTCTACTGGCAATAACCTTTGACTAGCCCTGGCTGACTTTCATTGTTTAGAAGGTAGAACGATATAGTGACATTTACGACCCTACCTTACACTTCAGTCTGGAAATTATGAAAATTCCATATGAAATATTTTGATTAGTTTTGTAGCGTGATAGTTTTATGTAGTGAGAATTAACTAAGTTTGAGAAGAAGCATAGTATTCTTCTTTTGTAGTTGGAGGGCCAAACTATTTAAAAGGTGGTAAGGTAAACCCTACCAGGCCTCGTTAATTGCGACTTAAAATGCTATGGCATTCATGGGATTCTCTAAAGCCCATATACTTGGGAAGGGCACTTGGGAAACTGTGATGTGTGGTTCATGTTTTGGACAGGCACTCTGCAATCACATTCTGTGTCCATAATAACCTATTTTGCCATGCTGGTATAGGTTACTACTACTACTACAAGAAACTCATGGCTAAATAATAACAGCCGCACTGGTCGATCAAGGTAAAGCAACGCTTGACGAGGTCGGTCCGTGGATGAGTGACCATTTCAACATACCGGGTTTTCTCCGTGCCACGGAAGGCACGTTGGGCCGTTGGTCCCGGCTGTCATTTGAAGATCTTTGACAGTCGTTGCGGGTGGTCAGAGGCCTGAGATCTGACACCAGTCTTGCCAAGGGGTGCCGTGATGCCCAGTTACTGGGTTGTGGAGGTCAGATGGGCAGTCGCTTTATGTAGGGCACTGGTACTCAGCTGAATCCGGTGGGACTGGAGGCCGACCCCAGTGTGGTTGGGAAGGGGTTGGACAGATTGATTGGTTTAGCCTACTAAAAATACCATTAAATTTCATCAAAGCTGTGTATGGTTAAGATAACCGTGTGAACATTATACTCTCGTAATATTTTTCATGTTTCAGATACCATATTGTGTCGCAGCCTGTAGCCTCTGCTGAAGGCTAGCGATTCAGATGCTGAGCGCGAAGGTTGACGTGTCAACATCTGAGAGGTTAAGAAGAACAGCATGCAAGCAGTTCGCTGGTCGTAGCCGAACGTTACGAACGTGCGCAAGCTTGGAATGGAATACTCGGTGAGTCGCTTCCATTTTATTTCGATAGTGAGGTCGACTGTTCTCTAGTGAAGAGATGCTATTTAGAGTTATTTCAGTGTTCATGTTTGAGCACTGAATTGGTAGTGGTTATATCTAGCACAATCACTAGGTAATTGAGACACACTTGTAAGCAAATAGTTAATGAAGTTTCCTAAAGGCGATCTAGTTTCAATATTTGGTTCAGTACGAACTTTAGGATGAGATATCCTATACGAAGGATATGAGATATCCAAAATGACTGAATAACTAGTCGTTTTCAGTGGAAAAGCGAGTTAGTGATGTCGTTGGGCTATCGAAATTGTATCTAGTTAGTAACGATACTGGTCATTTACGTGTATTCAGAACAGATCTTGTTGCGTAACGATGTACAACCACCGTCTTCAGATCTGAATTCACTTGCTTACTTTCAATGTAATATTATGATAGCAGTAGGTCTCGCGATCGTTTTCCGTACATGAAAACTGAGTTTGTGAGCGATAGTAAAGGGTTACTGTTGATAATCTGGTTTAAACGATATTGATCCGAGTTATTCGTGAAGGTCCTTCACGCGAGCTATTAAGAAGCAAATATGATCAGGCCTAATTGTTCCCCTCATATTAACAGTCGGTATGTTACAAGATCTTAGAGTGAAAGGCGCGAATCTTGTGGGAAGGATACACGATCACCAAGTTCCTTGAGGATAAGACGTCATAGTAGATGACAGTGGTAGTGAAACCAAATCTGATTATCATGTCTACTCATAAGACCAATTCTGGACCGCACCTCATGCGTACCATGTGGCGATGGGTTTTTGAAGAGGGTTTATGAGTTGAGTATGCATTGCCTTTGAATTATGGTAAAGAGTAACAGAATTGTTACAATTACTTTGTTTAGTTGAACTTGTTGATCGTTGGACCTTTTTCTAATGAATAGTGTTGTGTGGGAAACTTTAGTACGAAAACTGAAGAGGCCCTGTATTAAGTCCGCGATAGGTGATTATGACAGGATAGTGATCGTTATACACCGAAAACTTTAAATATGTACGCTTAGAACCAACCAGTATGCATAAGGTAGGATGAGGTAGATGCCAGCGGGTCATGTACCAGTCGATATTGATGTTTAAAGGATTTTAATGTTGATGAGCAAGCTTAAGATGTCTAGTAATTGAGTCTATCAGCCGTATTATGTTTGACCGTACCAGTGGATTCTGGCGGAGGTCGGGGTCTAGAGAGACCGTTGTGTGAGAGCAATATAATTGCTGGTCGGCTATAGAGCCGTGGCGTTAGAGGTTTTACTCGAGGGTTTCTATAAGCTTGGCAGTTTTTGCTGCAGCAGTTTTGAAATTTGTCTGGAATGACTGTGGTACATGGCCCAGGGTAATGATTTAGTTAAAGAACAGAGTTCTAAAATTGCCCTATTATCACGAACCCAATGATCTAGTTTGGTCAGGAGTAGCCGAGCGTTGTGTGTTGGCCTGTGTGGCAACTGTTGGACTTTATGGCAACTGTTGGCCTGTGTGGCAACTAAAGGCCAGTGTGCCAACTGGAGGCCTTTATAGCAACTGTAGGCCAGTGAGGCAATTGGAGGTCTTTGTAGCAACTGTGGGCCTGTAGTGCACCTGTAAGTCGGTGTAAAAAACACGTTTGTGTAAGGAACAGAGGATTCCTGTTGAGTTATGAGGTTAAAATAAAGTAAACTCGCATAGTCACGCAAGAGGTGAGGTCACCATGTTAATGTTGATGACGTTCGAATCGTCAAGCCTTCATTACGAAAATTGAAATAATTTTGGTTTTCTAATTTTGATTACTATGCGTAGATTGTGTTAGTAAGATACACAAAGCTCAAGTACCAATTGAGATAGTAGATGACGAATTGACGTAACATACGACAGGCTAAATGTCTGTGGGGAACTGGTTCTAAGTTCAGAGAGTTGAGTTGACTCGACATCGTGAGGATGTGCGAGTAGAGCAATTGTGATTGCTAAGAGAGCTATGAGATAGCTAAGAGAGCTATGTGATGGCTAAAGATCGTGAATAAGATACCTGGTGTCTTGTTTCTTTTGTTTCATTGAATGTGATATTAATGACTATCAGTGGTACTTGGACTTTGTAATCACGAAGATTAGGTGCTATCATGTACCGGATCGATGATTAAGTTGCTATTTTCTTTAAATTGGAAATAGAATTAAACGATCGTTGCAATAGTGATTGCAGAGAGATTTAAATGATCATGTTTGATTGTTTCATAATGTTTCCTCACTCTAGAGTATGAGTCAGGATTGGACGAGCGAATACTGTTTGGAAATTTTGTGTTTCAGAAAAACATCCCTTGTATGATGGGAGACTGGCGGGTCGGAGAAGACTAAGAGGACGTGTGGCGCAACACGACATGAGATGGCAGTGAGCAAGGACAAGAAGATGATGCCTGCGGGTGATAGATTTGGGGATCTGTCACCTGAGAGAGGCCCGAGAAGGCGACGTGTCGTGTTCCACGCTCGCCTCTCAAGAGAAATTACGGCCTAGAGAACACCATGTGGTTTTAGTCAGTAGGAGTCTGACAGACCCCTCAGCTTTTCCCAAGGGCTGAGGATATTCATGAGAATTTCCACATGATTCGATACACTGTTAACCCTGACAATGAGGAACAGACGAGGACGCCTGTCTCGCAGGATGGCCGTGTCGGGTTTAGTCAATAGTATGGACGTTAAAACAAATCGCAAGCACGCCATCTGGCGGCAAAGCAAAACAACTACGCATTGGCGCGCTTCCTCTAATCACTTGCGTGGTGGGGATAGTAGAATATAGCAGTTGAGTACTGACAGCCTTAGAGCTAACACGTCGTAGAATCAGTGTCGATCCGTAATATTGGTAAGCAAGATTGTAACTGTGAATATTTGAATAAACCCAGTGTATCGAATAATTTATGTGATTTCATTTGCACGATTGTACCCACCGACCTGCCCACACACGATGTCTTAACCTAAGCGAATACATCCTGACTTCCCGATGGTTTGCATCTATCGGCCAGCCTTGATGCGACATATGTATGTTGTAAGCGTGCAGGTACACAGGAACTATTTGTTTACGAAAATCCTTCGTACTTTCAAAGCCGGATTCGATTTTTAACGATAGACAAGACAAGTGCTTATGTAAAACACAAAATTAAACCGACTTCGAATGCAAAACACTACAAAACGAAAAATAACTTTATTTTCCGAAGTCGGTGTCTTTGGTACCTATTGTTTTTTGTTTTTCGAAACCGACTTCGGAAAAGAGAGTTATTTTTCGCTTTGTAGTGTTTTGCTTTGGAAGTCGGTTTAACTTTTTGTTAATTTTTTTTTCTCTTTTCAGTTTTAGTACGAGAGTTCATATTGCCATGCAAATCATTTATAGCCAGAGTACATCTCATGATGATTCCAATAATCCCAAACAAAACTTAAAGATTGAAATGTTTTCCCGAAAAGAATAGTTCAAGCTTATGCATTACCTATTTCTTCATTTTCGTCATACATCATAGACTTAGACACAATGGAAAACTTAACTGCTACTATATCACCGGGCTCCTACCGAGTGTCGACTGACGACACTATAAATGGTTATGGGCCATTAAATCCGCGAGTAGTAGCAGTGTGCGTAGTCGGTGGACTGTAGTACTACATACCTACAACATACAGGTACTACATCTTATGTTCAGCAAAAGGCGCGCCGCGGCACGCTTTCTGGTAACGTCTGGCTTTGTGTATACGTCACCAAGCTTTAATAGAGTGCTTGTAATAATAAAATATTCTCAACTTGAAGAGTTTAATAGGATCTGCCAGAAATCATAAAATGATAATCGCCTGGATTTAAGACGTAACATATTTTTTATCGCAGGAGATAACCAAACTTTAATTGAAGCTTTAAGCACGTATCCGGATTGTAAACTACTTGTGTTTTTGCACAACTTCCGCACTAGTCATTTACATTTTATTTAAGCATCGACGTGTAAATTGGTCTATCATATTGCGGGATTATCAGCGGCCTTCTTAAAAGCCTTCAGCCGCCGGGCTTTTGACGTACGTCTTCGGGCATCAGACGCGACGTCAGCGTCAGACGGAGGCCTACCGTTTCGCAATCATCGCATCAGTCACCTGCCAGTCTGACCAGTTACGACTGTTCCAATGCAACTTTTATTTTCCCTGAGCAACAGTTTTTTAAATGTCGATGTGATATTTTTGTCTCTTTCAACTTTTACATTTACGCGTAAATCGGACTTGTCTGTACCTATTTTAGTTAATTACAAGCTTCCGCCAGACGCTTCACCAGCGTATTAAATGTTTTCTTATTCCAAGGGAACAATATACCGGGATAAAAAGTAGTCTTTGTGCTATTCCAGACTATATAAATCTATCTCTATGCCAAATTTCACCCAGATCCGTTTAGTCGTTATGGCATGATCGAGTAACAAACATACATCCATCCTTAGAAACTTTCACATTTTTTTATAATAATGTATTAGTAAGATGTGACTAACATACAATTTATATGTATGTTAATAGTAGATTATGCACCAAGGGAATAAAGCAGTGTCTTACGTCACGGGCGGCATATTGAACCCTGACCCTAACGAGAGACAGTGAAGCAAGGGGTTCAAGCTAACCAAGACGAGAACTGGCTTTATCCCATTGGAGCATACTCTACTTTTCAAGCCTTCTGCGAGACAATAAAAAGCTGCTGTTTGTATTGATTTGAATATTTTGTTTAATGCTTATTGTAGATCTGAGCATTGAATAAAAGCACCAGGATGCTTGACTTTCGAGTTTCTGCTAAATGTTGTAAATGACGGATTCCGACACTGTCTTGATTCTTACGAGTACTTTTGTTCAAAATCAAAATCAATAATTTTTATTTCACATAGGCCTACATGGGCACTTATAAAACGTCGACAAAATGTGCACGGTTCGGGTTGGTCGTTTCCTATGGAGAAGAACCGGCAAGAAACTCCATGGTTACTCTTTTAAAAAATTGTTTGGTTTTACAATATTTCCATGTTACAGCAGTACTTAGATGGGGGGATAACGCATGCCCGACAATAAGTCGTAAGGAACTAAAACAAAAAATTATTATATAATAAATAATGTTGTTCTCCATTGAACAAAATCGTCTTTGGGTTTTTCGTATCTTTGATTTTTTCTGTAGTAGATTTATTAATAATCTCTAAAGCGCCTATTTTGAAAAACTCTGGAGTAGAATCACAATCGCTCGACATTTTTGGCCAACACGAATATTGCAATAAAATTCACTGAAAAGCACATTCTTTGAAATTACGGCATTTTTTTTTAATTCTGCATATCGTGGCCAGTTCGATTTTCGAACAAACCTCTTTACAATGTTATATGCGCATTTTTTTACTTAGTTTTTTCCACCAGTTTCCACACGAATTTGGCGTTCCAAATTCAAATCATTTTACTCCTATGGGAGTTTCACACAACTTTACCTCCCTTGAGCGGTACTGCTTTACTTAACGTTGAGATCTTGAGATTGCATGATATGTAATTGGACATTGTCGAACAGGTGGTGTGAAAGGGTACTTTGTAAATCAAACAGTTTTCCTGGAAATCTCTCTAGACGACAAATTGCAATGGGGTCTCACTCACACACTGTTCCATTGTTGTTGAATTAGGTATTTTACCTATGTTTGCAATATTTGTAAGTATGTGAGAACCATGTTCCTACTTATCAAATTAATTAATTTTCCTGTTAATGCTTTTTAATACTTTATACCTGTACGTAGTAGAGCTATTCTGGGTGCATCGTCCTCACATATATGAATTTATTAATGTATGTCCTTATGTAAATATTGTAAACACCTATTTTTTTTAAAGAGTAAGTAGGTATGGAGTTTCTTGTGCGTTCTTCTCCATAACAATCTACTTTTGGATTGCACGGTAGAATCAATTTTTATTACTTGTAAATTTTAATTGACGACGAATTAATTTATTTGACGTTCAAAAGTGCCGTTTATTGGCCTAGTTGAATAAATATATTTGACTTTGACTTTAATTTACCGACAGCTAGGTTTTTTTGTTTAGGTGTGAAGTGATATCGTAAATAATTGACTCCTCGGATTCCACAGAAACTAAAACATTTTAATATTGTGTTTGGAAGACAACCTTTAGAAGTTTAGACAGAAATTTTTTATCATCAATATCAATAAGTACATAAAAATTTCGTTTTTGTACATCGAAAACAGTTCCAAAATGAATTGCCAGAATGTTATTGTGTAAGGATAACCAACATAACCCATTTCTAGCATTTTTAACCGACTTGCCATAAAGGAGGAGGTTCACAACTCGGATGTTTCTATTTTCAACCGACTTCAAAAAAAGGAGGAGGTTGTCAATTGAACGATTTTTTTTATTGTTCTTGCCTATCTCCGCCATTTAAAGACGGATTTGCAAAATTCTATTTTTGTTTGAAAGGGTATACTCTCGAGGTGATACCATTGTCTCCAAATCAGACTATGATAATGGAATCCCATGGGAATCGAGAGAACTCCTCAAATTGTATAGGCTGACATATAGCGATTTTGGTATTTTCAATAACATGGCAAGAATCTGCACTCGAAAGTATCATTTGGTGAAATGAAACCGATGAAGAAGACCACAGATTGCCACTGGAACTCCTTAATAAGTATGTTATAAGCATAAGATATCTCGAATAGTTAAGCGACTATGATGAAGTAAATACATATATAATATACAAATAAATGGTACCTACTGATGAAAATATGTACCATCGAACTGATCTGATGAAGAAGCCGGAAGGTAGACACGAACTCCGTAATAAAACAATGTATCCTAGTCGTGTAGCAGAGGTGAGAATGTTGAGATGGATGTGCGGAGAATTAATAAAGTGAGAAATGAGTATATTAGAGGAAGTTTGAAAGTGGTACCAGTGACAGAAAAGTTGAAAGTTAACCATTTATCCTGGTAAGGTCAGGTGATGAGGAGGGATGAGACGCATGTTAATTAAAGAGTTATGAATATAAATGTGGATGGATGGAGAGGGAGGGGGTGGCCAAAGAAAAGATGGATGGACTGTGCGAGGAAGTGATATGAAAGAAAAGGGAGTCAGTGATGGAGTGACGGGGGACAGGACGATATGGAAGAAGAAAACGTGTTGCGCCGACCATAAGTAACATGGGACAAGGGCAGGGCACCATGATGATGATGCTAGTCGTGTTTGGGCTTATTGGAATTGAATTGACATGTACTCTAGCTATAAATTATTTGCATGGTAATATGAGGATTATGAGGTACCAACAAAAAGAGTAAAACAAAATGGGATAGAAAGCGAAGATAAAATTTGTTTTTCGAAGTCGGTGTTGAAAAACGAAAAACATTAGGTACCAAAGACACCGACTTTAATTTAGTTGTGCAGGCATCACGTTAAATTTACGATTTTATTATTTTTATTTAGATAACTTTTTTATACATAAAAATTGTGCGTAACTTGAAGTATTAATTAGTTGTCGTTTCATCGCAATCGGTTCACTCTATCAAAAGATAGATGAATTTAAAGGTGTTAAAGAAGTCAAATACTACATACGCAATGCCGCAGCCTAATTGTGTAAGTAAATTCGGCAAAGGAAACAATCCGTTTCTTTCCCAAAAACGATTTTCGCCATACGAAAAGTCGTTTTTGGGAAAGAGACAGATTGTTTCCTTTGCCGAATTCACTTACACAATTAGGCTGCAGGTACTCAGACAGTTGAAGTCCATATTCGATAGATGGCGTTGTGCATTTTCTGAATGGTGGAATGGTGAAAAAAGCCGTACTACTTGCATATTATTGTAGTAAGACGATCAAATTACAGAGAAGAATAAGAGCAGTGGCGGCCCAGTGGTAACGGCCCCGACTTACGTATCGTGGGTTCGAACCCAGGCAGGCGCTTTACTTTGTGTACATTATTTCACCACCACTGCTCTAAAATGGTGAAGGAAAACTTCTTGAGGAA
Source organism: Orthosia gothica (assembly GCA_949775005.1). NCBI lineage: Eukaryota > Metazoa > Arthropoda > Insecta > Lepidoptera > Noctuidae > Orthosia > Orthosia gothica. The sequence goes on along the minus strand of OX459069.1, from coordinate 15,413,115 downwards.
ACCGGCATGTCCTAGAATAAAAAAAAACGAAGACATTTGACAACAACCAACCCGCACTGGGCCCGCGTGATGGATTAAGGCCCATTCCCTCTCTCTCAGAGAGGATGCCTGTGTCCCAGCAGTGGGAACAATAAAAGGCTGATGATGATGATTGATAAGACTACATAAATATTCAAAACTTTTTATGAAACCTGTATATTTCTATAAATAGTCGTAGAACATTCACAAGTGTGTCATGCCAATTTATACAAGATAATCTCTGTCATTATATATATATAAATTGTCTCACGAATTGCGTCGCCTATTGTCAACGTCGTTATTATGTCTTCTGTAACGAGATAGCGCAATTCAAACAATCACGACTGTTTCAATAGTATAGTCCTATGTGGAACTAATTGGTGGACCGCTACTTGAATCGGTTCCGCTGAGCAAACTCGCACGTAACTCGGCACGTAAGCCGAGTCAAGCGGCATGCGTCGTGTCTCGTGGTGACGCATCAATAAATCCGTGTCGAGGCAAGGTCGGGGCGAGGGCGCGCGCTTAGTTCGCGCCGCGGCAATCGGCATACGCCGGGCAGACAGCGGGCGCGTGAGTCAACCTCGCCGTGCTCCGCTCCGCCGCCGCCGCCGCCGCCGTCGACTGACCACCGCCGTGTTTACGTGGCCTGTGACACCTCGTAATCACCTGAATGCAACTACACACCACGACGATCTACATTTAATGAAAACGCAGTATGCATGAAGCGAGTAATTAATGTCAGTCATACTTAAAATGCATGGGTTGCGAACATCGTTTGGAATGGTACAAAGACATTGTATAAAAGCCGTAACGCTGATATTTTCAGGATATTTTTCGGCTAAATTATTTGACACATAGTTAAAAAAATAAAAAAATATAAGTTTTTTCTTTTTCTTCTTGTCATTACGATCCTCTGGTGGATTTGCAACGTTAAAGTTCCCTTAGCCCATAGAAGCTTGCTGTACGGTAAAGCTCTGTAAAACAACTTTTGGTTCATGACATTCATTGTTCGGCCAAAGCTCACCTTCGTCATCAGTTGGTCCCTTTAGTCATAAAGCTAGACTTCCAGGCGAGTCAGCGCGTCAACCTGAATCAAATCTCGCCAAAAAAGCAGACAATGATGTCTAGGTTTACCGGAAGCCTTGTAAACATCGATAAACTTGTCTATTATTAGATTCTTTTATACGTTAATCGTCCGGAAATTAGTCCCGTAAGTCTGGCTAGACTAGACACGCTATTACGAACAGACTGAAATGTGTAGACTCAGACAACTTACTGACTCATTTCGCATTGTATTTGTTTAAAAATAATGATATCTCATTTCAAAATTTATTTAGTCATTTGCTCTAGATTTAAATATTTTTATCGTACGTTTTCCTGTCCCAAAACAATGTCTAACAAAACAAAAAGTTTGAATGTAAGTGAATGAATAGAACAAAAACTTAACAACATACAACATTTAATGATCTAAATTATTATGATATCGTTGTTACACTAGTTTATACACTGGAAAACACCGGTTTGTAACTACGGCCCGCTTGCAAAAAAACTTAACTCAGAGTTAGTTGCTAACACGGGTTACTTTGACAGTTTATCATGCAATATTGTCAATCTAACCTCGTGTTAGCTAGTTAATTTTTTTCGTGCAGGTGACGGTAATGACATTACCGTTCCTTAGTGTTATAAGTTTATGCGCATCTAAGCTGTTTTTGTAGCAATTATTTAATCATTTAATAAATTCATTAGTAGACTAAAAAAAAAAGTTGTAATTATCAAAGAAAATGAAATCAATCAGATTACTTAATGTGATTCAATTTGAATTGTAATGGGGTAGCTAGGTATTACCATAATTATACTATCTGTGGTATTACTAAATTGTAATGTTGTAAATGTTATGTAGAGACTCGAAATGTTTGTAAATTGTTTGAGCTTAATTGATTACATAAAACATACAGTTCCATTAACTGATTGGGCTTAGGTAATTTAATTTAGAAGTTAGTTGCCATTTATTACATACTCACCCTTGATTAGGTGCCTACCTACGCACGTAATGAATGTCAAGTTCTTCATAGAACTATTTAGCATGTAATCAACTATATGTTGTATGTTAATACTTGATGTTTCTAAAGATAAATAACTATAATCAATACCAACGCTGGTGAACATAGCAAGGTCACACTTAATCTAGTCAACACTCATGCAAATTGATTTAATGACGTTAATTGCAGCCTTGTTCCTAGCTTTTTAGGGTTCCGTGCCCAAAGAGTAAAAACGGGACCGTATTACTAAGACTCCACTGTCCGCCTGTCTGTCAGCCATCAGGCTGTATCTCATGAACCGTGATAGCTAGACAGTTGAAATTTTCACAGATGATGTATTTCTGTGGCCACTTTGAAACCAGCATATAATAAGTATTTAAGCGGGGCTTCATACATCAAACGTGATTTTTTGCCGTTTTTTGCGATAATGGTACAGAACCCTTCGTGCGCGAGTCCGACTCGCACTTGGCCGGTTTTTTTGTGTTACTTATACTGCAAGTGTTTGCAACCTTGGGAAGATAAAAAACTTCAAGCGAGCGAAGCCGCTGCTAGAAGCTAGTATTATATAATATTATAAAGGTGAAAGTTTGTGAGTGTGTATGTTTGTTAGTTCGTCACGCTCAAACGGCTGATTATAGCCATAGCACATAGGATACTTTTTATCCCAGGAATATAATTTTCGACATTGACGCGGGCTAAACCGCTGGCAAAAGCTAGTTTCCGCATAATAATGAACCAATTTGCTCTTTTAAAAAGGTAGATTGAGTAATATAAACGGAAACCTCAGGTCCTGCGTTCGATTCCAGGATCGAATTTTTTCCCATCTAGATTTTGCCCGCTGGATAGAAATAGACTCGCCCTCTCTAATACATGGAACTTACATACAGGTTAATATACAGAGCGGAATAACCTTTATACAAAACAGACGTGATGTTATCCATGTACGTACAAATGGGCACTTGAAATTCATGCAAACTGTGAAGTACCTGGATGTTTATCAGCGAGAGTCATGACAGTAATGCCTTCGTCACTGATATGATACGAATACGAGTCGCCGAGATTGAATAGGAAACGAGGTAAGCTAACTATGCCGAGATTCTCTGATAGCATTGTAAGGTTGTCTGGGCCGTGACGGCTGACAACACATACATACATAATGTGCTGCTTATTTACTGTTGCAATTTTGATGCAAGGTTTTATTTGACAATGTACAATGTCTTATTGTCTCTTAAACATCGCTTTCTAGCGGCTTTAGCAATATCATTATAAAATAAAAACCAGCCAAGTGCGAGTCGGACTCACTGAGTATTTGATATGAATTTCAATTTAACGCGTTTATGCGGAATGGGGTAGTGGTTTAAAATTATTAAAAATATTTTTATTATATGATGTAACTGAAAATTAGCTGTGCTAGAGAACTAAGACATTGCTTCGTACCAAATTTCAAGATTCTGAGTTCACGGGAAGTACCCTGTAGGTTTTGATTCCCTTGCGAGTGGGGAAAATTTACGGAATTTTGCGGCATAAACGGCTGTATCTTTTGATTCCCTTGCGAGTGGAGAAAATTTACGGAATTTTGCGGCATAAACGGCTGTATCTTTTGATTGCGTTGGCTTTGAAGTTTGATTTTTTCACAGCTTTAAGGGACAAGAGATTTGAGTATTTGATATAAATTTCAGCTTGATACTTCCACGCGTTCCTGAGAAAAAGGGTCTTGACAGACAGATGGACGGAAAACAAAGTCATCCTATATAATCACTTAAAAATGCTATATTTATCAATGTTAACAAGAATTCGATTTTGTCATTAGTAACTACTTCTACATCTTCAGCAGACGATTCTATAACTTCGATGAAAACATCTAGATAAATTCATCATCTGTTTGTCTAGACGTGTTGAGACTTTCCATAAACATGTCTCGTAATAATTTATTTTCGACTCTTTAAGTTTGTAAGCTGACATTGACTGTTCCGCAAAAACTTAAAACATTTGAAGAGCTTAAAATTGGTTTCTCGTTCTATTGCAAATAATCATCGTCGCGTCGTGTTTGGCAAATAAAACGTGTCAAGATTACCGCTGCAAATAATTATGTCTGGTTATTTCAGGATAAAAATAGACATATTAACATAAATGCACAGCGTGAACGAAAACAAATTGTAGGTACCTTTTCAATACACTACATATCACACACACACATGCATACACAACTTGGATTCTGACTTGTTTTTGTATAGGTACAGTAGAGTTGAAAATGCGTCTGTGGGTCAGTTGTATAGGAGCCTGGCTGCCCTGAAGAATCGATAATTTAACATCATCCCGTTTTGCATCAGTTTGCAAATAATACCAAACCCTTGCAACTTTGTAAATTGCAAGGGTTTGGTAAATTGCCGTTAATCCGTATGGTGTCGGACGTAAAGAACTTCACCATCTTTCCGTGGGTTGGTTTCGTAAGAGGCGACTAAGGGACACACCGGATGATGGGCAGCAGCGTTCTCTGTGCACTTTAACAACAAACCAGCAGCCCGTCTACCCTCGACTACGGTAGTGGTCGAGGCTATGGCGTGGCAAACGATGCGAAGAATCCCGGCTACCCCAATAAACACTTACGAATGGACCTGGCAACATATAACACGCGAACACTCAGGACCGACGAGAAGATAGTCGAACTCGAGGAAGAATTGAGCTAGTTACGATGGCGTATTATATTATAGGGTTATCTGAAGTAGAGAGGGGTGATAATTCTCAAATCCGGTAACCTGCTCTTTTTCCGAGAGGGTGACCGACAGTCCCAGCGTGGACAAATCCTGAAGTGCATCAAGATGAGCTGCAAGTGGGGCAAATTGGATTTGGACATCGGAACCACCGGGGTCATCTACTGGCCAGTTTTATGGAGAAGGAGGGCCTCTATATAATCAACTCCTTCTTCAGAAAGCGTGAGCACAAGAAAGGGACCAGGCACCGCCCTGCTGATGCAACTAAAAACGAGATCGACTTCATCATTACAACCAAGAAGCAAATATTCAATGACGTCTCTGTGATCAATTCTGTGAAAATCGGGAGCGAGCTCCACATGGTAAGGTAAAGGCACATTGAAAGGTCTCGCCTGATGAATTCTTTGCTCCGTCCAGCACAGATCCAGATCCAAAACCCCGAGAACTCCAGAATCACTTCGTGTGCCTAGGGAGCTCCGTGGACGAATACAACGATGGGTTCGTGAAAGCTGTCAATACGGTCGGGTCTAAGTTTTTAAGACCCACTGTACAGATAGAAACAAAAAGCTATCTGATCCTACTCTCAAGCTCATGAAGGAGAGGCATAAGATGATCCTGCAGTCTTCAGACGATGCGGTCAAGTACCGGCAGCTAAATAGACGGGATATTAAAGACCCGATTGAGTGGAATAAGGGCTCCAAGGTCTTTGCAAGAGATCTAACTATTGAGCAGAGCCAGCTCCCGAAACTGAAGACCGATGATGGCTAGATCGTATCCGCCAAACCGGAGCTTCTGAGGGAGATCCAGAGATTCTATGGGCAATTGTACACGTAAACCAGTAAACCCGTCGTGAATCTAGCAAACAACCCTAGAGCTAGATTGACCTATACCGAACACATTCCGACGTCAGCCTGTACAATATAAGGATGGCTGTTAAACAGCTTAAGAATATCAAGGCACCGGGTGATGACGGAATTACGGCCAAACTCCTGAAGGCGGGTGGAAAACCAGTACTTAAGGCCCTTTAGAAACTGTTTGATTCCGTCATTATCGAGAGAAAACGGCACAGGCATGGTGGTACTCTTCTTCAAGAATGGTGACAATGCCCCTTCTTAGCCATGTCTACAAGCTGTTTTTAAGAGTCATCACGAATCGTCTCGCGCGGTGTTTTGATGATGAGTATTAGTCCCGGACGTAGGCCGTCGATTCCGTAAGGGCTTCAGCACCATTGACCACATACATACGTTGCGGCAGTTTATAAAGAAGACTGAAGAGTACAACCTGCCTCTCTGCTTAGAGTGTGTGGACTACGAGAAAGCCTTCGATTCGATCAGGACTTGGGCTGTACTGCAGTCTCTCTAACGGTGCCAAACACATCGAAACGACTACCGCTACATCGAAGTATTGAAGTGTTTGTACAAAAAGTTAATTAAGAAATTCAAAAAACCCGACTGCATAAAAAGCTTTACTAAAAAGACGTAAACAAAAAGAAAATCATGCTGTGCAGTCGGAGGATACATCTGGTTTTGGTCAGCCGGTTCACAAACATGTATCCTCCGACTGCACATCATGATTTTCTTCTTTTTTACGTCTTTTTAGTTCGCTTTTTATGCAGTCAGGTTTTTTGAATTTTTGAATTTACTTTTTTATTTATAACTTTTTAGATATATTTTTTTTAGAATTATGTACACCTAAACATATAATAAAAATAAAAGAAATCCTCTTTATTTCATGCAAACAATTGTACATAGTTGAATATTAAATTATAAAAAAAAATATTGTAAGTAAAGAATAAAGATTGATATGTCTATACGATGATTTATTAATAGTAAAATAACTCTTAATAAGATACGTAATACAATTTATTAATATAAGGCCAGTAATAACATAATTGTATTTACTTTATTTTTATTATAAATTCATTTTCATTTGGTAAAAACATGTTAGTTGTTGAAAATTTCTGTTAAATGTACTAATTCGATTAATTTTCTAAAAAATAAAAATAACAGATAAGTCCAAGTCATTAAAATGCCAAATAAATAATTGATTAATTGTATTCATAGTAGTTAAAATAATTAAAAGTAGCAATAAATAGTGTGAAATCAATTAATTTAAATAGTTTATGTAGAAATAATCTTAAATCCATACTAATATTATAAATGTGAAAGTAACTCTGTCTGTCTGTCTGTCTGTTACCTTTTCACGCTTAAACCGCTGCACCGATTTAGATGAAAGTTGGTATGAAGATAGTTTGAGTCCTGGGAAAGGACATAGGCTATATAGGTAGGGTAGGGTAGGGTAGGGTAGGGTATGGTAGTGTAGGGTAGAGTATTGTAGGGTAGGTTAGGGTAGGGTAGAGTATTGTAGGGTAGTGTAGGGTCGGGTAGGTTAGGGTAGGGTAGGGTAGGGTAGGGTAGGGTGGGGTGGGGTAGGGTAGTGTAGGGTAGGGTAGTGTAGGGTGGTGTAGGGTCGGGTAGGGTAGGGTAGGGTAGGGTAGGATAGGGTAGGGTAGGGTAGGGTAGTGTAGGGTAGGGTAGGGTAGGGTAGGGTAGGTTAGGGTAGGGTAGGGTAGGGTAGATAAATGTTTGGACTTTTTATGGCAAAACAAAGTTTGACGGGTCAGCTAGTAACTAAATAATTAATTAGAATAAATTAAATTAAGTTGCATGAACCCCTCTGTGGGTAAAGGCCTCCTCCAGAGCTTTCCATTCGTCTCTATTTGCTGCTGTAAAATGCCAGTTTTTGCCAGCGACTGCCTCTAGCTCGTCTTTCCAGCGTGCCTTTGGTCTGCCTCTGCGCCTGTACCCGGTGGGCCCTCTCCATGCTGTGACTGCTTGAGTCCACCTACCATCAGTGAATCTGGCGACATGTCCAGCCCATTTCCACTTTAGGCTTTGAGCGAAGGAGACGGCGTCTATTGCTTTCGTCTTTTTCCTTATAGTAGAATGTTTGTTTCTATCTAAGAGTCTTATTTTAAGCGCACTTCTTTCTAACGCTCTCTGGCATGAATTAAGATGTCTCTTTGCCACTGAGTCAAAGATCCATGTTTGGGAACCGTATGTGCGGCAGGGCAGTAGGCAGGTATCCATAATTTTCTTTTTCCATTGGATATGGATGTTTGACTTCATGATTTCTTTATATGACCAGTACTTTTGCCAAGTTGTTGCGATTCGCCTGTCTATTTCTTCGATGTTGTTATTTTTCCTGAAGGATACTAGTTTGCCCAAGTAAATATAGTCGTTTACGTAGTCCACCGATGAGTCATTTAGTGTAATTGGTATTTTAATATGGTTGGTTAACATTAATTTTGTTTTAGAAAGGTTCATTTCTAAGCCAATTTTATTGCTTGCGACGTGAAGCTCTACCAGCATTATTTGGAGTTCTGCAGCCTCTTCAGAAAAAAATAACAATGTCGTCGGCAAATCGTAGGTGGGTCAAGCGCTTATCATTTATTATTAGACCTCTATCCGTCCATGGTAGATCACTCATTATGCTTTGCAGTACCGCTATGAATCATTTTGGAGACAGCGGGTCACCCTGCCTGACACCTCTACCAATTCTGATGTTCTTCCCGGAGCGTTCTAGCTTTATTGTGCTTGTACTTTATGCATACACATTTTTTAATATGTTTACATATTTTCCATTGATATTCTGGTTATTTAGAGCTGACCATATGCTATTATGAGAGATGGAATCAAAAGCTTTTTTATAATCAACGAATGCTAGATAGAGCGGTCTGCGGAACTCGGTGTACTTTTCAATGATTTGCTCTAGGACTTGAATATGGTCAATAGTACTAAAACCTTTTCTAAACGACTCTACATACGGTATTTTACTGTGGGGTCGGGCGGCTGACATTGAATCAATATTTATATTGCAAAAGAGAGCTGTCAGAGCCATATATAAGTTAAGTCACCGAGAATCTCTTAGGGAGCTATTTAAAAAGATTAATATTATGACAGTTTCTTGCCAATTCATTTATGAAAATATTATGTATGTAAGGAAAAATTTAAATCTCTTTAGTAAAGTTAGTGATAGACACAATTGTGATACCAGAAATAAAGATAAGTTAGATCAACCATCATATAGATTAGCTAAAGTACACACATCTTTCATGGGGTACTGTGTTAAATTCTATAACAAAATACCTTGTGAGATATTAAAGTTAAATGAAAGAAAATTTAAAACAATAGTTAAAAGCACACTTTGTAAACAAGCATATTACAAATTAGATGATTATATTCAAGATAAGAATGCTTGGAAACATGCTGGTCCTGCTCCATAGGCCTATCTTTGGTGTGGACAAAATCAAAATGGTTAATTTGTATTATATTCATAATTATAGTAACGCTTTATTTTTTCTTCTTTTTTGTTTAAAAAAATTGACTCGCACACTGTTCTGTTGTTGTTTAATTAGGTAATGTACCTATGTTTGCACTATTTGTAAGTACGTGAGGACCATGTTCCTATTTATCAAGTAAAGGAATTTACCTGTTAATGCTTGTAATTCTCTCATACCTATATGTAGTATAGTAGTGCTGGGTACATCGTCCTCACGTATACGAATTTATTAATGTATGTACCTATATAAATATTGTATAAAACTTTTTTTTAAAAGAGTAAGTATGGAGTTTTTTGTGCGTTCTTCTCCATAACAACCTACATTTCCGAATGCACGGTAGAATCATTTTTTTTTAATGTAAATTTTAACGTTCAAAAGTGCCATATAATGGCCTACTTGAAATAAACACATTTGACTTTGACTTTGACTTTAAAACCGGCTTGTTCGATTGGTTGGTGGTTCTCTATATCGACGCTTAATTGCTCTAGTAGGCATGAGGTGAAGAGTTCATACAAGCACGGCATTAAGCTTATTGGACGATAATTTCCAACGTCTGTTGGGTCGCAATACATCAGAATAATACTAAGGCTACAATATAATTTATAAATATATTGGGGAAAGTAATAATTTCACACGAGCGGAGCTGCGGATGGCAGCTAGTTTTTTTAATAGTTCGTAAATGGTTACTATTAATTAATTCAAATTGTATGTGTGAAGTTAAACTCGGTTCGGTTAACTTCCGCTGCGTTCATCGACTGGGCTCAATACGCAAGCGTGCATACTTTCTCTACACTAGTGGAAAATGTAGATATTCATGAGTTCTTTTTAACAGCAAATTCATAATTTACAGGTGAAGATGTGATGATGTTTTGGTGATGGTGTGGAGTACACAACATTATTAAACAAATTGAAAACAGACTAAACTTTTTTCAACACAAGAAAATTGTTATTTTCTGTTTGTCACAAAAAGAGCAAGTTAACGTAATGCTTAAGTAAATAATGGCAGTATCTACAAGTGGTGTCGTCACAACAGTTGTCGGCCGACGATTATCTTCAGGCCATCCGTTATCAGCGCCCGCCGATAGCACTTGATACCTTCGATACGCTACGTTTGCACAGTTTCAGTGTCTGCGCTAATGTTTGTTTAGCTACGCTATGCTCTGTCTACCCGCTAATGAGGTCAACATCACCTTTTGTAATTGCAGTGGAAAAATTCAACCAGGGAACACTGATCTTCAATGTTTACATTACTGTCTGATTACCGTTTAGTCATCAATGTGGGTGGTATTCATTTAACGAAGGCTACTCACAATTAAGTGATTATTTGTCAAGTGGTTGGCTGTCACGTAGTACACACACCTACAGAATTTCATCATTTTGTTAAACTCTCGTTTCTCGTCTGGTTGCGTAAGTCAGAACACAGTGGAGATATGGGTTTCAAACTGTAAGAAGAAATCGATCGATAAATTACGCATTGAGAATCGTACATTCAAATCAAGTCAAATAGTTTCACGATAACGAGTGAACCGTGATTAGTAACGCGTCCACAACGTTATAATACCTAACTTATCAACATTGACGAACAAATCTAAGTAGGTACCCATCTGTATTATATTAAAATAAATTCGCTGTAATCCTAGAGACCATTAGATCAAAAAATAAAACATTTCTCTCAATTACTCCAGTAACCCACTAATAAAATAGGTAACGAGAGAGATAACGTTTTCTTCAATATCCAGTAACGACCAGTGAAAAATAATGAGGTTATCTGAAGATCAAACGTCAAGAGCGAAATTATAGATTCAAATTCCCTTTTATTTTATTCCTTCAGAGGATAATAAGATTATTTTTTAGATATGATTAAAATACATGATAATATAAAATGGGTAGGCGGTAGACCTGTAAGAGTTCTTTATCAATTTCAACAGATTTGTAAGATGCTACTCGACCTCATCTCATTGAAAGAAAATACGTGTTTTGCTTTTCAAACGTTCGTGATATGAGATCAATAAGCTACCGGGGCAGGATAACATATCCCGCATCAAGGCTCCTGCCCACACTAGGGGGTCCAAACGCCTCCTATGCGGGGTTCGTGCGGTCCATGACCCTTTACGGGGCACCGGTGTGAGCGCGTTCCCTGAGGCGGCGATTTGAACCCGTCCCTAAGGGTCATGGACCGCACGAGGTGGAGTATACGGTGGAGGTCTGCCTAGCTTGGGCGGTACGATCTCTTGCGTCCGGGCCTGGTCCAGGCCATGGTACGGAGTGTGAATGCATGCAAAGCTGTCTCCTCCTTCTGCGGTAATGCTCGTGAAGGAGGAGGCGTCCCTCACGCCCCTAGCCGCCGCAGGAGACGCCCTGGGTGTCGGGCGTCGCAAGCCGATGCCCAGCTACTGTAGGCGCTGGCTTGTGGACGGTGAGTAATGGTTAGCTCACCGTCCGATAAGGACCCGGGGGTCTACCTAAGCACGAAGTTCGTACTTTTCAATCCTTCGCTACGGGCGTTTCCTACTCCGTATCACATACGGACGCATGATTCGTTCGTGGCCCAAATCGCCGGCGCGTAACGGTCCACGCACGCCTCAAAGAGATGTCAGGTGAAACTGACGGGGTCCGCTAGGACCGATGCCTGTCTGGATCGGGGATATTTTTTAAAGGAAAGAGTTACTGCCCTGGCACAAACAATTAAAGGAACAGGGATGGGTTTTAGTCAGTAAAAGTCTGACACCTGCCCTCCCACTCCACCAAGGGCGGGCGAAGTCATTGGATGATTTCTCTCCTACAAAAAAGGATAACATATTTGGTTACAATCGAAGGTAACTAATTCAACGATTAACTTGGAAAAAGGCATAAACCTTCTGAACTTAAAATTCAGTTTCTACAACCTGCTGATTGTATATTACATTAGGTCATTATTATATAATACCATTTATTTAGTATGTCATAATCATAATCATAATAATTTATTGCATTCATGTAGTTTACAAAGTTGTTACAAGTATAAAGGTTTCATACATGAACCCTGCTAGGGCACAGCAATATAAATAGTCTAAAGTGCTAGAGTGTCACAAAATAAACAAAACCACTGTGCTTAAACAAACACAAATTTTATCATGTTTATCAAGTGTCCAACATTTGTTATTGAGATAAGTAGCTGCCATGTTAAAATATAGGATAGATGAGAACAATTTGGTCATCATTTCCATTCATAAATTAAAATAAATTAAAAATTAAATTAAAACAAACAATTTGGTCACCATTTCCATTCATAAATTAAAATAAGATAAAAAAAATAAATTAAAACAAACAATTTGGTCATCATTTCCATTCAAAAATTAAACCAAAATGATTTTACTTTGTAGGCCGCGGTCTACCAATATTGTGCCATATTGCTTCGGCGGCTAACTTTCTTCTGACAGTTTATAAGAGCTGAGATAAAAATTAAATTAAAAACAAACACAGATAACAATAATAATCATAAAACAATATAGGTAGGTTGTAAGTCAAAATTGTAGTAAGTGCTGTGTGTATTCTGTACAGGTATGAATTTCAATGTCAAAATTCACTTATCGTCAAAGAATTCCTTTAGAGTGTAATACGATTTTAATATAAGATATTTTTGGAGACTGTTTTTAAATTTATGTTCGTATTCTATGTCCTTAATTGAATTTGGAAGCTTATTATATATTTTAACGCACATGGCTAGTGGTCCTGAATGCAATATATTTAATTTTGAGCTTGGCAAGGCTAATTCATTCTTGTTTTGGCGTCTAATACTGCGATGTTGTGGGCGAATGTCCTTAGTGAGTAGGAATAGTGCCTGGTGTTTTCTTATAAATTTGCTAACTTCTAAAATATAGATACCAGTTAGTGTAAGGACTTTGTATCTTACAAAGAATGGCCTGCAGCTTTCTGCGTTATCTATATTGGCAAGAATTCGTATGCATTTCTTTTGTAGAATAAAAACTCTCTCCCTGTCCACAGAATTTCCCCACACCACGATTCCATAATTTAGCCAGGAGTATGCGTAGGCATAGTATGCTGTTAGAGCAGTTTTAAAATCGGTAGCTCTTTTAAGCTCCCCCAATGCATATATAAAGCTAGCTAGTTTGTTTGCCAGTGTATCTATATGGGCTTTCCAGTTTATATTCGTATCAATAGTCAAACCCAAAAGTTTAAACTCGTTTATGCATTGCAGTTTTATGTTGTTGTATGAGTAATTTATATCTAATTTCCTTTTTTGGTATGGTCTATATTGCATTAGCTTTGTTTTGTCAAAATTTAGCCATGCTATTATTTTTGAGAGCTTATCATCCAGACTTAAGTTTAGGTTTTCTCTATTGGTATGAGGAAAAATTATAGAAATATCGTCAGCAAATAAAATACTTTGAGCGTCAATTTCTTTAAGGAGGTCATTAATATAAACTAGAAATAATAAGCATCCCAAAACGCTGCCTTGCGGTATTGACATTGTTGTTTTTGCTTTATTCGATCTTACGCGTGTTATTTGGCCAGTGTGTGGGTCGCTATGTTCTATCTCTACGCATTGCTCCCTATTTTCTAGGTACGAACAGAACCACTTGTGTGCTGTACCTCTAACACCTATTGCATATAATTTATTAAGTAAAATTTCGTATGAAACTCTGTCGTAGGCTTTGCTCATATCCAGTAAAATCCCAACAGCGTAGTTTTTGTTATTAATTATATTTAAAGCTTCCTGGATATACTTAAATATTGCTAATGTCGTGGATCTGTTTTTCCTGAACCCATTTTGGCTATCGTTAAATATTTTATATTTTTCACAATAAGAATAAAGTCGGTTTGACAGAACAGTCTCCAATATTTTTGAGAAGGTCGGTAGCAATGCTATCGGCCGATAATTACTCGTGTCAGTCTGGTCTCCCTTTTTGTAAATTTGGTTTCACTATCGATACTTTCAGTAGGTCAGGGACTGCGCCTTCATCTAAAGACTGATTAATTAAATAAGTTAGCGGTAACGTTAACTCTTCAGCGCATGATTTTATAAGTATAGGCGGTAGCTCGTCATGGCCATAACTTCGCTTATTTTTTAACCTTTTTATAATAAACTTAATTTCATTAGGGTCAACAGGTCTTAAGTAAATGGAGTTTTCACTTTGGCAGGAGGTAGGACGGCCAGTTGGACGAACGTTCCCGTTTGCGGTATCCTGTTTTCCCACTGACACAAAATAATCATTGAAAGCGTTGGCAATGGTAGTCGCGTTTTCTGTCACAGTATTCTGTACCCGCAATTTTATGTTATTTATTGGCTTTTTGTTATTCTTTTTTGTGCGCTCTTTTATTATTTGCCACATTGTTTTAGTTTTATTTTCAGATTTTGTCATAATTCTTATGTAGTTTAGTTTTTTAGAGTGAGCTACTGTTCTCTTAAGTATTTTTTCGTAACGCTTATAGTACTTGTCCAATATATTGTTATTAGTTGTAGTCATTAATGCTTTTAGTTGTCTTTTATGCTTGCATGCTATTCGTAATCCAGTCGTTAGCCATGATTTAGATAATCTCTTTTTAATTTTTACGGTTTTCTTTGGTATACACTGATTTAATATGTTTTGTAATGTGTTATGGAATGACAGATAATTGGTATTTATATTTTGATTTTCGTTTATTATTTTACTCCAGTCTAGTTTTTTCAGTTCATGTTTAAACGAGTCTATGTTTTGTTTGTTAAAGATCCTTTTTAGAGTTAATATTTGGTTTTTATTAATTAATGGATCGTGGGTAGGTATAGAGATTGCTATTCCTCTGTGGTCTGAGAGTCCAAGCTCCACTACTTCTAGATGGCATTTGTCGTGTGTGTTTGTAAATATTAGGTCAATACATGTGGCGCTTGAGGCTGTCACTCTGGTAGGTTCCGTCACTAGTTGTCGAAAGTTGTACTTGGTCATAGTATTTAGAAGATTAAACGAATTGCGATTTTTCTCAAGGATATTGACGTTGAAATCCCCGCCTATAATTATGTGTTTTTGTTTGTCCTTTATGTTGATTTTTAGTAGCAGTTTTTCCATAGTTCTATAAAATATTTCAGTTTCCCTATTTTTTTGTGGCCAATAGATAACTATCAGCAAAAGATTAATTTTAGGAATTTCTACTGCCTATGTATACTACTGTCTATGTATAATACGGACACTTCTGCGTAGCTCTTGCCGTAGCATAAGTATACCCTCTTGTAATCATGAAGTGTTTATAGTTACCTAGGTAAAGTTATCTTCAATGCTTGTGGAATCGTAGCTTTTTCGAATGCCTTAGGGTCCCCTAAGCCATTCGAAAAAGCTACGATTGGTATTTTAAACGACCCATTTAGATACCTAAGGAACCGTGGGCAATAGTCTTAAGTCGTAGATACATAAAATACACATAAAGTGTTTCAATATGTGGTACACAAGTACATATTCAGGATCGTAAAAACCCTGCGGTTTAATAAAGCAGCGAGATACAAGTCTCAGAGATTTAATGACGCAACACTGTAAAATGTCAGCACAGCAGACGGATTTAATCAGACATTATAGCCTTTTATAAATAAATAAATTAATTAATTTATTTATAAAATAATAAAAAAATATTTTTTTTTCTAAAAAAACTAGATATATTTAAAAACTTTACTTTGGGACAATAAATTATAATAACACAGAATGTTTCAAGTTTAAATAATCGCAATATTACATCATACCAATTAAATGTAGTTATCAAATAATTTAGAACTGTGACGAAATGTTAATGTATGAATTTCGAGCTTGAATTAAAAAGGCCCTTGATGTACCCTTGGAAAGGCCTTAGCTCGTAAGAATGTCTCGTAATGAAATTCGTAATTTAAATTGTACGACACGACTTTGCTAGCTGTGACCTTATTTAAAATTGTTATTTTTTGTAAAAAAATAATATCAGTAGGTATGTCTGCAATTTTTGAAGTCAGTGGAATTAATAGTAGGCATGTCGAAGCATAACGTAGCAATGATAACACACTTCCGCGTTTATAAGTAGAGTGTGGTTTTTCCAATGCGTTACCTACACATTAGATAACTGATAAGCAACTATTCATTGTGCTAACGAAAACACAGTCTACTTATGTGTTATTTTTATTAAGTCTAGTATACCAGTCTACAAAATTTAACCTAAATACAAGAAACGCGAATGGATTTTCAGGATTAAAAGTGGTCTGAGCAATCAACAGAAAACCATTAAAGCCTCGAAATACAGTAATGTTTTTTCGTACAGTTCGTGGTGCCTACAACTATTTGATTTGTGAACTGTACCGTATATAGGTAAGTAGAGGCCGCCTGCCGTCGCGCGTCGTCGGCGAGGCGCGGGCGGCGCGCGGCGGCGGCGGCGGCGCTGGGGAGAGGAATTTTGGCGGCCTTCCTGAAGAGCCTTCAGGTGACGCGACGGGCCGTCTAGACGTCTGGCGCCTACCATGTGTCGCAAGGCTCGCCCGAATTCATTGTCACGTCACTTTATATGTCGAACGAATCGAATGCAAACAATTGAATCTCTACTGTCTACGTGACGTGGAAGCATTCGAAAGGTGTTCGTCTGTTCGCGTTACCTGTTCCAACGAATGTTGACAAATGTACGTAATAATTACGTGCGTGACTCTTTATGATCAGTGAAATCATTAGTCATTGTGTTATACAATGGAGTCGTCTGATTTGGGGAAATTATAATTATGATATGATAAAAATATAGTTATGTAAGACTCATCATGGAAACTAATCATATCAATTTATCCGTAGATATGTTATGGTACCTGCTAACATTAATTAATCTCGATGAGCAATAAATACTTCGCGCACAGTGTTGTGGGGTGTAATCGTGCAAACATCTGTAAAGTCTGAATATAATCTGTATTTCAAACACAATTATTTTACTGAATAAACATTCGAGTCCGCAGTACGCAGTGTTGCCTAAGGATTGTAACGGTATAAGACCATTTGAATTGTGATTTATTATAATTTACTACCAAAGTATGTCAAGAAAAAACGCAGGTGATTTTGAAAAATCAGTTTCCATGTCGTTCATAAACAACCAACAAAATGTAAGTACACAGAAGCACAATTATTTTAATAGCACTATTCACGAAGGAAAATGATTCTGGTTCTATTATTCTTTATAGAAAAGTGTATGTTACGCACGAGCCTTACATAATAATGACAAATGGAGACATCAGTCCAAGTTATTATTTATCTAATTTAGTTCGTCATAAAGCTATTAGCTAGATGTGATTTCTAGAACTATTTCTATTGAAGCTATTATGTTGGTAGACACATTTTTCTCAGGCAGCGGAGCGTGGCGTCTGGTCTGGCTAGATTCCATACACTGGGGGCGAAAGCGGACGCGATGGTAGCCGACCGCCGACAGCCGACAGGATGTAGATTATTTAGACAAAGGTGGGCTAGACTACAGTTTTATTGCAGTCTGCTACTAATTCGGGGCATTAAATGTGCATTTGGCTGCTTTGAATTTAAGTTTCAGTCAACAACAATGTTGTGATTTGTAGACGTAATTTTAATGTCAAATATTTATTTCCAATTGTACATGAAAACGGCATAACCCGGTATGAGATATTATGTAGATCTATTTCTTCTAAAGGAAAATCTCAATTGCGTATGAATTGAATAGAAAACGGTTTTCATAGACGCAGTTTCAGTAATGCAGCAATGTTTTCTGTTTAAAGTGCACGGTTTTATCCCTACATCGATAACTATATTGAATCACTGTTGTTTTAGGTAAACGTATTCTAGGATTAGTATAAATTGCGGTTTTCGGGTGAAACTTTCGTAGGCGTACCGTATCGTCGTATTGATTGTTCTTTTTGGTGAGTGAATGTGAATGAATGAGCGCGTGTGTATCGCGGCCAGGGCCGGCCGCCGCCGCCGGCTCCCGCTTCCTTGACAGTTCACACTGCTACTGCTCACTGGTCACAGTGTGACCATGACACTAAACAATGAAACAACGGTTACTAACTCGAGTGAATCTGCAGTCGTTCGCGCGTACACTATTCTATTTTTAAAATATTGTGACGAACAATTTTAAGCCTCTTATTTTTACGCGTCTTTCATCATTCTTATATTTTTTGTTAAACGTTGATGAAGTAATTTCAGGCTTTGCGTGTTACTAACAAATGTATAGGATAGAAATTGAGCTTGAATGATATACCGCATATTCAAGTTCATACCATTAATTATCATATTTTGATGTATCCAGAATAAATAAATTCATTTCATATACTTATACTAAATCATTTCATAAAATAATCAGTATTTACCTTAAGAGCCGCTAAGGCAGGTTATCAAAATTAATTTTAATTTAATATACATAGGTAGTTACTTCGTCTTAAACTCGGTAGCGTAAGCGAATGATTGTCAAGACTTGAGAGCAAGTTTTATTACATGTGTCACCTTAAATATTGTTACGACTTCACGCTTTAAATTTTATGTAAGAACGTGGAAGCGTGTAATTACTGCGCGTTTATCAGCTCAAAAGTTTTGATAAGTTTACATTTTGACATTCATCTTGATCTGAGGAAATGGAATTTTATTTACATACCTAGGTACTATCTGACTTATTAATCATACTAGACTAGACGACACATAATGTTAGATTAGCCAAAAATATACCATAGTCTATGTAAATTAACTTTTTTATGGCGAATGTTGCTAAATATAGCCGAGTTGTTTATCTGAATTGTTGTTGTCTGCGATGCGGTTCGTAGATGCACTGTAACGCTCAGCCTTGTGTCATTAGCACTGTGTCTAGACACTAGACAGGTGTGCCCGATCTTCGGGCAGCGTCAGCGTCCTATCGCAAGGTAATATGAATGTTAAATTGACCGCGACGCATTATAAATGTGAAGAGCGCCTCGTTTGCCTCTAATTGTGCAATCATTTATTCTAACTGCCTACAAATGTGTTATGGTAAGTACATGAAAGTAAGTTAGCGTAACGACGGTAATGTACCTACAACTACATGATACGTACATATAAAATCGCCTGGCACTTTTTTCAAGTCTGATGCAATATTCTTGAAATTGTCTACTATCGTTTTCAAGATTACGGCGTGTGTTAATGTTATTGCTCTAATGGTTATCGGTTTAGATAAAGCATACTATTAAGTCATAAAATTAATTGCTCGTTATGACTAGATATCATTATAATTATAAATGATTTAATTATAATTAGGTGTTCGAAGTGGCGACCCAAATACGCAGACGTGGCGAGGCGACCGTAAACAGATCCTGTTCAGGACATTGATGCAATACTAATGAATGACATATAGAATGCAGTTCAATAAATACATTTTAAGAGCAGGTAAGATTAGCTTTCGTCTCAAAGTTACAATTTAGTCTGAGATCTACCCGCTCTACATCCTCCCAAATGAAGATGCACGAACAAATCATTACGGAAATAAAATTGTCTATCACAACGTGAATTCCATGTAATGTATAATTATAACAATGCATTCTGCATAATCAAAAGGAGGAAAAGTATTTTCCTTATAAGCAAAACTGTACCTACGAGATAGATTGGCACTTGGAATGACAGTAAATAGAAAACCGACGAAACTGAACGGAAATGCCTGTTACATGCCTAACAAGAGTTTACAAATAGTTTGAATGCCTCGATTCTTCACTACGAATGATCTTGACAGTTGACAAGATTCCGTTCAGTCTCTAAAAGCACTCTCCCAAAACGATCAGAAAAAGTGATAAGAAGGGCCTTCCCTTGCATCGGAAAAGCTACTAGTAACATTATTATTATTGTAAGTAATAGTAATATTAAAAAACTTAGTACCTATATAGTAAACTTTACAAAATATTATAAAACTTAATAAAAAAAGAAGTTTAGTTTTTATTCGTTTCTGCCTACCCTCACGGGCAATAGGTGAGTTTATGTATGTACCATTTTACTGTAATAATTACTTGATATTTTAATGCAATATAAGTTATTATGATTGAAAAATTACGTGCTTTATAAATAGGAGTATTTGCGATAATATTTACCAAGCCATCGATCCTTGGTGTAGCTCACCAACGTGTTTACTGAACAGTACCTAACATAGTGGAAAATTCTAACCTATTGACTTTGTTGTTAATTGACTAATATACACATACATATATACTAATTATTTATATATGAAGACCTATAGGTTACAAATTAACAACGTTTCCTCGATAGTGTCTAAAGACGTACGTTTTTATAAAATAACAGGAATTTGACACAATAAATAAGCATATTACAGTAATATGCAGAGGACTTTATTTCTATTTGACATTGTCTGCTCTTTGTTTGGTATTTTTAATTGGGTAGGTATGACGGTGTCCATTTATTAAACACGAGTAAGCCAGTACCTATTTAAACAAAAGTAATTAAGACACATTTAGTACATAATATATTAAGTAAATAGACAATATTATTGACTCTTCCGTCTTCAATGTCTGCACGCTTCCGTGTTTTGACAGTTTGATAACATTCTTTGCGTTTTTATGAAAACGCGATTTATTCAAACCAACGGTGCCTAACTATAATTGATTGAATGAAAGCTAATGTAATTAAGCACCTTAACACAGATCTAAGGCCAACGACTTATAGTGATAGGCATTCAATTACAATAAGGTAGGTTTCGAGCTGCGTTACCTAGGTATTATAAATCGAAATAGCCCATGTTCCAGGGGCAACGTCTCTAAGGTGAACAGACACCTCAATTACGTTTATATTTTTTTCCTGGTCGTCTGCTAAACCGGTCGCTAGCGAAGGGAGCCACCCTTCTTAATTAACATTGTCCCAATTTATGAGCGCTTGCCCCATTTTTACTTCCAAGCTACTGTAAAGAGGGTCTTTTGATCTTATTTTAGATCGAAAACCCCAATGTTGTCTTATTGTATTATTTGATCCCTGTATTTGATTTCGTACCGAGGCTTTTATTTAATAACGAAGTCGGGACTGCGGGCGGCAAAACTAAATAAAACGATGTAGGTACAAATAATTCCATTATTTGTGATGAGTATACAAAATAAATTGCAAACTTAAACTAACTTTTCGCAGAGTCACTTAGGTCTGCATAAATTATTAAGATTGTAATCTACCAACCAATAAGGAGTATGAATATTTAAGTTTGTTAGCTATATTGTCTGAACAACAACAATCTAAGGCTTTATATACAGTATGCAACAAACATTAGCACATGAATAAACATGCAGAATATAATGTAGTCACATTCACATGGGACTAGGAATACACAAAGAGTCGGATCGTAA
Source organism: Orthosia gothica (assembly GCA_949775005.1). Taxonomy (NCBI): domain Eukaryota; kingdom Metazoa; phylum Arthropoda; class Insecta; order Lepidoptera; family Noctuidae; genus Orthosia; species Orthosia gothica. The sequence continues at coordinate 15,391,719 of OX459069.1, read as the reverse complement.
TTTCGCACTCTCATGCTGAATATTACGATGTACTTCCTGCTAACACCAGACATGAAGCAGACAGTGAGACAGACGAGAATAACAGATTGCCAGACAATGTGAAAGTTGAAAGAAATCCGTAAGGATCACTTTAATACCGTGCATTAAGTAACGCTGAAGCGAAGCCAATTCAGAATTGGTACAGCAGATTATACAATTATAGAGTTGTGAGAATTGTATATATTTGAATAATTTGTATGTCATTTTTAAAGTTCTAACATGCAAATGTCAAGAAGATGATTGATTACGCTAAGAATTCAAAATTGACGAACAAGAGATGGTTCAAACATTGCAATACAGACGCGATCACTATGGCGACATCTCCAGTTCTTGGCCGCTGCGTTCTCCACGATTGCAAAAACAAAGAATTCGAACCTTGAACTAACACCTATTACTAATTTAGCTCAAATCGCTGCGTAGACTAGGGGACTATTCCGCCAGTCAACAACATAGAGGGGACTATTCTAAACCAGATCTGGTACACGTCTCATGTCGAGTACCGCATTTGTAAAGTAATTTACGAGCGGTGGCTAAGCTGTGAGAGTAAAATGACTCCATTGTCACACATAAGTAATATCTCTGCGCGGCCTACATTCCGGCACAAGCTTGCTTTGAATAATTCTGCATTGTTACATAAAACTGACGAGCTTGAGCATTGGACGTGCTGGAATTAGTTCAGCATGTAATGATGATTTCATGAAATGATTTCATAAAGTCTGTGCTTGCAATTTGATGAATAATCAAGGTAACGCCATTGAGGTCTACAGTGTTACAACACCTTGACTTATTATCAGGCCACGTACGAACATAAAGCGCTGAATATAGCACGCAATATTGCTGCATAAGCGGACGCTGTCTCGCCGCCTACAAATACCATGATTACGGGCTTCTGCCTGTCAAGTACGACAAGAAGTAGTCCTAAATAAACTCTACACGCTCATGAATTTCGTTTCCGTAAGGAAAAAGCATCAATTAACTCAACACTCGTACTCGACTAACCTTATTCGATCCAAAAATAACAAATTGACACGCATTGTTTCATTCTTCTGCGTATGCGGTATGTGTCTATGTACGTGATGTCTGGTAACTAGGTGTGTCAGAGATAACGTACAAACAAGGTAAGCCGCAGATATTTTTGAACGCTATCGTAGTTTTGTACAAACAGTTGTAGACGAATCCAAAACAATATGAATGTTTACCTGGACTGAAAGCGAGATTACACGGCGAGCCGAACTGAAGCGACCAGTCCTCAGATGTTTACAAAACGTTCAAAGTGAACAGCTCAGTGGATTTACATCGCATTACCTGCTCAATGTAAATTGAAATTCATTGAGCATTCTATGAAAGGAATCGCGTACTAATACGATGCATCCGTGTTACGTGTTAATGCTCAATAAACTGTAACATGCGTGTACTTTCACAAACTAATTAACGTAGTTTTTGCTCGCTTTGATGCCAACATGTATTTGGGGATGATACGTACGGACATACGGCATTATTGCCACATGATTATCTTTAAATTTAGTAACATTAGAGTAACTTATCACCAATTTAAAAAACCGGCTAAGTGCGAGTCGGACTCGCGCACGAAGGGTTCCGTACCATTATCGCAAAATTCGGTAAAAAAATCACGTTTGTTGTATGGCAGCCCCACTTAAATATTTATTTTATTCTGTTTTTAGTATTTGTTGTTATAGCGGCAACAGAAATACATCATCTGTGAAAATTTCAACTGTCTAGCTATCACGGTTCATGAGATACAGCCTGGTGACAGACAGACAGACAGACAGACAGACAGACAGACAGACAGACAGACAGACGGACCGCGGAGTCTTAGTAATAGGGTTCCGTTTTTACCCTTTGGGTACGGAACCCTAAAAATGAAGCAATTCCAATGTAAAGGTCGATAGAAATTGAAAGTTTGGGCTAAAAATACAATAACTATTCACATACCTAATGGAAATCAGTCGCTATTGTTGAAGCGGTCACCTGAACTACAGATGGTCATCTCGACGAGCTCCACGATTATCGCGTCGTGGAACTACTCCGCTCATTAGCGATGAGTATGAGTCTATTGACACGACAATGACTCCAGTGTGCACGTACGGGTTCATTCATTAATGCACCAACTAATTGTTACCTATTTGTTTTACTAACGACGTAACAGAATAGTCGAAACTATGTTTTAAGAATATACGATTGCTTAGTTTACATTTGTTCGTAAGAAAACTTTCATGAGTTCGTGTAGGTATGTCTGTTTATGAATGAATGTATTTTTCTATGGTGGGCATTATCAAACCACAGCTGTTTACTACAGGTACTATATGCCTTCATGTGTGACGGTGTGAGCAGGTGGGTCGATGGGACATCTGCGTGCTGCGTGCGTCACCAGCACGTGCAGTCTGCTGGTGGTGTGGTGCTTGCACATCCTGGGCTCAGGGCTGTGCAGCGGCGGCAGTGGGCCGGCTCAGGGTGACCGGAGACCGCTCCGGCGTGCCGGGTGCCATATTCGGTCAGTGCACATTGTTGTTTACCGGCGCGGTATCGCGAGGCCGCGTGACGTAGCGTCTAGACGGGCGCCTGCCCCGCACCCTCGCCCCGCACCTCGCCCCCTGCCCCCCCCTCCCCCCCGCCCCACCGCACAGCGCCCCACGTCTGCCACCCGACAGCTATGCACTGACTGTTTCGATCAGCAGCTTATCTTTTCAAACGGTATTGCTGCACTGTACCGATGCACTCGACGATAACGATCGACGGTGACCATAGACGACACATGACACCCCTGCCATGTACCCTGACACGCTCGCTCGTGACGTGACGAGCCACGGGGGGATCATGAGACGTCACTTATAAATAGATAGTATGCAATGAAAGGTCAAGAGTGAAACAAAATTAGTTTTACTTTTAGTGTTTACCATCGCTCGCCCAAGCATCTGCTATTAGCGACAACAATAGACTATACTCTTCACTGTCACTTACAGTAATGAGACCCATTCGGTGTTGACAGCGCACAGATTATTCAGTTAGTGAAATACTCCTGCACTACTAAATATATAGTACTAAGGAAGCAATATTTTGTCTAAATCAGAACGCAATGATTTATAATCAAAAGTGTTAATTATATCCTAGTTGGAATATTTCAACATTGATCGAGCAGCCAAAATCATGTCACTCACATCTATAGGTACTACGATCAGTTTCAGTTTCATTTGGCATCTAAAGTAAGAGAAGAGACGATACGACATTTACCAATCGAAACTAGAACATAATAAGTACATAATATATATAAGTAGTTTTAACCGTAATGTCGAAGTGGTAGGTGATGAAGGTCTGCCATGCTCATACACCTTATATCATAATGTAATGGAACTTTTACAGACTGGAAGACGAGCAAGGGCTTTCAAAATGCCAAGTCTATTGTATAATACCGGTCCTAGACAACGAGGGCCGCGCCTTTCCAGGCGCTTTTCCCAAACCTCAAGTGACATAATATTGCCGAGAAATATTTATATACCAGCACAGTTGTCGATTCCTTATAGGTTTTATAGATCAGTCGGTACCTGACAGACTATAAATATGATCTCTTAATGATTACATTTAATGAAATATTGAGCAATAGACAGAGTTTACGGAGATTATAATTTATTTCAATAATCAACAACGACCTTTAATAAAACCTACAGGTGCATTGCCAGTATAAGTAAAACTTGTATAGATTTACCATAAAAAAGGACCAAAGAACCCAGACGGATTTTTTACTGCAAACAGTAGCGGACGCTGTATCATGTGTTGCACATAGTATTAATAACATATAACATAGCAATTAACAAGTCATATGATTAGGATCCGACTCAAACGGGCAAAAAATAACCACTTGCTCTGTAGTTAAAACTGATTCACGATGAGATAGAGAGGAAACAGGTGATTATTGAAGATAGAAATCAATGAAGCCAGACGGTTTCATAGTGTGATGTAGGAGTATCAGCATGAAACAAATACCCGTGAGTAATATATAGTTCATAATATGGGTTCACGATTAATGGCATTGCACAAACATAAAGCAGTCAAAATTGGCGAATTTGATTGCGTTACACTTACACCATTGTTGCAGTCGGAAGTGCGGCAGACGGGCGCGTGTTCCATGTCAAGGCGAAACTTGGGTTTTCCATTTAGATAATTCTCAGTTGCAGATACGAGTTTGGAGTTGATGCCTTCATTGTTCTGCTTTGTCCTTCATCGAAAGAATAAATATAGCCGAGTCTTTATAAAGTCTCCTGTAACCTGCAACTCTTCCTAACCCCTTAGGAATAGAATATTATAATGTTTCAGTTAGCTTTGCCATGAATATGAGAACGTTTATTTTTCTCATGTCAATGGTTTGCTTTATGTTACACGTGTGTAGTCTCTCTTACGTATATAAATCGAGGTCTTTGATCTGTTATATTTTATGACGCCAAGATATTATGTGAAGTCTAGACACGTTACAAAGTCTAGGACATAGACAAGCGACGTAATTGAATAAATACTAGTGCTTTGAGTCTAAACTTCGTCAATACTCGGGTTAACGTCCATGTAATGTCAACAAAATACCTGTATTATAGACTAGCGGTTAATCAAGGTTCATATAGAGCGGTCTTAATCATATTCTCCTGGGCATGGATTAAAGGAAACAACTCATAACCAGTTCCTTCTTCTTCTGTCGCGACCTTATCCCATCTAATTGGGGTCGGCCCTCCTTTTGCCTTTTCTCCACTGAGCACGGTCTTGAACTGAGCTGGTATCCAATTGTAATCCTTTCAGGTCTTTTTCAACCGTCCTCAACCAAGTGGCAGGTGGTCTGCCGCGTCCGCGTTTCGTGGCCGTACCTTCGGAGGCGATTTTCGTTCACTTTGCCAGTGAGGGAGTGACTTTAAAGCTTCCTCTCACGTACTCGTTTCGGATCCCGTCAAGTCTGGTGTCACTGGTGAGTCTGGTGGCTGACCAGCGCAACATACTCTTCTACGTTGTATGACGCATTTTAGGTGTTGTTTTGTGGTTGCCCAAAATTCTGATGCATACATTGATTTCAGAACATATAGCTGTTTTGTAAACGCGGCCTTTGGTTTGTATCTATATTTTAATTGAAACTAAGTTTGATTAAACCTCATTCGCTGTAATGTGCTTCCTTCAGTCATTATTATTTGGAAATGTAGATCCCAACAGAGCATGGGGCAGCGCTCTTCCACCGAATCCTGCCTTAAAACACGACCTTGCGATAATTTAAAAATATCAATCCTGTAAAAGCTTTATTCGGTCGGCCGTCATCAATAACTTAAATTACTTAATTACGCAGTCAAAAGTTTTCAGTCCATTTGCGTAAAAAGATATTCAGAGCTAAAGTTTACTTATCTGACAACTCTCCGCTAACTTTGTAGACTTTAACAAAACAATACACGATCAAAGTGAAAAGGACGTGAATTACTTAACATGAAGCAGTTCTACGGATTGCTTTTTAGCCGCAATGACTGCTGGGAAAGGAAACTTTTTTAGATTTTTATATTGTATTTTTAACCGACTTCAAAAAAGGAGGAGGTTCTCAATTCGTCGGAATCTTTTTTTTTTAATGTATGTGTCCCGATTACTCAAAGAAACCTGGACTGATTTGGAAAATTCTTCTGTTGTTTGAAAGGCTATACTTCCTAGTTGGTCCCATATTCATCAGGTCAGGATCTGATGATGGGATCTTGGAGAAATCGAGGGAACTCCTCAAATATTATAGTCATACATATAGCGATTTTGGTATTTTCATCAACAATGTAATAATTTGCACTTAGAAAGTATCATTTGGAGAAGTGAACTGGTGAAGAAGACCACAGAGGGCCTATGGAACTCCTTAATGCTAAGCATGTCACGGGTATTAGATATCTCGAATAGTTAACCGACTATGATGAAGCAAATACCTATAAATAAATGGTACTGCTAAAAATGGTACCATCGACCTGATCTGATGATGAAGCCGGCAGGTAGGCACTGGAACACCGAAATAGAACAATGTATCCTAGTCGTGTTTGGGCTTATTGGAATCGTCATGAGATGTACTTTGGCTACATATGATTTCTATGGTAATTGGAGGTACCTATAAAAACTAAAAAGAAAAAAAAAACAACAAAACGAACCGACTTCGAAAAATAAACACTGCACAGTAAAAAATAACTATCTTTGCCGAAGTCGGTGTCAAAACACGTAAAACTAGGTACCAAAGACACCGACTTCGGATAAGAAAGTAATTTTTCACTTTGCAGTGTTTTTTTTTTTGGAAGTCGGTTTGTTTTTTTGTAAAAAAGTTTTTTTATTATAATCATTCAATACCACCAAATACTAATTCAATTTTTTAACCGACTTACCAAAATGGAGGAGGTTCTATGTTCGACTTCATCTACGTTTTCTTTTTTTTAGGGTTCCGTACCCAAAGGTTAAAAACGGGACCCTATTACCTACTAAAACACCGCGGTCCGTCTGTCTGTTTGTCACCAGGCTGTATCTCATGAACCGTGATAGCTAGACAGTTGAAGTTTTCACAGATGATGTATTTCTGTTGCCGCTATAACAACAAATACTAAAAACAGAATAAAATAAATAAAGTGGAGCTTCCTTAATTTTTGCCGTTTTTTGCAATAGTGGTACGGAACCCTTCGAGCGCGAGTCCGACTCGCACTTGGCCGGTTTTTATGTATATTCACCAATATCTCCGTCAATTGTGGACCGATTTTTAAAATTCTTTTTTTTTGTAAAAGTATGTTTTGAAATTGGTCCCATTTTCATTTGGTGAAGATCTGATGAAGAACTTCGGAGATATACAACAGATTTTTCAATAAATAACGGCAAATCATTCGGGATTGCTGCAATCGCATGTCTGTTTATTGTTTATACCATTTCATAACATAACATCACGCCAATACGCTCTAAAGGGGTACGCAGATCTCTCATTTTACCGGTTATGTTCAAGTTTCATGTTATTCGGGTAATCTATTCTGCCTTTATAGGTACTTTACTAAACAACTAGCCTATAATACGACCATATCGCAAAAAAATGGGGAAAAAGAAAGACACCGACTTCCAACAATTTTTTTTTTTTCACTTTGTAGTTTTTATTTGGAAGTCGGTAGTATGTTTTGCAAAAAAAAAAAGTTTTTTTATTAACAGCATTCTGCTGAAAACGTTTCCACGCCACGGTCGCTTGCTGTAGCCTCCATCTGACACGAGCTGTCAAAAACATTAATCCCTCCTCCCTAAAAGACGTGACCAACATTTTGTTACGTTGCTATCTGTCCTCGTCTAGTCTTCACAATAAGTCTACCCTACATTAATATAAACCGGGACATCCACCATGACCAACGATTTTCATAGTAATGTTCCAGCAAATGTAATTTTATTACGTAAGCAAAGTAATAAATTGTAGACACTGTAATGAAATTGTGACTCCTCTTATTACCCTACATTTAGGTCATTGAACCGGGCCACGTACGTGTAGGTATATTTAGTAGGTTGATAACATATAATCTGTGTTCATTACGCAATAGGTAGGCAGAATCAACAGTTCGTGGATAAGGGTCTGTAGGATATTTTTAAAACTGGTCATTAGCGAAGTATATGGTTAGAAGAGTTCTGCTCAGAAAGAGATAGCCCGAAGAATTTTTATGATCAGAAGTTTTATGGTATACTAAATAAGTAACAGGGAGATATGGGACATTTCAGCTTAGTTTCAAGTTGCCAAAGTATTCCAGAATTCAGTGCTGTTTGTGTCTATATTAGCAGCGAAATCCTTTAGATATTCTTATCAGGAACCTTTATCGGAAGAAAACCTTCAAAAGGCACCTGGACTTTTGGGGAAACCCAGGGAGTGCAAGATTTTCACCTCACTAAAAACACGCCGGTGATTACCAAAAGCAAATGGAAGGGGTGGCCCCCCGGGCTCCCCTCTGTGCAACGCCTATTATGGCACATCCCGGCAAGACTGAAAAATCGTATCCCCTGAGTCTGATCAAGCAGCTAGCAAAAACCCCTGGGCCTGGCTGACTGCAGCTAGCGAACCTTGCGATCTATCGATAAAGATGCTATTTAATTCTTCGTCTTTCATACACAATATTATAATTTTAACCGAGAAAAAGTTATAGTTATTACAAGTAACTTCTTGACATTATCACTTCTTGTGAGTTTTACACAGACATGAGATAAAATAGATAACTTTTGGCTACTCAATTTACATAAGCATTACACAATACGTAAAAGACCCAAGTTGGTTTCAGTTCCGTGAGAAAGACACGTGCTGATAGGCAACTTAGTCACCGTTGCTATATCTCTTTGTCTAAAAGCTCGTTATTTCGTGTAGGGATTGCCATGACACCGCCTCGTGCAGGACAATTCGAGGTTTATTTAACCCATTATCTCATGCCATTCAATAAGGAGTTGTTTCTTCTCATTACAATGTATCTAAACGCATCTAAGCTCCACTCCGTTTAGTCTACAGGTTTCAATGCGCGTATGGCCACAGAATAAATAATATGGTATGGCGTAGGACTGCCAAGATTACAATAGTGGTCGAGATGTCAAAAGGCACGTTGATCTTGCTTTAGTGATAACATGGATATTTTTCTGCATTCTTATGACGTTGACTTCGTGCGTCATACAGATCAGTGCAACATCCTGTTATTATTTTGTAAATTCTAGCAATTAGTGTACAATAAAGAATAAATAGTCAAAGCCAATGTGTCGGAAAACCATTTCCTCTGAACACCGATTTTCACTACAGATTTCTCTCTATACAACAATGCGTATGTGCAGTAAAAACATTTCTCACGTAGGTAATTAGTAATGTACCTACAATGCTCAAATTATTTTAGCTCTCGTCGTACAAACGAAATGACCTAGACAGAGTTATCACGTCTGTCTGGCGCATAATTGTCTGCTATGTAATTAAACTCTGTCTATGAAACTGTACCTAGCTAATTCTGAGTTGACTCCGGGAGCTGCCGCTTGGCGGCGCCTCTCGCTGCGGGAAATTCCGATTCATTCATTACGTTATGTAAAATGCACAGACGGACCCAGAGGTATTTTATTTAATAGATATAATTATAGGTGAGCAATGTGCAAACTATAATTTGGGCGCGCATTGTCTTCAGTAAGGAACGTAAAAAATGCACTAATTGGACTGCCAGAGTAAATTGTTACGGATTTCCAACACTTTGGTTTTTATGAAGTACAGGCGGTAATAGCTGTTACCTGACCCATCCTAAAAACGAACGAATTTGAACCCTCTGCCTGTAACATTAAGGGTTATTCATTTTGTATGAGTTTATCAGACTAGCGGTATTCGATTAACAAATACAATAATAATACAGAAGAACCAATTTAATCTTTAAAACGTTAGCGCTAGGAAATGTATAACTACTTGTTATGTGATTTTGATTTTTATGCTGTAAGATTTAAAGTTAATCAGAGTGTGAGTTTATATAATTAGTGTCATTGCTACTAATACCTTATTTTAATGATTATATTTAAGTAGATCTGGTCTTGTGGTCCGCGTATAAGGCTCAGACGGACAAGATGCGAGTTCAAATCGTGTGTCGATATGGATATTGTTTTGCTTTCAATTTAGAATTTATTCAATAAGTATTTCTTTCATTATTGTAAAGAAATATAGACGGACACATTCTTGAAATAAAAAAAAAACTAATTTGGTAATATTTTCGTCTAAGTTGTAATACAATTTATTATAAAACTGTATTCAAATGTTACCAAGGTTAAGGGTAGAAAAATAAAAATGATCCGTGACAATAAAGCTAAAGCCAGTCTACGCACAATTGCAGTGACTACGTGGGACCATAATTTACCTTGCAAATTAAGAAAAACAACGTCTTCTTCCAATTTTTTTTTTTTATATTTTTATTATCACGTCTCAATTGCAACATAATCAAAGTATTTGCACGAAGAGAATGTTGGCACCAGATTGATTGCTAGGAGACTTAATAATAATATAGCAGTAAGTGTATTTTTCTAATTTTATACTTCGTTTTTATATCTATCTATTTATTTTTTATATCAAAGAAATACAGTTAGATTGCTTATTGGCGTGTAGAACCTGCGGTAGAATAAATTTGAGTTACTGGGGCTGGAGATCTTCCGCAGTCACCAATACTAACATGCCAGTGTGTGTATTAAATAAATTGTTGTTATCATAATTTCTAAGGAAGTGTTTCGTACACTGAATAAGCAGGTCCTTTTTTACGATCATAACCGTATTTAAAACTAATGTATTTTTACAATATCAAAGTATAGTGCTATCTATTTTCACTTATATTTTACAAGTAGGTATGACAGTTAATGTGGGGATTTTATTGTTATAAAATAGAAAAAGAAATATTATTTTTTTCTAAATATATAACAAACAATAAATTGTAACAATAATAATGGGTATTGAAACGAAGAAACTGACGAAGAAATGATATTATGCATGTACCTAACTACTTGAAATATTTGCACGACTGATAAGTCGAATATAGTGAGACTAAAATTATTTTACCATGTTATTATGTAAGTACCTATATTCTTGCAAATAAATAAATTTCATTTCATTTCAACTGTTTTTTTGTCGCGGTATCAACTTAAATTAAAAAAATCAAGCTTATCATAAGTAGTTTATATTCTAACTTCTTTTGTTAAAGTCAAAGTCAAAATCAAAGTCAAATATATTTATTCAATTAGGCTAATAAACGGCACTTTTGAACGTCACATAAATTAAAATTTAAATTTACAAGTAAAAAAACAAATAAAATGTTTTATTTAGCTTTTTTTTTTTTTTTTTTATAACCTATAGGCTCGCGCTTGACCACAATCTCACCTGATGGTAAGCGATGATGTGGTCGACGGTGAAACACGCTTGCCTAGAAATAACTTATTCACTCTTGACTTAAAGACCCCTAGATTGTAGCTATCGGGAAACACAGACTCCGGCAGGGAATTCCACTCCTTAGCTGTACGCATAATAAAAGTGTTCCCAAAACGTTTTGTGCGTATGGGTGGGATGTCTACCATGTATCGATGGCGCATCGCCGTACGTCTGGTAGTCCGATGATGGAACGGGCTAGGTGGAATTATATCGTGCAATTCCATCGCACACTCCCCGAAATGTAACCGATAAAAAACCGACAGGCTGGCAACTCGGCGACGATGTTCAAGACTCTGGAGCTTTGACTTGACCAGCGCCTCATCGCCGATGAGCCTCTTGGCTCGCTTTTCGATCGACTCTAGTGCGTCAAGCTGGTATTTGGCTGATCCGTCCCAGAGGTGAGAACAGTACTCCATGCATGAACGAACATGCGCTTGATACAAGTTGAGGAGCTGTTCCGGCGTGAAGTACCGTCTCACCTTTGCAAGGATCCCCAGCTTTTTGGCAGCCAGCTGAGCCTTTGCCTCAATGTAAGGGCCAAAATTGAGAGTAGATGTCAACGTAACGCCAAGAAGCTCAAGATGGTCAGTTATTGGCACGGTCGCATCTTGGAAAGTTGGATCTGGGTAAAATTGGCTCTTTTTAGCGGAAAAAAGACACGCCTGGGTTTTAGCGGCATTAAACCTGACCAGATTGGCATCGCCCCATTCGGAGACTGCCTGCAAGGACAGGTTCAAGCGCTCCACCATGGCCTCCCGGAGAGACCGGATCTGAGGCCCGGCATATATATGGCAAGTAATACTTTTATAAGTAATTATTTAATATTTATATTGAGTAAAACCGTTATCATAATCATTATTGTTTTTCATAACTGTTGTTATTTGTATTTAAATAGTTAATTTACATTAACTATTTTAATTTAGTATACATAATACTTTGAATTCAAAAAACTCAATTGAATATGGTAAATGGAAGGAAAACACAAGAAATGGAAGGTTAGTTTTGAACTTGCAACCACGTTGACACAGATCCACTGATGCAACCACTAGACCAAAACGAGTAAACAAATATTTTTGAAATTTACAAGTCCATCATTGTGTATTTGCCTACCTTGAACAAGACGTTCTAGTTCGACAAGCTCGTACGTATCGAATAATACTTATCAATTGCTAATTGCATAGGGTTTGAGAGTGAGAGAGTTTTAGTGGGTCAGCTAACGGCAGGGTGGGTCAGGTAACGGCTATTACCTACTGTACATATAATGTCATAATTTCAAATTCGTAAGTTAGCACTTCCTATAGGTACCTACTAATGTGATCTCTTACATAAATTTGCTGGCAGAATGCAGATGAAGTCCTAGCTAATAGTAGGTAATACACAAAATCTATGAAGTGATTCTAGTGCTTAATTTCTGATGTGTGTCGTTGTGAAATCGTTTAGTTGAATCAATAACATGATTGTTATTTGTAATCAATAGAACAGTCAAGCTGTGTCCAAATTAATATGCATAAACTTTTTAGACTTTATTTTTTTGTATACCATAAAATTTTATCTTAATTCAACCACACTTAGGTGCATCAGTTTATCTTGCATCAAAAGATAAATTGAAAAAATACCACTTATCACTACAAACTGCAATGCGTCTGCATTCATGCAAAGTCATGTGAGAGCACTTATAGTATATGCAAAGAACAGCAACATTTACAATTCATTTCGTTTCAGACAATAATGATGTATAGGAACATCGTGCGGTCACGATAGTAGTGAATACGTTGCACTCGCTGCCCGGATTATCGATTTTGTCTCGAACGAGTGCAGGTACAACCCTAAATAGGAGAGCTATTGGACGGATGTTTATTTAAATAGAATAAAGGTACAGTCAACAATTCGTAAACTAGTCTATGAGTATTTGTAAAGACAATTATTAAAGTTAATAATTGTTATAGAGCGGCAGGCCTATTACGTAAGAAACAGCAATCATCGCGCGATCAAACGCTTTATTTCATAAAATTCAGAATTACCTTCAATGCAGGTATGGTAGGTCGTTCACAATCGTGTGCTAATTCGCTCGATGTTAGTCAAATGTACATAGTTAAAAAAAAAACGCCAGAAACTCTAGGGGCTGATTTCACCAATGAAACTGATCGTGATTAGTTCAACTAAACTCAGTTTATGCAAATACAGCGTTCTGACTGGTTGAGACCGCTGAGAAAGTCGACCCTAAAACTTCTGTATTAAAGAGCAAATAATGCGCAACAATCGCTATCGTTTTGCTCTTGCAAGATAAGTAATATTTATAAGATAAGTTTTATTTAATAGTCGATGTGGCGACGCTCGGGGACCTACTTATGTCTAGCAGTAGACAGTTTCAGCCTTGATGAAATGATGATGATGATAGAGCCGGTTTTGTCTGCTCGCCTCAATTGTCGGCTATCGGCAGCGATGGTCGATGTGAAGACCAAATTCTTTCTTTTTCCAAAAGAAGTCAGCTGAACGGGATCGGGACAAGACTGAATGGCGTTCAAAAAGCATGGCGTACAGCCTAACCTACCATAACGTAGGATGAAAATACCTAAATGCAACTCCCATGCTCTCGTAACAATTCAAGAGATCGTGGAGAACGATAAGTATTTTTGGTTAGCATAAGAGAGCCACAAAACAAATTGGTGCTCTACCGTATGGACAGACGATGCGATGGGCCACTCACTGCTGACCGGCAAATCGTTACCATCTTTGATATTTGGCAAGAAGATCAATATTTAACAATAACATAGACGACAGATCTATCTTGATTTCATTTACTTCATGAGATCGAGACCCAAAAGATTACTTGAAGATAAAGCTTTTCAGCCTTATTGATGTGATAGCGTTATCTCTACGCTTCGTTTTGAAAGACAGTCTTATCTATAATCAATACATCAAGTTAATAAAACATCAAAAGATACGAATGTTTTGAAATGTAATCTTCCATAACCCAAACAGAGCCTCTCGTAAGTTTTGAAATACTTTGAGAATAATATAAGTGTTGGTATGAGAGTCTTCCACCACATCAGTCGGTCGCAGGCGCTCTGAAACCGATTCCTCCGTAAAATCACGGCAGCCCCTGGTTCGTCCGCAATCAGGAACTTCATGTTGAGCTTAGCATCCCCACGATTCTGCAGTTCATGAAACGCCTTACCAAGCGCTTCTTTGACACTGCGCTCAAACATTGCAAGCCGCTAATCAAAGCAGCCACCCGATACGAATCCTCCCAAATCTCTCGAATTCGCCAACCGAGGCTCATTCTCATTACTCCCGATGACGCCACCACCCTGCTCCAAGAGAGCCGCAGCGAGACCAGCACAATCAAAAGACACAAACCGCCTTCGTTCCATCCTCTCCGCCGAGGCCTGTCGCGATGTCCTTGAAAGCCCGACCCGAACTAGTTCAAGCCAGCCCGCGCAATACTGAGATAATTCAAAATAGTCAAAGTGGAGATTCTTGTCAGTTCTTCTCCACAGTAGGAACTTGCTGTACTGATGTTAGAAACAATAATAGTCAGGACCCAGGCTATTCCCTTGCTGTCCCACCCAGCGACGCGCTGAGCCAAGGTCCGTACCCCACAGAGGGTAGCCCCAGCGAGGTCGCTTAGGTTTAGATGTTGATGCCCTGGCTGGAGGCTTAGACTCCACAGGATAGCCCGGTTAAGCAGTAGCCAATATCTATCCGTGAAGCCACAAAAAAAAAGTCTCCTACTCCCCAAGCACCTCGTTGCATGTCTGCTCTTCCCTTTTGTTTCGTCATCATCCATTTCAATCTTAGCTTTGACGCTTGTCTCTTTAAAACCGCTGTTACAAAATCCTCAGAATCTTCAGCTCACTGAGTTTTGATGTTCAATTGTTTCTCGTGGTCAGAATAGAATTTGTCTTTTTAACCGACTTACCAAAAAGGAGGAGAGGATACATAAAAAAAAAAGAAAAAACATACAAGAAGTCGAACATAGGACGACTTCTTGTATGTTTTTTTTTTTTTTTTCTATGTATGTTCACCGATATCTCCTTCAATTGTGGACCGATTTTGAAAATTCTTTTTTTGTTTGGAAGGGTATATTTCGAAATTGGTCCCATTTTAATTTGTTGAAGATCTGATTAAGAACTTCGGCGATATACAACAGAACTCTTCAATAAATAACGGCAAATCTTTTGGGATTGCTGCAATCGCATGTTTGTTCATTGTTTATACCATTTCATAACATAACATCACGCCAGTACGCTCTAAAGGGGTACGTAGATGAGTACAGTTCACCTTGGTATACTTTTATTTCACCGGTTATGTTCAGTTTCATGATATTCGGGTAATCTATTCTGGCATTATAGGTACCTTACGTAACTACTTGTCTGGTGTCCATAACGCAATAAAATTGGTACCCACCAAAGACACCGACTTCCAAAAATAAAGTTATTTTTCACTTTGTAGTTTTGTTATTTGGAAGTCGGTAGTATTTTTTTGTAAAAAAGTTTTTTTATGTAAGCTGGATTGAGTATTATCGGCAAAATAGCTTGGTGTAAAGGAATGAACGACGTAAAACTGTTGATACTACCATTCCAGAGTTCTTCATCTGTCTATTTCAATGACTCCTATGTGATCATAATTAACAGCCTTGATGCCAGTTTACCGAGTATGCTACTTTATATATACCAACATTATAAGGGGGTAATAACTGGATGTACTGAACCGATTTAGATGAAATTTGGCATGAAGATAGTTTGAGACCCTGGGAAGGACATAGGATAGTTTGTATTCCCTTGCGATAATAATTACATTACGCGGGGGAAGCTGCGGGTAGAAGCTAGTTTTTAAACGGTGTGTATATGTATAAATAAAAAAAAACCCGAGGCTTATTAATTCAAGCTTTTCAAACTACATAATTGATCTAGTATTAGACATGCTTTGGTCCACAATACATCGAAACACGTAATTCACGCATAACTTTTGAACTTTGGACCGATTTTTATAAAACATAGCTAAGAACAATCTCGATCAAAGCACCTTTCAAACAAAAAAGACAAACAAAATCGCTTCATCCGTTTAGGAGCTACGATCTCACAGACAAACACACAAATACACAGCAACACACGTCAAACTTATAACACCCCTCTTTTTCTTAGGGGGTTAATTAAGCATAAATTAAAGACATTATGGGAAACACACAATTTTCTCTTCAAACAATAACTATTAACTACCGATTTTCTATTGAAAAAAAAATACTGTTGATCAGGTTTAAAAAATTACGCAATAGTAAAGTTTTGCAATAGATCAATAGTATTAATACTTAAAACATACATAAAATAATCATTGCATTTGTAATGTAATTGCTGCAGATAAACAAAACAGAAAAATTTATGGAATTTATCTGTCTACACAACTACAACGATTGTGCATGTGTGGAGTTCACATGTTTGATGTATGTACACGTGTGTACATGTAAGTGCGTATGCATGTGTGTTTTATCATATCAGCAACATCGGTATCGTCTGCTCTTCGCACCTACTACAAGCATTGTTATCAGCTTTTATAGGTACCTGTCTAGTCCACATAATTGTACCGCTAATGCGTAACACTAATTGTGTTGGTATAGCGAACTCTATATACGATACACATATAACAAAGGGGCAATTAATCATTATTCGGGTATTTCCAACAGTGTGCAGCGACCAAAAACACTAAGTATACTACCTACAAGGAAAAAGGATGTTTTTCGTCGCAATCAGCGGTCGAATAATTTTCTGATTCATCGGTGCTTTTACCGTTTGTAATGTATTAGGTAACAACAAACCATTATCAGAATAAGACTGGAATATTCCAGTAATAGTATATTTGGTGTAAATATCTTATCAAGCTAAATGCTTAATAGCTTAATGTGGGTGATCCTTCACCAGGGCCCGATCTAGCAATTTCGTCGCACTGGGTATAGACGATATTTGCCGTCTTTAAATTATGCCTTATAAGGAGTTAAATGTTTTAGGATAATTTCTATTGAAAAGAACCGTTTGACCGTCGGATCGGATAAAGCCGCTTTTTCTTACAACTTCGAGCGAAATGGAAACGAAGTGAGCTCGAAAATTTTACCTAAGAATTTTCACAACATTACAAAAGTTAAGTTTACAACAAGAACCAATAACACTCTCCCCTTCCCTAAATCCGACCCTGTCCTTCACATTCAACTGCAATACTGCAACCATGACGATCAGTTTTAGCTCCAGTAGTGCTATTCTGTGAAAAACTCTCCGTGACAACTTGGGTGAAGTGAGCTATCAATCCCTGACATCAGGTGGGTCCCGATCCATATTTGATAAGGATTTGACCTTAATTGCTGTGCGACTGTTACGGTCTCAAAAGCGATCAACTGAGTACACACCTCAGGACAGGCTATTTGAAGCAAAACATATTTGCTCGATGTCTATGCAGATACATGCGTCAGGACTGACCAAACTGTTGCAGATTCATCTGTTCATATTGGTCAGTATTAGTACTATGTACATTGTACGTAAACCACTGCACATTAAAAAAATCTTTTTTATAATGAGTAAACCGTGGAAAGAGCCATAATAACCTAAATAACCTTTTCCGATCCTGACTAACTTAACCTACCTGTATTTTTTACTTATACTAGTATTATATTATCTGTGATTACACCAAAAAATAATAATTTTACAAAGGCACTTTAATAGTGTTCATTTTATGAAACTTATCGAGGTCACACAGTTAATTCCTTATAAGAATAATTTATTGTTTAGAAATTACATACAAATGCGTATGTTAGAGACAGGCGGATACCTAGACGATCTGAATGAAGAAAAGAGACTTGATAAATAGATATGAAACACTAAACGTCAATAAATACTAATTTGCAGTCATTAATTTTATCGACTTGAAAGAAAACTCGATTAATTTTGTTGATTGCCAAAAAGTAAAGCGCAAAAAATAGTCTAGCTCAGTCTTGATCAATAAATGATATTACATATCTATTATCAATCACAAACGTCTAGATAGGTACTTGAAGATAAATGATATTGCCTGGCTTCCTCGTGTCGTTAACGTATGAGGAGTGAATCAATTGTTTAGCGGATCGTTAGTCAAGGGATCACATAGGAAATGCCTGGTAGAGGTATGAGTGTCACGCTATATCTGGCTGTCGAATATCACGCTTTTTCGTAGAGATAAGCCACTTATCAATTAGGTATCTATTGTTATCAGCTGTTACGCATGAGTTGAAGGTCGCGGAAGCTTATGAGCTAATCAATTTGGTTTTAAAAGCAGCTGTTTAATTATAAAATTAAAGACAATTTCAGTAAGGTTATTTATTTTGTATGGTGTAGGGTGTCTGGCAATTAAACCTTTTTCATTGCCATCGAGTTCTGTATTTTTTTAATACATTTCTCAACTACTGTTCCGGATCCAACAAACTTTAAATATGTCCCGAACTTTTAAAAGATAAGATCTAGGGCATGCCATATCGCGAGGTTCTCAATTCCGGAACTGAGTTCCATTATTGGAGATCTGATTCCGGAATTACGGAACTGGTAGTAACTATTAAAGTTTGTTTCAAATCAAACAAGATTTACAATTATATCAGTCTTTTAATATTTTTTAGTAACAAATTAAACATATTTGGTCATCTTTCTCCCTTATTACTGTATTTAAGCCGTAAAATCAATAAGGCTTATTTTCTTGTCGCTGGCAATTTTCAAATTTGTTTGGCCCAAAACGTAGCCAACTCCACGGCGTCATCTATGGCAGCACATAGATACCTGGTTGCATGTTTTGGGGCACAGAGGACAGGACAGGAGGTGGAGCATGGTTTGCGACTCAGCACCACATGCACACCCTGCCGCTGTTCCGTCGAGGTAAATGGGGTATTTTGCGAGATTGGAGTTACACCTTCCTACCTGGGTTCTGAGGCGGTTCAGGGACTTCCATGTAGACCACGGAAAGCTAGATCCCGTGGGCAGATGCTCGCTTGGAGGTAAATTATGTGTTGGTGGGGGAAAAGTATTCTGCCACAGTCTGCAGCGGGCGTCGGCTGGGACTCCTGACAAGAAAGCCACCGTTTTCAGGAAGCTCTGTCTGTATTCCAGCCGTTGCGTCGGTAGTTGTGCTCTGAATAGTGGGTGTCTGGCATATATATCTATGGTGTCTGGTGTCACGCTCCTGCTTTTGTTTCTCGACTGCACTCGCAACTTCTCTTCGGAGGTTTGGATGTGCTATCCCGGCTTAGTACGCTGATTTAGTACGCTGACCGGGGTTGGTTTGAGGCAGCTGATAATTGTACATGCATGTGTCATAAAGAACACTACTTCTTTGGCGTGGGCGGAACGGTGCCTTACTGGACACGCATATTCACCAGCCAAAAAGCAGAGTGCTAGGCCAGTAGTCCGGCGATTGCCAGCAGCAGCAGGAAGAACGCTCACCAGCTGGTGAGCGTTTTTCCTGCTGCTGCTGCTTGAGGTGAGGCCCCCTAGTTGGTTGATGTTAGGCATCTGAGTAAATTATTGCGGGACCCGATTTATCAGACAATAGAATTCAACATTAATAATATGAACAAAAACACACGATATTTGAATTGTAGTATGTGTCACGTGCCACATAAGTCTCCTTCCAGTCTTAACATAATATCGGAATTCCGGTATTACTCCTCTCAATTCCGGAATTGAGAAAGCAGAAAAATTGTTACGGAATTCCTAATAACATCCTTATTGAGATAAATGAAGCAAGCAACCAGAAAGCAATTCGGGCGCACGGTTGGCGCAGTGGTTGAGCGATTGACTGCTGCGCTGCGGGTCGTGGGTTGGATTCCCGCACGATACAAACATATGACCTACAGATATTTATTCCAGCTCTGGGTGATTTTGTATGTCAGTTTATATGCTTGTAAACGCACCCACGATACAGGAGAAATTCCTAGTGTGGGCAAAGATTTAGTTTAAAAAAAAAAACTCAATTTCGTTGCAATATAAAAGTCACATTTTCTTTTCAATATTAATAAGTTTAAGATACATGATAAACTATAAATATCCTTAGGTACGTATTTTATTAATATTATCTTCAGGTGATCGATTCAAGATTAGGTTCCTATATTTTTTTCCACAATCTTCACTTTGCAATATACGCTGATGAGTTTCTAGAAAACTTGATGGAAATCAAGATATAATGTGCCCATCCTATGATGGGCACATTATATTTATTAAGAAGGTGCCCGTAACACATGCCGTAACATGATGAATTGGTGACACAATAGAAAAAAATGGGTCCAAGAGACTTGTCAACCTTATGCCTACTTACGCTAAGAAAGCAATGCTTGAGAAAAGGAAAATCTGGGCAAATCTTTTATACATCCGATTTTATTGCTGGGTTCTGCTTATGTTTAACCGTAGCGCGTGGAGTCTAAATATTGAAGCAGGGCAAACTCGTATTACCTGAAATGAATAACCTCGATGATTTCTTCTTGACAGCAAAACAATTGTTGTTGATAAAGAAAAGTGTGACACGAGCGTGACTAACCGGCTGATTAAAGCCGCTGCAGTCGCGCGCACGCGAGCTGATTACATACAGCCGAATTGTGCGCCCGCGACCCGCCCAGCGCGGCGGACCACGGGAGAGATCGTGCATTCGTGCCAGACGGCTACCGAAATTTGGGTTAGGCGCTTTTTTGCGCGACGCGGGCGCCGCCGTGGAAGCGCTCGCGCCGCCGAGGTCGATGAGCCCCGAGCGCCCCACGCCCCGCCACCCCGCCACCCCGCCACCCCGCCACCCCACCGACCAGTTCCACCACAAGGTGCAGCGGCCGCTGCGACCAACCGACCAACCCTACATACCTACCACCTGCCAGACACTAAGTACGTATAACATAATGAACCAGCCTGAACACTACGTACGTCCACTTTCGAGATCAACTGGAAAACTGGACGCGATGCAACACAACTCCTTTTATGGTGCAGGTATTAAAAATTCGTCATTAAATAAATGAACACAGGTGTTTCAAGACATAATATAAGTTCACCTGTAACACATATAAATATTGCAATTTGCATGCAAATGGCATTTCAGTGTTTGGGTATGCCTTCTCGACGTCCGGCTCTAACTCGTAACGCGTAGGCGTAGGCTTTTATGAAAATTATGATGGATACTAAATGAACAACGATTTATAAATTAAATTTCTAAGCCGCCAATTACCTAATTTCGGTGTGGTGAGTTGAGAACGAGGCTATATTAAAGAAAAATAAAAGAAATTAATCCCTCGAAAGTTCCAACGAAAAGGTTTTATTTTTGAGGATTCTGTTGGATAATCCAACAGAATCCTCAAAAATAAAACACCGAGTCACCGAGTGTTCTTCGTGATTGAAATCGAAACTTTTTATTTATAGAAAACATAAAAATTCAGCGATACTTATTTTTGGACCTATCGATGTATAAGTGTGTACGTCTGGCGCATCTTAGACCGTAAGCTTCTCTTCCACCACCTTGACGATATGGGAAATATGACCATGAACTCCTAATAGTTTGTGCAGGTTCACGAAATGAAGATCGATTGTTTGTCATACTCTATTAAACAGATAAACCTACAAGTTAGAGTCCACAGCAATACCTAGATGAGTCACTCTATGCATCAATCACTTACAGGTAGGTAACATCAATGGGTTCTTCATAATTATGACAAAGACAGACATTTATGCAAAATATCAAATTTTGTAAACATTCTGAGTCATGGACACAATGGAGGCGCCCGTTGAGCACGATTTGCAATCAGACATGTAAAGTTGTGCAGTTGTCTGTCTGTCTGAGCGTAAACTGTCGAACAATTTAGGTACCTACAGCTGTTAATTGTCGTGTCTGTTTTCCGCAGCTCCACGAGACTGTTATATTTTTTACAGACGCCGATCAAGATCAGTCTGGGGATAGACGAATATGAATTGTATGTCTAGACGAGCCATCCGCCATCCGCCTCGGCTAAGCCGCGCATATGCTCTTGTTATTTGTCTACGGCACAAAAAGAGAACAGCTGAATGTGCATTGAATATTATAATGATTGACACACCATATATTTTGCACCAAATGCCATTGGCTTTTTACAATCGTCGTCTGTGCACGACGCTATGAATAAAAATGAATGTAATCATGTCTGGAGATTCATATCAGACGCAAGCCATAACGATTTCAAATTAGATTTTAATAGGCGATCCACTGCATCCATGTCTGATATAAATATATATATATATATATATATACATATGTACGTCATAATATAAACAAGAAATGTTAGCAGTAGGTACATATTTGTGTATTCGAATGTTTCGACGATAATGGAATTTAAAATGAAGATACTTCAGGCACAGGCACATCTCGGATTCCGTGGCCGGGTACAGGCTCCTTATTGTTTAACAAATTTTTAATGTTTGTGAATTTGACGATTTGTGGAATCGGCTTTAGTAACGGCCATTACTTTGGGCGTGAGACGAGACGGTTTGTTATTTTCGATGCTATCTTATTTTCTTACAAAAAGTCGTCGCGGTTTCTTCTTCACCCGAGGCACCGCAATTACCGACTAGGTTTCTGAGACTGAAACGTTATTAATGTCATCATTTATTTTGTTATTTGATGCTCTTAAATTCGTAATGTTCATAACACAACAGTAATAAGAGAGCTAGGTATTCGCAAACAGTGCAGTGTGCACAGAGGTGCAGCGACTCCGCCAGGAGTCTCTCGGAGAGAGCGTCGAGTCGTCGACTCGCAGACGAGAGGTGTCTAGAGAGTTTAAATTATCAAGCGACTTACCATGACTTGTAAACTAGACAGAACTGTGTTTTGTACGAGAACTATGTTCATCATGCAAGCAAAGTGCTTTGTTGCTGAATTCAAATCAAAATACTAGTTTATTACGCTCCTTACAGCCAGTCTGACGTCCATTTACATTTTAGATACGAAATAGTCTTGCGGTCGTATTCAGGTGTACTAAGTAAACTTTAACGGGAAAGGTAACATTGTACACGAAACCTTTAGCTGAATTATTTCGTCGTTGGAAAGGTTTATGTTTTTAAATAATTTGCCTCCTTACTCTGCCAGTTGCCACGTGCCATCTTTAAGAAGCGGTTGATGAAAAGGAATTTTTATTTACATTATAACAAGGGTAAGTATGAAAATTATCCTGCCGGAGTTTGGGTACGACAACCTTTCAGTTAGAATTTTCATTACAGAAAAGATTCAGTAACTTTTACAGATTTAACCCAGTAGACTCATAAAATGTAATCTAAAAATCCAAATAACAAGCAAGCATCAACGATTTAGTACAACTCATTTGATTAGCGTATAGGTCACAGACAAAATTTCTTCGAACCGTATTTCATCATCCGTGCACCGGGCGAAAATTACAATAGTACACAAAACACTCGTCTAGACACCGGCCACTCGGAATGTATTCAGCGGACTTTATAATAACAAACAGATACATAATACATAGGTAGATTATTCTCAGACGCCGAAATCAATCCCTAATTCTACACGAGCTAGATGCATAAGTTGAGTGGATGTTTGTGGTGGCTGGCGGGCGCGTGATGACGACACAATGTAAGCGGAGCGCGTCTAGACGGGCCGCAGACGAATTTTTAATACAGGCACGAGCGGGCTCGGCGCGTCTACCTTGCAGACAGTAGGTACCTATACCAGGGACACGTGATCTGTGCCCGCATATTATATTATACTATACATTATTATAGCATAGTACCCACGTACATACTTCATTTTAACCGACTTCCCAAAAAGAAGTTTCTCAATTCGACCGTGCATAAATATTTTTTTATGTATGTTTGCGGATAACTTCGTCGCTTATGAACCGATTTTGATGATTCTTGTTTTGTTGGAAAAGAGATATCCCAAGGGTGGTACCATGATAAGGAAACCAGAATGTAATGATGGGCTCTTAGAGAAATCGAGGGATCTCCTTAAATATTATAGGCACACATATAGCGATTTTGGTATTTTCATCAATAATGCAATCATTAGAAAGTATCATTTGGTGAAGTGGAACTGGTGAAGAAGACCACCATGACCACTGGAACTCCGAAATAAAACAATGTATCCTATAGTCGTGTTTGGGCTTATAGGAAGCATCATGAGATGTAGTACTTTTGCTATAAATGATTTTCATGTTAATTGGAGGTACTTACCATAACTAAAAAGAGGAAAATAAAAACTTTTTAACAAAAAAGCAAAAATTAGTATGCAGGGGGTTTCGGGCGCAATAAATCGATCTAGCTACACTCTTTGCGCTGTAGCATGGTGCGGGTGACAGTTTCAATAACATTTTTTACGCATATACGTATACGCATTTTTTGGAGTTTAACGTCATACAGGCAACTATGGTACTTATATAGTATAACTATGGTATAACGTTAAACTATAGGTATAAGTTTCATTTTTAGAAAACGTCGTTTTCTCTTTTTTCACCCGAGCAGAGCTCGGTCACCCAGGTACTAATATATTAAAAGTGTGTGACTGTCTCTTGCAAGGACAATTTTTCAGGAGCAGTAACTACCTAATTCAGATTGAAATCCGGTTGCACACTATTCAGCTAAAGCAGCCTTTACTGTCTGCATAACGTTTAATTTATGAAAAGTGCAATAACCTGTCTGCTTGCCTAAGACGACATTGAAAAACGCATTTCAATTGTAAATGCATATTGTTTTAAATCGTGATTGTCTTAAACCCAAAGTTATTTCAAGGTATCCTGTTGTAATTAATTCCGAAGCTCGAATAATTTACACCAAAGTGTAAAATAAGAAAAGAACCAAACGACATTGACCGTGCCCTCTCGAATATCGCAGTTGTTAAAGCTCGAGCATAAGGACAAAAATAAATGTACGCATATTAATTAGTAATAGTGGAGAAGTGCGCGTCAGGCCAAGGTCGTGATTACGACACGTCTGGAGTCTGGAGGACAATCATTACACCGCCACTCAACACTAATCCAAAACAATGGACTAAGTCGCGAAATATATCTAGCCGTAGACAATTGAAAAACAAATAAAATATTCAGATTTCACAAGAAATATACTAGTTAGGGTTCCGTAGCCAAATGGCAAAATACGGAACCCTTATAGATTCGTCATGTCTGTCTGTCTGTCTGTCTGTCTGTCTGTCTGTCTGTCTGTCCGTCCGTATGTCACAGCCACTTTATTCCGAAACTATAAGAACTATGCTGTTGAAACTTGGTAAGTAGATGGAGTCTGTGAACCGCATTAAGATTTTTACACAAAAAAAAAATAAAACAATAAATTTTGGGGGTTTCCATACTTGAAACTAAAACTAAAAATATTTTTTTTCATCAGACTCATACGTGTGGGGTATCTATGGATAGGTCTTCAAAAATGATATTGAGGTTTCTAATATCATATATTTCTAAACTGAATAGTTTGCGCGAGAGACTCTGCCAAAGTGGTAAAATGTGTGTCCCCCCCCCCTGTAACTTCTAAAATAAGAGAATGATAAAACTAAAAAATATATATGATGTACATTACTATGTAAACTACCAGCGAAAATTGGTTTGAACGAGATCTAGTAAGTAGTTTTTTTTTAATACGTCATAAATCGTAAACCGCAATTTACCAAGTACGGAACCCTTCGTGCGCGAGTCCGACTCGCACTTGGCCGGTTTTTTTTTAAGTTATGTTGTCTGTATTGCCAATTAAAATCATCTGCACAATAAAATAAATAATATTTTGTTTATTTTTCCTTTTAAATTCATCCACTGCTATGGCAAATTTCGTTCGTTTGGATAAAGCGTCTACGTTCAATACCTACCATTAAAAATGCAAAATGTTATTTGCAGTTTCAGTTTGCAAAGTTTGATGCCCCAGCAGACAAGACCAACGCAACGTCAGACTGTTATAAACGACGTCATTTGTTTCACCCGCTGCATGTGTGGACTATTAAATCCACCTGAAAAAAGACAATGCTTTACTTGAGTAAAGAAAAAATACCGTGCTTAATTAATAGGTACTTTACGAAAATAGCTTACTTATGCCCTCAAATCTTCTTATGGTGGCATTATTTCACGAAATAAAATAAACCAACCCAACCCGCACTTGGCCGGATTTTGGGTCACCTGAAACTCAACAAGTATAAATACATAATATATAAAGTGTCGTTCGTATGTGTCAGCATTCACGCCCCACTCAGGTAAACGAGGTAAACAGGTTCATGATTTGGACCCGGACTTTTAATGCGAAGTGCGAATATACATTCATAAAATGTTTAATTTATTAGGGATATAAAATTGCCAAAGTAGACTGAATGCTACACTGATGTAGGCACTTGTAGGTGCGAATTCTTATCAAGCGTAACATTACAAATCAAACAAGGATCCGCTTTGGCTTGCTACAGACAACCACAAAACACTTTGGTAATAAAAACACTTATTTAATTTTAGTCTGTTCAGTGTATCGTTTTGTTTTTTCCTGTGGTGTTGCGATCCGTCTAGACGGGATTCCGCTGTATCCACGGACACCATTACGCAATCACTCCAATTGGATTTGGTTACAACTAGGTGGTTTTATGAGTAGTTGCAGTGCAATGACGCACGCGCACGTCGGCGATCATCCTCGTTTCTGCGGCGAGGGGAAAGCCCGCCTATTTAGCAGCACGTATCGAGACTGTATGTGTCTAGACGAGTGTTCCAGGAGGTCGTGAGCTAAGCGACCGCTTTCACATATTTATTCAGACACCGAAACGGGGCTCCCGACACAATCGACGATTACGTGACGTAATTTAGAATTAATAGTCGTCTGCGACTATTTTCACTGAATCACCCGCTCCGCAGGTATTTCACGTTTAGTCTAGGTCCGCGATGACGCTGATGTGTCTTTTATTTTAAACTTCCCAGAAATTGATGTCAGACGGCTCGGCTTGTTCTTTTCGACGCTATAAATTTGTCTAGCTGTACGCTTTTCCTAGAAATAATTAGAATCGAAGGCCGAAACTCAGCAAAAAATATTTCCTTCTGCTACAAAATTCTGCTGATGCAATATTTTCCTTATGCAGTCGAACACGAGCTCGGACCATGTTATCTGTCTGCTTCGATAAAAGTGATTGACGTGAGTACACAAAACATGTCTGTCTGGTGACTAACACCGGACAAATGAATTATCGTATTATTTGCTTAGTAGCAAAAGAGCTGTATCAAACACAAAATTTAGAATTTATTACAGACAGTATGATTCATGTATTTCTTGTAAATGGAGTCGTTAAAATCATCATCAGCTCGTATGAAATCATCACTGAATCGACTGCTACCTGATATCTTTAATTATTCGTCATCTTCTTATGTGATCCTATAGTGCTTCGTATAAATCGCACCGTGATGACTTATGTGAAGTGAGCTGGCAATCCCTAGCGTCAGTTGGAATGACACTCACCTCACATAAGTCACCCCGGTGAGATGTCTACAGATTCGACTGGCTGTTCAGTCTCTATGAGCGGGTTTGGTAGGACTCATTAAAGAAGTAAGTACTGTACTACCATGTAAAATCGATATTTTGTATTTCATGGACTTACCCAGGAAAGGCCAATGACAAAAGAGATGAAAGAGAGACATTTTTTTTTAGCCTGTATTGCTCCACTGGCGTCTTTCCATGAACTTCTACCTCGCCTTTTTATTTTATCAAAACGATGTATTTTCAATATTCATTTTTATGTATGTATTATCTAATCCCTGGAGTACCATCATGTAACCGACAGTTACGTCCGTCGGCGCCTGCGGTGTACGGCAGTCCACGGCAGGTGGTCACACCACACGTAGGTACCTGCACGTCTATTTATAGCTATCCGGCTACATAGTTATAGGTACGGAGTACACCGCAACATTGTATCGACTCCTCTTATTTATTATGTTGCTTGGAGCGGGTGCCGGGTGCCGGGTGCCGGGTGCCGGGCGGTGGCCGGCGCAGCTTGCAACTCGCAAAGCCGGCTCGAGACTAATCTCATTCTACGCTCACTTCAACCTTTTTGCCGTCTGCACCCTGCCGAGCTTGCAAATAAAGGATTAAACACACAAAGGTAGCTGTGTACTTAAAATTGAGTATTAACGTTAGACACACTGCGATGCAGTCTTTTGCTTCTGTGACTTTGGTGGAGAGCTAACGTTCTGTTGATTCGTAATTGAAACCGACTCCTAAATCAATAGCAGATTTGTGCTTTTATAATATTAAGTGCTAAGATCTAATCTGCGTCATCTATACTTGAAGACAAAACGTATTTTTAGGCACAAAAAAGTTGGTTCCTCCTAAAAACCATTTTCCGTCTAACTGCTGACAAAAAAAACGTAATTGAAATTCTCCTAAATAAGCTTACTAATTATTAAGAATCATAATATATATATCTTTAATTTAAATTCTGACTGCTTATATTTCTGAGTATGTTGTATGTACAATTTATCGTATTCCCCTGCCGCCGAGTCCCGAGCTATGCGATAAGGTATTAACATGGCATATCTTGCATTCACGCTTGTGTGAACTTTAGAGCTTTCAGGAATGCTTATAATAACGTGTTTATGATCCATAGCTAATAACAACAAAACTTGTTCATGTCTGTTCTCGGACTGTTACACAGATTACCAGCTAGCTCATTACCGCTTGTAATCATAAATTGTATCGAAAATTAACGCAAATAAAAATAATTCTTGCATTTTACGATCAGCTCTCGGTAATTATAGTCGGTAACAAGAATAAGGAATCTGGAATGATAAAGAAGTACTTTCAGTCACGGTTTTTGGATTCCTATGTTTTTGTGAAAGCTGAAATGTATAATTTTGTAAGTAAGAATTGACCCTAACCTATTGAAACTAACCTCCTATTTTATTATTATTTTTATCTATTTATGGCGTTATCTCCCAATCATTATGAGTTTGCGATTTTCGTCATTAAAAAAAAAAAAAAAAACTGAACGGATCGCTACGATTTCATAATAGTGCCTTATGGGTATACATTATAAACTATTACAGACGTGATTACAACGAAACCACTGATTATATTAAAGCCTGACCAAATGAAATTGTTAGCAAGCAGTGTTAACCACAGCGGCGAGGGCGGGTGGTGCGCGGGCGGCGCGGCAGGGGGGGGTGTCTAGACAGGCCGCAGACGCATGGAGGCTGCGCCGCGCGGCCACGCACACAGGCGCGCGGTGCATCGCCCGGTTTCACTGACACACGCACACAGACACCAACTGCAGTCTGTAGCGAGCGACTGTAGCTGACCTCTGCCTCTCAGACGGACATTGCATTACCTACGTGTTTTTAATGCATCCTTTTGAAAAATATGCATTTAATGACACGAGGTTTTTAAAGGTCGGCTCGCAAAAAAATAAAGTCTGCACTGCCGTTTTTGGTTTGAAAATTCTTGTTTGTACCCTTCATGCGGGTGGGGTCGATACCCTACGTTCCTATAATAAACTAAATTCAGACTATAACTTTTGATGTAAAGTTCAAGTTCTTAATTTAATACACCAATATGTACCGACTCCACTAAACAAAAAAACTTATAAGACGTGTTAAATTAAATATAAACGTTTTGAAATACCAAATCGACACACGTTCACAATAAAGGTCGGTAATCTTATAAAATAAGCACAAAAAACTTGATGTACAGATGTGTATGAGTATACAGTATACATTGTATCAAGTTGCAAAGTCGGATGGTCGAGACGGAGCAGGAAGTCGTTTGGTTTTTTTCTCGACGGCAGCGGTCGCCGCGGGAAGGCGTCGGCTTCGGGTTGCTAAACTTGCAGTGCAATGCGACCCGCAAGGTGTACCGGGTGTACGCCACTCTACGTATATATACATATAAGACGGTTGTACATCCTCGAAAGTTGAAACGCTTTTATTTTTTTCCTGAAGCCCTCCATTTTTGGACGGTGTGTATTTTTTAGTGACGGTAAAAGTTTCACTACTGACGATTTTTTTAATAAATATAATCTGTAATAGTTACAATCTACGAGCTTTTTAAGCACAGTATAATGATTCGTATGATCGGCTCACCTGGTTTTTGAAGTTCATAAACGGTTTAACTTAATAAAATTCTCATCAAAATCCTACTTCTTTCCATTTTTATTTTAATATGAAAAAAGAATTATGTGTCAACATTATTAACAACAACACTATAACTTATACTAAAGCTAACTACTTATATATACAGTAGTAAATTACCATGCGTACCTAATTAACAGAATTTTTCAGTATTTATCTCCGAAGTTCTTCATCAGATCTTCAACAAATTAAATTGGAACCAATTTCAAAACATACTCTTTCAAACAAAAAAAGATTTTGTTAAATCGGTCCACAATTGACGGAGATGTCGGTGAACATACACAAAAAAAAAACAAACATAAAGTCGAACATAGAACCTCCTCCTTTTTGGTAAGTCGGTTAAAAATACAGCACGGGACATTGCGCAACTTAGTATATGTTACTGTAAAAGTCCGATCTGCGGTAAAACCTAAGATTTACCAAGTTTTAGTGGTAAAAGTCCGAAATGATCTATGACAGTCGCTTATTTCGGTAGTTTACCACTAATCACACGGTAAATCTTAGGATTGCCTTCAGAGACTGGTAAATGTTGAAAAATGTTAATGTCTATAACACACTATGTTACGAAATGATAAGAACAATTAAAGACTGATAAGTTAGCTGCAGATAGTTAATAGTGGCAAATTAAATCTATCAATTAATAATTAGCTTAACTGTAATGGAGCAATGGTGGCCCAGTGGTAACGGCCGCGACTTATGTGTCTTCGGTCGTGGGTTCGAACCCAGGCAGGCGCTTTACTTTGTGTAAAGCTCTCAAAACGGTGAAGGAAAACTTCGTGAGGAAACCGGCATGATCTAGAACCAAAAATTCAAATTTATGTGAGATCCACCCACTGGGCCCTCGTGTTGGATAACGGCCCATTCTCTCCCACAGAGAGGAGGCCTATGTCCCAGCAGTGGGAACATTAAAAAGGCTGACGATGATGATGATGGTGATTAACTTAACAATATTATATCAATAGGTTAGCAAACCTATTATTGTACGAGTAGCTTGTTATTATTTGGGATTTATTTATGATAAAACTGCATTCAACATACAGGGGCTGTTAATTGCGAGAATTCTTCGAGAGCTTTATGTCAACATGTGGACGTTTTTCGGTTAACCCTGCAGTAGTCACGTGGACTAAAACAATGTAGTCCACTGGTACGAAATCAAAAATGTCTATAAAACTGTAAGTAGTAGTACTTGTAGTACTTTTAAATGAATAATTGAGAGACGCACTGCAGGTGCAGCGCAAGCGCCGCCGCGCCGCGTGCCGGTCGCGTGCGGACGTGTTACCAAAGATTACTATTATATATTATACTGGGTCCAGTAGCTCCGCAAAGATCCTGGACTACACTTGTAGTCCGTGCGACCAATTACTTAAGTTTTTTTACCCGACTGCCGAAGGAGGGTAATATGTTTATCAATCTATGTATGATTTTTTTATTTATTTGTTCATTCAAAATTTGTTTACACTTTCCAGAGACCAAACGCGTTGGCCGATTTTGATGATTCGTACGTCAATCGATTCGTCTTAACCCTGCAAGTATCACTGACTACATTAAAATTGAAAAATAGAAAAAATAAAATAAAGGGTTTTAAAAGGCGTTTTCAAAAATATATAACACTTGCACATATACGCGCATACATATTCGCGAGCAGGCTGACCAAAACCAGATGTATCCTCAGACTGCACAGCATGTTTTTTTTCTTGTTTACGTCTTTTTAGTTCGCTTTTTAAGCAGTCGGGTTTTTTGTTTTATTTAAATTTGTTTTATGTAAAAATTCACATAAATTCCTAATTTGAATTGTACTATATTTTATTATTTTCTGTTTTTGTAAATGCATGTATTATGTGAATAAAAATGGACAAGCGACAAGCTGCACATATTGAGGCGTGATCGAAGGAAGATGACGTCAACGAAGATTACTGAGCTGAATCAAGCTCTGACAATTTAGAGAAGTGCTTTCTAAATCAATTATGACACTGAGGTTGCGATTAATGTTATTCAATATATCTAGTTAACAAAACTGTACTGATCATATTATCATTAGTGGAATAAAGATATAATGTATTTTTTTTATTTCAATTTAAAAATGGACTACGTATGCAGTCCACGCGACTACTGCTGTATCATTTAGATGCGTGTCTCCTGCAGGGTTACATTGATTATGTTGATATTTATAGTCTATTTGGCCTCGTGTCGGAATTCGAAATTTTTATCCGTTTTATGTACTATATCTGAGAAAATATAAATAAATTGTGATTCGAATGGTCGACTTCATCGAAAAAATTGTCTAACAATCATTTTAGCATAATTTTTTCCATCATTTCATATCATAGTGTGTCATAGAAATTAATTGTTTTTGACATTTCTCTCAGGGCTTTCTGAAGATTTACCGTCTGATTGCAGACCGTCGAGGGGGCTTAGCAAAAATCACGAAATATCACGGGGGGGGAGGAGGGTGTAAGATAGATAGATAGTAAGATATCACGTGTAACGCGCGATTTCTAAGCCGAAAAGCGGCATGCAGTGTTATTGCGCGTGTAATATTATTTTATGCCACTCAACACAACCTGCAACCTTTCTGTCTAGACATTTTTGTCATGGTCCTTAATTTCGGAATAAAATTAGATTATACTTTATACCTGTATTTAAAGAGAATGTATACACCAAGGGGGAGAGGGTGGGTTAAAAAATGCTAAAAAACATCTCGTAATTAATGGACGGCCTCTTGTTGGTAAAAGCCCGAAATTAGCGATTATGATGGATCATTTCGGATTTTTACTAGTAGGACTTGGTAAATCTTAGGTTTTACCGGTAAATGCTAGGTTTTACCGTAGTTCGAGCTTTTACAGTAACATAAACCAAAGGATGGTACACCTAGGTGACGAAGTACTCTTCCAAATAGCTGTCATCCGGGAACGTGCCCAGAGGGCTGATAGCATTGCCACGTAGTTTGCGCAAAGAACTAGCCAGCCCTCAGGTCACGCACGGTGTCGATTAGTTGACTAGAGATCTTCTTAAACAGGAGATGTACACTCGGGGCCCATGAGCCAAGCGTTTCGATCCCAAACGGCTTAAAACTATAGTTACCAATTAGGTTACAGTATTTGCGCCGCAATAAAATATAATAAAATAAAAATTATGAAAGCTATTTCCATATTGGTGGAGGTACAAAGATTTATCGCTTGGTAGGAAATATCAAAGACTAAAGAAGATTGGCAAATAATTTGTAGAGGAATTCGGCGCTCCATCACGAAACAAATAACACGACATTAATTGAGATGCCGTTCCAATCACTTTGTTATTAACATTTCATATAGTCTAGACAGTGTGCATCACATGATCACAACACAACACGCTCGGTCAATGTATCTCTTTTGAATTGCGACTAAAGATGATCTCTACGGCTTATCTATAGCTGAAGTTGTTTGTGTATTTGCATGTTTGTAATCTCTGAAAACACTGACCTGATTACTAACATTCTGTCACCAATAGAGTGCAGCATTATCAACAAGTGACAAAGGCACATATGTAAAGCCGAAAAATGGCACAGTTGTTGTGGAATAGCTGCGGGTAAAAACTAGTTTTCAAAATAATTCTTCTGCCACGATTGATACCATTCACTAAATTACTCGTATATCTAGACTAGACAGCACTAATAAAACTTCAACGCCGCACAGACAGTCGGAGACGAAATACATCATATCATAAGAGTGTCATGTAAACTTTCGAGATAGTAGAAGATATAATAATATTATAAAATTATGCATAAAATAATAAAAGTCGTCTGGAGATGAGACGAGAGAGACGGATGGCATTCACAAGATATAAACCTTGATCAGAGCACATTTTATCAGCTTTTTTGTTGTTGGCGCTTGGGCTTGTTTTGAAATGAAATATTTTCTGAAAATGGTCAAAATAGAACAAAATTTACATGACGATATAGGTACATAGTTACAGCGAGCTTGTGACTAGGCATTGGTGGTATGAAATTTTGTAATGGCATGGGGTTTTCAACATTCGTGGCTTATTATATTGAGTAACATGTACCTTTAACCTGGTTTAAATAACAATGACGATGGACATGAGTCACTTAAACTGAAAAATAAGTAGGTATCGTCCGTGTTAGAGACTCATACATTCTACAATAAAAAAGGGTGTTTAATTTTTCCTTACTTTAAACTATGGGGATGGATAGAATATGCTTTATTATACATCAACATTTTATCGCAGCACACGAGAGTAAGAGCTTCTCACGTATTGCGGCAAAGATACTTATTAAGGGTATTAGTATCCTCAACTCTTGAAAAGCCCAATTACGAATACTACTCCTTACTCAGACGGCACCCAGACAATAGCAAAATATGTTATTAGCATACAATTAATTGCGTATATGTGTGTGTACAACGTCAGCGTGGAATTGAGAACAAAGCGGAACACCGGGTGCACAGCGAGCGATAAGCGCGGACCGGTGGAGCCCGGGACGGGGGCAGGCAGGGGTGCGCGGCCGGAGTCCGGGGGAGGGGGCGCGAGGTCGACGCTCCACACGTAAACAGATAACTCCGATTGATTACACGACACTGCCCACTCTTTAATGCAACTCGCTCGATACAGCTCAAACAAAAGGCTACACTTCCTTCTAGGTCTGTGCGATTCTCACGCACACAATTGGGCAATAATCGACTTTTAAGTTGGTTCACTTGGTTCCAACATTAGTATGTTTATTCAGTAAAATTTCAAAGACTTGAGTATTCAGACAGAACAAGTTTCCGTTTGCGGTTTACGTGGCCGTCTGTAGGCTGCCGCATCGGTCAATACTTCCGAGAGAGCCAGGTTGCGTCGGTCTTGGCAATGCTCTCGTGATCTATTTCCCTGGATTCTTGCCTTTAGCTTTGGCAAATTAGTTTTGTCGCGATAAGTGTGGTATTGCTGACATTCGCAGACATTGCATATACATTCATGTCGTTATCGCTATGACACGAACAAACCCAAGAGACTTGTATTCTTTAACCATTCCATATTTATTTATAAATACCAAGGAGATGACTGTTACATCGCCAGCAGTTAGAGCAAACAACTAATTGTAGAATTTAAAGAAGCTAACAATAAAAGCAATACAACATAATTATTTTATCATCTCAAACACACGCATCCCTTTGTTCTTTTTATTTGTCTGTGGTCATTCTGTCGCTCACCATCGTCTCGATTTTTGTGGAATCTTTTTTAGAGGCAACAAAATCCCAATATATATGCCTGGTTGTTGGCAAGTGCAAAATTTTCAGCTGATTTTGTAATAATGAGTTTAATTCTTTTACCAACTTAAAATATTGATTGACGTAATTTGTACCTTGACTTGTAAAATCTGCAATATTTTGTAAAGAACGAAACAAAATATTCACTAGAGAATATAGATTCTGCTCTACACTTCACAAAAAGATGCCTTGGAGCCTGGGAAAATGGCAATGGTTGGCGAGTTCAGCGACGCCGGGCTCCTGTCAACTGCCATGAAACTACAGCTAGGGCTGAACAACACAAAGGTCCAATTTTTTACTCACAAAGAATAAAGAAATTCGCGAAAGGAACAATTGACAATACGCCATCGTGCAAATACCTCTACATTGTACCACTGATAGCATATTGCGTTATGTGTTAAACCTCACACTTTGTAAAATGCAAATTTGGAACATCATGCAGAGGAATAATAACGCCCAGACTCCATCAAAGCGGAAACATACAATGCGGAGAGCAGACGTTTTGTAAACAACCTATAGAGTTTCGTTATTTTCCGGCTCCGCAGAGCTTCAGTGGTTACAGTTAAGCTGAGAGGAGAAAAGATGAACGGTGGGCGACGAGCTTGTCAGATGTCTTACACGATGCTGACGTTTTATAAGTGCCCATGTAAAATCAAAAATTAAAGATTTTGATGTGAAAGGTGCAGCGAAGATGAGACGGGCAAAATAATTCGATGTATCAAAACAGTATTTTTTTTCATCTTCTTTTCAGCCAAAAGACGGCCATTGCTGAACACAGGCCTTCCCCAACGGTCGCCACATCGACCGATCCCGAGTGTCTCGAATCGACCGGTCTTTTTTGTAAACTAATGGATTCACCGTCAATTTTTTATAACTTGAAATATCAAAACTGCGTTTACCGAAATTCATCGTTGAATTTTAGACGTACCACATAACTAAGATTATGTCATAAATCAGTCCGCTGTAAACCTCACGGCTCACTGTGTCCACAGTCTTACAGTCGTAGTAGTGGCAAGCAGTGGCGTAGACTTGCAGCGCCACTCTGTGAGAGCACCACCATCGAGAAATTCAACTTACATTCAAACATTATTCTTCTTTTACTATTTAATTGGTCTCTAATTCATATTTTATTATTTATTTTTATTATTAAAAAAAACCGGCCAACTGCGAGTCGGACTCGCGCACCGAGGGTTCCGTAAAAACCTCAGCTTAAAGGTATTATAAACCTGAGTATTTAAAATGAATTTAAATTTAATACCTCGACGCGTTCATGAGGAAAGGGGTAGTAATTTTAAAATTATTAAAAATATTTTTATTATATGATGTAACTAAAAAGTTACGGTTTTCACAATTCTTCCTTTATCTGTGCTATAAGACGTTGCTTCGTACCTAATTTTAAGATTCCGATTTCACGGGAAATACCCTGTAGGTTTTGATTCCCTTGCGAGTGTCGAAAATTTGCGGAAATTTGCAGCATAAACGGCTGTATCTTTTGATTGCGTTGGCTTAGAAGTTTGATTTTTTTAAAGCTTTAAGGGACAGTAGACCTGAGTATTTGATATAAATTTCAGAAATTCACTTCCTAAGAAAAAGGGTCTTGACAGACAGACAGACGGACGGACGAACAACAAAGTGATCCTTCTAGGTTCCGTTTTTTTCTTTCGAGGTATGGAACCCTAAAAAATAACAGAAACGTATAAAATAAACATTAAAATTGATTAAAATTAAAATTTATTACTAAAATCTACTCTCGACGTTTAACTGCCCGCGACCGTGCAAAAAGTATAAAGTAGTAGTAAAACTATAAGTAGTCAATGTCTCTAATTTCCTTACGGAAGTCAGAAAACGCCAACAATGAATGAGCGACAGTACTCTTGCATTGGTTGATCAGAGACGTAGGGTCGTAGGGTGAAAGCATCGGGCGCTGATGGGAGAACC
The DNA here is from genome assembly GCA_949775005.1 of Orthosia gothica. Lineage (NCBI taxonomy): Eukaryota > Metazoa > Arthropoda > Insecta > Lepidoptera > Noctuidae > Orthosia > Orthosia gothica. The sequence continues at coordinate 15,354,467 of OX459069.1, read as the reverse complement.
CTGAAATAAAATTTCGCGCTGATTCAAGCAGCTTGCAGACGAGACCGGAACGCCAGCTTACGCAAAATATGTGAAGAAGTCGAGGCCCATTGTCATACAAAATAAAAATGCCTCCAGGGATTTTTAAAATTCAAATTCAAACCTTTATTGCTCAACACAGTATATAATTATACATTTCCAGATGTTAGGTGAATGTTGTAGCAGTAAAGTTGTCTGAAAAGTCAATAAAATCCTATTGGAATAAAAAAATGGGCTGTCAGAGGGCCCAAAAATCAGCTTTTTGATACTTATAAAGTTTTGATATTACTGCATTTTGTGCTAACTAAAAAATAAATAAACTTGCTCTGAGCACACATTGTAGCTTTGTACCTTTGTGCATGAAGTCTAAATAAATAAATAAACACTGACAAAATCACCTTTCAAACATAAAAAACTAAATTAATATCGGTTTATCCGTTTAGGCGCTATGATGCCACAGACAGACACACAGATACACAGCAACACATGTCAAACTTATAACATCCCTCTTTTTCCGGCGGGGGTTAAAAAGTGTAACCCTGACTCCTCAGTTAAGTAACAAACCGTATCTACCTCTGTTTCCGCATCCAAATACTTTTAAAAACAAAGATTTGCGTTCACAAAAACCAGATTAATACTTGCCAGATAAAATAAATTAAAACTTGAGACATACTGGAGGTAATGTAAGATGACGCAGTAGACTCAAGTAGATGACGTGGCCATTACGTAAATATTGTTATCAGGTTCAGGTGTCATAAAGCAGCGTAGTCAGTGGCATGAGGGTGCTTTAACACTAAGAATGACGCGCGAGGTAGCTTGGCGATGCGCAAAAATCCACCATTTCATAGCCAGGTTTAGCGCAGCTCTGATGGGAAAGCATTAGCAGAGCTAGTTTATTTTTACATCCAAAAAACGAGATGTGCCCGAGTGATGCGGGTGAGGAATGTGTGCGCGTATAGCTGAAAAGAGTTCGCTACGCATCTTCGCAACACTCAGCTACACACCGTTTCACAGCTTCTTCTTTGGTAGCAACGTCACATATTTTAACAGCAGTGATACATAAACATCATCACGCTGCCTCGCTACGTCGCAAACTTTGATGGAAAATCACCCCAAAACCTACGGAGTGTTGTCCACCTCTCCATACATTGTAGGCTACAGTAGACGTGCTTATTATATTAATACATAGACTCATCGACGCTCTACAACTACTGTTAAGTCACCCGGCGTAGCTTGTGGTTTTCGAAAAGCCTTCCAATTGTGTAAATACGTGTATCTGTCTGTGCTGTAACAATAATACAGAAAATACGGCAAACAGAACAAAAAAAGCAAAGCGTGCATTCGTGGAACTTGAGCAATGTAATGAATAGCTACAACAGTGTATAAGACAAAGAACTGAAGGATAAAACCTTTATGTCTTATTAGATTTTCAATCAATAAAGTTAGCACAATTGTCAATAGAACAAAAGACATCAACGCGTCAACAAAAAAAATCAAAATGTACTAATTTGGATTTCCTGTAAAGAAACGACGTCTTTAGTTGTTATGGTCACTATTATTGTAAAGAAAGTACATTAAAATGATTTTGAAACATTTTATTGGAAGAATTAAAACAAATTGATTTTAAACACGACAGAAAACATTATTTTCAAAAATTCAATATTGTTCTTATTCATTAAAACAAAGAAGTAATTAAAGCAAGTGTTCACGAAAGCATACATCGTAAATAAAAAGACAATTTGTAAATTGCGAAATGTAATTGCAGACGTCGTCGGCTTCGGCGCGGGCGCCCGGGCGGCGCGGCGTGGTGAGGGGCGGCGCGGCGTGGCGAGGGGCGGGCGGCGATCCTCCGTGCTAATGAAAATTTAAAGTAACCGGTGCGAGCGGACAACACGGCTGAAGGTACAAGCGTAGCGGATGCTTGTAGAAATGTCGGTTGCTTTATGGTATCTCTGTAAGAAGAGTTTGAAGTCATTGAACAACAGCCAGCTTACGGCTGCATTATTGTATAATATAATTATTTAAAATTATTGTAAATAAATATTTTTAAACATTGTTTGCTTTTGTGTAACTGTTTTTAGGGTTCCGTACCTCGAAAGGAAAAAACCGAACCCGTATAGGATCACTTTGTTGTCCGTCCGTCTGTCTAACAACACCCTTTTTTTCAGGAACGCGGGCATGTATCAAGCTGGAATGTATGTCAAATACTCAAGTCTACTGTCTCTTAAAGCTGTGAAAAAAAAAACATCTAAGCCAACGCTATAAAAGATACAGCCGTTTATGCCGCACATTTTCGACACTCGCAAGGGAATCAAAACCTACAGGGTACTTCCCGAGAACTCAGAATCTTGAAATTTGGTACGAAGCAACGTCTTATAGCACAGATAAAGGAATAATTGCGAAAACCGTAAATTTTTAGTTACATCATGTAATAAAAATATTTATAATATTTTTAAACTAACCCCTTGCCACATGAACGAGTTTCCTCATGAGAGTATTAAATTGAAATTCATATCAAATACTCAGGTATATAATACCTTTAAGCTGAGGTTTGTACGGAACCCTTGGTGCCTGAGTCCGACTCGCATTTGGCCGGTTTTTTTATTATTTTTTCATTAGACGTTTTTGTCAACGAATCGTTAATTTTATTTCTTAATAGATAATTGCAAAGGCAGTGTAGAGAACTGCCTTTGCAACTATTTAAAACCTATTCTAGATATAAACTTTACAGAATGATTTACAACTATATTCACTATTGTTTACGCAACTGCTGAACGTGGGGCCGTAGCTGTGTTCAAGAAGGAAGTGGGGTAAAATGTACTTAATTGGGTTCCTCCATCAGTGTTTTCTTCAGAAGGAACCTGGCATCCGCATTGAGGTCCGGTTTAAGACCTTGTACATGGACTTTGGGTATATCATCAACCCCTCTGCCCAAATCTTCGGCTAATACAGCCGTAATATTGATGTTTCTATAGCTAAACGCGCTGTTCGCCCATGCCTTGTTCACAAGGCTCTACGGCACGGGCTAGGGGTGCGGGGTGCGGGAGGCGCGAAGTGGCCACATGCTCCGGTGCATCGCGACCTCAGTGCAGTGACCGCGCGCCGCCACCGCCGCGCCGCCGCCTAACGCAGCCTGCGGTGTCACATGAGAACATTGCACCTAACTCCAAAGCCTGTTGCCTTGTGCCAGCAAACACAGAGAATACCTAACATAAGTTTCAGGCTGTATACCACAAAGGGATATATATCTGCATTAGGCCCGCATTTCAAGGCATTTTTGGACAACTGCATAGAAAGATCTCGAAGTGCACTGCTCGCGATTTCAGATCAGTATACTGTACTTACTACTACCTCCAAAGTTTTCCTACCTTAGCACACACAGAAAATACCAACATAAGGATCACGCTGTATACACCAACCAAAGCAGTATGTACCTGCATTGGGCCTACATAGTTACTGCTAACTTCAAAGCCTTTCTACCTTAGCACACACAGAGAATACCTAACTTAACTTACCTTACTACTAAACTTTGGGGTGTCTGTGTACCCCAAAGGGGTAGACTGTATCCTTAGTCAGGGGTCAAAAATGCTGTGGCAATCACCCAAAGCTTCAGTACCTGTAATTTCTATGTAGAAGAAGTTCATCATCTGCCTAGCCTTTTCCCAACTATGTAGACGAAGTTCAATTGGCCACAATTATAATCTAAATAATACAATCTAAAGTATAGATTAAACTCGATGTGACTCGATGTTCTTCTATAAAGAAGTTTTGGGTACTTACAGGTTTGGCTTTGGATGATTGCGACTGCACTGGCTGGCTTGCATTCGCTATAACTGCCAACGCCCAAATTTTGCCAGTTTGTTGTCCCATAAAATACCTAATAAGGTATATCATTAGCATAGCTTTGTGACTTCTATATACGAGTACTAGCTGACCCCCGCGGCTTCGCTTCCGTCAAAATTATAGCCTATGTTACTCGGGAATAATGTAGCTTTCCAGAGGTGAAAGAATTTTTAAAATCGGTCCAGTAGTTTCGGTGCCTATTCGGTACAAACAAACAAACAAAAAAATCTTTCCTTTTTATAATATTGGTATAGATAATCAGTATAATACCTTGGTAGAGCTGAATAACAATACTGCAAGCAAACAACATCACAACAAATTGGGCAACTTTGATGTCTGGTGTCACGGGTTGCCAAGCCAAGACTTTCAGCTTTAGTAGCTGCAAACATAAGTAATGTCAAGTAATTTTAGACAATGGTATAGAGGGATTTCAAAGTGTACTCTGATAAAGGTAACCCACCGTTTGCGCTATCTAACCCCCGAATTCTGAATGAAGAATTTGGAGTTTAATATTTGTCAAACTCGACTTTACCTTGATTACTTTTACTTTTTGGTTTGTCCTTTATTCTTTATCCTCAATTCAGCAAGCAATTCAAATTGGGGCAAAAACAGTTATACAGTACAGCATATACATCAAAACGTATAACCCACACTAGTTCCACGAGGTGACATCGGAGTATGATAACGAACGCATGTTAAATGAGAGTAATATAATAATCATAATAATTATGAGCGCTAGCCTATAAGTTTAAAAAAAAAATAGACTTGTGGCACTCGGGGACTGCCGCGGTAAAGCTATTGCATAGCATTTTTTATCAACTTATGCAATTATTTATTTATTTTATTTACGCAGTATTTTTTTCCTTTGTTTTTTTTTTCTTTGATATTAATTCAAGTTACACTTTTTGAGCGTGGTGACCGATAAGAAAACAATTTATTTTTAATTTACAATACATGTAGGTTATTCAGGAATATTTATCATTGAAACTATACGTTAGGACTTGATATCTTCTAAATATCTGGAAAATACCGCGTCAAACAAAATATGGGACCACCCCATATTTTGTTGTGGATTCTTGTGGATCATTATTCATTTTCGAAAGAAAAGTTGTCAACCGCTCTGATAACGGAACAACCAATGCCTACCTAGAGGCGAGTTGCTGAACTAAAGAGACAAGCGTGATATTTCAAAAAGTAATTAAAAGTTCTGCTATTCATCGATAGATGGCTCGCTTTGCCGGTCGGAGTGGGGGGTGTTAGGTTTTTTCGTTACGGAATTTCTGAATTCGGTCTCCACGCTCAAGGCCCGCGATAGAAGCTATGCAATAGCTTGAAAGGAAAAAAAAAATGAATTATTTTTTTGCAAAAATACACTGCATACATGAATTGAAGGAAGCGGATTACGGCCCACATCTTATGGGCGACTTGCAAGAAATTGAGAAACTATTCTTTTAAATTTATTTAGCGACAGCGCGAAAATGTCAAAATCAGTAAATTGAGAGTTATATGTTTCTAAAAGTCGGCGGAGAGGGGGCCGCACCCCGAGTTACAAGACCATTTCAGAGCACTCTTACAGACACCAATTTAAAAAAATTACTGTTCTTTTGGCATATGCAGCTTTCAGACATCACTACTAGCACAATCAACATATATCCGGTGAAAATACTGAACTAGGAATCAAAATTCGCAGATTGGCCTCCAATTTTACAGATATTTTGCTTTTATTATTGCCCACGTTTCAATATTTTCGAAACTGTTTCATTATTTTACAACTGTCGATAAAAAAAACACTGCAATCTATACCAATATTATTAAGAGGATTTTTTTTTATTTGTTTGTTTGTACCGAATAGGCTCCGAAAGTACCGGACCGATTTTAAAAATTCTTTCACCTATAGAAATCTATAATATTATTCCCGAGTAACATAGGCTATAATTTTGACGGGAGTGATGCCGCGGGGGTCAGCTAGTGTGGTATATTTCAGTACCGTTAACTTCAGTACCTGAAATAGATAATATTTCTGTCAAAACATGAAAATATACCAGAAAAAGTAATGTTGTATGTTCAATGGCTCTCTTGTCCATAATTTGCTATCCTAAATTACTATACGCACAGATTTAGTACAAAAAATAAACAAAACAAGAAATATTATTTTGGCTCTTATCTCGAAAACTAATGACTACTGTCTAGTGAATCTTATGTAGGACTGAACAAGGAATTGAACAAGGACAATAAACGAGGAATAAACTTGCTCTGGGCACAAATTGCAGTGAAATCAAAACTTGACGAGAATTAAGCAAAATACTGATTGCCGGGTTCTTAGTCAGCCCATTTCTTTTTGTTCTTTTGAGATTTTTATGAAATTTTTAGGCAACGTTACTGCTACCATAATGAACGTAATTCCGTTGAAAGTACTTAGCTAGGATTGTTTCCGAGGCCTGTGCCAAGTTTGATCCAGATCTGGATGAAATTTGGCACATAGATAGATCATAGTCAGGTATAGTACATAGGACTTTTATCCCGGGCGTATGTTCCCTTGGGATTGGAATCCGGTGTCATTCTTTTTTCCCACTTTTTTTTGCGATATGGACACCGACTTCCAAAAATAAAGTTATTTTTCACTGTGTAGTTTTTTATTTGGAAGTCGGTAGTATCTTTTTGCAAACTGTTTACTTAACTGACTTCACAAAAAGGGGGCGTTTCTCAATTCGGATGTTTATATATACACATTTTTTGGATTCCGAGTCAACAAGGAACCCTGATAGTTTCGCTATGTCCGTCTTTCCGTCCGCAGCTTAGCTCAGAGACTCTTAGTACTAAACTCCATTTGCGATAACATTAGATGTTTAAATTATTACACCCGTTCAGGCGATTTTGATTTTGGTATTTTCAATAACATGACAAGCATTTGCACTCAGAAAGTCTCATTTGGTGAAGTGAAACTGATGAAGCAGACCAAACACGTCCACTGCAACGCCTTAATAAGAATGTCATGGGTATTTAAGATACCTCGATAGTTAAGCGACTATGATGAAGCAAATACATATAAATAAATGGTAATGATGAAAATGGTACCATCGAACTGATCTGATGATGAAGCCGACAGGTAGACACTGGAACTCTGTAATGAAACAAGGTATTCTGGTTGTTTTTGAGCTTATTGGATTCGAAATGAGATGTACTCTAGCTATAAATGATTTTCATGGTAATATGAGGTACCAAAACTAAAAAGAGTAAAATGAAAAACATTTTAACAAAAAAATAAAGTCAGACTTCAAAAGCAAAAACTACAAAGCGAAAAATTACTTCGTTTTCCGAAGTCGGTGTAGAAAAACGAAAACCAATAGGTACGACAAGACACTGACTTCGGAAAACAAAGAAATTTTCGCTATGTGGTAGTTTTGCTTTAAAAGTCGGTTATTTTTTTTTTGTTAAAAAGTTTTTGTAGTGTTTTAGTGTCTCTGTCACAAAAAGGAGGAGGTTCTCAATAGGTTGTATTTATCGCACTGTTATAATTCATATTTCTGTACATTATTTCATCACCACTGCTCTTAAAACGGTGAAGGAAAACATCGTGAGGAAACCGGCATGTCCTAGTACCAAAAATTCAAAGACATGTGACATCCACCAACCCGCACTGGGCCCGCGTGGTGGATTACGGCCCATTCCCTCTCACAGAGAGGAGGCCTGTGTCCCAGCAGTGGGAACATTAATGGGCTGATGATGATGATGATTTGTCTGTATTTACACAGCGCTTTACTGTATAGTTAGTTTTGATAAACTATACCAGGCCCCTCAGAAAAATTGCGAAAAAAAGTTTTTATATATGGGAGACTGGCCAGTTATAATGTTTTTCGAAAATATGATTATTTATAAGTAAAAATAAGTAAGTTCCAATTTCAAAATTTCCCTCCACATTTTTTGCGAGTTAATTCAAAGTATTGTGTCTCACTGAAATATGGATCTGCGCCGGGAACATTTTAGAGCTATGATTTTATACGATTTCAAGTGTCGCCTGAAACCGGATGAATCGTACGATAGACTTCAAATGGCATTCATGGATGAAGGCCCTTCCAAGGCAACCGTGTATCGTTGGTATAACGAATTCAAGCGCGGTCGACCAACTTTGGGGGATGACGAAAGAAGCGGTCGCCCTTTGACGGCTGTTACCGAAGAAAACGTGCTAGCAGTGAAAAATTTAATCCAAGACAATAGGCGAATTACATATCAGGAGATTCAACACATATTGAAGATTGGATCGGGAAGCGTTCACGAGATTCTACACAGCCATCTTCGCGTGAGGAGGATAGTATCACGCTGGGTGCCGCACAACCTCACCGATGCTCAGAAGCAGGCCCGGGTGGAATGGTGCCGTGATATGCTTAACAAATTTGAAGCAGGCTCGTCTCGGCGTGTTTACGACATCGTTACAGGTGATGAGTCCTGGATTTATCAATACGACCCAGAAACCAAGCGCCAGTCGACTGTTTGGGTGTTTCAAAATGAGCCAACGCCTACCAAAGTGAAGCGATCTAGAAGCGGGTGTAAGATTTTGATCGCTAGCTTTTTTAATTTGACTGGCCACTTGGTATCAATTCCCTTACGGGATCAAAGAAGCATTAATGCCGAATGGTATACTACCAAATGTTTGCCAGAAGATTTCTCTGTTATAAGCAACAAGCGACCAAACACAGGGCTCCGCGGGCTACTGCTCCACCACGACAATGCACCTGCGCACACCGCACTCAAAACGAGGGACTTCCTGGACAGCACGCCAGTCAAACTCCTGGGTCACCCTCCTTACAGCCCTGATCTAGCACCGTGTGACTTCTTTTTATTCCCAAAAATAAAAAATCAGCTCAAAGGGATACAATTTTCGTCGCCGGAAGATGCGCTGGCTGCGTTCGAGCAGGCTGTAAACGAGGTGTCTGCGGCGGACTGGAAAAAGTGTTTTGAAAACTGGTTTAGGCGCATGAATCTTTGTATAGAGGCTGGTGGAAAGTACTTTGAAAAGATTTAATAAAAATATATGTACGTATAGAACAATTTTTTTTAGTTTCGCAAAACTTTCTGAGTGTCCCACGTATATATACATAGAACGACTGCTGGCTGACCTCCACAACCCAGTACTTGGGTAACACTATTCCCCTAGGACTGGAATCATATTTCCAGGCTTTTGACTATCGTTACGACTGTCAAATACTTAGCCACCGGTGTAACGAGTTTTTCGAGGCACGAAGCAAATATGTAAGATGTATAATAGATTGTGACCCCTCTATGCACCGAACTCGGCAAGCGCTGCTTAACCTTGAAGATCGTACGATTCGTACGGCGTTTATTACATAGTCACAAGCTTCTCGATAGTAGTATATTTAACAAAGTTAAAACGAAAACTATGACAGCTTATTAGGGTTTATAACAGGAGTACTACAGTGGGGCAAGTTGGGGTGCTTGCCTTGGCTGACAGCTACCTTCTGCATTATCGATTTCCGCTGCATAAGTAGCATGAAAGACAACCTAAAATCTCATATACCTATAATTTTTGAACTTGATTTGACATTCATGTCATTTGTTTTGTCGTCCCGATGACTCCGACAGTCTTTCCCCTATATTCCAAGTTATGTTGTATTTAAGTTCTATTTAACTCCAACTTGGAATCATCAAATTGACAGTTATAAATTGATATTTATTTAGCATTGTTATTTTATGATTTTTGGTCTTTCAAAAGATATTTTTTGATTATTTTTGTTCTTTCATGCTGCTGAAAGCAGAAGCCAGTGGAGTCATAATCAATGAGAAAGATTTCGAACCCCAGCATTGCGGCATCGATCGATGCGAGGAAAAGGGAATCCTTCAAACTGATTTGGAATTTTGAACCTGCCCTGGACTCGTTACCATTATAACGGAGAAGACTCTCGACTAATGACAATTAATAACAAGGTAATTTCAAATTAGATGACTCAAGGTGGAGTCGAGTTGGACGACTTGTCTTGGGATATGAGCCTAAGTCCGCGACTGAATACCTACTTATTGAATCTCAGTTTTTAAATATTTAGTTTGTTTTTGTTTGTTTGCAGTGTGCTTTTTTTGTTGAATTATACAAATTTATTTTTATTTATCTATTTATTTATTTAAAACTTCATGCAACATACAGATACATAGGCGGACTTAATGCCTGAGGCATTTTTGTATTTTAGTATTCTTTTATCAATATTTTATCATGTTTAATGAAGCTTCAATTTATCTATGGACTCTTTGACAGTTTTTATTGATAGGTTATATCGGCAAAGTAGAGTTGGTACCTATCTACTTAGATTCTGAACAACTTTCAGATTGTGTAATACTAAAACAGAGTTTACGGCTTTAAATTAGTCAAGGAAACTCATGACTCCTATCCAAAAATAATCTCCTCAATCCCTTCCAGACCAGCTTCCGTCTTGGTCACAGCACCACCTACAGCTCTTCTCACCATTACGGATGATATAAGGTCAGCCATGAAAAAGCAGTAATCTGACGGTCTTGGCATTGCTGGATTGCAGCAATGCTTTTAATACTGTAAATTTCGACGTTTTGTTTAAAATTCTATCCTCTCTTAATATATCTCCATCAGTGGTTGACTGGTTTCGTAGTTACCTGTTAGGGCACTGGCAGCGTATATGCATCGGAGAGAACTTGTTTTCTTGGTGTAGTACTTCTGCCGGGGTAACACAGAGCGGCGTTTTATCTCCTTTACTTTTCGCAGTTTTTATGAACTCAATCTCCAATGAACAAATTTCTTCCTACCATCTTTATGCAGGTGGTCTGCAATTATACCCGCGTGCTCCTCTCGGAAAGTTATCTGAGACTTTAGCAACAATCAATCTTGATATAGCTCGTATTTGCGAATGGAGCAAGAGGTATGGGCTTAAGGTAAACCCTATAAAGACGCAGGTAATAGTAGTGGGCAGTCCTAGAATGGCTTCTAGGATCAACTAGACGACTCTTCTCCAAGTTAGTTTTGACAATGCAGTAATACCCTTCAGAGAAAAAGTTAAAAACTTGGGGATATTCATCGACAGGAACTTCTCTTGGACTGCCCAACTGCAAGAAATTAGCCGCAAGTTGTTAGCATCTGCTGCAACTTTGTAACTACGTAATTTTCTGCCGACTGTCACCAAGATTGCGCTTGCACAATCTCTTCTTCTTCCCATCCTTGATTATGCTGATGCCAGCCATCTTGAACTTGCTCAAGAATAACTCGATAAACTTGAGCGGTTTCAAAATTTTTGTATGTGTTTGTATTCGGTTTGCGCAAAAATGACAGCGTTTCCGAATTCCTTGAAAAGCTCAATTGGTTGCCAATTTGCCTTCGCCGGAATGCTCATATTCTTTCTCTTCTGTTTAATGTGCTCTTTACTCCTTCTCTTTAGCACAAGGATCATTTTCAGTTTATCTGCGATACCCACACGAAATCTCTAAGGTCATCAGTTAACTTGCGACTTAAAATGCCACAACCCCCACAACAACTTCACACAATAACATCAACTCCACACCACAACCTTCATGGATTAATCTTTTACTGTCCAGGCTGCTCGTCTGTGGAATGCATTGCCTTTTTTTTTTTTTTTTTGTTCCGGGGTGGAAAATCCTCATTGGATGTCCTCCGTCCTGGGGGGAACGGAGGGGTCTGTCAGACTCTTACTGACTAAAAATCACCCCGGTGTTCCGTCTCACACCTAAGCCGGGGATCGCGGGAACAACGATACTTCCGCAACCCCCGGCTAGTGCCGGCCCGCCACTGCAGGCCACGACCTTGGGTTGGGGGGGGAGTGAGGTGTTGGACTCCCCCCGCGACGTCTAAGAGGGGCACGCGTGGAACACTACGCGCCGCCACCTCGGGTCCTGATATTTGGGGGGCGACGGACGTCCCCGAGTCCGTCGCCCCTGGACCCATTTAGGGGGGCTGGAAGAGGGCGTTGTCCGCCCTCCGCCGACGCCCGGCGCGTCTGCTGCGAATCGGGTTAGCGGATGAAATCTCCCTCTCCGCAGCCTCCTTCTGTGCGATGACTGTTTCGCAGAAGGATACCACCGCGTCCCAGGACTCCTCGCTGCCGGCCATAGACTCGACTACAGCCGGCAGCGACAGGTCACTGCCTACTTCAGAGATGAGGGCACGGCGTGGCTCCTCCCAAACGGCACACTCTGCCAGCGTATGCCGCGCCGTCTCCTCCCGGCAGTCGACGCAGTGGTGACACCGGGCGTCCGGCTCCCTGTTTATGCGACACAGGTACTTCCCAAAGCAACCATGCCCCGAGAGCACCTGCGTCACCCGAAACGACAGGGAGCCGTGCCTCCTCCCGAGCCAGTGCTCGAGCACTGGCCGGACCGCCTCGGTGGTAATGAGGCCGGCGGTAGGGCGTGAAAGCCTGTCCCGCCATTCCGCCACCTCGCGGAGCTGAGACTGACGCAACTTTATATGTCGCTGCATCAGCATCATGCATTGCCTGACCCAATTAAACTTCGTTGCCTGTGTTTAAAAGACTACTCAAGGAACATTACTTATCGCTGTAATCATGCTCTTAGTTTTTTGACATACACTTTGTCTATGATTGTTATACGTCATTAATTTTCACGGCTTATATATTAAATATGTATGTATCTAATAAATAGCATATATATCTATTTGTGTTTTTAAAAATGATTTTTGTATCATCATTTTCATTGTTGGTATTGTTGCACCACTGTCCATTCCATTCCAGGTTGCCTGGAAGAGATCGCGGAATGCGATAAGGCCGCCTGTTGTTTATTTTTTAGTTTCTTTTTTTTCTGTATTTTCTGGTGTACAATAAAGTATATAAATAAATAATTAAAATGATTTTAAAGTACCTATTCACTTTGACATTTCTTATTTCATGGCTACATGGCATTTGAGATAAGCGAGTATGCAGAAAGCTATGCATAGAGGTCCTCTTTATGAAATAAACAAACAAAAACATTTTTCAAAATTTTCACAATAAGTCCCGAATCGACGAAGTCGCTAACAAAGTGAAGTACCAGTTACTTATGTTAAAGTGGATTTAGCACTTAAAATACACTGAAAATAAAGTGGGCCTGCATGCTTAGGAAGTTAGGAATACGTTTTTATTGACACGTACGATTTTCTTGTCTACTGTATGGACATGATGAACTATTTTAGAGAACCTTCAAAGCCTCTTCTTTCTCTATACCGTGGACATGAGGCTCTAGACAAGTGGCCTTCGACGTCATCGAAGGCGATAGTCGAAATGTAAGGGACTGATCACGTGATTTTTCGATATCGCTTGTCAATATCATACAATTTTGCCTTTTCAACCCAAAAAAAGAGGTGTTATAAGTTTGACGTGTGTTGCTGTGTATCTGTGTGTATGTCTGTGGCATCATAGCTCCTCCATAAACGGATGAACCGATTTTGATTTAGTTTTTAGGGTTCCGTACCCAAAGGGTAAAAACGGGACCCTATTACTAAGACTCCGCGGTCCGTCTGTCTGTCTGTCTGTCTGTCTGTCTGTCTGTCTGTCTGTCACCAGGCTGTATCTCATGAACCATGATAGCTAGACAGTTGAAATTTTCACAGATGATGTATTTCTGTTGCCGCTATAACAACAAATACTAAAAACAAAATAAAATTAATATTTAAGGGGGGCTCCCATACAACAAACGTGATTTCTTGCCGTTTTTTTGCGATAATGGTATGGAACCCTTCGTGCGCGAGTCCGACTCGCACTTGGCCGGTTTTTTTTTTGTTTGAAAGGTGATTTTGTCGAGAGTGTTCTTAGCTATGTTTGAATTAAATCAGTTTAGCCGTTCAAAAGTTATGGGCGTTTTACTGTTTGAAACGGGGTGTTTTCATATGATAAATGTGTCGGGGGTTTTTAAATTTTGAAATTTTACATGTTGATAATCGCTATCGCCACGCAATCGATGATGAATTTCACTTGTTTTGGGCCTTGTAACACAAGAGACATTCGACGTCAGCGATGCCTAAGGACGAAATGCAAAAATGTTAGGGATTTATCATCATGGCATTAAGATAGCACTTGACAAAACTTTCTTGACGTTTTTCTAATCGCTATCGCGATGCTTTCGTTGATAGAACGAGCCTCTGACCTGTTTCTATTGACTGTAATAACCTATATGCCGTCCAGCCTTTAATTTTACATTTGACAGCTCATAAACTTATAATTTATTGCATGTTACCGATTCGATTTCATACATCAATCGACTTTATGTACGAAGAAATTGTAATCGATTTAACGCATTTGTATTTTATTTCTTGTCAATATTTTGTATTGTTTTAAAAACATATACCGGCGTTTAGATTTTTGTATAACTTTTATCTATCTAAATTTTCTATAACCAATATTACTTTTTCCTTTCATAATTATTATTTTTAATTTGTTTATCCGGGACCTTAGAGTCCCGGTCCTTTGAAAGGCGTGCGAGGAGCCGAAGTCAACTCGTAGAGGCCCCGTTAGGCGTGTATCAGGAAATGTGACACCAACCAACGATGATCCATGTATGCACTACGCAACTGCACCCAAGGACAATCCCCGGTTGGTTCAGGACTATTTCAAATTATGGAGAAGAAATGTATTGGGCTATGGATTTTGTAGGTTTAGCGGATCGATTGCCAAAACTATAGGAGTACTACCGGCCCCTGCTAGTGCTGAACTGAGTTTTCTAAAAGATCTTGCAGTGGAGAAACATTTTGAAATATGTGGTGTCGAAATTGAACAAATCAAATTGATTGTGGTTTGTATAATAAAGAACACCAAATTCTGAAGTAAACATATTTTTTCAAAATTTCATTAAAACATTACATAAGCAACAATATAAAAAATACAAAATACTAATATGTGGTGATTTTAATATAGATTTATTAGTAAATGATAAAAACAGTACTAAATTTAAAGAATTATTACTTAATTATGGAATGCATTACTGTAGACATGAGTCGACTAGGCTTAAGAACTGTATAGACAATATGATTGGTAATGTAACAAATGCAATAGGTGAAACATACAATTGTTTCCTTTCGGATTGTGGCGATCCACAATATTAATCTTACACAACACAATATACAATACATAAACATTACACTTACATGAACAAATTCTATTTACACTTATATTTATATAAATGTTGCTTGTTTATGTCGTACACAAATATATCGTACTGTGGAAACGCGCTGCATCTACGTCACGCGGTGACGTAGTGGATGCGCATGAGTGGGGGCGCGCTACGAAGCGCGCGATCGTCAACCTTACCTGACCTTCAGTCGAATCTCGCTGATGCGTCGCGAAGCCCACGTAACCTTGTGCCCTTTCGATTGTGAACTACATACGTCTCAATCCCTCAGGATTAGACTACTAAGTGTACTGTCGTGTACTACCGTACACCTGTGAACTGCTAAACTTATAAGACTTTCTCCAACAACAACAGTCCGACAACAACCGTAGGGCAGTTGCCCGGACCAGACACAACACCCGTCTGGTCGGAGGATCCTCCCTTTTCTATGGAGGTTTGTGGGACTTTACACCCTGTTCCACTTACCCCCAAAGGATCATAATACAGCTCAAATCGTTACAATTGACTAACAAATTAATAATAAAACTGATTTAATTTTTGTAGCTATTTGTAGATATTTATGTAACCATAAGTATATTACTCATTCGCGAAACAAAAACAAAGCTACATGGAATATTGTAAAGCGCAATGCGGACACCGCGCCTTCATCAGTAAAATCGAAGAAAATTGTATAACACTTACTCCGAATCTGACATTGCTAATAAATTAAATAATCACTTCATTGTCATTGCCATAAATCATTCCTCTAATTTTAATAATAATAATATTGACATGCAAAACATAGAAATTCATGATATTAGCATATTTTTAGAACCTACAATTGCTTCTGAAATTGAAAATATCATAAAGTCATTAAGAAATACTAAATCGGCAGGCTATGATAATATCACAACCGAAATTCTTAAAAGTATATCAAAATATATATATATATATATATGCCTTTAGCATATATTATTAATCTATCCTTGGAACAAGGCTGTTTTCCTGACAGATTGAAAGTTTCCTTAACTAAGCCATTATATAAAAACCGGCCAAGTGCGAGTCGGACTCGCGCACGAAGGGTTCCGTACCATCATCGCAAAAAAAACGGCAAAAAATCACGTTTGTTGTATGGGAGCCCCACTTAAATATTTATTTTATTCTGTTTTTAGTATTTGTTGTTATAGCGACCACAGAAATACATCATCTGTGAAAATTTCAACTGTCTAGCTATCACGGTTCATGAGATACAGCCTGGTGACAGACAGACAGACAGACAGACGGACCGCGGAGTCTCAGTAATAGGGTCCCGTTTTTACCCTTCGGGTACGGAACCCTAAAATGGACTCGCAATCTAATGTTGACAACTAATAGACCTATAGCATTAACTCCCATACTTTCAAAAGTATTTGAAAGAGTAACGTACAGGCGGTTATTAAGGTTCCTAGATAAATATAATATTCTAGTTAGTCAACAATATGGATTTAGACAAAATAAATCCACTGTCTTAGCAATTTATACTTTAATAAAACAAATCATGAATAATATCAATAAAAAAATCCCTTCCAGTGCACTATTTTTATATTTAAGCAAGGCGTTTGACCTCGTTAATCATGTTAGGCTATTGGATAAAATGGAAAGATATAGAATGAGAGGTCCGGCTTTAAAATGGTTTCAGTCGTATTTACGTGACAGAAATCAGATAACAAGAATAGCAAAGTTGAACCCTATGACAAATAGTATGGATAATTTCGAATCCGAACCAAGAATTAATCATTGCGGTGTCCCTCAGGGAAGCATTCTGGGGCCGTTTTTGTTTCTTCTCTATATAAACGACTGACCTAAATCAATAGAACACCAATGTGTTCTGTTTGCTGATGACACCACAATTATCATTAAATGTAAAACTAAGACAATGAAATTAATCAAACATTGAATAATATTATAAAATGGTTAGACATTAACATACTAAAGTTAAATATTGCTAAAAAGAACGTGTTTCACTTTAAAACATGAAAAAGTAAACCTATCCATCTACATGTTGCGTATAATAATATTAGCGTAAAGCAGGTAGATAACACAAATTGTCTAGGCGTAACACTTGATGAGCACTTAACATGGAAGAATTATATCGAGATACTCTGCAAGAAAATCTACCAATTTGTTTTTGCACTAAGAAAGGTCAAAAATATAACGTCGAGATAAACATTCATAATGGTGTATCATACCTATGTCTGTTCAGTTATTCGCTACGGCATAGTTGTATAGGGAAATTCCTCAGAAATAGATCGAATTTTCATTGCTCAAAAAAAAATGTATCCGCGCAATTGTTAATATGCAATGGTCTTATTCGTGTAGGCCTATATTTAAATCACATAAACCTTTTGAATGTACCCTGCACATACATCTTTGAAATTGCTAAGTTCCTGAGATCCAATCTTGCATTATTTGAACGAAAGGATAATATAAATAAGAGGAAAGCTGCACATTTGGATTTCGAAATACCTGTTCCTAAGTTGCAACTCTTCCGAAAGAGTTGTATCTACCTACATGGCTCCCCTAATTTATAATGCTTTGCCGAAGCCAATTACCCAATTACCCTTCAAAAAATTTTGTTCGGCACTACGGAAGTGGTTGTTGCAGGAATGTTTTTACTCAATTCACGATTTTTTTGTAAAATGTCCCTGTATTTTTTTTCTCTTGATCTGGCATCATAATACAGGCTTAAGTAATTATTTAAGTTAAGTGGTAATATGTTAAATCTATTATTATATTTTATTTTATTATATGGTAAAAATGGAAGTGTGTAGTATATATAGATATATAATGTTTGAAATAATAATTAAATTTTATTATTAATAATGAAATTTAATTGAAAATGTATGTAAGAATTTCATTAAATTGGAATTTGATTTTGCATTCCGTTAAAACGGTGAGACATGTAGCACTATGCAATATCATGAAATTAACACCTCTGTAAACACTATGTTTCGAGCAAATAAATATTCTATTCTATTCTGCCCAACCACTGTTGAACTAAACGTTTTTATTATTTTATTTTTTATTTTTTTTTATCTCGGGACCTTAGAGTCCCGGTCCTTTGAAAGGCGTGCGAGGAGCCGAACGATGATCCATGTATGCACTACGCAACTGCACCCAAGGACAATCCCCGGTTGGTTCAGGACTATTGCAAATTATGGAGAAAAAATTTATTGGGCTATGGATTTTGTAGGTTTAGTGGATCGATTGCCAAATCTATAGGAGTACTACCGACCCCTGCCCGACTACTGTTAAACTAAACGGCTATAAAATGGCAGGGGGTGAATTGCACACCCAATTAATGGGCCCCCATAAAGGGTCGCTAGCACTTTAGTGACGTAGCGCCAAGGGAGCAACATATCCGGATGTGCTTGAGGAGTGGAGATGTATACCACGGCTTTCAGGACAATCCCGGAAGTACGGTCAAGATCCCTACCAGCACTAACTTAACTTTCTTTCGCCGAGCACGTTTGCTCTTGCGAATCTCCACTCAAGCCAGCCAAATATGGCAAAAGAGAGGTGAGAACTCTGGTCCCCGTCAATTTTCACTCCAAATGGCCAATAAAGGCAAGCCAAAGATGAGGAACAAGACCTCTCCCTTTTTTTTTTAAACATACAAAAAAAACATTTAAAATATAAAAAATAGGGTCCAAGCTACCGGCGGTCAGGGCTCCAGAGAGAGAAACCTCCTAACGATACGAACCGTGTCCAGCAATACTGCTTTCTGGATGACCCAGCCGCCTAACGAGAGCCTCCGAAGGTGTTGGTCGAGGCTCGTGGCTTTTAAGCAATTAGCTGACACGACTATCGGTACAATGATCGCTGTGTCCACATCCCACATGTCGACAACCTCGCGAGCCAAGTCAAGATACTTGATTTGCTTATCTTTCTCGGCATTCACGAGGTTCCCGTCATGCGGGACGGTTATGTCAAAAATCATTGCACGCCTCTCGATTCGGTCCACCACCACTACATCAGGCTTATTAGCGATAATGGTCCTGTCAGTGATGATGGACCGATCCCAGTACAATGTGATATTCCCATTCTCGAGAACTGGGTCGAGCACATACCTGTAGTACGGCACCTCCGATGCCACAAGAGTGTATTTCAGAGCAAGTTGCTGATAGATAATCCTGGCTACAAGGTTGTGCTTATGCAAGTACTCTTCGTTAGCTAGACGAGAACCACCAGAGATAATGTGGCGGATCGATTCACCCGGCCGGTGACATGCCCGACAGATGTCAACCGTGCCATCTTTCACAATAAATCTCCGGTAGTTATTCATCATGATAACTTCGTCCATTTGCACAGACAAAACCTTCGGTTACCCCAAAGAGGTCACCGAAACGCAGCCAGGCTACGGACGCTGAATGATCTACATCGGAATGGGTCCGGAAAAAGCGCCCGTGAAGCTCCTTGCTCTGCCATATCTCCCTGCTGTCGTTAGTATCAAGCACTACAGGCTTGCGCGAGTTATCATTCGCCAAGGAGGGTGCAGGGTGAGTCCCTTGTCCACTGCTACTACATCTCGATGCATTCCCAAGTCGGCGTGTAGAAAATATTCCCTGAGATTGCATATCTCGCGGTTTTAGGCATTTAAAAAGCCTCGGCCTCCACACTTCCGCGCGATATACAATCTTATGACCGAAAATCGTGGGTGATGCATTCGATATGCAGTCAGTAACCTAACCAGGGCGTCAAGATCCGTTTGAGTCCATTTGAGTATGCCGAAAGAGAACATAAATACCGGCATTACCCAACCGTTGAAGGCGTGCACCTTGTTTCCACCCGAAAGAAGGCTATTGAAAACCTTTTTCAGGCGGCCAAAGAAGCGTTCCTTCAACGATTGCTTCATGTCAGTAGTGCTGATACCTAACGCTTCCGACATACCCAAATACTTATAGGATTCGTTTGGAGAGAGGGATCTCAGGTTTATGGAATCCGCGAGTTGGATTCCCACGGATTCCACAATCTCCCCTCGCTTTACATGCATTTTTTTTAAATTATTATTGATAGGCTCTCGCTTGACCACAATGACCATGACCGCACATTTATCCACGCCAAACTTCATTCTGATGGCGCTACTTATAGTTTCAGTAACCTTCTGTAACTCCATCAGCTGAAGATTGTTGGGGGCAAAGAGCTTCAGGTCATCCATGTATAGGAGGTGAGATAAAACCTCTTCAACCGATAGCCTAACCCTGAATTCTCCAGCAGCATGCTTAGAGGATTCAAGGCTAGACAAAACCAAAGTGGACTCAAACTATCGCCCTGGAATATACATCGCTCGATCCTTACAGGTTCGCTATTTTTCTGGATATTTCGACATCCTAGATAGCAAAGGACTGTGCTCCATTGCCTCATACACGACATCAGGAAGGTGCGTAGAGTTGTATCTATTTTGTACAATTCTATCACCCTCATGAGCCAGGTATGAGGCACCGAGTCATAAGCCTTCTTATAATCTATCCAACATGTCGACAGATCCTTTCGGGAACGTCGAACCTGTTGGCTAATGACTATACTCGTATCCATCGTCTTTCTGGATCTTGCGAAAGCGTTTGACACCGTTCACGTCTCCACTCTTCTACTCAAGCTTCAAGGTTTGGGTGTCAGAGGAGCCCCATTGGATCTGTTTGAGAGTTATCTTACCAACCGCTCACAATTTGTTACTTTAGACAATCACAAAAGTATCGAACTACCCATTCAGTACGGCGTGCCTCAGGGAAGCATTTTGGGACCCACTCTCTTTTTTGTTTTTATTGACGACCTTTGCAATCTTCAAATTGCAAAAGCGTCAATAGTTTCATTTGCAGATGATACTGCCATCACTTTCGACGCGAACTCTTTGTCGGACCTCCAAATAACTGCACAAGACGGCTTTAATTCTGCCCTTAAATGGCTTTCCTCTCACTCCTTAACTCTCAATGCCAATAAAACCAACTTTATTACTTTTTCTATCACGAATACTTCCCAACCTAAAACCCCAATCTGTATAAAAGCCCATTCTTGTTTCACACAATCTCAAATTAATTGTCAATGTCCTACCATAACCTCAGTGGAACAAGTTAAATATCTTGGAGTAGTTCTGGACAAAAATCTTAATTTCGGGTCACACATTAATGCCCTTACTGGTCGCATACGCAAGCTTATTTATATTTTTAAAACTCTGCGTCATGTAGCCAACCCTTCAATTACCAGAAACGTTTACTTTGCTCTTTGCCAGTCAATCCTTATTTACTGTATTTCTTGCTGGGGTGGTGCTGCAAAGACCATACTCAAACCTCTGGAGATAGCACACAGAGCTATTTTAAAAGTGGCTACGTTCAGACCAATTATCTTCCCAACGACCGAACTCTATAAATCTTGCAAGCTACTCAATGTTAGACAACAGTTTATCTTGCAAATGGTCCTACTACAACACAAGAGTACTCCGTTTTATAAAATCTCTAAACGCCGAAAAGACCTCATCTGTACAATACCATCACCACGCACAGCTTTTTTAAAAAAATTCGCTCTCTATCTTGGCCCATCGTTATATAATAAGATGAATGCAAAAGTGCCGACTTACGGATTGAGATATCGTATATGCAAAAAGACTGTTCGCTCCTATTTACTGAACCTTAGTTACATTGAAACAGAAGAACTCTTAAAGAAGTGATCACGCTAACACAAACATGCATCACACCCAACATAGAAATCTAACACGCACTACACTTATACATGTACACTACACACAATCACTCTGAACATAATTTTTATATAATTTGCTATATTTTTATTGATTGATTATTGTAATTTATTTTATTGATTATTAATTCATAAATGACATTCGATTAAGTATCTACCTAAGATTTTAATTTTAATTTTTAATTAAGTTATATGTTTTAAAGTTTTTATTTTGCTGATAGATTTTAATAATGAAATGTTGACAGCATGTTCATGATATAAGTCAACCCTTATTTTGACGACAGGGGAACGCAATCTGTTTGTTCTAAACACAGGTGACTTCATCTCCTATCTAGAAGGACAGTACTGCACCCACTAACTAGATTAAGAACTTTAATGCTTGTCTCACTTAACTGTGCATGTATCTAGTCCTAAGTTTATGAATGAATAAATTTAATTTAAAAATTTAATTAATTTAATTAATCCATAGAGTAGCTCCTTAGTACCGCGAGACCCGTTCCTACATCCATATTATTATTATTTATTATCACCAATTATAACATCTTTACAGTTTGATCCAATATGATGCTACAAGTCACAAACTCAGAAAATTAACACACACAAAACACACAGAACACACACACAGATCACAGACAGACAGATCTAATTGATAATTTAAGTAAGGTTTAAAATTTATAATATCACTATGGATAGCATAATAATCCAATTGGATTATTATAGACTTTTTGGAGGAAAATTAAATAAATAATTTTTGGTAGGTAAGTAGGGTACGGTTGGGAAGTAATTTAGGGTAGGTAGGTGGGTAGGGTAGAGTAGGTAGTTAGTTATGTAGGGTAGGGTAGAGTAGCTAGGTAGGTTGGTAAGTAGGGTAGGTGGGTAGGTAGGTAGAGAAGGGTAGAGAGGTAGTTAGGTAGGAAGTATATAAGTAATCCCAGTTGACGGGTGCGAAGCCGCGGGGTACAGCTAGTAAGATAATATTACAAAAATATTTATTTTTTACGGCTTTATTGACTGATGCATAATTTGATTAATTTAAAATTTTAATTCATTGAAATATCGGGGGTAAAGAACACGTCGCTTCACTATTGTAAGCGTCCATGAAGTATTGACTATGGTTTTATTTTCTATGGTTGCCTGTTAATTATTACAGAACTTCATAGGCGAGCGTATGTCCAATGTAAAATTAAAGGTTGGGCGAATTATAATAAGTTACAAAAATATAAAGTTGCCTGAAATTCTACCCTAAAAAAAACAAAATTGTTGTTTTCCAAATTGAAGGTTAGATAAGGTGTAAAATAGACATTTAATTGATGATAACTAAACTAGGTAATCTGCGGTGCGGTTATAGCAATTTTCTATTGTAATTTAATAATGGAAACATGGGACAAGGGCAGGTAGATGATGGTGGAATTGAAGGATGGTCGATTTTTGAAAATAATCGACAGGGTTAGCTAACGTTGGCTTCCCCGATAGATAGCCCTTCGTTTAAGAACCCGCTGCTTCCACAGCTGTTGGCAACTGTTTATTTATTTAATACTTCATGCATAAAGGTACTATCACGGACTTATGACTTAATCGTTTTCTTCCAGTCAAACACACAAAGCAAGAACTCCTTGCTGGTTGATCAATTATATGATTTTCCGTCCAATGTCCATCGATCATATATTATTGTGAAATGTGATTTCAAGCTAAGCAGCATATTCAGAATCTTGAAATAACAAAATAGTGCAGTTCATGAACACAAACGATGCAAGCGTATCTCGTTGTGTCGAAGAAGTTATTATCCTTTACCAGCCTATGAAGCTGACTTTTGACAGAGTTCCTATACATGTTAAAACCAATTGTAATGGATCCAAGTTAAATTAAATTATATTTTAGTACTCTTTAGTTAACAAAAACTAAAAATATTGTAAATAATAATTAATAAGTTCCTACCATTGAAATGATAAACGTGTTTTTGTTCATTCACTAAATTTTTTATAGTATTATATTGTACCTTACGATGCAACAACAGAATTTTTTAAATTACTGATTAAAAACGATTTCATAGTTGGTTTCATTTGGCGGTGTTGTAGTTATTTAGTTGAAAGATTCGCTAAATAGCATTTCAAACATTACGCTCCTGTGGCACAGAATATTTATACAGGTGGAGCTTCCCGACGTATGAGAGTTCAACGTAATGTCAAACACCTATCTATATCAGAAATAATTTTACGTCTAAATATAAACCGTGCATAAGAATTCACAACACAGAGAGCGCGAGACAGTGAGATAGTGCGAGTCTCTGTCTCCTTGCCAATAGCTGCGACATTGTATCTATTGACACGGGCCAGCAGCACGTTCGCCGCCGACTATTTTGAGTAGACGGGTGGCGCACGTGTGGAGCGGCGGCGGCTGCGCGGTGGTGCTGGTCCGCGCCCTCAGCACCTTCTCGCAAAAAAACCCTCTCAATGAAAAAGGGCACATCCTCGCAGAATGTTATTGAGCAGCGCACCGGTGGCGCGGCTGCAGGTGGCCGCGGCGTGGTACATATCGCATCACCGCCCGCCCGCAATTTCGCGTAAAATTGGCAGCGTGCGGCGGGCGGGCGGCGGCAGCGGCGCGGAGCGTCGCTCCCGAAATAGTGTTCGGGCGCGGTCGTACGCTCTCGGGAGCGGCGCCCCAGTCGCCGTGTGGCCGCGCGCGCGCACCCGCGTCGCCTCGCCAGCCGTCCCGACGCCGCACGAATACCCGGGTGAGGGAGCGAGCTCGCCGGTGCACGAGTCAACGGTGCGCGTATTTCGGTCGAGAGAGGGCCCCGGGCCGCGTCGGGCGCGCTGCCCGCGCGCTGGCCGCCGTGCTCTGGTGGTGGTGCGTGGCGCTGCTGCGGCTGGTCGCGCTCTGCGCGCCTCCCCCCGGCCCGTCGCCGCCGCCCCCCGCCCGCGCCGCGGAAGATGCGCCGTCTGCGGCCGCCTGCGCGAGCGCGCCGACCAACACCAGCGAGCCGTCGCCGCCGCCCGAGCCGCCCGCGCCGCCCGCGCACCCCGGTCAGTACACCTGCCGCGCACCGCCCGCGCCCGCTCACACGCCGCACCCGCCACCCGGCGACCCTCGCTCTTCTGCACCTCGCTAGCAGTAGGCCTCTAGTTTCGCTCCGATTACTCTTTAACGTGTTATCAATTTCGCCTTTCGATAAAGCACGTGGCATGCCGCCTAATTAAACGTACCACAAAAAAAAACAAATATATTACATTCAACTTTAATTTTCTTTTTGGAACGCATTTGATGGGAAGTTTCCTTGTTATCTTTCTGTTTAAAATAAAGGTGAAATAAGTCTCCAAAAAATTAATTCAAAATAAATAAAATGTGTCATTATTATGTATGTAGTACACAAAACATACATGGAATGTACCTACTGTACACAACATACCATGCAGACATGAAACCGAAGTCACTTAGTAGGTGTGTTGAACTGATAACCGTGATAACATTATTATCAGTAGAAAACAAACAATGCTATGGATGTGGCTAAAATCAATATTTACCAAACGATATTTTTAATTGGGTAAGTGCTGGTGGCAATGATTTAATTTAAGAATCTTTAAAAATTAATGACTCTCACCTAATTCTAAATTTTATACAAGTTCCAGTAACACCAAGTTTTGTCGTCATTCTGGTTTTATCAACTATGCATTGAAATGTTTTCATTCCTGAGTACCTACGTACCGTAACCTTCACACGTCGCAGCATTTGCGTATAAATTTAGTTTCATTGTTTTATTAAATATTTTTAAAATAATGCTTCCATCTTTATCACAAAATCCGTTTGCTATAACATTTTACACAGTGTGATTGTGTGATGCTTTTCTATTTCACGTTTTTTTACAATAATGACAAAGCCTTTCATTCCATTCTCTAAAATAAATTCAGGAATAATACCACTGAAAACAACTGAAGGTAATGATCGTTTTCATTGAGACGGTGAATGTAGAAAGAAATGCGTCAGAGGGCGCGGGTGCGGCGGCGGCGGGCGCGGATGTGGGTCATCAGGGCGAAGGGTCCGTCTGCATCCCTCGCCCTCAGCCCCCCGCCTGTCTCGAACGCCTCGCCAAATTCGCCACACGCACTGCGCAACCGACACTTATTATTCCCGTAGGTACTGAGCAACACAAATTATCAACAAAGACAAAACAATTGAAACGCGTTTCTCGGAATCATAACCATAAAATGTAGATATATTGAACAGACAGGTCACAGAGCCAATGAAGAGACGATAAGTGTACATACAAGTGAACACACATGCAAATAGTACCGATACGAGTAGGCATAGTGAAGCGTGATTCAATTTGCTAATTAGGCCGCTCACTAATAAGACCATGTCTAAGGTCTTGTAACTGCGATAATTTTATCAATTTAATTGACTAATATTTAACATAAGGAGGTACAATAAACAACGGTAAAAGTATAAGTGACCGATGAATAGTTGTTTAAATCAATCGTATGCATAATATAATGATAAAGTGTATTTTGAAATAACAAACATGCATTCTTCCCTACCAGTGACGCATGTGACACACTACTACTGCTAATATTTTAGTAATGTTTACTACGCTGACCGAAGTCCCAAATATATGTAGATTAATTAATGAATACAATCAAGCAAAACATACCTACGTAAATGACTTAATTAGAATTAACAATGTCCATGTCCACAGTTACAATTTACGTCGGAAGTGTACGTCAATAGGTTCAACAATGTCAACAAAGCTAGATCGATACTCTGAAATTGTCGACTTAATCACTCCTATCCATCATCATCTGCCTAGCCTTTTCCCAACTATGTTGGGGTCGGCTTCCAGTCTAACCGGATTTAGCTGAGTACCAGTGTTTTACATGGAGCGACTGCCTATCTGACCTCCAAAACCCAGAAACTGGGTAACAGCGGTACCCCTTGGCTAGACTGGTGTCAGATCTCAAGCGTCTGACTATTCGTAACGACTGTCAAAGATCTTCAAATGACAGCCGGGACCAACGGCTTAACGTGCTTTCCGAGGCACGGAGGAAACTCGGTATGTTGAAATGGTCACCCATCCACGGACCGACCTCGTCAAGCGTTGATTAACCTTAAAGATCGACCCGTGCGGCTGTTATTATCTAGCCACGAGCTCCTCTAAATATACGACATAATACAGACATAATCACTCCTATCCGAGATCAACCTTCAACTGTCCATTTCCAGACACAATAGAAATTACCATTGTTCTAATCCGATTCGGTCTGATGGACAGATGACCGGTATCCAATTATCGTTTCCACTTCATCGTCAGTAAGTACGTAACTAGATAATAATACTTTCAGGCATTTTCCTCTTTAGAAACGGAATTTTATGCTTGATTGAATAAGCTAAACTTTCTAGTATAGTCTACTGTTTCAGGAACTCTCCCTTTCTACTTCGGTTTCTATTTACCAGAAACAGTAAATAGTTACTTAACTTAGATTATGCAGAATTATTGCGTGCAAATGTAGTGTGAATTCGCAATACAACATCAAAATGTTCGATAGATCAGTGTATACGTATATGTCACAATCCTTAGCATGGCAAAGCCTAGCCCTATACCATAACTTCAGGCACAATTATTATGAATAAAAATAAAATTAATAAAAAAAACCGGAGGATACAAATTCGCGGGCCGGCTGACCAAAACCAGGTGTATCCTCCGACTGCACATCATGATTTTCTCCTTGTTTACGTCTTTTTAGTTTGCTTTTTAAGCAGTCGGGTTTTTTGATTTTTTTAATTAACTTTTTTTATTTATAACTTTTTAGTTAGTTTTTTTTCGAATTAGGTACATTTAAACATATTAGTATTATATATTTATGAAATCACCTCTTAAAACCCTTTACTTTGATATCCTACACGATGGGTTTGGAAGAAAAAAATAAATTTGAGCCCCCACAATATGGCGCCCAAAATCCGCCATTTTTCTATTGTCCAATTTTAATGTAGCCAGTGTCACTCGCAGGGTTAAGACGAATCAATTGACGTACGAATCGAATCATCAAAATCGGCCAACGCGTTTGGTCTCTGGAACGCCATATAGGAACAAACACATACATAGACTGATAAACACATTACCCTTCTTCGGCAGTCGGGTAAAAAGGAAAAGAACGGAAATTCATCCAAAACCTCTCATGTCTTAGATGTATTTCCCTTTATTTTTAAATACCATGCCAAAGAGCACAGATATAATTATTGAAATACAGTTATCAAACAGGATACAGTAATTACAATGATACTCTTGATTCATATCAGCTTCTCTGTCTCGTCATTACTTCTAAACCGATTAATATTATCTCTTTGTATAGCACATACCTAATAATACGCGAACGACATTTACATCTAGTACGTTCAGAGGATTATTGTGAGTAGTATTTTGGCCTATGCTATCTCGCCTATCTAACGTCTGTATAACAAATGCCAGGTACCAGTTCCGGCAAAGGTTTAAATACTTAACTGTTGCTTAAAGTTTTTTTTTCAGCGGCATAATTATAGACATCAATATTATTTTTCTTGATGCCTTTTGTAGGCACGATTAAGTCAAAATAGTCCGAATGCCGTTAAAAAACAACTCTGAGATATAGACCCACCTATCTCGAGCTCTTATTTATAATAATGTTACAACGCGAAATAACTATGTTTTTAGTGATAATCTGTGGTAGACTAGAACTATACAATTTCAAAACCAAATGTACACTTTATTTTTCTGCCGTGGTATAACTAAAATGCCGTTTTAGTTATACCACGGCAGTTTTAAGGGAGGAAGTCGGTGTTCCTGTTTTCTTTCTTCTTTTTTTCACTTTATTGTATTTTTTTTTGGAAGTCGGTTGTATTTTTTTGTAAAAAAGTTATTTTTTTCACTTATCAGTGGTATATAATGAACAAGTTCTAAAGTAAGGTACCTGTAATGCGCACAGTGATGCCAGAATAGATTACCTGAATAACATGTAACTTGAACATAACCGGTGGAATGAGAGAGTACTAAGGTGAACTGTACACACCTGCGTACCCGTTTAGAGCATACTGGCGTGATGGTATGTTATAAAATGGTATAAACAATAAACAGAGCTGCGATTGCAGCTATCCTGAGAGATTTGCCGTCATTTATTGAAGAGTTCTGTTGTATATCTCCGAAGAACTTCACAAGAATTTTACCAAATTTAAATGGGACCATTTCGGAATAAACTTCTTTCAAACAAAAACAATTAATTTTGCATATCCGTTTACATAAGACGGAGTAATACCCGAAAAAAAAAACTCGGTTAATAAAAGTACGAATGACTTAAATAAATATTCTCTACGAATAGAAACTGATAACAGCTTATCTGTGCGTGTTTATGTAATAGTCTTTTGAATAATCTACCACCTAAGCACAAGTAGTCAAGTTGTCGAATCATTAGTACACATCTTCGTTTACTCATATTTTAATTGCTATTTAAGAATGACATCTCCTGTAGGATCGATTTAATAGCAATTTGATGGTGTATTGGTGACACAGACCATTAATTTTGTTTCAGTATCCGGAGATCTATTTATTAAGCGACTACAAAAAAAAAGGTTAAATCAAAAAATCTAAAATCCCGACTGCTTCAAAAGCGAACTAAAAAGTCGTAAACAAGGAAAATATCATGCTGTGCAGTCGGAGGATACATATTCGCGGGCTGGCTGACCAAAATCTGGTGTATCCTCCGCCTGCACAGCATGATTTTATCCTTGTTTACGACTTTTTAGTTCGCTTTTGAAGCAGTCGGGATTTTTGATTTTTTTTATTTAACTTTTTTATTTATAAGTTTTTAGTTAAGTTTTTTTCGAATTAGATACATTTAAACATATAAGTGTTATATATTTTTGAAAACACCTCTTAAACCCTTTATTTTGATACCCCACACGCTGGGTTTGGAAAAAAAAAAAATTTAGGCCCCCACAATATGGCGCCCAAAATCCGCCATTTTTCTATTGTCCAATTTTAATGTAGCCTATGACACTCGCAGGATTAAGACGAATCGATTGACGTATGAATCATCAAAATCGGTCAACGCGTTTGGTCTCTGGAACGCCATATAGGAACAAACATACATACATACATACATACATACATACATACATACATATATACATACATACATACATAGACTGATAAACACATTACCCTCCTTCGGCAGTCGGGTAAAAAAGGAAGAGGTTATCGATACGTCAGAATCTTATTTTTACGTATGTTTCTCAAAGACGCCTGACCTGATTTGGAAAATTCTGCTTTTGTTTGAAAAGGTATATTTCCCAGTTGGTCCCATAGGCATTAGGTCAGGATCTAATAATGGGATCTTGAAGAAATCGAGGGAACTCCTCAAATATTATAGGCTTTTGGTATTTTCATCAACAATGCAATCATTTGTACTCAGAAAGTATCATTTGGAAAAGTGGAAATGGTGAAAAAGACCACAGATGGCCAATGGAACTCCTTAATGCTAAGTATGTCACGGGTAAATATATCTCGAATAGTTAAACGACTATGATGAAGTTAAATACTTATGAATAAATAGTACTGATGAAAATGGTACCATCGAACTGATCTGATACTGAAGCCGGCAGGTAGGCACTGGAACTCCGAAATATTTTTTTTATCCTAGTCGTGTTTGGGCTTATTGGAATCGTCATGAGATGTACTTTGGCTATATATGATTTTATGGTAATTGGAGGTACCTATCAAAACTAAAAAGAGATAAATAAAAAACTATTTAACAAAAAAAACAAACCGACTGCCAAAAAAACACAGCAAACAGTCTTTGGTACCCATTGTTTTCCGTATTTCGACACCAACTTCGGAAAAGAAAGTTATTTTTCGCTTTGCTGTGTTTTTTTTTGGAAGTCGGTTTGTTTTTTTATAAAAAGTTTTTTTTCATTATTATTGTTATGGCGGTTACGTGTCCGTGTCCGTGATTTGAGTTCAGAGTTCAAAATGTTCTGAATTCTGACAGATTATGACGGATAGAGTTCGGATGTAGTGCGTAAGCTTCCCTACAAGAACTACAAGTGCTACTTCGGAGCCGAAATTTCACGGACACGGATCGGATGTAAGGGGTAACCGCCCGTAGGCTCGCGTTTGAGCACTATCGCACCTGATGTTGGTTGACTATGTAAGTTACGATGTGGTCGATAATCGTAATTTTATGAAAAAGAAATAATTTGAAACCCTCAATAACACTAACCGCCTATACAACCCTTCGTTGCGATACAAATCCTTTTGTATTCCAACTAAGACATTATTGTATACCGAATAAAGACAATTCTTAAAAATATATCGCTTGGAATGAATGACTTCATACAATTCTCAAATAACAAGCCGCATCTTACAACTTAGTTCGCAAGCCTAATTGTGTAAGTAAATTCGGCAAAGGAAACAATCTGTTTCTTTCCCAAAAACGACTTTTTGTATTGCGAAAAGTCATTTTTGGGATAGGCTGCTCGACATTATTTTACACTGTAAAGCACCAAAATCATAACACCAAGCAAAACAGTGCTTACGAGTTCGTTCTTTTATCTCGAGAATACTTAGCATGTTGCGCCGACTTCACTTCAACGCATGTGTACTACAAAGTTTCAAACGATCCCAAAATTAACTGGTGTCTACTGGCTCTTTGAAGTATGTTCTTCGAATGTATTCACTCACGTTATGCGTATGCGCTTGATTGATGTGTCTACTACATACTACCTACTTACGGCCAACAAAGCGATACGTTTGTAACGTAAGCATTCGATACCCCGTTTTGAAGTGAGGAAATTGAATGTTTCCTGCTTGTTAGTGTAAATAAACAAAAAACGTAAATGATATTTACAAACATTCAAAGCTTTATAAATTTTCTTTAAATCAACTTTGCTTTTTTGTATAAAAAGCCGGCAAAGAGCAACTTGAACATATCCTCTGAAGGTTCAGTATCTTCTTGAAATGGAAAAAGCTTTTGTGGTTATTTCAACGAAATGGGACGTTCTGGTATGATCATATTTTTAACGCTTGGAGTTTTAGTTTACCAGGGTGATAATGATTATTCTAATGTAATCTAAACATCTTAAGGAACAAATTAAAAGTTGCTTTTCATTAATAGTTAGATAATGAAAAGTATATAACGGGGCCTGGTGCTAAACTACAAACGAAATCGATCATCTCTTGAGACCGTAAAGGTTTTTCTAAAGAAGAAATACTGATTGATTGATTAAAAAACTGTGCTATAGACATCATATTTTTTTTGTAACATTTACGTAGAACTTACTTACTTTCCATGAACAAGATTTTACCTTCTGCCAGCGACTTCGCTTGCGTGAAAAGTGTTTTCTTATCCCAAGGGAAAATCATACCAGTATGAAATAGTAGATTATTAACCAAGGGGATAAAGCAGTGTCTTCTGTCGCGGGTGACGATTTAAATCGCGAGCGTAACGAAGGACTCGAGGTTTACTCCCGAGCGTAGCGAGGGTGTTTAAAAGTTAAATCACGAGCGAAGCGAGGAATTTAAGATGAGTCCTGAGTGTAGCGAGGGATTTAAGTTCACCCAAGACTAAGACAGCTTTATCACCGAGGAAAATACTCTACTTTTCGTACCACTTGCGAAAAAAATATCTCAATAATAATATGAGATAAGCATTTATTAAAAATAATGACAATTAAAAGTAAAATAAACAACGTTTACGTATTTGAAGAAAACAAAAACTCGGCAAATTCCTAGACTAATTATTTTTTTGACGGAAAAGCAAAGGCATCAAGCTCATACGGCCTCGTCGGTTTTCGTAATTTTATTTAATAATCATAACTGCATAATACATGCGTATTCCTTTTTCAAAAAGATGTATAATGCTTTATATACAAACTCAATGGTGTAAACACAGATGTAGTTCAGTATAAATTTCGGTAAGTATTCCAAATTTAAATCACATTCTCCCCCTAGAGGATGAATGAAATTCAGTACAATTTTCTTTCCCTGTTTTTAACAGATTAAAAATGACTATTGTTATGTTCGCTTTTTGTGGCATAGAATGTCACTTTTTTGAGCAAGTGGTACGAAAAGTATTATATGTGCTATTCCGGACTAATCTATCTCAGTGCCAAATTTCATCTAGATACGTTCAGCCGTATGGCGTGATTGAGTAACAAATATACATCCACACTTCCACACACACATCCATCCAAACATTCATTTATAATATTAGTAAGGTTTCATTTAAAGGGGGACCATGTACCACCTGGTAGGCCGCCATCTTGTATTCGACATAAAAAGTAAAGTGAACATGAGTAAAAATCTGAATAAAAATTCCACTCCGCTCGACTCAGCCACCATGTCAACGAGGTAAACCCTGAACAGAGGACATTTATATGAATAAAAAACCGGCCAAGTGCGGGTCGGACTCGCGCACGAAGGGTTCCGTACTTGGTAAATTGCGGTTTACGATTTATGACGTAATAAAAAAAAACTATTTACTAGATCTCGTTCAAACCAATTTTTGTTGGAAGTTTACATGGTGATGTACACAATATTTTTTTTTTAGTTTTATCATTCTCTTATTTTAGAAGTTACAGGGGGGGGGGACACATTTTACCACTTTGGAAGTGTCTCTCGCGCAAACTATTCAGTTTAGAAAAAAAATATATTAGAAACCTAAATATAATTTTTGAAGACCTATTCATAGTTTCAGTTTCAAGTATGGGCACCCCCAAAATTTATTGTTTTTTTTCTATTTTTGTGTGAAAATCTTATTGCGGTTCACAGAATACATCTACTTACCAAGTTTCAACAGCATAGTTCTCATAGTTTCGGAAAAAAGTGGCTGTGACATACGGACGGACAGACAGACAGACAGACATGACGAATCTATAAGGGTTCCGTATTTTGCCATTTGGCTACGGAACCCTAAAAACAAGCTATAACTATCAAAATGATTAGATGTAGCCGTAGCGTGTAGCGAGTATTCGTAGCACGTAACAGTAGCACGTAGCGCGACACAGTGCTACGAAGATCCGTTGCGACCTTCAAATACGTAGCACGTAGCATGCTACGGTGCTACGGCGATCCGTAATAACTAGTAGCATATTTATTGATATGTTAATTTCTATACCAGATTTATTGGTCCTGTAGCTTCAACAACTTCCAATTATATAAATAGTCTATAGAAAATTCTCAACAGCAACCTAGGTTTTGGAATTGTAACCGTATACCTGTTTCGGGATTGCTGCAGTGTTGTAGAAGACCGTTATAGGAATGGTCTTTCCCTTTTTTGCCAATACAGGCGTGTCATCATACTCCACCTTCGTTTGTCAGACCTGCAACTCACATTTCTTCAGTTTCCTCGAGTCTAACCCATTTCCAGCTGATATAATTTAATGTTTCTATCATTTTATTCTGATCAGTTAAGCGCAGGGTATTTCAAATCTCTCTTATTTATTATATCCAGTAGTAACATTTATTTGTAAAAACAATGGTGTAAATATGTACATACTTAAACACTAAACAAAAGTAAACTATCCAAAAAAAAAAACTAAACCTAACTACTTACACTATATACAAAAGAAAAGTACACTTAGGCGTCGAAGTACTCCTCCACATCGCTGTCATCCGGGAACGTGCCCAGAAGACTGGCAGCATTGCCACGTTGAATGGCAATGCTGATTCTTTGCGCAAAGAAAGAGCCAGCCCTCTGGTCACGCACAGTGTCGATCAGTCGGCGAGAGATCTCCTTAAAAAGGAGACGTGCACTCGGGCCCCATGACCCAAGCGTTTCGACCCCAAACGGCTCAAAACTGTAATTACCAATTAGGTTACAGTATTTGCGCCGCTTGAGGGCCTCAGCAGCCGCAGCAGCAGCGCCAGCACAGCCCGCCGAACTAGGAAGATGAGATGGCGCAAGGGTGTCGACACAGGTTGCGTCCCACACCAGCCTACCCACCTTCCACGGCACCAATGTCATGCCATCTGGTCTCTTCCCATCGTCACGTACCAAACCGCTAGGTTCTAATATATATATTATTATATTTATATCCAGTGCGATTTAAACCTGTTTCGCGACAGCTGTTTACGCTCTACGTATCAAAATTCTCAAGTTTATTTTTGTGGCATTCTGACCTTTTTTGTTCTTCTTTAAAATAAACTAAAATAAATCATCCTGTGCTGCTCTAGCTAGAGCATAGAGCTATAGTCATTGAGTAATAACAAAAATATGCAGTCACGTGGCACGTCACGATTGGGTTTTTCAGCGTTATGCCTCGCTTTGCAAACATTCGTGTTCAAATAAAAAAACCAATATAATTTGTTAGGTAAAATTAGCAGATACGGATCTGTAACATTTAGATGACAGAAGGATAACTTCGTATAGGGTGTCTTAAAAAATTAGGTAATAGCCAGGAAAAAAAATCAACGCTAGGGGGTCCAGAACCGTAGAGCGTTTGGGCATCCAGAACTACGGTATCAGATTCTTATCTGCTAGTCTGGATGTGCTCAAACCTTTAGAAAACAAACTATCTAACAACAAACTGATCTTTGAGTGCCATCTCGCCCTGGAGAGTATATCGAAATCCAATCGAATTACCCTACAGTGGATCAAGGAGCATAACGGAACCTTAGTCAATGATGCTGCAGATAAACTTGCGAAGAGGGGCTCCGAGATGGTAGTGCTAGGCCCATACCCACTTCTCCCCCTGCCATTTTCGCAATTTCCTGCGTGGATTCGCCAACAGAACTCCATAATAACAGATGGTCACGGGCAACAGACTGAAGACATTCGAAAAGGGCTTTGCCAAATGTATACCCGCATCTAACTAAAAATCTTGTCTACCTAATTACAAATAATCTAAACATAACCATTGGGAAAATCACGGGCCACACCCTCCTTAACAAACATCTTTTAACATAGGCGCCACCAACAGCCCACTTTACAGGGGCTGTTTTAACGCTGAAATATCAGCCGCCCACGTAATCCTGGAATGCAGGACCGTGGCATCTCAACGTGAAAAAGTCCTCGTAACAGTGAGATCGCTCCGTGAAGCCCCCAGGAAGCGTCGTAGGCACAGGCAGTTGACGTGATCAAAGCTGCGGGTAATCGGGCACAGCTTATAGTCATCAATAAAAAAAAGCTGCATATCTCTTGGATTTGAAAGATTCCCAATGGTCACCCTGAGTCAGGAATGGGTATCGAATCTAAAGTCAAACGTTTTTTCTGTTTTGTGTGGCATGTTTCTCAAGCTTTATTAATGTTTGAAAAAAAGTACGCAGTTGTACTCATCTTGAGGGATTGGCGACCACCAATAGCTAATGTTGGGAAGTCATGATGGTGTCATTCTCATTAGCTAAGTGTACCTGTGGGTGTGCACCTGTTTACCTACATGTTCTAAGAATTCTGTTACCGCGTGGGTGTTGCGGGGGTGTTTATGGGTGTAACCTTCTTCCACATTATATTATTAGATAACAACATTATTATCATTACCTACTCAAATGACATTTTAATGTTTTCGCGCTAAATTTGGCAAAACGAAGCATTAACGTCGTGTATACGAGGATAGATTATCGGAATTAGAGAGGTTAATAGGCAAATGGTACACGAGGATATTAAGCTCAAATATACCCATATCTCCGATCAGTCTGTCCAGGGTGTGCTGGACATAGGATGAGAATAGAAATACCTATAAACACTACTAGATTTTAGTCATACGGAGTTTACTGCAAATTACGGTCATTGCCACGTTCTTTACCGTTGCTAATCTTCGCATTGTAGTGTCAAGTGACTTACTAGTATATTCATGCCATAATAGATCCTGATTCTCAAGTGAACTGTGATATTTTATTCTAACAGTCTAGGTAACACAATACCTAGTATCTAATGTCTCGAACTTACGCAACGTAACACGAATAAAGTTTTAAGATAATTAGGTACACCAACTTCGTCGTCTGTCAAAGATATATTCGATCGAATAAAAAAGTATCTAACTATTCGACTCTTATATAATTCATACCATAGCGTCTACTGTTTTACATTCAGGCGCAGGTGGATTAAGTTTTGTTATTTACATAAAACATAATATGTTATGAATTTAATTATAACATCGCGGCGTAACTTTCATTTTATATTATAACGGTTCAAACATACATTCCATTCCGAAGACAATTTCCATTAGGAATAAGAGAATTATAACTCTATTATGTCGAAGTCTCAATTCTGAAGCATCTCAAATCGTATTAAATGTAATGGATGATTGGTTTAGGGAAGGACCTCTTGTGAGTATGAAGGATTTGGTAGATGCGTGCGCGGCAGTAGGAGTTGTCGGGATGGGCGCGAGGGTGTGGGGCGGGAGAGATTTGTTATGGCGGCGGCAGGAAGCGCCCGGTGGCACGACTGGCACGTGTAAGAGCGGCCTTGAGACGGTAGGTCGTCGAACGCGCCGCGCCGCCGCCGGCAGACAGCCGCCTGACGCCCTCTGGCCAACCGCGACACCATAGCCTTTGTCGCATCGCCATCGCGCCAGCCGCCAGCGCCTCTCCACACCTTGCCCAATATTTACACCAACAACACGCGCCATTGCCTCCGCCACTCTTCAAACCGACCAATCTGATACCCTCCGATCGATTGCAAATATTCGCCTGCTACATCGCGACGCGCGATTTCAGATTCACGGAAAGGTCAGCCATGTTGCACTATTACATCGTTCATATGTGAATTATGCATTTCGAATATCGTTTGAATACGATTAACCAAGACAGGTTTTAAAGTAGCTTAGATAAATCTCAGCTCGTGTTAGACACGAGTAAAAAATCTGGTAACCCCGCTTTTGAGTTGGGTCATCGCAACAATACGCGAGATATTTTGTATGACGTCATTGTGTTCGCGATATGAATGCTGAGCTCTCTTCTTAGTATAGGATCAGCTTTTTGTACGCGTGCGGTTGTTTTGTGTTTAACTATGTAAATAAGCAAGTGTTATAGTAAACAGTGACAAGTAACAGATGATAACGACGGGTGCTCGCGTACCGACTGGATGCGGACTAGTGCAGGAGCAGGCCGACTGCCGGCTTCTTGTTATCACTGTGATAAAGGAGTGTGGGACAGGGGAGGGCAGCTCGCGGGTGTGCGGGAGGGTGGGGGAGGAAGTGGGTCGTGGGGCCGACGCCCGGGCCCGGCCTCTGCCGACGACCTACGACCGCCGCTACCCCTGAGCTCACCGTTTCGCACTCAGACTTAAGAGATGATATTATAATAAATTCAGCTCCAAAATGTGTTGGATCCGGTTTCCAACTACATAAAGCGAGCTCAGGTAATCCTCGATTCTTGTGATGAAACATTCTAAATTATTATAAAATACATGTGCTACTATTATTGGGTTACAGGCCACAAACAGTCATCAAATCGGTTTTGTTACAGCTGTTATTAAGTCATAAAAGCTGATGAGTATTTTGCACTTAGTTACATAAATACCTAAGTTTTGAGGTTACTACAAGGCCCGGTTACACGTCTATGATCAGTACTTGGTATCACTTGATAACACCCCACAGTTCATACGGTTATTAACAAATAATAGATTAAAAATTCGAATAAACACGCTCCAAACCAATCAATCAGCCTAGCCTTTTCCCAACTATATTGGGATCGGCTTCCAGTCTAACCGGATTCAGCTGAGTACCAGTGTTTTACATGGAGCGACTGCCTATCTGACCTCGACAACCCAGTAACTGGGTAACACGATACCTCTTGACTAGACTGGTGTCAGATCTCAAGCTTCTGACTACCCGTAACGACTGTCAAACTTCTTCAAATGACAGCCGGACACCAACGGCTTAACGTGCTTTCCGAGGCACGGAGGAAACTCGGTATGTTGAAATGGTCACCCATCCACGGACAGACCTCGTCAAGCGTTGCTTAACCTTGATGATCGACCAGTGCGTCTGTTATTTTTTTGCCACGAGCTCCTCTTGTCTGTAATAGAAAACCAAACAAAAAGTAGAAAACAATTTTCAATAAATTTAAATTAAACATAGTGTGATTAATAAAAAAAATATTTAAAAATAACAAAGAAACCCAACTGCTTAAAAAGCCAACTAAAAAGACGTAAACAAGAAGAAAATCATGCTGTGCAGTCGGAGGATACATATGCGCGAGCTGGCTGACCAAAACCAGATGTATCCTCCGACTGCACAGCATGATTTTCTTCTTGTTTACGTCTTTTTAGTTGGCTTTTTAAGCCGTTTGGGTTTTTGTTATATTTTTTTTAGAATTAGGTACATTTAAACGTATAAGTAATATATATTTTTGTAATCACCTCTTAAAACCCTTCAAAAAAATTTGGGCCCCCACAGTATAGCGCCCAAAAGCCGCCATTTTTATATTTTGTAATTTTAATGTAGCCAGTCACACTCGCAGGGTTAAGACGAATCGATTGACGTAAGAATCATACTTACATACATACATAGACTGATAAACACACTACCCTCCTTCGGCAGTCGGGTAAAAAATATATTTATTATAAAAAAGCGTCGGTTGCTTTTTATAGTAGATTGTTGCATCGAGCGCAAAGTGAGTTATTAATGCATGAGTGTTATGTTGGTGCCCGAGCGTACGCGAGGGCACTAAATTAACACGAGTGCATTAATTACTCACTTTAGCGAGGTGCGTAATCTACTTTTCTTTCAACTACCAATCTACCTCTCATCTATTTCCATTTTTTTATACTTTTGTTGCTAAATATGAAGTACCTACCTAGGTATCAAAGTTTTACAATGGTACAAAATGCGGGGCATTTTTTTCACCTAATTGGTTTTATACGCCGATTTTTTTCTCAGCCGGTAATCGTGCCACGCCAGTACCTGTTTCGATCTACTGCATATATTTTATATTAAACTGAATGGGAGACATTAAACCTCTGTGGTAATTTTATATCTAAACTAGCTAACTACCCTGCCTAGCTTATCCTGCCTACCCTGCCTAGTCTAACATGCCTACCCTTCCTACCCTACCTACTCTACTTACTCTACCTTCTCTACCTATTTTACTTACTCTACCAAATCTACTTTTCTACCTTCTCTACCTATTCTACTTACTCTACCTTCTCTACCTACTCTACTTACTCTACCTACTTTACTTACTTTATCTTCTCTACTTACTTTACCTTCTCTACCTACTCTACCTTCTCTACCTCCTCTTCTTACTCTACCTTCTCAACCTACTCTACTTACTCTACGTTCTCTACCTACTCTACCTTCTCTACATACTCTTCCTACTCTACCAACTCTACTTACACAACCTTCTCTACCTATTCTACGTACTCTACTTACTCCACCTTCTCTACCTACTCTACTAACTCTACCTTCTCTACCTACCCTACTTAGTCTATCTTCTCTACCTAATCTACCTACTCTACTTACTCTACCTACTCTACCTAATTTACTAACTCTACCTACTCTACCTACTCTACTTACTCTACCTACTTTACTTACTTTATCTTCTCTACTTACTTTACCTTCTCTATCTACTCTACCTACTCTATACTCTACCTTTTCTACCTACTCGACCTACCCTACCTACTCTACCTTCTCTACCTACTCTATACTCTACCTTCTCTACCTACTCTACCTTCTCTACCTACTCTTCCTACTCTACATACTCTAGCTTCCTTCTCTACCTTTTCTACCTACTCTACCTACTCTACTTACTCTACCGTCTCTACCTACTTTATCTATTCTACCTACTCTACCTACCCTAACTACAGTACCTACTCTTCGGCTTTATAATATTAGTTTAGATAAAATATACAAAACAGTGCATTAAAGTAAAACAGTGCAACAATGAGATTTCATATAACTTTTCTGCACTGTTTTGGTTCTAAGCAATAAATACGAACTTTGTGATCAGTTTTGTAGTGATTAATGATAACATTACTACGTAGTTGGAAGAAAAGATATTTTCAAAATGACTCTACTTTTACCAATTAAATTAAATTCAATAAAATATTCATCAAGCACCCCACGCTTTTTAACAATAAACTATTTTTTTTCTTATTCACACTATTCTTAATTTATTGTAAACTATTTTCTACTTTTTAGTTATGTTTTCTATTAAAGCGTGTTTTTTAGTTTTTTTAACCATTTTTTTTTTAATTTTAGTTCAATCGCTAATCCTGAAGATCCTGTTAAGGATAATGGTACAAACTTTTGTCATCGGTCCTTGATAAGTTGCAAAGTTTCAAATTAATCCGACATTTTGAAGGGGGTGAAAATCACGTTCGAAGATTCCGTTACGTATATAATATACATACCAAGCTAATAAAAGCATGTTAAAAACAAACTGCAGTATGAAACCGACTTTGTGATCCAAAAATTATACATCATTGCCCTGTGAACGGCGGCGCTATATCTACATTGTTTAACATTACAAGTTTAACAACATAATATGACATAACATTGTGTCCATCGCTGGCAATAGGCTCGGCCCTATGACTTAAGTACACGGGGCTTAAACATAACTTGCGAAAGGAAGGTTTCCTATAGGTACTCCTGTATTTATCGACAGCTACAATCTAGGGGTCTTTATATCAAAGCGTGCTTCACCGTCTACCACATCATCGCTTACCATCATGTGATACAGTGGTCAAGCGCGCATTTATTTAAAAAAAAATAACCTCAGCCTTACCCTTCAGGAACCAAAGGCGTGTTATTTTATGTTTGGACATAAAATCAGAAAATTCTATATTTACACCAAACTTTTACTTCTGTCTGTAATTTATCTTCATGAACTAAATTACTAGACATCATCTAACTAAACCATGCGCTCTGTCTTTAGATAGATATAGAAAACTAATGGAAAACGTCTTGATTCTCACCTGATATCTAAAACTAGCGGATGCCTCGCGGTTTCACCCGCGTAGTTTCCGTTCCCGTGGGAATACAGGGATAAAAATTAGCCTACGTCACCCGGGGATAGTGAAGCTTCCCAACGGTGACAAAAAAATTTGAAATCGGTCCAGTAGTTTTTAAGTTTATTCGTTACATACAAAAATACAAATCTTTCCTCTTTATAATAATAGTATAGAGTTGTATTTAGGTCAAGCATATTGAATTTGCAATTAGAGATCTTCAATGTTAAAAAGTATAAATTATCGCACTAAGGCCCAGTTTTGATCCCTGTTAGCGCAACCAATGATACATTTCGGTAAAACGCGTTTATTTTTCAATTGCTA
Organism: Orthosia gothica; assembly: GCA_949775005.1. Taxonomy (NCBI): domain Eukaryota; kingdom Metazoa; phylum Arthropoda; class Insecta; order Lepidoptera; family Noctuidae; genus Orthosia; species Orthosia gothica. The sequence continues at coordinate 15,312,558 of OX459069.1, read as the reverse complement.
ACAAATGGTCAAATAACTAACTGGCTAACAATTGAAGAAAAATGCTATTTTACAGAAATTTGTAACCATTGGTATATTTAACCACTGGTTAACTAAAATAAGTTAACTACGGATAAAAAAAACTGGGCTAAATATTTTCAACTCGAATACCTAATGCTTGCTGATTTACAGCTCTATCAAAATATACTACATCGACGATCGAATATCAAGTGTTGTAGTGGTAGCGTTGTGGACAGTCGGGCGTGCGCGAGTGGCTTGCACTGCCACGGCGCACGCGCCCGAAATAACCCGCGAAACACGACGAAAACAATCGAGACCGCGCTTGCGGCTTCATGCGCGCGCAAAAATGACGGGGAAATATGCACGCAGTGTCCAGCTCACCGGCCCTGGTGCACGGAGAAAGTGCCACCGACTGCCACGAGTAACACCGGCAGCCACCGAGCCGCGCCCACACGCGCCGACCACTGCCACACGCACACCCGCAGGACGAGCAACGCACTGTCAGCGCTGCGTAACTCGTCGTTCACGCCCTGAACAGCGATCACCGCCGGCGACCTCTTCATCATATTATCTCATCCAAAATAGAAACATGACTCATACGCCAAATATAGGATTTCTTCTAAATTCAATAATAGTCTATAGGTATTTTTCGTAAAGTTAGCTAGCCGACAAAAAAGTCTAATAGAAATTCGTAAATTAGTAGTGTTGTGACAAACTATGCGGCTCTCCAGTTTCCAGTTATACTAGTAAGTTTCGCGAGCATCGTCCCAGCCGGCCGCGTCGCATTCTTGCTGCATCCCTACGCGGCCGCTACGCGCCACCCGCTACGCCGCGCGCCGCCGCCGCCGCCCATGTCCCACCTCACGGCACAAAATCGATATTGCATACTCGACCTCAAATTGATTTTGTAAGTATGTGCACATTATGTCCGTATGTATCAACGAACACGCAACAATGCGAATTGAAATGATTGCCACCAGAGTACTCTTTATCTGTGCAAGCAGAATATTTACGTTACGTGGAACTATTATTTATTGATGTAGAGCTCCATCTTTGACATACCTATGTTTTGTAAATGAAGATACATACATAAGTGTACTTGCCTAAACATACACCCCTATTATATGGATAACATACAATATGTACTTTACGTGTTAGTTCGAAGAACTTAAACTGATTTCGCCGACCATGACCTATCTGTTATCGGCTCAAGTTTGAGATTACGATGATGAATAATAATATGTGTGTTATAATATCGACTGGAACCTTTGAATTGTTGGATTCTATGTCATAAAAAATATCAAATAAAAGGCTGAGTTAAAGAAGATAAAAAAAATCTACGAAAATGTTGTTGTTGTGGTTTAGAAATCTTCTTCTTTGAGCAAATCGCTTTGGTGTAGAGAGAGAGAGAGGAATACTTTTTTTCTTATCCCTATATAGCGGAACCAATAATATGCTAACCTTTCAGTAAGTTGACTGCAGAGATTTGTCAATCTTGCTAGTGTCCATGTATTAATTTATCACCAAAGCGGGTTCGTAGTAAGGAGTCACTCCTCACAACAATGTTGTCGTACTCTAAGGATTTAGTTGAAGGGCCGCGGGATCGATGGAAATAACCGTCTATTTACCGCCACCAGTCGCTCCCGACTTATACCGACTGTACAATTACTTGCCAGTAAATATACTGTCTTCCAGATGGTCATTGCTGTACGCGCGTCAAAATTCTACCGTGAGGTACCCACCGTGATTGTTGCGCATTATGGCGATTTAATAACGTCAACTAAATCTACAGCATTATTAACAGACATAATTTCTTACTAAAAACATATTAGTGCAAGTTTGTCAGCTGCCTACAGGTACAGACACAATAAATGAACACTCATAAAGTCGCACTCATTTCGTCAAAGGCAGACAGACGACACAAACGTTACGACACAAGCCATTCATCCTAAATGCATTTACATCCCTGAATAACATCGGCTGCTGTTGCATTCACATAGACAATGGCAATTGTTTGCGCGACGTATTTCGCCGTTTCGCGCGAAGTGACGGCGATGACGCGGCGCGCTGCTTATGTTATTTATTTATAGCTAGCGAGCGGCGAGCGGCGGCACCAGTCCACGCCGACGACGTTGACAAACAACTCGCATTAGCAGCATCTCGCCGCGGCCGTCGCTCGCTCGCAGAGGAACACGACCATTACTCCGCAAGTCCGCACATCCTCTGTTGTAATGACCTTCAGCACAGTGTCATTCGCAGCGTCCCGAATGACAATGACACGCGCGTGTATCATCTTTGTAGGCAGTGTAACAACAACATTATGTCTTGTCCTACATTATGTACATACGCTACATAGCTGTAGCTACACAAATACATAGCGTGTTTTTCAGCGTGTTGCTATGTGGTCTTGTTGGTTAGTACGCGGTTATTGTTTCGTAACAAGGTTCTAAAACAATAAAGGCAAATTCCTAGAGCTGACCTAACCCAACCGATCATTATTTGGCTATTACCCAACCTCCTTAACAATAAGCTCGAAGTAAACTTATAATAAAGCTAACAAATCAATACGTAACTTGATTCAGTGTTAACATCCGAGGCATTTCCAGAAGCTTTGACGTATTCTAAATGATGTAAGTAGTCAGAAAATTAATTCACAATTGTGGTTTCAAAATTAACGGAAATCGTAGTTGAATCCTGGCCAGTAAAGTCACCGAAGGACCTAAATTCATATTTAAACAGCATCATTATCGTTTCAGTAACAATTACACCTGTAACGTTTTGTGGTCGGCTGTTAATTATACTTCTACTCCAATTGGTTATTGTATGCTAATCGCCACTTCAGCATAAGTATATCTAATTACGTGTATAATCTTCATTCAAAATGAATTTTCTTTCTGAAAGAGACGCAGAGTTGCGCTTTCAACCGACCTCCTTGATTTTTCAAGTTTCAGGCAGTTTTGTTGTCAATGTCTCAACAAAGGGACAGCTTAGGAAACTAAAAAAAAACTAAATATACAGTAGAAAAATATATAAAAGAAGAAACTGACTGACTGATCTTCGATCAACGCACAGCCAAAACCACTAAGCCTGGAAGCAAATTTGCCAGAAAGGTTCCTCAAGTGACGTAAGTGAGCACTAAGAAAGGATAGGGACTAGGAAAGGATCCTCCAAGGGGGTAAAAGGGGCTTGAAAGTTTGTATGAAAAATCTAATTCCTTCGGCTAATATTCTTGAAACTTGGCATAAATAGTAATCTAAGTATATGATAAAGGTTTTTATTATTAGTTTTTCGAAACTACCCCCCAACGACGATTTAGGGTGTGCTGAAGTTTGTATGGAGGAATCTTATTTCTTGGGTTAAATAAACTTGACTTTTATATACCAACCTAAGTAATGAATAAAGTTTGTCATGGCGGGTGTTAAAGTTTGCTAAGAATATAACTGCTTAGGGTTTCCTTTTTAATGTAGGGGTCTAGCTCTAGAGAGTCAAAGAAGGAATTTTCGGCAATTAGACCTTAAAAGTGGTGAAAATGGGGCAATTTGTTTGTAGGAAAAATCTAATTTCTTTGGGGATAAAGTAAATAAAAATATTGACATAATAAGTTTTTTAAAACTACCCGCCACATAGGATTAAGGGGTGTTAAAGATTTTTTGATGAATCTTACTGTGCAATCTGGATAAAATAAATCAAAAATATAAAGATAAGAAAAGAGTGAATTGGGGTTGATAAAAACTCGGCCCCTAAGGGGCTAAAAGGGGTTATTAAGTTTTTAGAGACGGATTTTACTTTGTAGTGGTAACCTTAAATTTATTATCCTTTAAGTCATATAACGAATCGTCCCAAACCAATAAACCCTAAATATCTACAATACCCCATTTTGAGAGGTTCCGTACCCAAAGGGTAAAACCGGGACCCTATTACTAAGACTCCACAATCCGTATGTCTGTCTATTTGTCTGTCTGTCACCAGGCTGCATTTCATGAACCGTGATAGTTAGACAGTTGAAATTTTCACAGATGATATATCTATACTAATAATATTATAAAGCTGAAGAGTTTGTTTCTTTGTTGGAACGCACTAATCTCAGGAACTACTGGTTGGAATTGAAAAAATATTTTTGTGTTGGATATTTCATTTATCGAGGAAGATCATAGGCTATATACCATCACGCTACGACCTATAGGAGCGGAGCATAAATGAAAAATATTGCAAAAACGGGCAAAATTATTCATTTTTGAGAGCTTCCGTTGCGTGCGCTGCGTAAACGGTTTAAGTTACGCAAACATCATGTATATAGGTTAGGTAGGTAGCCACTTGACGTGAGCGAAGCCGTGTGGGACAGCTAGTGTCTACTAAAAACAGAATAAAATAAATATCTAAGTGGGGCTCCCATACAACAAACGTGATTTTTTTGCGATAATGTTACGGGACCCTTCGTGCGCGAGTCCGACTCGCACTTGGCCGGTTTTTTATTTCGATAGCTAATTTTTGGTCGCCTTTACTAATTGCAAATAAGAAAGTCATCTGTAGGATAACATACGAAATCACGCGAATGAAGTCGCGGGCGGAGTGCTAGTTAGTCATACATCTCCTCACTGCACAAAATTAATGAACAGATGATACCTTCCTGTCCTAGATCTAGAACATTCATAAAAACGGCAATCACTAAAATAGAGATTTGTCTTGCTTTCATTCTTAAAACCAATTAATCATTGTTGTAAAATTACGAAATTATTATTTTGTTTATTTTTAGAGTACGAGCAAAATTAAGTAGGTTGAACAGTAGGCCATATTTGTTTTTGCCATACACAAACACCTCACGTTTTCTAACTTTAGACGTCCACTTCAATGCATCCTGTTCTACATTCTCATCAACGCAACCTGAAGACGATGCATTACATAAAGTTTATTTACTCATGAGTAGGTACAGTAGATATGCCAGAGAAATAGCGAGATAAACAAGTCGAAATCCGCGAGACACGTCATTGAACCGTTTCGGGGACACAGACCGATATAACAAGTACAGACAAATAAAATTTCCTTCATGCTGCCACGATGCTCTATCTAGAATTCAGTCGATACTCCAATCCCACAGGTTACTGCGAACTTTTTCATCCATTTCTGTTGATACATTTTAGCCTCCGCATCTATTCTGAACCGTCTACCTCATGGTAAGCAACATTATTTGGTAAGAATACTAGGGTTCAAAAGGTTAAACTGACTGTTAATAGGAAAGCCCTAGGACCGTTTTATTATGTTAGTATGTTAGTTACAGTTAGTATGGGTGGTTGATCGTTAAAAGCAGTGTTGCTAGCACCCAGAATGCGTAATTTACCTGTTATATTAATTAGAGGTGACGCAAGGTTCGGGCGGGCCAGGCTGCCCACGCTCACCTTCCTAATTACGCCGCGTCTAGACGAGCCGCCAGCCTCCTCCCACACCCCAGGCCACCCCCTTATCAAATACGGCTTAGAATTTTGCACATATTTGTACTTATTCTGCGCGCTCTTTACGATCTTTTTCTGGGGCGTTACGAAAATATACCACATATACAGCAATACCTATGTGAACACTTCACAGTTTAGTTTAGGATTGATTAAGACTATTCTCAGCATGCACACTGCGCAAAAGAGTTCACTTATCGTTACGAAACTGCGACATATTTTTTTTATACAATATGCATTAGTAGGTCAGCATTGTTCTATATTTAAAGATTTGGGTTTATTCATTAAGATAAAACAAGATAAATGTAAGCCAAATTCATGATACGCAAAAAGTTCTGCACATCAGCTGGTTATCGTCTAGGTCTTCGTAGAGTCAATGAAGCAAAACGCGTCTCTATAATTTTTGTAGCACAGAAGGAAATAGCATCATACGGTCTCTACTGGTGTCACAGTGATTTCATAGTACAGAATACTGAATGAAATCTTTCAGAGGATAGATGTCGGTCTGGGCGATATTATTCTGTAAACTAAGTTATCTCTGTCACCTGCCAACAATAATTTGGCACAATGCACTACAATCAATGACTATATTTCTTGTAGGAGACAACCAAAACACTGCTGTTAAGTGTGTTAAAGGTAGATGTACCTACTCGTACGTTTTATTGATAAAAGCAAGAGACGGATAAGAATGTGTCTTCAACAAAATATAAAAGTCGGCTCCCGTAAGCAAATGTCTGTTGGTTCTGACTAATCCCAGAATCCACGAGGGATTTGTAATTTTAATACGACTTTATGAATACTTGCAGATTTCTTCGGTATTATAACATTAGTTCTACACGTGCGACTGCGCTAGCGTGCTGATTCATGCATATTTCAACGGTTAGATTGAGCGCTATCGTACATACTGATAAGTAGTTTTGCTTTGAAACACCTCATAAATTACATCCCATATACGGTACATTATTTTAACTGAATGTTTTTTTTTTTTAAATTGGATAATATTTGGATGTTCTGAAATAGAGCGTCTATTTCAGAACATCCAAATATCTCGTGCCATTGTCGTGATTACTGCACTCCGTTCCTAATTATCAGCTTCTTCACAAATTAGTATAATTATTCATACTATGATACTTTGTAAACCAGTTATATAAAGGTCGACTGGTAGAAAAAGCTTACGGCATTAAGTCCGCCTCTCTACGTTTGTGTGCATGAAGTATTAAATAATTAAATAAATCTCTTAATAATATATTTTTTTCCCTTTTCTAGGGTTCATTAATATGGATGGACCCTAATTTTATTACAATCTAGCCTTATAAATAGACTAATAAGTAATTTAATTATAACTTAAACTATTAAATTGTCTTTACTAAGAATGTGTCCAATAGCACTTTTCATAATGTCTCTATTAAGGCGAATACACTTCGTTCTTGTGTTTGTTTGGCAGCACTTTTTTACGTTACACTGTTAAAATTCACTAACACTAAACACTAACTCGAACGAACTCTTTTTAGTCTTCTCACTATGTTTGTGTGGTCGAGAAGCTGGATTGCCTCGACGTTCACATGCTGATGAAGTCTCTTTTCGTGAGCTTCGGCAAATTTCTGGATCACTTTTTCGATGAATTCAACTTTCAGGTCCCGATGGAGGTCATCAGTTCGTATGTACCAAGGTGCATTTACAATTGCCCTTAGCACTTTGTTCTGGAAGATTTAAAAAATCTTAATTATTTGAATCGAATCAAACATTATGCATTTTAGGAATAATACTTGCAATCTACTTTGATTAAGTAATTATGGCTTGCTTGATTCACCTTTAATCATGGCTGCAATTACCTTATTCACTACTTACAAACAATACTTATTATAAGTTATGAGTCAGATATAGAAAAATATGTAGAACATGATAAGGAACCAGAGCTAGATAACTCGGCAGATTAATCTCGTACAGGCGAATACACGAGAGCCTGTACGAGTAAGAGCCGTTTGTGTCGAAAAATATCTCTGTCTCGTGATCGTGATCAGTCCGCTGCGCTAAGATCTACTGTTCTTGCTCAATGTATAGCGAAATAGATTATTTGTTTCACAGCTTTTATGTCTCGAAAAGCCCGTATCCTAGGTACTTACGGTCTAAGTGTTTTTGTGTACTACACACAAGTATCTAACATCACGTACGCGTCGATTCATAGTGTTGAGCTTGAAATAGGTGTACTTCTTGGATATAAGACAGTAGTAGTAAACGTCGTAATACCCAGTAGGTACAGAGCACAGAGCAGCAGTCGTCTGCGACGCACAGACAGTTGATGCCTAACGTGATAATTGGCACTCTCCGTACTCGCAGCCGTCAGGGCACAAAACGCGTCAAACTTTTAAAAATGTGTTTTCGTTTCTCCGCCATGTTTTCAGTCACCGTCTGGTACTGATAAGAAATGTATTTATGTACCTACATACTGATTTATGATATTTGAATGTTTATACTTGCATTGAATTTAAACTAGTTTCACGCTTTATATCGCCATTACGAGGCGGCTACAACCGCGTTGATGTTTTTATTAAAACATTGTTTTTCATATCTCTCCGATTTCTATTCAACAGATAATATGACTAGACTGCTATCACCTCTGTCAATTTGCGTACTACTAAATAGATTATTATGACGCCGATCTGCCACACCTCTGCTCATGTACACTCAGAACTGAGGAAACGATCGAGTTCTGGTCGAACAAGTACAAGCCGACTACGCTTATGATTGAGTCCGCGATACCGTCGGATTGTCTACAAATTACAATTACACAATTGGCACCACAATACTGTCTAGTCAATAGTCGGCGTGGGCCCTTCTCGTTGATGTGTATCAATTCAACCTCGTTAAGATGTAGTATTTTAGAAGTGTCGGGCTAGTGGAGCGGCGCGAGACTAGGTCCGACGCAGCGCGGACTGGTCGCTGACAAGGCTGAGGCAGGTAAGCCAACAGTCGGCAAGCGAGTTCGCGCCACGTGGCCAGGTACCGCCAGCTGGAGAAGCTATTTCGGTGATCGGCGGCAGGCCCCGGCAGACCGACACCAGACGTCGCCGCCGCCCCCGCGCTCCTCTCAATCTCTAAAAATAACCGCACTGTGCATTCTTGGGCGAACGATGTCGAATTTTTGTCGAGTACGCGCGACCACATGCCGTTTGTTTTGGCCTCCACCGCCGACGGGAGCCCGCGTCCGCGCTCCCTGCTGCAGCACGAGAGCCGGCTCGCGGGGCGCGAGGCAGACGTGGCGCGACTGACGCATCCCTCGTGTCATTCATACATTACATTATATTCAGCAGCTGCATTACGTCCTCCGTGTCCACTAAGAAAAACATTTCTGCAGTAAATTCGCCATAGAACCAGAATAATTGTAATCACAGCCAACGGTCGACCGTTCTTTGTGTGGTACTATTAACCTAACTCTTATTTGATAAATAACATGGCAATAATATTTAAAAAAAACCTTTTAGAAGGCAAAACTACTCGTTTTATACTTGATTTTACGTGCTACGCCATCCTACAAATACCATACGTAGCTATATAATAAGTATAGCTCGCACAAAGTATGCTGGTACTGGTATGTATGTACATACCATACAATAATAATTAAGTTATGAAAACGTGCGCTCGGTTTTACTCCGGTCGGCCGTCAGGAGAGATATTCTGATTAAGCTTTGCTAAATTTAGCCCAACCACGCAAACAAACTCTCCAGCAAAAATAGAATGGCACATAATGCGAAACTGCATTAACTTAAGAATTTATAACGAATGTTTTGACATTGATTACGAAAATAAAGCATCATTATTTACGTAAAATGTATAACATATTTTTGTTTGACTACGTTTTCGAGCCTTGAAGCATGGCTACGTAGTGCAGTGTATACTGACGATATGTTGATGTACGTTGCTACGACACGTCTACGCGCATGCTACGTAACGCTACGAGCCTACGAGAAAATTAAGCATCAAAACAAAGTTATGAGTTGTGTAATTGTACTGATTCCTATTATATTTTATTTCATGTAATTTTTTATGATAACTGACATTTTCAACTCTTTTATTTTGTTTCTTTACGTAATTTAAAATGGTAAAATGACGAATTTTTTGTAAACCGGTTTCAATTCATGTTTATTTTCTAGAACTAGATTTTCTTAGAATGGTTACTGAAAATGAAAGCCTCTCGTAAGCTTCCACTTGCCTCTATATTTCAAGTTATGTCCTCCAACCACTCCATCCGCCTTGAATCCTCAAAATTATTATTTATTGACATAAATTGAGGGTTTTTCTCCTGTTGAATATGGCTCAACTTAGCTTTCACGCTGTGATCTAAGATCAATGTTACCGGTGACTTAGTTTGAATTGTGAATTTATGACTGTTCAAGCGTCCATGACTCATAAGGACGTGTTACATAAATTAGGTACCTAGCGTAAAAGAAGAAGGAAACTCAAAGGATGCGAAAAAACGTCCTATTCGAGTCCTATTCTTCAAAAATGCCCATTGTTCTGGTCATAATAGGATCCCAGCCATACAACAGGGTTGATGAAGAAGTTCGTTTATTTATACTAACTTTCTGTGGGTATCATAGGTATTTTAGTGTTAAATCTTCCATTGGCTGGTCGACCATTCTGCGTTGGTCAGTATTTAAAAAAATGCTATTCTTTTGGTGATTTTTTCACTGGAGAACATAAGGTGACGCGTACCGCCCTAATTGTAAACGAGTCCCCTAAATACTTCTCAGCACTTGAGCCAATTCCTCACAAATGCGGCTGATGTTGACAATGATTCTTTGTCTTTGTTAAACGTGTTAATTATTCAGGTCGATGTCCCGTTCTACGTCATTCATGAAATACTTATGTTAACGCTAATAAGTCGGATTGCAGGCTTTGCCGATATTTTAGACGTTTTTTTGGCGGTGGATTGTCATCAACCCATTTGGTTGTACATGATGATGAGTTATTGGCGACTAAGTACCAGACTCAGTACCGGTTATGATTCTTACGACTTAATGGCACGGTGTGCTATTGATTTTATCACAATCAGATAGTACGTTTGTAGAGACGACAAAAAGTCCACTTTGTAGGCATGTCTTGACAGTTACCAAATTCATGCAGCATGGGACATATTTATACAAAAGTCTTTGCTTACATAGTTATATGCCGATATTTTATCGTATATGTTGTATCACATAAGACTTATTTTCAGTCAGCATGACACACCGCGTTCTTATTTGAACTACTTACAAGATTATGGGATATTAGATTAACGAGTGTATTGCAATTTCTTTATCGATGGATATTTGTGTCTATTTAAGAAGATTTTGAAGTTATTTATAGTGGTAGATCGACATTTACTTGTTGAAATTTTAATTTAGAGTTTTTTCTTATTGAAACTTTAAAAAAACTTACATGTTTTAAATAATTTAGGAGGTAAATGCTAACAACGTTGAATTTATGGCGGAATTCTGGTCAAACATATTTAACTTGAAATCTTTGATCTATACCAATATTATAAAGAGGAAATATTTTGTTTGTTTGTACCGAATAGGCTCCGAAACTACTGGACCGATATAAAAAATTATTTCACCAATAGAAAGCTACATTATTCCTGAGTAACATAGGCTATTTTTTTATCCCGAAAACGGGTCCTGTGGGGTGGTCCACGGGAGCGAAGCCGCGGGGAACAGCTAGTACTACATATAGGTATAAAGAATTACAAGCACGAACAGGTAAATTTCTTTACTTGATAAAATAGGAACATGGTTCTCACGTACTTACAAATATTGCAAACATAGGTAAATTACCTAATTCAACAACAACGGAACAGTGTGCGAGTCAATTTTTTTTAACAAAAAGAGAAGAAAAATTAATAAAAAGAAGAGGAAACTCGGTATGTTGAAAATGGTAACCCATCCACGGACCGACCACGGCAAGCGTTGCTTAACCTTGAGGATAGACCCGTGCGGCTGTTATTATTTAGCCACGAGCTCCTCCGCGGGGGACTGCTAGTATTAAATAAAAAAAGAAGGTGAAATATGTAGGCAAACTTAATGCAACAATGCAATCTAAAATTGTAGCCCGTCGGGGACAGATTTTGAAATAAATTCAGAAATATTGAAACTAGTTCATCAGGCAGAGAATCTCACCGACGAGAATTCAAGGTTCCTGAGAACAAAAATTAACGCTGTGTCTTGCATCACTACACTATGCGATACTTAAATACCTATATATCTGCGTTTAAACAGTATGTCGGACATGTTTAAGGAATCAAAACACCCACCCACTGAAAATCAATCTCTTCTGAATCTCTTTTGAAGTCGTTGAAAACTTCGTCACAACGTTATTTATGATGACAGGTTTTATAACCATTACGCACTCGAACATTGTGTCACAACACTACAGTATTGCTGCGCATTTATCATAATTTAACATTATCTTATTTTATAGCGCAGCATGGTTATTTCACTAGTTACATATATTATGTTACCCCACCTGTGCGCTACTTGGCTCCCCAAATCTTTACAACAATTAAGTAAACGTCATCAAGGGCCGATTTCACCAATGTACTGTAATATTATAATATTATCTGTGACCAATGTAACAAAACGTGATGAGTTCAACTAAACTCAGTTTATGCGAATACAGTGGTCTGGTTGGTAGTTTCTCAGCGGTCTCAACCAAGCATACCCAGTTTATTTCAACCACAGATAATATAATAAGTACTAGCATACAGATGCCTCATCCCATACAAAGAAACCGAACCAACGCACACTGGTCCCAAATTAAAAAAAAGTGGACATTGATAGTAGACCGCTGATATTTTTTTTTATTGTTGATACAGTGATAACAGATAAGGCAAAAAAATATTATTGTCCTACTTCAAATACTTTTCTGTAAAAAAAACTTTTTTTTTGTATGCGAGTTATTACATTTTATTCTATTTCTCAAAAACCTTAAGCGATGTCGAGATGGCAATCACATATGTTAGAAAACTAATAATACTGAGTATTTGGCTCGAATAAACTTATTGCTTATCTCTGCGTACTTTCGAGATAATAGTGACAGAAAATAACAATTTTTTTTAATGTTAATTGTGCTTGAACATGAACAATAAATTGCTTTCGTTGGAAAACAAATTAAATATTTTTTTACAGAAAAGTATTTGAAGTAGGACAATAATATTTTTTTGCCTTATATGTTATCACTGTATCAACAATGAAAAAAAATATCAGCGGTCTACTATCAATGTCCACTTTTTTTAATTTGGGACCAGTGTGCGACGTAACCAGCGTTTTTCATCTGATTATACCGATTATTTTTTGTAAATCGATCGCGTTAGGTTCCGTTCCACGGCGATATATAGATCACCATCTTTATCCGTGAAACGGAACCGAACGTGATCGATGTACAAAAAATAATCAGTACAGTACATCGGGACAGTTTCTTTGTATGGGATGAGACACCACTGGTTGAACTAATCACGATTAGTTTCATTGGTGAAATCGGCCCTGACTACCTAATTCACCTAACATTCCAATTAAAGCTGTGATGCAAATGCAATAGGATCCGTTTATGTACAAAATATAGTAGGTATGTTTTATAAAGTCTTCACGGGCACGAGTTCATGACATTATTTTCTGTAGAGTCACCTTTAATCAGGATATAACCGCACTGACCTTTTAAATCGACAGATTCTTGGGTATTTTCGATCGAACGTCCAAACCCAGACATAAACACTTGATACGCGCAAGCTGTTGATTTAATTTAGGTTTTAGTATCTCTACTTAAAGTGTTAATGAGTTCAAATCAAACAAATTCTTTGTTTACTGATAACTGTTTGACTAATCAAGGTATTAATACAAAGTAGGTACCTACTTTTTAATCGCATTCGGTATATCAGATAAGAACGAAATTGTTCCCTATCAATTTGCCTTATGAAAATTGTATTTACGTAAGAAATAGTAACTTATTAGCATTTTTCAGACTACAGGCTAATGACTCAGCCACGTGTATCGTATTGTTCGGCGGTTTCCTTCTATTTTGTTTTACATAAAGTACGCATGTCAACTCAGAAAAAATACTTACAATAGAGCGTTGAAGGCCAAACATCGCACTCGGCTAAGCTTTAGTGGCAGTGCTTTAGATAGCATACAGCATCCACCACTAGGAATTCTTATTTCACTTAAAAAACAACCGTTCAGTGTAAATGCTTTGCGACAAAATTTAAACATACAGCCAAAAAACATTCAGGACAGCTATTAAATGATGGTAGGTTCAAACTCAAACAAGTTTGAGATTGTCAGTTTAATCGTACTTAATCGAAAACAGTGCAGTAACATACCTACTGTAAACCATAGATACATAAGTACAGTAATTTGTTCGAGGTCCGTTTGATGTCCCTGGTCGGGCAGTCTAGAGCCAGTTTGTTGTTCCGTAGTTTACTCAAATGGTTAAATATATAAATTTCAGTAAAACGCATTTTATTACAATTTTTAGTTCACACAATGCACAATGTTACGAATATATTATTTTCTTTTTTACCCGACTGCCGAAGGAGGGTAATGTGTTTATCAGTCTATTTTATGTTAAAGTTGTTTATGTTTTCTTTTTTATGTTTATGTTGTGTGCGCTGGCTTGTGTCAAATAAATGTGTTTTCTTTCTTTCTTTCTAGTTTAAAAAAGCCGGCCAAATGCTAGTCGGACTTGCGCACCGAAGGTTCCATGCCAACAGCAAAACTCCATCACCAAACTATAGAACAGATAATAATTAAGGGACAAAATAAACTTTGCCTTTGGAAAACTGTTGTCCCCTTAAATGGACATGGACGCACTGGTCGCAGTCAGTTTACCTACAGCAAATAAGTTATTATTATTATTAGTTTTTTTTTATAGATGTACGTAGTTACAAAGGAGATTGCCCATACACACGCCCCTTATGAGGTATCGTGTCTGCGATTTCAATATTATCCAAAAATAGGATTTATATTTTGTGTTTTTTCCCATCCGTGTCCCTTTTTTACCCGACTGCCGAAGGAGGGTAATGTGTTTATCAGTCTATGTATGTATGTATGTATGTTTGTTCCTATAAGGCGTTCCAGAGACCAAACGCGATGGCCGATTTTGATGATTCATACGTCAATCAATGCGTCTTAACCCTGCGAGTGTCATAGGCTACATTAAAATTGGATAATAGAAAAATGGCGGATTTTGGGTGCCATATTGTGGGGACCCAAATTTTTTTTTCTCCAAACCCATCGTGTGGGGTATATATAAATAAAGGGTTTTAAGAGGTGATTTCAAAATATATATCACTTATGTGTTTAAATGTATCTAATTCGAATAAAACTAACTAAAAAGTTATATATAAAAAAACTTAATTCAAAAAATCAAAAAACCCGACTGCTTCAAAAGCGAACTAAAAAGTCGTAAACAAGGAAAAAATCATGCTGTGCAGGCGGAGGATACACCAGATTTTGGTCAGCCAGCCCGCGAATATGTATCCTCCGACTGCACAGCATGATTTTTTCCTTGTTTACGACTTTTTAGTTCGCTTTTGAAGCAGTCGGGTTTTTTGATTTTTTTAATTAAGTTTTTTTATTTGATCTGAGCCGTGTCCTTTACTTTATATGTTCAGACAACAACAGATCAGGTTCCTTTACATGGACATTTGTATGCACCTTATTGTATTATATCAATATCTCGTGAAACACGTTTTTTTTTTTTTTTAGTATAATCTGAATATAACGTGTTTTTCTACAATATACAACCCAGTTCATCAAGACATGTTACATCATGGTTGTAACCATTGTTTCAAAGGGGCCCAAGTTCCCTTACATATTAGGCATTCTCCTTTACAGTTTTCGGACTTTTTCCTTTATTTACACTCAGTATAAGATATTGCTTCTTTCCTAATTTCATGACTCTACAACTGAAGGAACTCGGATGGGCTTTAGTCAGTAAAAGTATGGCACGCACTCCCGCTTCACCCAGAGCGCGACAAGTAATTTTATGATTTTCCAACTAAAAAAAAAGGTATACGGGAAGTACCATAGAGGTTTATTCCCTTGCATTGCAATTCGTAAAAAAAATGGCATTAACGGCCATTTGCCGTCATCGGTCAACTGGGGATCTTCTAGCGTATGCCATTCACATCTGGAGTGAGGCCATCGAGGCTTTTGACAGGGTCTGGCATGAAAGCCTTATTGGTAAGCTTCCTTCATTCGGTCTGCCCAGTGGTCTGTGCGATTGGATTGCAGATTTCCTGAGGGACCGGTCCATCCGAGTGGTTATTGATGGCCGCTCGTCTGACCAACTGGATATTAATGCCGGGGTTCCTCAGGGATCGGTGCTCTCAGCAACATTGTTCTTGCTTCACATAAACGATCTGCTAAAACCCGGCACCTTTGGGTATGCGGACGACAGCACTGTTGCTGAGAGATACGTCTCCGACGCGCGCGCTACTGGGCCTCAAGTCCGGTCTCTGCGAGAGGCCATGGTTGGGCGCTTGAATCTTTCCTTGAAGGCAGTCTCCGAATGGGGCGATGCCAACCTGGTCAGTTTCAATGCTGCTAAGACCCAGGCGTGTCTTTTTTCCGCTAAAAGGAGCCAGTTCCACCCGGCTCCTTCTTTCCGAGATGTGACCGTGCCGATAACGGACCGACTTGAGCTTCTTGGCGTTACGTTGACATCGACCCTCAATTTTGGTCCATTCATTGAGGCAAAAGCTCAGCTGGCTGCCAAAAAGTTGGGGATTCTTGCGAAGGTGAGACGGTACTTCACCCCAGAGCAGTTGCTTAACTTGTATCAAGCGCAAGTCAGATCATGCATGGAGTACTGTTCTCATCTCTGGGACGGATCTGCCAAATACCAGCTGGATGCACTCGAGTCGATCGAAAAACGAGCCAAGAGGCTTATCGGCAATGAGATACTGGTCGAGTCTAGGCTCCAGAGCCTTGAACATCGGCGCCGAGTTGCCAGCCTGTCGGTTTTTTATCGGTTACATTTCGGGGAGTGTGCGTTGGAATTGCATGAACTGATTCCTCCTAGCCCGTTCCATCATCGGACTACAAGACGTACGGCGATGCGTCATCGATACATGGTGGACATCCCACCCATACGCACCAAACGTTTTGGGAACACTTTTATTATACGAACAGCAAAAGAGTGGAATTCCCTGCCTGAGTCTGTGTTTCCCGATAGCTACAACCTGGGAGTCTTTAAGTCAAGAGTGAATAGGTTACTTCTAGGCAAGCGTGCTCCATCGTCGACCACATCATCGCTTACCATCAGGTGAGATAGTGGTCAAACGCAAGACTATTACATATAAAAAAAAAAAAAAAAAAAAAAAAAAAAAAATTGCCTTTAGTTGATTTAGAAGTTAGATTTTCCCAGCTAATAAGGGCTGCAAATATGATATTAATTTCAACTTGATATCTCCAAGTGTTCCAGAGAAAAATTCTTGACACACGGACAAACAGCGATAACTGAACCCTAAAAATAATTAAATAATTAACTCTCCGACTTATTTGACCATTTGTGAGACTACGGCTTGATGAAAAAATGCATTTTACCGAATTTTGAAACCAAACCAACCATTGGTTTACTACGGAAAAAACAACTGGGCGTTAGTAGGCAGGTCAGTTTCAGTAATAGCCAGAAATCTGGATTGTGAACAGACGGCACCTCGGTGTAGGTACTCGTATCTACTGTATCTAATACAACTCCGCTTATGGCGTGATGTTATTTTAAGTTTATTGCCTTATAGGTACCTACGTGTCAATTACACCCAAAATTAAATGTACAATACGTATCTACTTGCTACGCAGTAGGTCTGGACAGATGTATACTAAACAAATAAGCCAGGGCCGGGTAAGCCATTTCGTTTGAGACTGGAGAAGTGCTGAAAGCTTGGAAGCAAGCTAAAGTAACCTGTGCCCAAAAAACCCGACTAAATAGAGCTTTTATAATCAAAGCAATAGAGTATAATTTCAGTAATTTCTATTCAGTAAGTTGGGGAGCGAGTATTCATATAGTAAGCTTAGCATAACTCGCTGCGAACATAATCCTTAGTGACCAGCAATGCAGATTCCGCCGAAAGCCATCAACGGGACCTTCTAACGTAGGTATGCCGTTCACCTCTGGGGTTAGGCCATCAAGAAGCACGAGGAAGCACTGCCCGTTTCCCTTAACATCTGGAAAGCCTTCAACAGGGCATAAACCCCTGGCACAAAAGCCTTATGAGTAAGTAAGCATCACTCATACCGTCTACTCGCTGGACTATATGCGATTGGTTTGTAGACTTCCTGAGAGATCGTTTCATCTGAATGGCAATCGAAGGCTGTTTATTCGACCAATTGATAATGAATGCCAAGTTCCCCAAGAGTTTGAGGTCGGTACTCTCCACAACTTTATTAATAATTTGCTAATGCCCGACTAGTTACTTTGGCAATGCAGACGACAACGCGAACCAGTTGTGACTCACTGGTCCAGTCCCTTCGAGAGGTACCTATATAATGGTTGAGCACTTGAATTTCTCATTTGAATGGAGCATAGCTAATTTGGTCAAGTTCAGCGTTAATAAGACCCAAGAGTGTAATTTAACGCAGAAGGGTCCTATCCGATCTCTTGACGTAAGCCATGGAGGTTCGCTGCATATTTACCGGATTCAGATTGCATTCCATACCGTTCTCAATAAATGCTCTAAGTCCCTGCTGTAACATAAGGTATATATTAGTAATGTTTGGTAAAACAGGAGGTTAGCCTTCTGTCTGACGATATAGACAGGTATGGGCTGGTACTCAATATGCCAAATAAAAGCATTCTTTTAATTCTCGAAAGCATCAGGAGAATTAAATGCCATGATTAATAAAGCCAGACACACGAGAGATCCTTTATTATCCCGGTATTTCATTTGGCATTGAATGTTGAATCTGAAAAAAAATGGTTTTCTTATTATTATTTCACGCAAAATGGAGTGCATCCGGATAATAATAAAACGAAAATTTAAAGTTGGCATTAAAAACGTTTAGTTTACCTTTTTGAAAAATCAATTATCTGTCAAAAAATCAAAATCGCTGACATTTTAGAGATGTTATTGATGTCCAAATTCATTGAATCGATATTTTATATAATATGAAAATCGATTAGATGATATCGCAGTTTCTGTTTAACTTTTGCTTAATTTGAAACTTGCATTTTTCAGAGTGGTGGTGGGCGGGCGCATGCGTTGGCGCCGCTGTGCTGGTGTGTGCGGCCGCGGGCGCGCTGGCCCGCCCGCACCTGCGCCGCCGACACGCTACCGCCGCAGCCACCGCCGCCAACCCCGTGAGTCGTTGTCATCACTATCTTACACATGGGTATGCCCACACCGCGGTCATCATATTTATCATTATGAGTACACACAGCTATAAAAAATTACAAGTTTACTACATTACGCTGTGAAACTTAGTAAAGAAAGTAAAACATGCACCCATAGCATGTATTAGTGAGTTTTACTTTCGTTTTCTTCTTCTTAAATTTAATTATTTTTATATTTTTGAGCCAGCGACTAAATAGCCTCCACCGGCTGTGTGTACGCTGGTTTTAGCCCAGTAGGTTGCCGGTCATTTGTTGGTAAGTAGCATTCTTTAGCTCATCAAAGGTGAACGGTCGCTTAGGATACTCCAGCATGTGAAACATGGTCTGATCAGAAGCACCGCACTCACAATGGGTATTGGATGGGTCCGCAATACAGCGGAAGCTTCGTTTCCTCGGTTTTTTTTCTTACTTTTCTCGTTAGGTTGTTTATCCTGAAATGCCGATGGTCAGATTCTTCTTACTCCAGATCCAGAGCAAACTGGTAGAATCTCTCATGATGTGCGTGGGTACAAATTCAAATGTTGGTTACGCTAGTATACCCTATCACACTGTTTCCTTGGTAGGTAGATACTACTAGAGTTAGTAATTTTCCCAAAGATTTCTGGATCTCCTCTGTGGTATCTGGGTAGGTACTATGTTTTACGTAGAATTAATTTAAACTTGTTAAGTATTCATCAGTAGTCACACATACCTTACACCTCACATACACCTTTTTAGATTAGGTTTCCCAAAAAAAGAACTAGTTCGTCAGTACCAACGGTTTTGTTGGGTTTCTTTGAGATAACAATATAATGTAGTGTAGTGGAGATTTTATTTGTGTGGCTTAACATACCGGATGGCCGGAAAATCAAATTGACCTAAAATAATGTAAATTGTATTTATGTAAAATAGTCGCTAGAACTGCCTCCCGTATTAACTTTGTTGTATGGTATCGCTCCAGTAGTTACTAAATATGCATTTAATAAACTAAGTGCATAAACTAAACATTCAATATAGTTAAGAAAAAAACGGACACCTATGATTATTGGTTACGTACATTCTATGACTACAACTCGATCATTGAGCAATGCCAACCGTCTCGTCTCGCGAGCCGACTAACGCGTCATCGCTCACTATTACAGTTATGTATAGGTACGCATATATAACAACTACGACGGTAGCAGCAATCGAGCTTCTCTTACATGTGTGCCAGCTCATATGCACACACAATCACACACGGTACGCTCACTATCATATACAAACACACTCACTCGCACTAGCTACATCGTATCATCGCACCTACCGAAGTACCGATTGAGCACACAAAGTGAACTAGACAGATTATTTGTATGTGTGAGAGAGTAATGTTACACACTATGAACTCTTTAGTGTGCGGCGACATCGGGGCAGCCGGTGCACCGCCCGCCCGCCCGTCCTCCCCGCTACGCGACTGCGAACACCGCGCCGCGTCCGTTCGCGTCATTGAACAACAAGACTCGCTCGATGGCAGGCGTCTTTCTGCCAATATGAAAAAAGGAGTTAAGAAACTCCATCACAAAACACGCGATAGTGGAATTTATACGTTATTCTTAATTAATAAATAATTTTATTTTAATAGTGTTAATGCCTTGAATAACATATTTTTATTTATTAGTGAATGATAGTTAATTATTGTAAACGCGCTAATCTCTCTATAGTGCTCTGTGATTGTTTTGTTTAAAATATTTACAGCTTCAACAAAACAAATGCAAATGTCAGTGACTGTGTAGTGTAATTATCAAACAGAACATATATGTTCGGGATCGATTCACTTATTTGTGACTCGATTAGTGTGCCATCGAATTTGGATTTAAGCCCATCACTAACTGTCATCCATAGGTGGAAAACCTACAAAAATTGTGGACGACACTGTTTCAAATAGTAAGTAGTGTTGATAAAGTGATAGTTGTAATTTATTTTGGGTACAGAATTAATTTAGTACAACGTCAGTAAATATAGACAAATGTTGCCATTATTTTTGGTTTGATAACAGTGCAAAATTTTCAACCGTAAGCTAGTAAATAATAAGTGGAATATGGACAGAATAGAAGAATGTTTGTACTGGAGCCGAGTGAGGCCCGAGGCGACTCGGATGGCCGCGAGACGGCGGGAGCGTGCCAAGTGATAAGAGGCGCGCCGATAGCGACGTCACACCCAGACGTTGTTTGTGTGAATTTAAATAAATTTTCATGACAGACAGTTCCGTAATCACCTCTTGCTGTATCATAGTCGTGACATGCCAACTCGATAATATGTGCACAACTTGAAAATATGCTCATCAAAAACAGTGGGTATACTCTTATGGTTACAAAAAATATATTAATCGTAATGTCTATTCATTCATACAAGATACCCTTTATAATTCTAGATTGGAAAGCATTCAGAAAAATGATGTGTCAATATTGAGTATAAAGTAGAGAATCACTGATTACAATCTTATCATAACAAAAAGGTTATGTATTTTATTCAAGGAATCAAATTGAGAGATAATGTTGTCTCAGTCTAAATAGTATTCTAATCTAAAATGGTAAATACTAAAACATTTATCCTTGCAGTGTAGTAAACAAATTATAATTGCATTTTCTTTGGTTTATAGCTTGCCTTTAAGTCTGTTTGTCGAGTAAAATCTACATTCTGTATGCAGTACTTTGGTTATGAACATTTGTAAGTTTTATTACCTTGGGAAGTGCATTAAAACCACTATTCTATACATATGTTTACTTATATTTGTTATCTTGATAAGGAAAATGGAAACAAAAAGATAAAAATGTTAATAATCTATAAAAATTGTTGGTGATTCTGATGACATTTCAATAGGATTTTGTTATCATATTGCAGAATCTAGAGAGAAACTAAGTAGCACTCAGTAACAGCATGCTTGAAGTTAAATTATCAGTGACATGTTTAATCTGTCTAGTATTTACATGTTCAATATGATCATGTTTTTAGGTTATTTCTTATGCAGAAGCGCTGCAGTGTGCATATTCTGATCTGATTCTGAACACAATACAGAATGAATATATGTTGCAGCTACATACATAAGTGTGTATGCATTGCAGACACAAAATGATGCACAGAAAAGACTTAAAATGTTAAATGTTCATACCGTATTAGATATCTGATTATTAGCAGTTTTATTCACATAATGCAGTGAATGAAACAAAATGATAATAATGTTTAAATCTCTCTGATCTGTAACTCTAAAAACACTAATATTATTGAAATTTCTATCATGTCACCATGTATTACACACCGCTCAAATTGTTTGGTTGCATGAAGATTGCCTGTAGGAAGCTTTAACTGGAATATGATAATTAGACATAAAACAGTGGCTTATTCTTTTACATAATGAGATAACCAATTGCTTGCCCATAATATTCATTGAATATCTGTTAAGGACATTGCCCTTTCCAAGTAATATTTTGATTTAGATAACTATAATCATTTAAATGATGTCTGTTTATGTTTCAGTCTTATCAAAATATTAGTTTGTATTTGTGAAACATAATGTCATACAAAAACACCTTTCTCAGTTGATAACTGATTATTCATCCAAACAAAAGAATGCTGCAGTGCATTGACCTTTTATTCTATACCTAAATACTTATTTACTATTTCAAAGATATCAGAAATTATCAATAACAAGAGTTAAAAACACATGATATACTTACTGAATATTGTTATACCCTTATCTTTTTTAAATTATTATGAGAAAAAGAAAAAAAAATGTTGATCAACAGTAAAAAATAGCCTTACTCTTAATAAAACAGTATTAAATTGGTTATTTCTGAGTTATACATGAAACAAAGTATTTAAAAAATGAAGGTACTATTAACAATCAAGCATGTAATGATGAAATAGATAATAATCAATTGTTGTAAGACTTGTCACAAATAAACCTAAAAATAGCACACATTCAGGTATTTTCTGCATGTTGTTTCGCAAATAGGCTGTTAAAGCAACTCATACAAAAACCAATGATTCCTACAAATGGTCCATAAATCTGTTTAAACCAATTTTTGTTGTCAGTGAAAAAAAAGCACCTGAAACTGAAGTACTCTACTAATTTGGTGTTTAATAAAGATTATTCGATTTAAATAGATCATTTATCTATTAAAATAGAATATTCTTTATTTTACAACAAATTAGATTAGGTACCTGCCATTTCAGGTTCTAGAAATGTTAGCTAACATTGTTCCTTTCCTTTTATATGTTTTCATCTGAGTTTTCATCAAACACAATTCAATCTTGAAGACATGTAATTAACTCTTGCTAGTATATCAACACCAAAGACTCTTATTTATCTTTTCTTTGAATCGAAGGAGTTTACATTCAGCATACATTATTAGAAAATGTTGTAGGAATTATCTATAATAAATGGTTCTAAGGTGTTAACTATTCTTGTAGAGTAGAGTCAAGTTGATGTATATGTGTTGATTAAAGAAAATAGTACTTACAGCTGATCATAAATAGAACTCAAATTAAATGAAAAAGTTGTAGATTATAAACAAAACCTCTAGATGCTGACCGAATATTTGGGTCCCAAACTAAAATTCTCAATAATCAAAAATTTTAGATAATCTAATTTATTTCAATGCAATCTAAGTTCAATTTAGAATAATTAATTGAATTAATAATAATACATATCAGTTGCAAATAGACTGATAAGTTGTTCCATATAAAATTCCATTATTGCTTGAGGTAAAATTACTCCAATTAATAATGTATAATATCCTGTTTAGATAAAGTATAATCCTCCTTAATGAGAGTAGGTATTACTTGAACTCTGTGTTATAAAGATATTGGCATAAATAAATTAATTAACAGTCATGTTTTCTGCATAAGGATAAAATGTAATACAAACAAAACATCTCATAATTATTTTCTCTCCGCTATTCAAAGTTTAACAGAAAGGTTGCAACAAATCAATGATTAGGATCTACAAAACATTATACAACTATGATGCATCATAAGTTACAATCAGCTTTGTTAACTATAATAATTTAGCACCAGTAAATAGGTCAATACAGTGGCCATTAAGTGAACAATGCCTTTGTCCATTAACTAAGCCCTAGCTGTGACCAATTGTAGCCGTCATGGCTGTAGTCCCAGTATGTGAGGCTTGAGCAGTTATTACATTATGTAGCGCACCTAAAACTATTTTATAACTAGTTGCCGCCCGCGGCTCTGCCCGCTTTGTATTTGTACTTCGCCCAATATATCTTATAAATCACTATCTTCTGCCAGTGGCGTCGCCCGCGTTTATGTCCAAAATCATCCTGAGGGAACATGTTCCCTGGATAAAAAGTATCCTATGTGCTGCTATTCATGACGATAATCTAGCTCTGTGCAAAATTTCTTCCATATCTGTCCAGCCGTTTGAGGGTGAAGAAGTAACAAACACACACATTCACAAACTTTCGTCTTTATAATATTAGTGTGATCATGTCATTAGGTTCAATGTTTCCTATCTACTAACTAGTAACAATTTTAGGCCTGAAATTAATGCCGAACCTCTCAAAACTGAAAAACTCAGTTAATTCTGTCCTGGAAACCTAACCCTTAATAACTATGTTGGTGACATGACCGTTAAGACGTCTATATCCATACGAGAGTAGTTCTTATAGTGATAGAATATTAACCCCGAGGATAACCACATAAGTGAGAGTAGTGTGTTGTGATTTGCAGATGCTCTCGGTACAAGTGCCGGGGTGCGCGGGCATGGAGCGGCTGGGCGCGCCGGGGGGACCGCGCCTACGGCACGATCACAGACATCACCATTCCACATTGTAAGTATACCTTCAACTTTTCTTCTTTATCTGTCCCGGCGCTTTACTATCAGTCGCCACCCTAGGAGCAGTGGGGGCCAGTTGCCGTGACTTACAAGTAGTAGGTCGTGGGTTCGAACCCAGGCAGGCGCTTTACTTTGTGTGAATTATTTTTATCATCACTGCTTTCAAAACGGTGAAGGAAAACATCATGAGGAAACCGGCAACTTACCGGCGTCTTAGAACCAAAAATTCGAAGACATGTGACATCCACCAAGCCGCACTTGGCCCGCGTAGTGGATTACGGTACGGCCCATTCCCTCTCACAAAGAGGAGGCCTGAACGCACAACGGACCAAATGAGAGTCAGTGCGGCAAAGAGGCCCATTTATCCTATCCTAGTCGACACCTTAGATTCTGGCTTAGAAAAATTGCAGAGGCTGGGAAAGGTGTCGTGAGCGAGTCATGAAAAAATATAAATTTGTGAGAATGTTAGTTCCTAACCACTCTGTCTTCCCCTTCGGAGCATACTGGCGTGACCTTATGCCCCATACCTACAATAATGATAAAGCCAGCGATCGTCTGCTGTTAGTGTTGCCTTACTTCTCATTACACGTCACAATAATAACACTCCACACCAAATACCGTGTATGCTTACATGAATGTGTCATGCCTTACTTACTCAAAACAATACGAGTTCTCGGTTCAGATAAGAAGCACGTAGCCCACGTTTTTCTGTCGTGCTGCAATAACAACGTCACATTTACCTATGACGTGTCAGCAAAAGCTAAACTAAAAGCTACCAAATATTTTTCTAAAGACAAGTAGTGAGAGTGCTGCACCGAAAATGAACCTAAGCGTATCTGTCGAGTACTTAATGGATGTAACAGTTGCTTGTTGCAATGATGTTGCAGAAATACACAATATATCTAGTTTCTAAAACATTGTTGCTACTGCTTCTGACATAATTACAAACATCAGCCTATATTTTTTGACTGCTGGGCAGGTCCAGCCTCTAATGCCATAGTTCATAGATTTTTACAGTAGAAGCTGACCCTTGTTTGTCTCGTCATCTTCGCCTGGTCTTCCATGGCTTCACTTTTCCCCTATTTATGAATGTTATTCAACTCTTTTTAAGCACCTCTTGGTTATTTCGCCCATATATGAAGACACGGTAATAATAGAATGTCTGTAATGTTCCAGGGAATGGGAGAAGCAGCAAAGGTTGCAGGCGATGGTGGGGCGGCTTCAAGAGATGGTGGAGCAAGAGACGCGCGCGCGGTCCGCAGCCGCGGCCGAGAGGCTCGGTCTCCCGCCCAGCATACAGTTGCCCGACGGCGAGTACGGGCAGGACGTGCATCTACAGTTACGAGTCCCTTATCAGGTAATTAAAATGCTCCTCAGTCGTTACAGATCAGAAGGCCGAAAGTTTGACTACCAGACTTGCCCAATGGTATCGTGTTACCCAGAAATTGTGTAGATCAAATGTCAGTTGTTACATGTAAAATACCAGTATTGAGCAATTGTAATTACGACTGGAACTCGACTTTTACATAGTTGGTAAAGGGTAAGGGAATTTTGGTTATGGCGGGCAATCTCAGCAGACACTGGAAACACAGATGCACTCATAGACAATCGCGGTAACAATTACATATCTTTGTAAACGAACTGCTACCTACCAAGCAGCAGTGCTCGGTTTCGGTTTGAGGAAGCGACAGCATTGCAGACACAATAAATGAGTCAATTCAGCTTGATTTCGGGGACAGCATCGCATTAGCGATAGCTCTAGTATTCCAGAAGTCTGTTGGACCACGTCCGTACAGACACTTGAGTTGACGTACCACCAGGTGGGACGTCAACTTTTTTGCCATACAGTAACATAAACCTTTACTTTAGATGAACATTTCTATCATCAACTCAGAGCTGATTAAGCCCCAATGGTCACCCATGGGGCCGGATCTCTAAAAGGATTAGATGACTGACATTGACCCTTGACGTTTGCAGCAAGCCGAGCTGACGAGAAGCAGCTTCCAGCCTCCACCGAACAAGTGCGTGAGCGACGTGCCGGAGTGGGCGGGCGGCGCGGAGGCGGGGCTGGCGCGGCGAGCGCACGCGCACGCGCACGCGCACAAGAAGGACGGGCTGCTGCAGAAGGCCACGCGCTGGTGGGTGCGCATGGGCGCGCGCAGCCTGCCGCCCGCGCCGCCGCCCTGCGTGCTGGTGCCGCGCCGCGCGCCCGAGCCGCCGCCCGACGCCTGACGCCGCCCCCCCGCCCCCGCCCCGCCAGGCCACGGACCATATCACGCTTACATTCCATTATCGGGACGGAGGCCGCGCGCGTCCCGGAGTATTATAGACTTGGTATTTATTTGTTCGGGAGCGCGCCGCCGGGCCGCCCGCCGCCGGGCCGCCCGCCGCCGGGCCGCCCGCCGCTGGGCCGCCCGCCGCTGGGCCGCCCGCCGCCGGGCCGCTGTTCCTCGCGCCGTCTAAGAGTTTCGCGAAAACTAAGACTGAGATAAAGTAAAAAGATATAACGTTATAAAGTCTACGTTGAAGTATGTTGTCTTAGGTGAAATTGATTCAGATAGAAACGATTAAAGGTATATTATAATATTTAATGAATCCTTCGACGCCGCCCCGGTGATATCGTGTATTGCCGGGGCCGTGGCTGAGCTGATGTCTTGCAGTGTACAGTTTCATGTTTAAGTGACCTATTTTAAAGTTTAATTTCTATCCAGCAGCTATAAATCTGTGTTTAAACAACTTTTATATTTATTTATAATTGTATGTAAAGGATGCATATCAGTACAGTAAACGCAAGGAATATTAATTTACGTTGCATAGTTACTATTTTATTGTAAATATCGTCTCTAATTTAATATTATTAGATTAATTATGGCCGAACGCCAGAACCCGGGGGTCTTTTCAATTGAGTGTTTGCTACATTCCATATTTATGTTGAAATATTCTCGATAATACTTACTGTACTAGTTGCTTCCACCTGTCTACCTGTAGTCCTTGTATGTCTGTGTCCAGTATCACGACTGTCTGTAGTCCCGCCGGCCGCCGGTCGCCGGTCGCCGGTCGGTACCTAGTCATGCTGACAATAATTGACTATCGATTAGTGACTGATATTTAAAATGCAGATGAATAGAAATCTCATTAGAAAATAGACATAAAAAGAAAAATATTAAATGAATTAGTTATAAATTAGCTGTTTATTATTTATATTATTCGGTGCGCAGTGCATGTCCTGCATGTAGTGGTGCGCAGCGGCTGTCTGGTGTTTGTACGACATGTTAGTGCGAGCTGGGCACTACCTGTGTGCAGAATATGTGTTGCGGCCGTTATTAAAGTGTCACGACAGTCATTAGCTTGTTTACTATCCATGATATCACCAACAGATCAAGCGGTGTTTTGTCACGACCATTGTTTTACACACTTGCTGAGAGAAACACCGTTTGTCTGAGTCCATGGAGCTGCAATGGGCGCTCGCCTCATCCATTTTTAAATCGATAGTTTGCAGTGAACACTTGTAAATTTCCTGTACATAATAATAATAATGTCAAAAGTGTTTTGATTTACGGGTCTTAAGCCTAACATTTGCCGTTAGTTAGCTACAATGCTGGAAGCTAAGTATTTTACAATAAAATGGCGCAATATATTTAACTTTTAACTGTTATAAATATAGCAATTTTCACAAGCTTCGAAACACTTAAAAATATTATATTAATTTAGATGTTAAATTCTAGTCGCTACCACATGTAGTTTGATTGTATCCCAAAAATGTTTTGTAAATTATTTATGAAAGCTTGGGGATGTTCACGTATTTATAACGTTGTCTGGAATTGTATGCAGCACAATACAAACAAAGGAAGTAAATTGAAATGTGCCCTATTTTCCAAATACCTTTTAACATAAGTACGTTGTTGTTACTTAAGAGATAGTGTGATCGTATGCGTTGTATGTATGAGCTAGAGCGAACAATCCTTTGTCTGTATCGTTAGTAAAATGGCACAAAAGTCGGCGCATTTTATTGAATCTATTACATTAACAGCATTGGAATGCTACACGCGGCCATTTTAACGGACTGAAACATAATGTAATGTTCAAAATATTAAAAGAAACAAGTAATTATAATTACTTAAACTGATTTGTTTTGTATATTTATTGTTTGTCTTCGATGTTTAAATATGGCGATTGATAAATAGTTCATTGAAAGACAATTTAGTATTTATTTTAAACTATTTGTATATACTTAAATATAAATATATAAGAAACTATTGTTGTGGCCTACACCTTAAAATAGAGGGGTCTGTTCATCACACAAACAGAAGATGCCATTGGAGTGAACAATGTGCATGCAACGAATCTCTCTATCGAGTTTCCTCAGAGCTATGAGAGAAATGAATTGAACATCTTCCCTATGATCGAGTTGTACAGTATTCTGCATAACAGGACAAAAATATAGAAATTAACTTTCTCATTTCTATATTTTTGTTTTTTATTTTACGGTCACAAGTATTCTAATACTTAAAGCAGCTTATTATTTTATTATGTCCCGCCATGTCTTTTTGTTGCCTTAAAATTATAATTAGTGTCGAAAATGCTATTTTAGCAATTGTTGTACAAAATGCTGATGGAAATATAAAAGTTGTTTAAATAGTCTCACAGAATAGATATTTAATCTAGATATCAAACAATATTCCATTTGTCATATTAATAAGTAAAAGCAGACGCAAATGTTTAATAATAAAAGAAAACTGCATTAAATTATGACCTACCAATAATGAACAACGATTTTCATTTCCAAATTCCATAAATTAAATATTGATAACCTTTTAAATTGCTCCAGTATATCATTTATCCCAGTAAAAAATTGGCAATGTCAGTGGCACAGCAAATTACAGGACTTACGATCTACCACACAGCAGTAGTAACAGTTGCACTGCGAAACCCACCCTTAATACTAAGTTATAAAGGCGCTATCAGTGCAAATTGTTACCGTGGACTTACAGTTGAACTGTGCTTTCCCCCTTTGATATTATTCGAGCTTTTTCTATAAAAACATTTATTGGAGTTGTTGACCCTGATTGCCGTGACCACTACTAACGAAGCCAAGGGCGTCGCCAGCCGTTGGACCAGGGGGGTCTCAGAGCTCTTACGGACGTCCGTCCGCATCTTAGATCAGAAACTTAGTATTAGAAAGCTATAATTTGGCATGAATATACATATATGTGTATTGAATAATAAGCTCCTGGAATACCTAGAAGACGCCAATACGGCTTCCGCCGAAATCGGTCTACTGGGGATCTTCTAGCGTATGCCATTCATATCTGGAGTGAGGCCATCGAGAGCCACGGGGAGGCGCTTGCTGTCTCCCTTGACATATCAAAGGCTTTTGACAGGGTCTGGCTTGAGAGCCGTATTGGTAAGCTTCCTTCCATCGGTCTGCCTAGTGGTTTTGAGTGACTGGATGCAAACTTCCTGAGCGATCGTTCCATTCGAGTGGTTATCGATGGCTGCTCGTCCGGTCAGTTAGGTATTAACGCCGGGGTCCCTCAGGGGTCAGTGTTCTCAGCAACATTGTTCTTACTGCACTTTAATGACCTGCTAAAATCTTTGGGTATGCAGACGACAGCACTGTTGCTGAGAGATACGTATCCGGCGCACAGGCTAGTGGGTCTCAGATCAGCAGCCTAATTGTGTAAGTAAATTCGGCAAAGGAAAAAATCTGTTTCTTGCCCAAAAACACACACATAAACAAAAAATTTGAATAAAGATTCAATTTTTTTGTGTATGTGTGTGTTTTTGTGAAAGAAACGGATTGTTTCCTTTGCCCAATTTAATTACACAATTAGGCTGCCGGACTCTTCAGGAGGCCATGATTGAGCGCTTGAACCTGTCTTTGGAGGCAGTCTCCGAATGGGGCAATGCCAATCTAGTCAGTTTCAATGCTGCTAAGACCTAGGCTTGTCTTTTTTCCGCAAAAAGAAGCCAATTCCACCCGGCTCCATCTTTCCGTGGTGTAACCGTGCCGATAACGGACCATCTCAACCTTCTTGGTGTTACGTTGAAATCGACCCTCAATTTTGGTCCATTCATGGAAGCAAAGGCTCTGTTGCTGCAAAAAAGTTGGGGATCCTTGCAAAGGTGAGACGGTACTTCACGCCTGAACAGCTGCTCAACCTGTTCAAAGCGCAAGTTCGGTCATGCATGGAGTACTACTCTCACCTCTGAGACGGATCTGCCAAATACCAACTTGATGCACTTGAGTCGATTGAAAGACGGGCCAAGAGACTGATCGGCAACGATGCGCTGGTCGACTCAAAGCTCCAGAGCCTTGAATACCGACGACGAGTTTGCAGCCTGTCGGTTTTCTATCGGTTACATTTCGGGGAGTGTGCTGCACAATTTGATTCCGCTTAGCCCTTTCCATTATCGGACAACAAGACGTACAGCAATGCGCCATCGGTACATGGTGGATATGCCACCCATACGCACAAAGCGTTTTGAAAATAATTTCATTGTGCGTACACTAAGGAGTGGGATCCTGAAAGCTACAACCTAATAGGCGTCTTCAAGTCAAGAGTGAATAGGTCACTTCTAGGCAAGCGTGCTTCACCTTCAACCACATCATCACTTAACATCAGCGAGACAGTGGTCAAACGCGAGCTTATAACGAACTAGCTGTTCCCCGCGGCTTCGCTCCCGTGGACCACCCCACATGCACAGTTTTCAGGCTTAAAACATAGCCTATGTTACTCAGGAATAATGTAGCTTTCTATTGGTGAAAGAATTTTTAATCGGACCAGTAGTTTCGGAGCCTATTCGAACAAACAAACATACAAAAAATAGACGTGTGGCACTCGGGGACTGCCGCGGTAAAGCTATTGCATAGCATTTTTTATCAACTTATGCAATTATAATTATTTATTTATTTTATATAAGCAGTATTTTTTTTTCAAGTTACACTTTTTGAGCGTGGTTACCGATAAGAAAACAATTTTTTTCTTTTATTAAATAAATGAGAAGTTAATATTGTTCAAAATATTTTTATTATCTTACAATACATGTAGGTTATTCAGGAATATTTATCATTGAAACTATAGGTTTATGGTAACAGAAATAAGAAACATAAGTTTGAGACTTGATAACTTCTAAATATCTGGAAAATACCGCGTCAATGGTGGTCCCATATTTTGTTGTGGATTCTTGTGGATTCATTTTCAAATTCAATATTTCGAAAGAAAAGTTGTCAACCGCTCTGATAACGGAACAAACAATGCCACCTAGAGGCGAGTTGCAGAACTAAAGAGAGACAAGCGTGATATTTCAAAAAGTCATTAAAAGTTCTGCTATTCATTGATATCGGCTCGCTGTGCCGGCCGGAGTGGGGGTGTTAGGTATTTTCGTTACGGAATTTCTAGATTCGGTCTCCACGCTCAAGGCCCGCGATAGAAGCTATGCAATAGCTTAAAATCTTTCCTCTTTATAATATTAATGATAAAAACACGCTGAAAAGTGGTAAAATAAAAGTATGTTTTTTTTTATTCTTCCTCCGTACAGTACGAACATTTTCTTAATGTGCCTCGGCAAACTTCGTGTTTCGTCAGTCGTCGGGTATCATCAGTTCAGAGGAGGATTACCCTTAAGGCAAACTACGCATGTGCCTAGGGGCGCGCAGGTGGAATTGTAAAATAAAGAATAAAATTAATTGCGCTAGTAAGTAAGCCACATACCTACCTACACAATAAAAACTATTATTTTTGCTCACAACCTCAATTTGCTTCAATTTATAACAAAAGATAAATTTAACGGATGGGACTGACTAAAACTTACGCCTGATTCGGATTGAAATTGGAAAGATACGACTGCAATATTATAGTATCTAGTCTTTGATTGCAATGTTCGTCGCGTCGACCGTAGTCCGCAAGTGAGTATCGGAAATCGGACGTTCCTGCTTCTAAAATTGCGGAGACGAGGATGCGGCGCGGGGGCGGGAGCTAAGCATTTAGGCGCAAACGAATGAGTGGAGAGTGTCACGACTTTATTGTTTACGCTCTCGCTGCGGTGTTATGTGTGTATTTAATTGGTCCATTAAGATTTTGTTTATTACTCAAAGAATGAGTGAATTAAAGAAAAAACCTAGTGGTGCAGAATATAAAAAGAAGGCTAAGGAGGAGGAATGGAAATAGCACACGTAAAATATTGAGACGTTTTTTTCAAAATTTAAAAGTGATGATTCTGAATCTTCTATAAATCCAAAGTGCGCCTGCTGCTGACCGTATGCAATGCGAAATCCCTACTAGTTATAAACAACCACAAAATTTGTCCGCGCCTACGCCGCCTTCTCCGCTAGCAGTAGAAGTTGTGAGGCAGTCGCAAAATAAACTGTTTATCGTGGATTGTACCCAGTCAAGTGAAATATCAATAACGAAACACAAGAATATATTGCACTGAATGGCTTTAATCAATTTTAACGGTTTATTCCCATCGGCTACCCCCAAGTTGCCACCCCGGTGGCCGATGGATATCCTTAGCTACCGCCAATATGGTTTCCGCCGAAATCGGTCTACTGGGGAACTTCTAGCGTATGCCATTCACATATGGAGTGAGACCATCGAGAGACACAGGGAAGCGCTTGCCGTCTCCCTCGACTTCTCGAAGGCTTTCGATAGGGTCTGGCACGAAAGCCTTCTTGGAAGCTTTCTTCGTTCGGTCTACCCGGTGTCTGTGTGATTGTATTGCAGACTTCCTGAGAGACGGACCATTCGAGTGGTTATCGATGGCTGCTCGTCGGACCAATTGGATATTAATGCCGGGGTCCCTCAGGGATCGGTACTCTCAGCAACTTTATTCTTGCTGCTCATTAACAATCTGCTAAAACCTTTGGTTATGCAGACGACAGCACTGTTGCTGAGAGATACTTGTCCAACGCACGGGCTACCGGGCCGCAGATCCGATATCACCGTGAGGCCATGGTGGAGCGTTTGAACCTGTCCTTGCAGGCAGTCTCCGAATGGGGCGATGCCAATCTGGTCAGATTTAATGCTGCTAAAAAACAGGCGTGTCTTCTTTTCTCTAAAAAGAGCCAAAAAAACAAAATATAAACGTAGATTTTTCATTGAGTAAGAGAATATTATGAAGACTAAATTACACGTTTTCTGACAAAAAAAAAAACAGATAATGTTATTAAATAGAGAAAACCGTCCAAGAAAATGGCTTATTTACTCGCTAAGCACAGACAAAGTTTTTTAAGGACCTTGTCTATTATTCGGTGGTGGAACGGCGGTACATCGGTTTCGGTCAAACTATAGTAGGTACGAGTTCATTTTTAATATAGGGGCGCCGATGAGATGCTTGCCTACGGCGCTCCCAACGTTTAATCCGCCTCTGCATCAGTTGCTCTTTGCATAGTAATTATAAGCTTTTCTGTGCTTTGCACTTGGTGCAGACCGGACGCTCTCAATCAACTTGGCAGTATATAGAGTTGTAAATACTCTTTTAACATAATGTAATTTATTTTCAAAATGGGAGGAAAGCTGCTATTTTTACAGCTCTATATATTTCACACGGAAATCAAAACATAACAACAATAAAGTAGAAAAAGCGCGGGAATTGTCGAATTTGGCGGTCGTGATTTTTCTTTCGGATTTTTTAAATAACACAAAACTTTTGAGATTGGAGATAAGTTGTGTAGATTTATGTAGATATTGATTAGGCTAGTTAATTTTATTGTTTGTGTATATAATTCTCTACATTTAGGGTAAGTTTTTTTTTCATTTTTATCGTTTTGTCCGATGGACAATGAACCGCCTGACCCGGGGGGCACAGTCCCCTCGGTTGGGCTTAACATTGTCATTAATAGTGAGTCCAGTATGGACACAGACTCGTCCATAACCAGATCGGAGCGGAAAAGGGCTAGAGCTCCACGCAAAATGTGCAAACATTGTAATAAAAGAAGGAGACATGGTCACTCTACAGGAGTTATTAAAGATTCAGATTGCCATTGCGAACATGAACATGACTCGGTAGTAGTTAATTTGGAAGCCACTCAACGTTCTGTAGATGGTGCTCAAAGTGAAATTCGTTCCACCTCAGAACTTCCCCAGAAAGCGCCACAAGTTGCTAGGGCTTTGTACGAAGCCACGGACCTGTCGCCATATGTTGTACATATTCAAAAAAATATTGATACAGGAAATTCTTCTCAATCGTTACACCCAATCGCATTAGGGCATTTTCTTAAAAAACGTCGCTATAACAATATTGTCAATGGTTCATTAAAACGCATCGGGAGAAATAGAATTTCATTAAGCTTCTCTCGTTACTTAGATGCAAACTCTTTTATAAATGACCCTTTTTTGGTAAAAGAGAAATTAAAGGCATTTGTACCATCTATAAATGTTTGTCGTATGGGTATTATTAAAGGTGTTCCTACCGAATGGTCTCCCGAAGAAATAATAGAAAATGTGACTGTTCCCACTGGATGCGGGAAAGTCATAAAGGCAAGGCGTCTTAACTATAAAGTTCACGAACCGACCCCTGTTTGGAAACCATCCCAAACAGTTGTGCTCACTTTTGATGGTCAAATTTTACCAAAACGTGTGTTTTGTTGTTACAATTCTATGCCGGTAGAATTGTATACATTCCCAACAATTCAATGCTTTAATTGTTGTCATTTTGGTCATACAAAGGTACAATGTAGGTCGAACCCTCAGTGCTTCAAGTGTGGGGAGAGGCATTCTGCTGACACTTGTAGTATTGTAGACGAAAGTGATAGTAAATGCTGTCATTGCGGTGGCATTCACTACGCCATTAACAAAAAATGCCCAGAGTTTGAGAGACAAAAGTCAATAAAGCACTATATGGCCCATAGCTGTGTGTCGTATGCTGAAGCGTCGCTGCTACATCCCCCAATCTCCAAACTATATGCAGATGTGGTAACATCTGCTTCATCAAATAAAAATAATAGCTTTTCTTCTTCACCACCTTTGCCCCATTCACCGAACACTTCAAACAGGAAAACAGTATTCCTTAAACCTCGGGATCCCCCAAAAGTAGCCAAGGGATATGACCGGGCAGCTCATCAAGAATTTATTAATAATGAAGTTTCAACATCAGGTAATGGTGTTGCTTTGCATAATAAATCAACAACAAATAATAATGAAAATCAAATTTTTAATTTAATTATCATGTTAATTAATACTTTATCTAAAAATAATATTATTGAACCGTCCAACGTTGCCACTATAATTGATACGCTGTCTAACATAATGAATCTTAACCATAATGGATCCAAATCTATCCAAGATTGTTCAGTGGAACAGTCGCAGCATTGTAAATAAAAAATCTGATCTGTAGGTACTATATATTAAATAAATACAATCCCTTTGCAGTCGCTCTCTGTGAGACATGGCTGAAACCAGGTTTCTCTTTTAGAGTTCCTGGCTATGCATGTCTAAGAACAGACAGAACCGATGGGTATGGCGGTGTCGCCATACTTATTAAAAATAACTTGTCTTTTCAGTCTTTTCCTCTTCCAAGTCTCAGTGATGATATATCTGCTGTTGCTGCTATTGTAAATAAAATTTGTATAGTATGTATATATTATTCTCGCCCTACTGTAAATATTCTTTCTGAAATTAATAATCTTCTTACAGTTTTACCTAAACCATTTTTGGTAATGGGCGATTTTAATACACAACATCAGTCCTGGGGCAGTTCTAGTTCCAATTATTATGGGGAAAAGTTATTAGAAATTCTAGACTCAAACAATTTGTGTATTTTAAACACATGTCTTCCAACACGCCAAACAAATCCAGATGAGGGAATAAGTGCTCCTGATCTCTCAATCTGCACACCTGAGTTAGCATCGACATTATCCTGGTCTCCATTACCGTCTTCATATGGTAGTGACCATTTTCCTTTAATTATTTCTTTTCCACATAAAAAACCAGATACTTGTATTCTGACACCACAACCGCGATTAAAATACAGACTTCAAAATGCAGACTGGGATAAATACAAAAATTGTGTAGAAGCAAAAATTTCTGCTTTATCTAATTCCTTACTACATGATCCTCAGTTATTATCTAATGCAATTACAAGAATTTTAATAGAGGTAGCAGATAATACTTTCCCTATTAAGAATGGGGCTAAAGGCAAAATTCCTTCACCACCTTGGTGGGATGCTGAGTGCACTCAGGCAATTAAAAAAAGAAAAGAAGCGGAAAAAAATTATTGCCATTCTATGACTCATCACAATTTTGAGATTTACCAAGACGCTGCTCGTGCAACTCGTAAGCTCCTCAGGAAAAAGAAATTTGAAGGTTGGCAAAGATTTTGTGCATCTATCTCTCCAGAAGTTAACGCATCTGTAGTATGGCAGAATATCAGGCGATTCAGGTCAGCATTCAGTAACACAGCAGCCTCAAAACTGCCATTAGAGTTGGCCAATGAGTTCATGGATCATTTGGCTCCTCCGTCGGTTCCAGAACAGAGATCTTTAATGCATTTTCCCTATGTTCCTACTTTGAATTCCGAGTTGAACTCTCTCTTCACATTAAGTGAGTTGAAAGGAGTTCTTTCACACGTTAAGGATTCAGCTCCTGGTGAAGATGGTATACCATATTCATTTATAGCCAATCTGTCTGACTCTGTTCTTTTAATTTATTTAGATCTCATCAATACAGCTTTAATATCTGGCAACATCCCATCAAATTGGAAGTCTCAAACAATTATTCCTATTCTGAAACCAAACAAACCTTCTTCTAAAGTTACTTCTTATCGACCAATTGCACTTTCAACAGTTCTTGCTAAAATTGCTGAACATCTCATAAAGAATCGTTTGGAGTGGTTTTTAGAAAGCAAAAACTTGTTGGCAACATCACAGTTTGGTTTTAGGAAGGGTAAGAGTACGATTGATAGTCTTAGTGTGTTCACGACTGATATTCGCTTAGCCTTTTCTTCAAATAACTCTGTTATTGCTGCCTTCCTGGATATAAGTTCAGCTTATGATAATGTTATAGTATCAGTCCTGGAACAAAAGCTACATTTATTACAAATTCCGAAAATGCTGTCTAATTTCATAATTAATATGCTTTCAGAGAGATCGTTAAATCTAGATATTGAGGGGTGTAAATTTACCCGTTTGGTATGGAAAGGTCTCCCTCAGGGTTCTGTACTTAGTCCACTTCTCTATAATATTTACACTTATGATTTAGAATCCTCTCTTAATGGGTCAGTACAAGTCCTTCAATATGCAGATGATTTACTTCTTTATTTATCTGGTCATTCTGTTGTGAATATTTGTACTTCCTTAACCTCTTCTTTATGCTTGCTGAAGACTTGGTTGGAAACCAATGGTCTACACCTGTCAATTGATAAAAGCAACATAGTCTTATTTACTAGAATGCGTAAGCCTCCAGCAGTTACAGTGACATATTATGATAATATCTCTATGCCGCTTAAAAATCAAGTAAAATTTTTAGGCCTTGTTTTGGATACACATCTTACAGGCTTACCACACTGAGTATATAGCTGCTAAATGTGAACGAAATATCAACATAATTAGATGCCTTGCTGGTGTTTGGTGGGGTGCACATCCCTTTTCATTAAAACTAATGTACAACACCTTGATTAGAAGTGTATTGGACTATGGTACCTTTTTGCTGGAACCAGCTAATGTTGCTGGTCTTAAGAAACTGGAAAGTGTTCAGTCTAAGGCACTTAGAGTAGTTTCAGGTGCAATGAAAAGCAGTCCTATTAATTGTCTTCAGGTGGAATGTGGAGAACCCCCGCTTCATTTACGACGTCAATTTTTAGCTGATAGATTTATGGCTCGATGTTTGCAATTTACATATCATCCTTTGCGAAATACACTTTCCATTCTCTCTAAAGAAGTTACTTCATCCACTTACTGGAGGCACAAAGATACTCCGTGTTTAGTTAAAAGCTTTAGAAAATACAATTTAATTGAAGCTCCTTGCCACCAATCCCAATTTCTTCCTATATATCATTGTAATTACAGTTCATTAATTATACCACCAAACATTCACTATAACCTTAACATTTACCGAGATGACGTATGTCATAACATTAACTTCAACTTTACTATGGATAGAGACTTCAAGGGCTGTCAGCTCCTGTTTACAGATGCTTCGAAACATGGAAGAAACTCATGTGTGGGAGTAGGTGTATACCACTCCCAGTATAATGTCGTCCAAAAAATAAAGCTCCCGCCCGAATCATCTGTATTTACGGGCGAATGTTATGGTCTATTCAAAGCTGTCGAATATATACTCATTATGGGCTTACAGAATTCACTCATTTTAACTGATGCAAGGAGTGCCTTACAATCATTGGCCAGATTTCCTTTCTACTCTCATAATTCTATTATTATATTTGAAACACGTGAACTCCTTCATAGATGTTATACTAAGGGATATTCAGTGCATTTTGCGTGGATACCCTCACATTGTGGCATTCTAGGTACCTAATGAGAGAGCAGACCAATTAGCTAATGATGCCGTATTATGTGGAGACGTTTTTCCGTACAAAAATAATTCCCAAGATCTGGCTGCTCTGCCTAGGGTTTATCTACAGGAATCCTGGGGTCAGCTTTGGTCAGGGCAACCAGTGAAAGGGAAATTTTATCGTACTATCCAGCCATCCATTCCTGTAAAACCTTGGTTTAGCAAGTACAAGCTAAGCAAAAAGATTACAAGCATAATCATACGTATGCGATTGGGTCATGTGTGCACTCCAGCTCATCTTGCCAGGCTTGGCATTGTGCAGAGCCCTGAGTGGCGCTGAGGTGGGAGATCTGAACCACTTTATTTTTGCCTGCCCCCTTTATGACCATTCCTTACTTTTCCAAAGCCTTGTTTCCCTCCGAGTCCCTTTTCCCACATCTATCTCATGTATTTTATTTAATTTTAATTTAGATATTTATAAATCCATTGCACTTTTCCTTGTAAATAATGATATAGCTATTTAAAAGTAAATTTTAATATGTATATACATAATTTAGTAAGTGTTAGTTTAGTGTATAGATCAATAGACGCACCGAGTCGGCCCTTTTATTAGGTCACCTGGTGACAGTTTGCTGTTGTATTATATTCCCTTAGTGAACTGATAAATTGGTTACAATTTATTATTTTTATTTAAACAACTATTCTCCTTTTCGTTTCCAAATTTCCCTTTTTAATATTTTTTATTTCGCGAGTTATCAATTCTTACGTTTTGTTATTAGCAGATTAAATATTGTCAGTGGCAATAAGCACGAATAGTGCAACGCCAAATCCAAAAAAAAAAAAAAAACAATAAAGTACTTCGTTCTGAATTCAAATTATTATAAGTACACGATAAATCTAAATAATTGATGGACATGGAAATTAGCTTTTAAGCTGACATGGTCACAATCTTTAGAATTAATATTTGTTTCGGGATATTTACCATGTATATTTTGCATTTGGCACATGGCGCTTGTAACGGTGCCGAAATATCGAGCTCTCAACCAAATGCAAAATATACATGGTAAATATCCCGAAACAAATATTAATTCTAATGGAAATTAGCATTCGTTTGTATTCGGAAATGTGATTATTGCCGAAGGAAATTGTTGTACTGTCCACGTAAAGAAAGAAAGAAAGAAAAATATTTATTTGTGACCCGCACAGGAGACACGAGAAAATAAGCATACACTTAAACAATAATAAAATAAAAACCCTGTGCGAGACCAAAAAGGCTCCTATCTCAGCATGTGCAGCGATATCCAAAAAAAGTAATAACGCTGCGCTGATATTCTGATAGGGCCTACTGTTGATGCCACGGACACAATAACGGAAACAGGACATAATAATAAAATAAAATAGAATAATATATAAATAACTCACAAAATAGAATGAAACACTGAATGTGGGTCAAAGTATGTGTAAGTATAATACATATATACAAACGCGATGCTCAAAGATCATTTGTCGAAACCGTAGACAACCGACAGAGCGCGCGCAAAGAGTGGTTTATTAAAAAAAAAAAAAAAAAAAAAGTAAAGTGAGGCAGTATTTTTTGTTCTCCCATGGTGTGGCATGGGAGAACACAACAATTATCACATGGATAGACCATTCAAAAATATTACAGGTCTATGAAAATCATTTTTCGATTCAAGGCCGTTTGCATAAAACTAAGCTTGAAATGGCAAATTTTTGTTAGAGTCAAAAGTCCCCCCGTGCTAGCTAAGTGGTTGCTTTTGGATATGTGAAAAAATTCACAGCCAGGCAGATTGATTAGCTGTTTGAACCTTCTGTGCGCGAGTCAGACTCGCACTTGGCAGATTGTTTTCATTAAGTTAATTAAAACCATAATCTTCGGGGATTTTCTGTAAAATTCTCGACCGAAACGGATGCGAATTACCCTTGAAGATTGGACGGGCGGTGTGTCAATAGGAGGTATGAGGATGTCGATCCTGCGCTATGCGGATGACACAGCTGTTCACAAATAGGTACTATTTTATCACATGGATAAGTTATGGTATAAGAACTTTATTTCTCAAAAGCGTTGCGGGCGCCTTGAACAAACTACGGCAGGAGGACGATTCTGTATGAAGGAGCACAGCTTTACAAAAAAAATTAAACAATCTTCGGGTACTGTAATAATCTAACCTATTTTTAACTGACTTACCAATAAGGAGAAGGTTCTATGTTCGACTTCATGAAGGATTTTTTTTATTATTTTGTTTACCGATGAGTTCGTCAATTGTGGACCGATTTTGAAAATTCTTTTTTTGTTTAAA
This sequence comes from Orthosia gothica, assembly GCA_949775005.1. Classification (NCBI taxonomy): domain Eukaryota; kingdom Metazoa; phylum Arthropoda; class Insecta; order Lepidoptera; family Noctuidae; genus Orthosia; species Orthosia gothica. The sequence continues at coordinate 15,271,169 of OX459069.1, read as the reverse complement.
AGAGTATGTTTCGAAATTGGTCCCATTTTAATTTGGTGAAGATCTGATGAAAATCTTTGGAGATATACAACAGAACTCTTCAATAAATAACAGCAAATCATTCGGGATTGCTGCAATCGCATGTCTGTTTATTGTATATACCATTTCATAATTTATCATCATGCCAGTACGCTCTAAAGGGGTATGCAGATCTCTCATTTCACCGGTTATGTTCAAGTTTCATGTTATTCGGGTAATCTATTCTGGTGTTATAGGTACCTTACTAAATAACTTGCCTAGTTTAGGTAGGCACTTCTAGGGGGTGAAGTTTCTCTGCAGCTGTCTTTACAACTAAAAAGGGGAAAATAAAAAAACCTTTATGCAAAAAAAATATTACCGACTTCCAAATAAAAAACTACAAAGTGAATAATAACTGTATTTTTGGAAGTCGGTGTCCATATCGCAAAAAAAGAAAGACAACACACCAAGGATGGAGGAATCGCACCGTCATCAAAGCCACAAAACCCGGCTCATATGGCACTGGTGTTCCCCGTAGTCATGTAGGACGTAGGTATGCAGCCGAAAAAAATAAAAAAAATAAAAATAAAAGGTGTGCAGCCGAGACCTGAGAAAAAGAATAAAATAGACGCTCTGGAAATGTGGTGCTGGAGAAAAATGCTTGGAGTATTCTAGGCTGAAATTCGCACTAACTAATCCATTCTCCAAGAATTCGGCATCAAGTAGCGTCAATCAGGTATAGGCCAGGCTTCTTCAGTTCTTTGGTAACGTTTCCCGACAAAGCAACGATTCTATTGAGCGGCTTGTGGTCCAGGGGAAAGTGTAAGAAATGAGAGCGCGCGGCAGATCACCCATAAGATGGACTGATCCAGTTCAAGTCTGCATTAGGCGGTCCACTGCATGAGTGCACACAAGGCACAGCCGACAAAAAGGAATGGCATCGCATCGTGAGGGAATCATGGTGGCCCGCAGCCTAATTGTGTAAGTGAATTCGGCAAAGGAAACAATCTGTTTCTTTCCCAAAAACGACTTTTTGTATTACTAAAAGTTGTTTTTGGGAATGAAACAGTTTGTTTTCTTTGCCGAATTTACTTACACAATTAGGCTGCCGGTGCCTCGCTGCGACATGCTGACTCTACCGTACAAGTTGTGCAAATGTGCACGGTAGAGCGCTCAAAATGTTCAACGCTTTTCCCGTATAAGGCAAGGCTTTTGTCTCTTTTAGCACATCAACAACGTTTAGATTTGTTAAGTTAGTGGACTTAGTTACTTAGGACTTTGATTTCTTTGCGTTTTTTTTTTATCTCTACTGTGGTGGCAACTTCCCCTCCGTGAATGTACGTGTCTCAACACTTGGGACAAGGGCGTACTAATAGAAAATGGCGCCTAGGGGCAAGCATCATAGTTGCGCTCCTTCGAATTATCAGATACACTAAATTATATAATCATAAAATCCTAGTTAAAAATCATGAAATATTTAACTTTTTTAAATTGACAAGTCCATAAATCCTGCAACCTGCAACTTACTCGGTTTCTGCGACGCAAACATATCGATAAAGTTTCCAAAATCAATTTTCTCCTTTTCTTCTCGCTCTACAATGAGCAAAGCTAGGTCGCACACGCGCAATCTTTCTTGACCCATTATAACCCTCAAATACGAAAGTATTAATTACAATTTACTAAAATAAACTCTCAACTTACTTGTATTGTATAATTAATTTTAAGTGAGTTATTGATGTACTTAGTGAATCCCAATGTAATACTTAAGGTACAATCAGATAGAGAGCGGTCACGCGTTCAAGAGGTCAGTATTGCGTTCGTTGTGTTGTATTACGTTACATACATGTACCCACACAGGAGGGGTTCTGACCGCGTCTGTCAACCAGAGGCCTTAGTGCGAGTTTTTACTCACGTGTGACTCACGCTCACTCGTGTTGCGTAAACGATCTCTTATGTCAAAATGTATACAAAAAAAGAGGTTTCTCCTTACCGTCGCCAGTCGGCGCTTATCCAGTTTCAATACAAATTGACGTTTACGTTAACGCGATTGACCGTGAGTAAAAACTCGCACTAAGGCCGCAGAACGTACGCGTTTGCGCTTTCACATCTTTCGGTGATCAAATCGGAAGGAAGATGGAGACTGAAAAGCTTATTATGTTAGTACGTGAAAGGCGTTTTTTATACGATGCGAAGGATAATAATAATTTAAAAAAACCGGCCAAGTGCGAGTCGGACTCACGCACGAAGGGTTCCGTACCATTGTCGCAAAAAAACGGCACAAAAATCACGTTTGTTATATGGGAGCCCCACTTAAATATTTATATTATTCTGTTTTTAGTATTTGTTGTTATAGCGGCAACAGAAATACATCATCTGTGAAAATTTCAACTGTCTAGCTATCACGGTTCATGAGATACAGCCTGGTGACAGACAGACAGACAGACAGACAGACAGACGGACAGACAGACAGACGGACCGCGGAGTCTCAGTAATAGGGTCCCGTTTTTACCCTTTGGGTACGGAACCCTAAAAACCAAAGGAAAATTAGTAGAAGCATGTTTGGAAATTATTGTTGGTTTTCTTCATCTCAAAGATGAAGACAAAAACTATGAAATTGTCCATCTTTTCTCTATCCTTATTTATTGGGTGCACCCAGTATTTCCATTTCCGTCCTGATGCCGCTAATGACCACAATATCAATAGGTAATTCGTCTTCGGATGAAGACCTATCGTCAAAAAACATGGTGACAATTGTTGTACCGCGTAGACCGTCCAATAGCGTGGTTCGTGAGCAAGTGACCGCTCGAACGCAAAACGGACCTCTTGAACGGTTGACCGCTTGACTGCTCTCTGTCTGATAGTACCCGTGAGTGCTGTGCGCAGCACTCACTCCCTCTTGCTCATTTGCGAAACGCGGAGATAGCGAACGTTATTGTATTGTACGTGTTTACTTCATGATATAATATAAAAAATAAATATAAGAGTATGAAATGTTTAAATGTAGTGTAATTTGCTTTTTAAAAACATTTGGCGATTTTGTGCACCCCTTCGCCTGGCACCCGGGGCACGTCCGTCACGGCCCTACCTGCCCCACCTTAAGTACGCCACTGGTCTAGGATTATGGATTAGCCCATCACACGTTGGTCTGCTTCATTTTAATCTATTGTAATGTTTTAGTGGTGTTTTTACAAATTTTGACACAATGTGTTTTGTTACGAAATAAACGACTTATGACGCTGCGAGCAATTTGCCCGGCAGATGCAGCGTTGAAAGGCCTTCCGCTAGGTAGAGAGGAAACGGGGGTGGTCTTTTCTCCATACAAACGCTCTCGTCGGTTTTCTCTCTGGTTTATGAACTTAAAGCAATGATTTTTTACAGTAAAATAAATATCAACTTCTTCTATGTCCCTATGTTTTCCTTTTTGGTGATATATTATCCGTATAAGAACTAGAACCCTCTCAAAATGCTCAAAATTGTCTGTATTGAGTCGCTGTCTTCAGAGCCTTAGTGTACAAATTTGACAACTATTAATGAAAAAAGGAAAACATAGGGACATAGTAAATATCCTTCTTATTCAGTTTATGAAATATCTTCTAAATCGGTCCAATATTGGAGGAGAAAACAGACGAGAGCCAAACCTCGAATTATGACTTTTTACTTAAGAAAATTTGTCGAATCTGCAGTTGTCCTTATCGCACGAATTTGTGGGCGGGGTGAGACGCAATGGGTCTGCATAATACGTACACAGACGGAAAGGTGATGCGTACTAGTTGAAAATAATATCGATATACTAGTGTTGAAAATAGTTATCGATAAACACATTTATATTGTTTACATGTGCTGTTCGTGAGAAATACAAATAGAAGTATTAAAAAGTATTGGATACAAAATAAAATAAAGTGCATGTCTATAAATGTTTATTACAAAAAGTTTTCAATACAAAACAGTAAATTATATATCGGACAGGTATCCGCAATCTCTAGATCGCCTACTAGGTACATCAGCGAAATTAAACTTATTTCAACGTCAGCCGCACGGGTCAATCGATCAGGTTAAGCTTTGCTTGCCGTGGTTGGTCCGTAGATGGGTGACCATCTTTACATACCAAGACCCGTCCGTGTCTCGCCAAGCACGTTAAGCCGTTGGTCCCGGCTGTTATTTTCGGCTTTGACAGCCCGAAAGTCTGACCCGTTTTACCAAGGGGTTGCATATTACCCAGTAACTGGTTGTGGAGGTCAGATAGGCAGTCGATCCATCAAAATACTGGTATTGAGCTGCATCCGACTCTAACGTAGATGGGAAAAGGCTAGGCAGATTATGACGACGTGCTTTCTCTCACTGGTTTATTCTTTGGTATCCAACCGTCAATGATTTCTGGTAAAAGGCTAATGCCACTAATGTGGTAGAACTTTTCAAATCAAATCAAATCTATCGAACTTTTCTAATAATGGTTCCATTTTTATGCCATAATGCATCGTCCCTCTTAATATTTTGAAATATAAAAGCTTTTGGGACTACCTAAATAAAATAACAGAAATCTCGACGAGTTATGTGTAGTTGGCCTTGTACGTGGTAGAAGTAATTGTGATTCTGTTTTAATTGTAACATTTTGCCTTTAAACATACATAAATCTATTTCATCATCATCATCGTCATCATATCAGCCACTGCTGGACATAGGCCTTCCCCAAGGGTCACCACATTGATCGGTCCCGTGCGTCTCGCATCCAGCGGATCCCCGGCACCTTCACCAAGTCTTCGGTCCACCTGGTGGGAGGCCTTCCAATGCAACGTCTTCCGGTTCGCGGTCGCCACTCCATATCTTTTCTGCCCCATTGGCCATCCGTTCTGCGAGCAATGTGCCCACTTAAATGTGGCAATTCTAGGGCTTGCCAAATTCTATTGCTTGGGCTATGTCGGTAACCCTGGTTCTCTTGCGGCTTTCTACATTTCTGATTCGACCACGCATGGAAACTTCATGCATAGCCCTCTCCATTGCCCTTTGGGTGACTGTAAGCTTTCTGCTGAGGCCCATAGTAAGCGACCATGTCTCAGAGCCATATGTCTGGCAAAACACACTAGTCATAGACTTTCGTCTTTAGACACTGTGGTAAGTTGGACGAGAAGATACCGCAACTTCCCGAACACTGCCCAGCCTAGTCGGATTCGACGGTTGACCTCTTTCTCGAAGTTGGCCCTACCCAACTGGATCGTTTGGTCCCAGGTAGACATAGTCACCCACAACTTCCAGTGTAAAGTATCCGACCTTGATTGGAGTGAGTGTAACATGGACATTCAACATCACCTTGGTTTTGTGCATGTTCATCCTAAGACCCATTCTTTAGGAAGCTCTACTGAGTTCATCGATCATTGTACTGAGGTCCTCCATAGTCTCAGCCATGACCACTATATCGTCGGCAAACTGAAGTGATGTATTCGCCATTGACATTTATGCCTAGCCTTTTCCGGTTCAGAACCCTGAAGACATCCTCCAGTGCAGCGGTGAACAGTTTTGGAGATATAACGTCTCCCTGTCTCACACCTCGCTGCATAAGGACGGGTTCCGAGGTCTGATCCTGAAGTCGAACTGTCATGGTGGCGTTTTTGTATAAACATTTCAACACTTCAATGTACCGGTAGTCAATTTGAAACCGTTGGAGAGACTGCAGTACAGCCCAAGTGTCGATCGAATCGACGGCTTTCTCGTATTCCACAAACGCTAAACAGAGAGGCAGGTTGTACTCTTCTGTATAACCTGCCGCATATGTGTGTGGTCTTCGGAGACGATTAGTGATCCATTTATTTTTGATGAATTCCGTCTTCAGGTGACATACTTGCAATTTCATAAGGACAGTTTACCTCTATTATCGAGTCTTCACCTACCAGACCATCCGGGCTTGCCGCTAAAAAGGGTTTGTTTTCATCGATAAACATTCCACACTCTAATACCTGTAGCCCCGTGTGCTTGATAAATTGATCGATCACTTTAGATTCCTTTTCCTTGCCATAATAGGTAGCCACGGTTCCTTTAAATTTGTTATATAATAACGTTTCTCATATTTTGCGAACCGATGTTTTTCGGTCGCATCTTACATATTCGCCCAAAATTCGATGCCGTTAGCCTCTTTAGTCTTTAAATTTCCCATAAGCTATTATCGCTTTGGCCCCCACTATTTTTCTTTGAACATCCTTAGTTGAGAGCAATCTTTCAAGAAATTTATTTTTCTTTTAATTTATATAAATCCAAAGGCAGGAAGAAGTTGACAGTGTGTGCGTGCCTCCAAAACGCTCCCGGCCCGGGAGCGTTTTGGAGGCACGCACACACTGTCAACTTACACACACATGGATAAGGCGGCCGGGCGCCACGCGCTCGCAGTTCGCAGAGCGACAGCGATAGTTTTTTCAAATACCTTTTTTTCAAAAGTCTCTCCGCCCGTATTTCCTCGTTGTAGGCACATCAAGAAGTAAAGCATGTTGTGTCTATCGCATCATATTGTACCTACACTCAGTTTATATTATTGTTTGTATTATAATGAAATTTGGTGATATTGTGTATTATTAGGGAGATTGGGTAACAGTGGATCACTTTTTAGGGTTCCGTACCCAAAGGGTAAAAACGGGACCCTATTACTGAGACTCCGCGGTCCGTCTGTCTGTCTGTCTGTCTGTCTGTCTGTCTGTCTGTCACCAGGCTGTATCTCATGAACCGTGATAGCTAGCGAGGTGAAATTTTCACAGGTGGTGTATATCTGTTGCCGCTACAACAACAAATACTAAAAACAGAATAAAATAAATATTTAAGGGGGGCTCCCATACAAAAAACGTGATTTTTTTGCCGTTTTTTACGAAAGTGGTACGGAACCCTTCGTGCGCGAGTCCGACTCGCACTTGGCCGGTTTTTTTTAATGTAATGCTCCTGCGAAGTTTATGGCTAAATGATTAATCTCTGATAATATGAGTAGGTATCTAATCTTTAAAGAAAAAGGCATTTCATGTCGTGTATGGGAAATGATCCTGCTTGACCCGAGAATGGGCACTTTGGATCAATGCATGGGTGACAATGAATCGACTGGGGCAGCCTCGACCTATTGAATTAAAATCAGTTAAAGACAGCATTTGCCATATTAACTTACTAATATTATAAATGCGAAGTTTGGATGGATGTGTGTATGTTTGTTACTCAATCACGCTAAAACGGCTGAACGGATCTGAATGAAATTTGACACAGAGATAGATTATAGTCTGGAATAGCACATAGGCTAATTTTCATCCCGGTATAATGTTCCCTTGTGATAATAAAACACTTTAAACGCGGGCGAAGCCGCTAGCAGAAGCTAGTTACTTTATATTTGTATACTATTAGACAGTCTTTTACATTAAAATAGTCTTAGACAATTAACAATAACGCTTTATTGAACATAAATATAGGTTTTTTTTTGACCTAAAACATTCCATATTATTCTATCTTCATTTGTACGAATAGACCACAGAACAGAAAAAAACGCCTGGAATAGACTAACAGTCTTTTACATCAAACGTCTTAAGGTGCCTTTACGTGCTTGCCAAGGCTCGGCAAGCGTCCACAAGTACAAGCGTATAAAGGAGGATATTTATGTATATATCTTATCTTAAGGACATATACTTTAAACAAGTAGTGAAGCTGTAAGAATCACCAGATGCTAAAAATCGTAGCGTAATGGCAAGACGAAATTTACCTGGTATAGGTTCTCTGAAGTCTGTATCTTGCTTGGTTAACATTGGTGAAATTTTCTGCAGCAAAAACTCAAAATCAGCATAGCTCATACGGCAGAAGTTATCGAACTCTCCAGATGGTTCATAAAGAAGTTTATTTAATTTATCTTCTATAAATTGTCTGTAAAAAATTATAATATAACTGGCACAGATAATGGTATCCGAAATACCAATTAAAGTGAAATAATTAAATAGTTACTTGGTACGATTTTTATGAATCTTTATCATCCACCGTCTTTGTGGTCGTCGAACTTTCCTTGTTAGGGTTCCGTAGCCAAATGGCAAAATACGGCACCCTTATAGATTTGTCATGTCTGTCTGTCTGTCCGTCCGTATGTCACAGCCACTTTTTTCCGAAACTATAAGAACTATACTGTTGAAACTTGGTAAGTAGATGTATTCTGTGAACCGCAATAAGATTTTCACACAAAAATAGAAAAAAAACAACAAATTTTAATGAATTATCCTTGAAACTAAAACTAAAAAAAAATTTTTTTCATTAGACCCATACGTATGGGGTATCTATGAATAGGTCTTCAAAAATTATATTGATAATTAATAATTAATAATCAATTTGATTGATTATTTTTATTAATTTCATTTTTTTCTAAATTGAATAGTTAGCGCGAGAGACACTTCCCAAGTGGTAAAATGTGTGTCCGCCCCCCCTGTAACTTCTAAAATAAGAGAATGATAAAACAAAAAAAAAATATTATGTACATTACCATGTAAACTTCCAACGAAAATTGGTTTGAACGAGATCTAGTAAGTAGTTTTTTTTAATACGTCATAAATCGTAAGCCGCAATTTACCAAGTACGGAACCCTTCGTGCGCGAGTCCGACTCGCACTTGGCCGGTTTTTTGTTTTACTTTGCTTGTATTTCAAATAAAAGTCTGTTAAACCAAACGCAATAGCCGACACAAGTTCGGTGTCCGAACACCAAACCTTGACCTTTGGGTCACTGGAAACTTGTAGGGTGGGAAACTTGTACCTTTGGGTGTACGTAGCACCAAATGCGTAGCACACTGACGCATTCACAAGCATGAAAACGACTTTCAAATGCCAAGCGAGATTTGTTGACGCTTGGAGCTTGAAGACGTTTGCCAAGGCTTGGCAAGCATGTAAAGCAAGTAGGTTTAATAATATAGGATTTAAGCCTCTATCTCGTTTGCCCGTTCTCCTATAATTTTGGCGATATGTATAATATTTTATTTTCCCTTTAACTTGGAATGAATGAATTGCTTGCCGTCTCCTTCGACATTTCGAAGGCTTTCAATAGGGTCTGGCACGAAAGCCTTATTGGTAAGCTTCCTTCATTCAGTCTGCCCGGTGGTCTGTGTGATTGGATTGCAGACTTCCTGAGAGATCGGTCCATTCGAGTGGTTATCGATGGCTGGCTCGTCGGATCAATTGAATATTAATGCCGGGGTCCCTCAGAGGTCGGTACTCTCGGCTACATTGTTCTTGTTGCACATTAACGATCTGCTAAAACCCGGTACCTTTGGGTATGCAGACGACAGCACTGTTGCTGAGAGTTACTTGTCCAACGCACGGACTGCCGGGCCGCAGATCCGCAGCCTAATTGTGTAAGTAAATTCGGCAAAGGAAACAAACATGTTTCTTTTCCAAAAATGACTTTTCGCAATACGAAAAGTCGTTTTTGGGCAATCGGCGCCTTAAGGCGCCGATTCCCTTGAGTAGCTGATTTTAAAATAAGAATCACATATCATATCAGACAAGATGTTATGGAGTAGTAACTCCATGGAATAGCGAAGGGCTATTCATGCACACATTCAAAAAAAAATACAGGGCTGCAGTCCGGGCCAATATATAAAAAAAAAATATAACAAAAGCAGCGTTCGAAAAAAATCACAGAGATTTTCCTAAAAAGAAAACTGACGTATCCCAAAGACGGAACGAGCAAAATAAAAAGGACTACATAACCTGTTAAAAAATACGGTCGCTTAGAGTTGGAAAAAGATATGCCTTTGGTTTTATATAAATGAAAAGAAAAATATTTTTTTGAAAGATTGCTCTCAACGAAGGATGTTCAAAGAAAAATAGTGGGGGCCAAAGCGATAATAGCTTATGGGAAATTGAAAGACTAAAGAGGCTTTCGGCATCGAATTTTGGGCGAATATGTAAGATGCGACCGAAAACATCGGTTCGCAAAATATGAGAAACGTTATTATATTATTATAACAAATTTAAAGTTCCGCCCGGTCCCGCCGTTTCGAAAATTGTCAGCTAAACTTGACAGATTCACTAGGGTTGCTACTATATTTGTTCCGAATTTAAAAAAAGAGTAGGTTGTTTAAGTTACATCGATTCGTCTAAACAAACATCATATATTATGATGCCATGCGATGCCATGCCTTAGAGCAGGCTTAGAGGGTAGACAGAGCATCAAATATCCATTAGAGATCTCGACGCTACATACGATGAAGATTTGAGGGTAACAATAGTGTAAGAATGAGCCCACTAAAATCATTAAAATGTGAAAAGCACCAAGCTCGACAAATATATAAATGTGATAAAAAGAGTTAATAAAATCAATAAATCTGACTGCTTAGGAAGCGAACTAAAAAGATGTACTGAACCAAGAATAAAATTGTGCTATGTAGTCGAAGGAAACATATTTGTGAGCTGAATGACTTAAACCTTAATATTATGACAAGTTTCATAGCCTTTCCAATTTCGTCTATGGACATAAAATAATTTATTATTTTCCTAGATATTAAAATTTCTAACTTGCCATCTTGAAAAATTTAATGAACTTTCAATAAGCCTAGCCTTTTCCCAACTATTAATAATAATAATCTTTATTGGAACAATAAAAACACTTATACAATTATTTAATTGTGTACGGAAATAGCTGCATTAGTGGAACTGTGTCGCAGCCATTAAAGCCCACCTCCAGAAGAGAGACGCAACGTTCCAAATTATAAAACCCGGTCACATTATCTCGAGACCTGCCTAGCGAGCATGGGCGTACCCAAGACATTTGTGACAAGACATGATAAATTATGTCATGTCTTAAAATTTGTCTTAAATGCTAGCACGGGTCAAACATGTGACATATTTTAAAGGCGCAACATGCCTTTCTTGTTGCTGCCCGGCGAGCACGGCCTACTGTGACATGGCTTGAGTCACACATTTCATCGCAGTTTGGGCGATAACGCCATTTTGTCCTAATAGCACCGGCGGCGTGAAAAAAATTCCTGATTCAGATTCAGATATATTTATTTGCATAAACATGTGTATACATACAACAAATAAAAATAAGTGCATGCAGGATAACAAGAACAGAAATGGCTCAAACATGTTTGCCCCATACTGCGGCGTGCAAATCTTGGATTAATTAATTAATACAATAAAAATTATAAATTAAGAATACAAACAATAAATTAAATTCATTCAAAAGTAATTATCACAATGTGATAATTACTTTTGTTTGGGACTCATCGGGTCTTAATTGCTAATACGGGCTCACCCGTTTTGTCACAAATGTCACATTTTGACGGATGATTTAGAAAAATGTATCACTTTCGTTCGGAGGTGGTGAAAAAATTTTATAGTTGAAAAAATATATTTGCCTTCTAATTACTGCACCAAATGGCAATAAATTCATTTTGGCTGTATGGTGATCAATGCTTAATAATTAATTGAATTGTTACAGGATTATTAATTAATTTTATATTATTACTTTCTCATAATTGTATTTTTTTTTATTGTTGTTGTTATTTTTATTATAATTTTTTTATAATTATTTTCTTTTAAACCATATTCTTCTTACTTTCTACATTTTTAAATGTTTCTTAAATAAAATCTCCAAAAAACATTTATAATATAAAAAATAGGGGCTCACCGGTATTGGTCCCAGCTTTTATATTTTTTAGTAATATGGCAAAACAAAGTTTGCCGGGTCAGCTAGTTACCTATAAAATAATAAAGTCAAAAAAAATTGTTCAAAATTAACATTAAAACAAAATTTCAAGTGAACATTCAATCATTAAAATTCAAATCTAAAACAAACACAAAAAACGAGCAGAATAAAAATGAGAATCAAAAAATAAAATTAAAGCAAAACACAAAATTTAAGAAACTTAATCAAGAATAAAAATCACTTATTAAAATTTTTAATCTAAACAAAAATCAACAAAATTAAAAAAAAAACAAATAATTTTTTCAAACAATTAATATTAGATAGACGTGTATGAGTGGGTACGTAATAGAGTTTGTGAATGAGAATGTGTGAATGTGAGTGAGAATGGGTGAAAGTCAGTAATGTATGTGTGTGAGTGAGAGTGAGTAGACGAAATTTTATTTGCTGGAGGGAGAGCGGGCCCTACGATACGATACAACCCTAAGAAGATTTTCAATCTCCTCATATGTGTGACTTTGTAGGTACGTAAAGATCTGGGTTTTGCATTCAAACTATGTTGGGGTCGGCTTCCAGTCTAGCCGGATTCAGCTGAATACCAGTGTTTTACATGTAGTGACTGTCTATCTGACCTCCACAACCGAGTAACTGGGTAACACGGTACCTCTTGGCTAGACTGGTGTCAGATCTCAAGCTTCTGACTACTCGTAACGACTGTCAAAGATCTTCAAATGACAGCAGGGACCAACGGCATAACGTGCTTGCCGAGGCACGGACGAAACTCGGTATGGTGAAAATGGTCACCCATCCACGGACCGACCTCGTCAAGCGTTGCTTAACCTTGGTGATCGACCCGTGCGGCTGTTATTATTTAGCCACGAGCACGAACTTAAAAATGAAGGAAAGAACGAATAAGAATTAATTTTAAAGTATATTTTTTAATTTAGTCTTTAGTTTAAAGTATATTCGGTCTGTAACAATAAAATTAATAAAGGTAACCCAACCGATGCAACTAGGTACTACTACTATACTATAAGTATGAATGACGTGACAAACGCCCGCACAAAGTACTCGTGACAGCCGCGACAGAGCTCGGGCCAATATTGCCCAATAATCCCTGTAAAATCGTAATGTCAATGTGTGTGTGCTAAATGACGCTTTGTTCGTAGTGGCCTCTCTGTCTGCGGCGCGCCGCCGCTTACGTACTTTGTGGGTATGGACGAGCGGCAAGAACACGTTTGTATGTGTACGTGAGTGTAACACACACTGAGTTATAGTGAATTATCCACTGTACCCCGCGATTCACTGTGAACTGTGTGTGTGGGGAGAGTGCTCCCCTATATTTTACCAAGAAATAACAAAATTTTCATAATTCTGTTTTTTTTTTTGAAATTCCCTCCTTTTTCCTGTTACGACTTTTTTACGGCTTTTCAATTCCGGTCACAGTCTTCTTCATTTGATGCTTTCTAATCCGGTGCATTGTGAGCGAATATGTTTTATAAGAGAAGTTTTAAGAACGAATGAATGCCAGCTAAAGTGATTTAATTACTTCATATTACTCATTGATTAATATAGGTATCGTAGTGATCGATAATTATTGATTTTTTGTCATAACAACTTGAGAATTATTATTTACTTTAAATAAATTATGGATTGCCGAGATTAAATTATTTCGTAAAACAACTTAATAAAATTAGCAATGGTAAAATCCCATCTTATGTTTAAAAAAAACGATAATGTAAAGCATATTATCTGTGGTAAAGCTTTAAATTATTGAGGTTTCCTTCCAAGCTAGTAACACATTAGAAATTTGAGAGAGAGTTCAACAAGGATAGGTACTTGTTCCGAAACAGCCCTCTTGGAGAGGGCTGTATGAAAAAGTATTTAAGCATTCATCATGATCATCAGCCGAAAGATGTCCACTGCTGTACATAGGCTTCCCCCAAGTATAGTCACATTGACCGATTCCATGCGTCTCGCATCCAGCGAAAATCAGCTGAATTCGCAGATTTTCGCTGTACAACAAAATCATTGTTGCACAAGTTCTACTGTGTATTTACTCTTGTAGGTAAAATTTTCAGCAATCTCAGTACTGTAAATCCAGGTCTCATCAAGTCATGTCCATATTTTTTTTTCATGAAATGTAGTTTAAGTAAATAAGCACCCGATTATCCGCTCACTGCTAATCACCATGATCAACGGTACCACCTGAGTTGTCCTACTCGCCACTTCACAAGGATCTAAAATATAGTTTTTGCTGATTCCGAGATTCCGATATTGGATTACTCAGTATCGGAATTGAAATATCAGTAATTTCGTTCCGAGATTCCGATATAACGAGATTTCGATATTCATGCCCTAGTTACAACCAACTTGATTTTACCCGACTGCCGAAGGAGGGTAATGTGTTAATCAATCTATGTATGTATGTTTGTTCCTATATGGCGTTCCAGAGAACAAACGCGTTGGCCGCTTTGATCAAAAAATCAAGTTAAATCAAAAAATCAAAAAACCCGACTGCTTCAAAAGCGAACTAAAAAGTCTTAAACAAGGTAAAAAATCATGCTGTGCAGGCGGAGGATACACCAGATTTTTGTCAGCCAGCCCGCGAATATGTATCCTCCGACTGCACAGCATGATTTTTTCCTTGTTTACGACTTTTCAGTTCGCTTTTGAAGCAGTCGAGTTTTTTGATTTTTTGATTAACTTTTTTTTTAGGTTTGGATCGGAACCAGAAGTGCGAAGTCCTCAGATAAAGAAAAGTACCAGTCAGACACGCACTAACGCACTTTTCCGGTTTTTTTTTGTTAGCTTATGTACCTTCAAAGGGCGCTTGGACTTTTGTGAACCTGTAACAGACTGTTATTAAAGGATTCAGTGATAGTTGGCAACACTAATAATGAGCATCTTAAAACTTCGATTTAAGACTTTTCTATTAAAGACTTGGCTTAAAGGTCTCTTATCCAAGCCAGAGGCAAGCACAAAAAAAAAAAAAATCTTTGACAACTACTGTCAAACCTTATCAGCAAAACAAAATCGTTTAGACTTATCTGTGACAAAATCGATCAACAGCGTTGATCACCAGCGAAGAAAACACGGAGATTGACTGGAACTATAGATTTCAAGAAGAGTGTTTTTATTAACAGTTCAATTGGATATAAAACGGCGGCAATAAGTATCAGGAACATGCAAATTTACATTGACTGGTTAGTATTCTATTCGTTATAATTATAACCTTAAAAAGTAAAATTTTGTATTGTAAACAAAAACAAACACATGAAACCAGAAACGAAGAATTTGTTTTGCCCTAAAGGTAATTCTAATTTAAAATTAACCGGATAGAATAATTTTATAGTAACTGACATGCGGAACCTTTGGAGCGGTTTCGCACTACATCCGATCCGAAATTCCCAAGTAGCCATATAGTCTGGCTAATAAAATTATTCATAATTAGTAATCTTTGTTCATAATTAAAAAAATGTGGGCAAACGAAATTTTGGGGAAAGTACTACCTACGAAAAAGGATTTTGATACCTAGTTGTTTTTTTGTTGTTATTGTTAGGCTTTTTTATTTATTTTCTGATTCAGTCCTGGTAAATAATAGTCACTTTATTACGATGCAGTGTGGATTTGATACAGTTTTGTTACTGTGCGTGACAGTTTTGTCACTGTGAGTGACAGTTTTGTCAGTGTGTGATTACCGCAAAACCACCAGGTTTGTTGTTTTGCTTAATAATGTTGTAATTTTAAAATATCAAAATCGTTAGATCGACTTACAAGTCAATGTTTTGTTTTGTTGTTTTTAATAACACCCACACACCATTTATAATAGGTTTATCCAGTTTTTAATCATATTTGTGGGAAACAATGTACAGCATGCAATCTGACAGCTCAAGTACCACGAAAGTGACAAGGCGGAAACACATTACTGTGGCGTGGCGTGGCGTGTCGCGCCAGATGCCTATCGGTTTCATACATTTAGTATGGTTAGAGGCACATTTGAGTGTCGTGGCCCAGCGTGGCGCGGACTGCCCGCGACCGATTGCGCCACAGCCCCCACCACAGATAACTATATATTAGTCAGAGAGCCCCCACCACCGCTCTGGCGCGACACGACACGCCAGGCAAATGTGTTTCTACACCGCGTGGCTCGTCAGCGTTGCCAGAACGTAACTTTTGTTACATTTTACGTAACTTTTGACCGTCTCACGTAACCTCCATGTAACACTACTCAAAATGTAACTTTTACGTAACTTTCAGGACTTACAAAAAATATTTGCCCGCAAACAAAAAATAATCGTGAAACGGGACTTATCTAAGAAAGTTTTTGTTCGATATGTTGTCGCACCTGTGCCCTGACTTTATTCACTTACTCACTTACGTGTATTTCTAAATCTTCCATCCCGCTTACTCCAGCGAGCGAGTGAGCGTCGTGTTTTGTTTGCTAAAGTTTTATTATCTCCGTTAAATACGAAAGTTAATATCTGTGGATGTAATTTTATTAAATTTATTTCGTCAATGGTGTAGTGTTTGGTTTGATTTCGACTTGTTTGTGCTAACAATACTTGGTTAGTAAATGTTATATTTATTGTAGTTTTAATTTAATAATTCATTATTTAGGTAATCAGTAAATCGACAACAAAGTCGTATTTGCAACTGAAATAAGTTTATTTTTGTATCGATGGTCAACTATTATCAAGTCAAATAGCATACTATATGTGTGCCATGCACTGCATAAAACTTCAAGAAGTTCATTTAGCTATTTACAGTGTAAACTCTTTATAACGTTATCCTTTATAACGATAAACTCCCTATAACGTTGGAGTGAGCCCAAGTTGGTTGGTTTGCGTTAAAACTCACATATTGAAACACTCTTTATAGCGATACGCCATTCTCTATTACGAAGAAATGTGTTCATATTTGTAGACAGTAAATATTTATTATCGGTATTATTGTTTATGTTATGTTATCAGGTAACAAAAGACTTTGAAGCTCCGAAACATCCGAGGTCGGTCTAGCTTTTGTTATCCTTAATTGCCTTGTACACGTGCAGTATGACGCATTGTTTTCTCGGAAGTGATGGTCTTCGACCAAGCATACTGGGTACCTATCGTATTATCAGTCGTAAACCTACTTTGAAACTGTTAACATGGCCTTATCTAAGACATACATACAATTAAAAATTCTTGTATTAAAAATTCTTATTAATTTGGTTTTTTTTTGTTCACTCCATATAACGATAACTCTCTATAACGACAAAAAATGCTCAGTCCCTCGAGTTTCGTTATAAAGAGTTTACACTGTATTAATCATTGTTAAGTAACTTTGGTTTCGTTTAGAAGAACTAGAGTCGGCTACCGGCCGGCGTAACCTAGACTTGATTATGTTTATCGATCTTTTCGCTAATACGAACAAGTAGGTACCTAGCTACATAGTTGTTTCTCGTTGTAATTTGAATGTTCTTCTTATAGAAATATTTATTTAGCCCTCACAGGATTATTGGTTATTCTTTGGGATCCTTTATAAAACACCTCTTAACTTCATACACTTATTTAATTCTTCATTCTCACAAAATAAACTTTGATATATAAAGCTACATTTTCTATCAAATTAATACACACACATTTCCCCACAAGTCTTTCTAAAACAATGAATCGAATTTTCTTTTCAACCAATTTTCAAAACACAAGCAAATCTATATTTGAAAACGATTTGCTTTTAAAGCATAGACGATTAAAAATCACCCAATAACAGTTCTAAACTAAACGCAACGGATTTGCCCGTGGAAGACATGGGAGAGGGCCCGCCCGCGCGAAAATTCAAATAATGGGCGCGTTCCGCTAACTACAAAGTAGAAAAAAAAGACAAATTGTAGTATTTATTATTTTAGTGTCGTTTTCCACATAAAATCAGGTAATGTAACTTTTCTCATGAAAATGTAACTTTTTGAGATATCCCATGTAACATTTGACTATCTGCCACTGGCAACACTGTGGCTCGTGGCGCGCCATTCAATGACGTGAACTCGTAGCGGACGCTTGTATGCTGCGTGTTGAAAATTACCGACGAGCTTATTGAACTTGTACGTCAACGTACAGTTTTCTTGTTAGATACTAATTAGTGTTTTATTTGTTTTGTTTTATGCCCAACTAGCATGTACAATCATATAGAATCCTAATTTTAACATTAAAAGTTGATATATATATAGATTTTAAAGAATTGATAAGAGATATCATACTTAATAATTACGCGAGGAACTTGAAAACGTAAATTTTTGTTTGTGGAGATTATATGATGAAGTTAGCGTCAAATGAAAGGTCTTTGTCTAAAACCATTTTATCCGTTTGAATCATGTAAATCGGTCCAAACGTTGCCGAGATAATCGCTTATCATTATAATCAAAATGTAAACAAACCGATTTTTTTATGTTTTTGTCCTAAAAACTTTTAAATTTGGAATGACCTTGCCTTCTTTTTTAGGGTTCCGTACCCAAAGGGTAAAAACGGGACCCTATTACTAAGACTCCGCGGTCCGTCTGTCTGTCTGTCACCAGGCTGTATCTCATGAACCGTAATAGCTAGACAGTTGAAATTTTCACAGATGATGTATTTCTATTGCCGCTATAACAACAAATACTGAAAACAGAATAAAATTAATATTTAAGGGGGGCTCCCATACAACAAACGTGATTTTTTTGCCCTTTTTTGCGATAATGGTACGGAACCCTTCGTGCGCGAGTCTGACTCGCACTTGGCCGATTTTTTTTTAATTTTGCTCTAAAGTAGTTTAATTGCTAGGAGAAATTTATTTGTTTATTAAAATTTCATGCAACTTAAAGGTACATAGGCAGACTTAAAGCTTAAGGTATTCTCTACCAGTCAACCAAGATGGTGGAAGGGTGGTGGAGATATAACATGGCTGGTGCATAGAAATAAATTGATGGTCTTCATCGAAATCATCATCTGAATCCGAAGTTAATATTATGTACGTCTACACGTTGCAAAGGTTCGATGTATACTAATTCCAGTGTTGCCAGTGGCAGATAGTCAAATGTTACATGGGATATCTCAAAAAGTTACATTTTCATGAGAAAAGTTACATTACCTTATTTTATGTGGAAAACGACACTAAAATAATAAAATACTACAATTTGTCTTTTTTTTCTACTTTGTAGTTAGCGGAACGCGCCCATTATTTGAATTTTCGCGCGGGCGGGCCCTCTCCCATGTCTTCCACGGGCAAATCCGCTGCGTTTAGTTTAGAACTGTTATTGGGTGATTTTTAATCGTCTATGCTTTAAAAGCAAATTGTTTTCAAATATAGATTTGCTTGTGTTTTGACAATTGGTTGAAAAGAAAATTCGATTCATTGTTTTAGAAAGACTTGTGGGGAAATGTGTGTGTATTAATTTGATAGAAAATGTAGCTTTATATATCAAAGTTTATTTTGTGAGAATGAAGAATTAAATGAGTGTATGAAGTTAAGATGTGTTTTATAAAGGATCCCAAAGAATAACCAATCCAGTGAGGGCTAAATAAATATTCCTATAGGAGGTTATGGGCCCAGCACGCTTCCACTGCGTGCATGAAAGATGAGCTAAGCTACCTACCCTGGAAACAATAAGTAAGATTTGGGATCCGGTGGGTTTGAAGATATAACTAAATTATTTAAAGAAGAAGAAAATTTGGAAGAACAAAATGAGAATAGAAATGTCAAAATTTTCAACTGATAGTGGTTGTCAAGTTGAGAGGGGAAGTTTTTATAGAGAAGATCAGAAGAAGAAGAGAGATGTTGAAGCAACGCAGGAGGAGGAGTTTTCTATTTTAGAAGAAGAACGAAATGGTGTCAGAAGTTGAGAGAAATGTTTTTGAAGATAGTATTGTTGAAGAATTATTGGATAATAATTGTAGAAGAGAAGTTAAGTTGAGAGAAATGTTTTTGAAGATAGTATTGTTGAAGAGAATTTAATTTGGAAGGAGTCTTAAGAAGTGAATAATGAAATGAAATTGAAGATAATAGTAGATTGACGGTGGATGGAAATGAGTTGTTTGTGGATGCGGAGGAGTCCGTTGAAGAAATTAGTGGAAAAAGAGAAAGGAAAAAGAGACAGAAGATTACCGATAAGGTTGAAAGATTGTGATTTAGAAACGTCATTTTTAACTTATAGCGAGGTGTTGAAATTGTATATGGGGTGTTCTAGGAAAATATGTCAAAGTTAAATACAGGTTGATTTTAATTTTATTTGAGACAATATAAAATTCAGAGGGGATGTTATTGGGTGATTTTTAATTGTCTATGCTTTAAAAGCAAATCGTTTTCAAATATAGATTTGCTTGTGTTTTGACAATTGGTTGAAAAGAAAATTCGATTCATTGTTTTAGAAAGACTTGTGGGGAAATGTGTGTGTATTAATTTGATAGAAAATGTAGCTTTATATATCAAAGTTTATTTTGTGAGAATGAAGAATTAAATGTTTGTATGAAGTTAAGATGTGTTTTATAAAGGATCCCAAATAATAACCAATCCTGTGAGGGCTAAATAAATATTCCTATAAGAAGAACATTCAAATTACAACGAGAAACAACTATGTAGCTAGGTACCTACTTGTTCGTATTAGCGAAAAGATCGATAAACATAATCAAGTCTAGGTTACGCCGGCCGGTAGCCGACTCTAGTTCTTCTAAACGAAACCAAAGTTACTTAACAATGATTAATAAATAGCTAAATGAACTTCTTGAAGTTATGTGCAGTGCATGGCACACATATAGTATGCTATTTGACTTGATAATAGTTGACGATCGATACAAAAATAAACTTATTTCAGTTGCAAATACGACTTTGTTGTCGATTTACTGATTCCCTAAATAATGAATTATTAAATTAAAACTACAATAAATATAACATTTACTAACCAAGTATTGTTAGCACAAACAAGTCGAAATCAAACCAAACACTACACCATTGACGAAATAAATTTAATAAAATTACATCCACAGATATTAACTTTCGTATTTAACGGAGATAATAAAACTTTAGCAAACAAAACACGACGCTCACTCGCTCGCTGGAGTAAGCGGGATGGAAGATTTAGAAATACACGTAACTGAGTAAGTGAATAAAGTCAGGGCACAGGTGCGACAACACATCGAACAAAAACTTTCTTAGATAAGTCCCGTTTCACGATTATTTTTTGTTTGCGGGCAAATATTTTTTGTAAGTCCTGAAAGTTACGTAAAAGTTACATTTTGAGTCGTGTTACATGGAGGTTACGTGAGACGGTCAAAAGTTACGTAAAATGTAACAAAAGTTACGTTCTGGCAACGCTGACTAATTCAGAAATAGCGCCATGGCGCGCCACGACACGCCAGCTTAGTGTGCACACTCAGCGCCACGCCAGTATGCGCCACGCCACGCCACGCCACAGTAATGTGTTTCCGCCTACAGTCTGAGTTGACAGATGTAAAAGCGTACAAAACTTTTTGGGGGTGCCAATTATGAGTTCTGCAGAGTTAAGCGGCCGGCTAGCCGGCGTTTAAGAGGAATTCAGCAACATTGTAGTTGACGTTAGACAACTATAATTTTGCGGTTCACATTTCCCAACGATCAAGTTTGTAGTTAAAACTTTGTAACATCATCCGATTTCAAGCAATATTCTTAGTGGTAAAAACAAATAAATATTATCTAAAAAAAAAGTTAGTAAAGTACCTATAGATCGAGCCATGGCGTCACATATGGCGTAATTGGCGTACGTATAAGTTATTTGATTATTTCTGGTGTTGCCGTGTTGGCAAATTTTCCTAAATTTCAAAGGCAAAATATATTGAATAAATGTATGGTTACGATTTATGAATAAACCCTCTTGTTAAATTTTTGGTTGTGATGACATGTCGTCACATTAACTAATATAAAAATAACTAATATAATAATATAATTTTTTTTTTCAATGCTGCTATGATCCAGGCGTGTCTCTTCCCGAGGTGTGACCGTTCCGATAAATTACCATCTTCAGCTTCTTACATTACGTGGAATTCGACCCTCAATTTTGATCCATACATTGAGGCAAAGGCTCAGCTGGCTGCCAAAAAGTTGGGAATCCTTGCGAAGGTGAGACGGTACTTCACGCCAGGATAGCTTCTTAACTTGTATCAAGCGCAAGTTCAATCATGCATGGAGTACTGTTAAACTAAACTACCTCCCGACCTTTGAAATACCAAAATGTCATAACGATTATGGTGAGAGAGTATGGAATGTCAGTCTCGCCCGAATACTAAACAAGTTGCCAAAACACATAGTTTGTAAACTGGAAAACAAAAATAAAAGGCAGACCTATAACATATTCAAGCGACATTTAATGAATTGTAATCGAATAGAAACTCCTTAATTGTAAAATCTTTTCTATTTTTGTTTAAGATTAAGTTAAGAATTGGGTAAAACTGTATTTTAATTGAAATAAACAGCTTTTTTTTTTTTTTTTTTTTTCTGGGACGGATCTGCCAAATGCTCATCGGCAATGAGACACTGGTCGAGTTGGGGCTCCATAGCCCTGAATATCGTCACAGATTTGCCAGCCTGTCGATTTTTATCGGTTACGGGAATTTTTCGGTTACGGGATTTCGGGGCGTTTGCGATGGAACTACTTCTAGGATAGCAAGCACATCATCGCTTACCATCAGATGAGATAGTGGTCAAACGCGAGTCTTTAAAAGCTCATCAATAATAATAAAAAAAAAACAATTTTATTAGATTTCAATTGACAAAGCGTCAAAGTGACAGGTGTTATCCGTCAACTGTTGTCACGATATAACGTAGTTTTATTTTCTCTGTGGTCACGAACGAACGACGACTCCTGAGTTCCGTTTACGAAGTAACTATTTAGTAATCTGTGGTTCCGTTAGTGTTCTCTGACCACTGACTTGTCTCATGCTTGTCTCTGACTGACTAGTATATACAGTTATCTGTGGTCAGTGTGTGTGAATGTGTCACTAAATCTGGTAAACATAAATTCAGGTCTAAGCAAAGAAAATATAAATATATTATTAAACATAGCAATTTCATTATTTGACTTCTAAATTGAGTTACCGCGTTTACTATATAATAATTAGGTACATCAATAACTAAAAAAATTGGTGAGTACAAAGAAAACTAAATTTTATTGCATTTCTGGTAAGTTATTGAATCTTCCTTGCAATAATCGTCCATTTATTTATTCTGTCCAACTTAAACATCGTAATTAGTATGATGTCAAATAAATTGATACGGTAATGGTACCATAAATTCTTAATTTTTAGGTGTGGGTGAGAACTACTAATTCTACAAAAGTTCAGAGAAATATCTTTATCTTTTTTTAAATAAATTAAGGCTACAATATGGGACCTCCAAAGAAGTTTAAAAAATATGATTCGAGGACCGGAAGTGATAGATCAGGTAAGCTATGATTACCTATGTTAAAAGTTTTAATATTTCATGTTGTATTTTAACCAAACAAACAAAAAAAGATGGATGGTGATATTCCTTTACAGCCATTTAGAGAAATTTATAAATAGTCATAAGTTTAATTTAAGTAATTCAGAAGCTTAAGTTATGATGAAGATTGTGTAATGATTTTCATGTCAAAAAAACAAGTATTGACTTGTTTTTCTTGGTCGGTGAGATTCAATATATTATCAAATTGTTCTCAACAGGCAAGAAGAAGAAAGTTGAAGAAGAGACGACCATAGACCTTGTGGATGACGACAATTCTGAGAATGTTGGTGTGCCTGGAGCTGCTATGCAGGATGCAGAGAAAAATGATCAAGTGCCTGAAGATGAATTTGGTGCCAAAGATTATAGGTTAACACAATTCTTATGTGCCTAGATCTTATACTAGCTGTTACCAGTGGCTTCACCCACATGAATGTCGAAATTATCCTAAAGGGAACGTATTACCAGGTTAAAAAGTATTCTATGTCCTATCCCTTACTGTAATCTATCTCTATGCCAAATTTCAACCAGATCCATTCAGCCTTTCTGGCATGATTTAGTAACAAACATACACTCATCTAAATTTTCTCATTTATAATTTAAGTAAGATTGGTGAAAACTATCTACAGAATAGTGTAAACTGTGGTCATATTAGCCAGTCGTCAAGGTGATAGCAAGGCTTATGACTGCTAAAAGTTTGCTGGTTATAAAATCCCTGACTAGACTTGACCTTTTACATTTCTTTGTAATTATATATAGCATAGGATAGATGGAGCCCTTTGCCGCACTTAAGACTCCCATTTGGTCCGTTGTGGGTGCAGGACCCCCTTTCTGTGAGAGGGAATGAGCTGCAATCCACCACGAGTTGGCCCAGTGCGGATTGGTATTACATGTCATCGAATTTTTGGTTTGGCATGCCATTTTCCTCAAGATGTTTTCCTTCACCTTTTGGAGAGCAGTGGTGATGAAATAATTTACACAATGTAAAGCACCTGTCTGGTTCGAACCCACGACATATAACTTGTAAGTCGTGGCCACCACTGCTCTTGTAAGTATAGCAACTGTGCTTGAGATTTTTCAACTGATTGTAAACATTTTCGAATTCTAGAAGTCAAATGGCATTGAAGGCTGATAATTCAAGTCGTCCGTTATGGGTAGCACCAAATGGTCACATATTCTTGGAAGCATTTTCACCGGTTTACAAACATGCTCATGACTTTCTCATTGCTATTGCGGAACCAGTGTGTCGGTATGTATTTTGATTTAAACATAAGTTATTTTATAATTATTTCATATAAATTACATACTAAATCACTGAATGCTTTTATCAAAGTGAAATAGTTATTCACAACATTTTTTAAATCCCTGATGTTAAGTATCCTTCTTGTTTTAGGCCACAACACATACATGAGTACAAACTAACAGCATACAGTCTATACGCTGCCGTGTCCGTGGGTTTACAGACTACAGACATTATTGAATACCTACAAAGGCTCAGCAAGTGCGCTGTACCGGCTGGCATCATAGAGTTCATACAGCTATGTACGCTGTCGTATGGCAAGGTGAAGCTTGTACTCAAACACAATAGGTAAGTAGAGGAATGAATAGTTAAGTTTAGATGTCTGATTGTGCAGCATCCTTCTATATTCTCTTTGAAATCTATTTGAACATTACACTTAGCACAAGCAATAAGTTCTACTCCCAAGTATGACTACAAGATTTATATTCATTGTTGTTTTCTCTCTCTCTCATTTTCGCCTAATAATAAAATAAAATAATGTGAGAAACTGTCAAGCACGCGTTATCTGCCGTGATTGGTTAAATGAATTTTCAACAGCTTATCACAGCAGATAACCGGGGATTATTCGTCGATTACGTTAAGACTTAGCACGCTTTGCGATTTTTAAGCGAATTTTTGGGCGCGTACTGAATTTAAAAAACACGCACTGTGGATAAAATTCCGCGCGATTTTTGTCTCCTACCTGTTCATAGAGTTCAAAATATTCGCGCGATATTTTTTCCGCAATGCGTGCAGCTTCATACAATTCCAGAGGTAGCAGAATAGGCGGAAAAACATCGCGCGAATAAAAATAGCAGTGCGTGCTAAGCCTAACAGCTCGATAATCGAGTTTTGAGAAACTGGGGGTAAAATTGTTTTAAATTCTTGAGGTTTATGACGCATCTGTGTATAATTAAATAAACGAATTATAATGTGGGTTTTTTATAGGTATCTGGTGGAAAGTAAGCATGTAGAAGTACTACAAAAGCTGCTGAAGGACCCGATCATCCAGCAGTGCAGGCTAAGACGAGACGGTGATGATGAATTCATGTCCTCCGCACTGCCCGATAAACCGGCTACGAGTCTCAAACCAGGTTGGTTAAATCACAGATCAAACTGCATTCCTATGAATAATTTGAATTTGGTTTTATTTTCTCTTAATACCTTACTGAATTTTACTAGGATAGTTTGATAAGCTGCGTTTGTTCTATTCGGATTTCTTTACATCTTACCTAACCGAACTTTGTTATGAAGTCTGACCTCGGGCAAGAGCAGTGGTGGCCCGTTGGTGACGGCCGCGACTTACAAGTTGTAGGTCGTTGGTTCAAACCCAGGCAGGCGCTTTACTTTGTGTAAATTATTTCATCACCACTGCTCTCAAGACGGTGAAAACGGAAAACATAGAACCAAAAATTCGAGGACATGTGACATTCAGCAAACCGCACTGGGCCTGCGTGGTGTATTACGGCCCATTCCCTCTCACAGAGAGGAGGCCTGCACCCATAACGGACTAAATGGTAGTCTTAAGTGCGGAAAAGGGGATCCATTTATCCTATCCACTGACCTCGTGTCTTACTCACTGTTCTGACTGAAAAAATACTGTCAGTACTAACACACTTGTTGATCTTGTGATTATCTTTAATAATCAATCTGCCTAGCCTTTTCCCAACTATATTGGGGACGGCTTCCAGTCTAACCGGATTCAGCTGAGTACCAGTGTTTTACATGGAGCGCCTGCCTATCTGACCTCCACAACCCAGTAACTAGGTAACACGATACCGCTTGGCAAGACTGGTGTCAGATATCAGGCTTCTGACTACCCGTAACGACTGTCAAAGATCTTCAAATGACAGCCGGGACCCACGACTTAACGTGCTTTCCGAGGCACGGAGGAAACTCGGTATGTTGAAACACAGGTCATCCATCCACGGACCGAATTCGTCAAGCGTTGCTTAATTTTGATAATCGACCAGTGCGGCTGTTATTATTTAGCCACGAGCTCCTCGATCATCTTTAATAAATCAGTGCATTTTTGTAGCTTTATAATAGAGCTTTTATGAAGGCCATTTACTCTGCTACGATAGTTACCGTATAGCCGAATCGTAGGAGGCAGCCTCCTCAGCCTTTTGTAGATTGGGTCTACCCCCACGGCAATAACACGTGACCAGAACTATGTAATGTGTGCTTAATAAAATAGTACTTTCCCAGGCGAGCCTAGCGACAAGCCGCCGGCGGCTAACGGCGCAGTTCCGGACGACATCAGCCAGTTCTACCAGCAGCTGGACAAGGACGATGACGACGACGAGGCCACGGACATCACCGCTAACAACGCCGTCGCTTTCGAAGTCGACCCAGAGAAGATTGAGGTACACTATCACGTGTCTTATTCACACTTGTGAACAACAACTCCAGCATAGATGGCTAATTTCTGTTGAGGTTGCTAGCCACGACAGGCATTCGTTTTTCCAGTATTAACTTCATATTTTAAATGTTTTATACAAGTTAATTATTCGCTTTGATTTATGATAATGATGTTGAAGCCACGGCACGTAACTGTTGTGTGAATGTACCTTAACTCTATGAATGATAGAGGTTTGGTCTATGAAGCCTGCGGGAATGGGCAACACTGGGGCGGATATAGTCAGAGGGACCAACGGAGGCTAGGGGTAGAACCTCTGGGCTTAGAGCGTTAAGTTAATAGATCGATTATAAAGATGTATAAATAAAAGTGATTCATCATATTTATATTGTGTTTATTTAAATACGTAATATCATCATAAACATGGTGTCAGGTGTAAAATAAGTTTAATGCACCAAAGGTAACGTGAAAATGGAAAAGTTTAGCGTCGCCGGCCATGTTGGGCCGCTTATCCTTGACGGCGAGAATCACGCTGAGGCTTGGAAGAAATGGTTCCAAAAATTGGATATTTTTATAATTGCCAATGATTTAGAGAAAGCCCCAGACAAGAGAAAAACGGCGATCCTTTTAAACGCCATCGGTGACGCTGGAATAGAGATTTATAATTCATTTGATTTGGGTGATCAGAAAAATGATTTCCAAATTATAAAATCGAAATTTGACGAATACTTCATACCTAAAAAGAATATTTCAATGGAACGTCACAAGTTTTTTACTAGAAAGCAGGGTCCAACTGAATCTTTAGAGCATTATATAACCGAGCTTACAAACAGCAGCTTTTCCTATGAATTTGGTGACCTGCGGGAGAGTCTAATTAGAGACATATTAATAATAGGTATAAGAAACAACACAACAAGAGAAAGATTATTAAGGGCTGATGACATAGATTTGTCAAAAGTCATAAGAATATGTAAAGCTGCTGAACTCTCACAGAAGCAGTTATCTGAGATATCCTTAGAAAATGGAAACAGGAATAGTGCAGTGTCTGAAAATGTGTTTTCAGTAAAATTTAAGAAGAAAGTGAAGGAAAATCAAAGGATTTGTTTCAGATGTGGTTTCCAAGGTTGGGAGCCTTCACACAAGTGCCCGGCTATGGGTGCTACATGCCTAAAATGCCAAAAGAAAGGCCATTTTGCGAAAGTTTGCAAGAGTCGCCATGTGGCAACAGTAGAGGACCGGGACAGTGATTTGCAAGAGGCTGAGGAAGTAGAAACATTTTTTATTGGATCACTGGAGGTGAACAACAAAAGTGAGTGGCTTGAGAGATTATTGATTAACGGTAAAGCAATTATGGTAAAATTAGATACCGGTGCACAAGTGAACTGCATGTGCTATGCTACATTTAAAAACTTAGAACTTAACTCTAATTTTATTATTAGAAAACCTATAAAATTAATAACATTAGACAGTAAAAATATATCAGTTAAAGGAGTATGTATTATAAAATGTTGTCTGGAAAATGGCAATACTTATAATGTTGAATTTGTAATTGTGAATTCACCTTGTACAACTATTTTGGGACTAAGAACATGTGTAAACATGAAACTTATTAGCAGAAATTTTATAAGTAAAGTTTTATCAATAGAATGTCCCAATGTAAATATGCTCGTAGAAAGTCATTCTCAATTATTCAAGGGAATAGGTTGTTTTGATAAACCATACAAAATTGAATTACAGGAATGTGCAGTTCCCAGAGCCGATCCACCTCGCCGAGTACCCATTGCGCTCTGCAAACCTTTAAAAAGTGAATTGGAACTAATGATTAAAGAAGATATTATTACAAAAGTAGATGGCCCGGCGGAGTGGGTCAACTCTATGGTAATTACTAAAAAAGCAAATAATAAATTAAGGATTTGTATTGACCCTCGTTACTTGAATAAATTTATTATCAGACATCATAAACAATTGCCAACGGTTGAAGATATTATGGACAAACTTTCAGGAGATAAATACTTTACAAAACTAGATTGTAATAGTGGGTTTTGGACAGTCAAATTGGATGCAGAGAGTTCAAAACTTTGCACTTTTTCTACGCCATTTGGCAATTATAAATATAAAAGATTACCATTTGGACTTTCTGTATCCACCGAAGCTTTTCAGGAACGTATGGAGGAATCATTCAGTGGTATTGAAGGGGTTGAATTTTACTGCGATGACTTGATTGTTCATGCAAATAATATAACTGATCATAATGAAAGGTTATTAAAGGTTTTTGAAGTAGCAAAAAAGTATAATGTAAAATTCAATAAAGATAAATCTAGATTTTTACAGAGTGAAATAAAATTTTTAGGCATGATTATAAATGGTGATGGGATCAAACCAGACCCTTCAAAAGTAACAGCTATTACAAATATCAAAATTATTAAGGATAAAAAAGAGTTAGAACGTTTTCTAGGTGTGACAAATTATTTATCCCGTTTTATAAATAATTATTCTACTATAACTGCACCACTAAGAGAACTGTTAAAAAAGGATATTATATTTCAATGGGATAAACCCCATGAAGATTCATTTAATAAATTAAAAGACATTATTTCACAAGCTCCCACATTAAAAATTTTTGACAACAATAAAGAAGTTACTATTTCTGTAGACTGCAGTAGTGAAGGTGTAGGTGCATGTATTATGCAAGAGGGACAACCAGTTGCTTATGCATCAAAAGCATTGACCGACTGTCAAAAAGGTTATGCTCAAGTAGAAAGAGAAATGTATGCAATAGTTTTTGGTTGTATGAAATTTCATAAATACATCTTAGGTCGACATGTTACTGTAGAAAGTGACCACTCAGCACTAGAGACATTATTTAAAAAACCTTTAAGTAAAGTACCAGTAAGACTTCAAAGAATGATGCTAAAAATACAAGGGTATGATATTCTTGTTAAATATGTCCCAGGTAAAAAAATGTTTATATCAGATTTTTTAAGTAGATCATACCTCCCAATAAACCACAAAGAATCAGATAAGTTTGATGAAGAATTAAACAAAGAAATAATTTGTCATGTAGAGATAGCATTGGAATGTCTTCCTATTTCTAAAAGGAAGAGAGATTTAATAAAAACAAAAACTAAAGAAGACAATACTCTTAATATTATAACAGATTATATAAAAAATGGTTGGCCAATCTCAAAAAATACAGTGCCTGATAGTGTCAAACCCTTTTGGAATTTTAGATTTGATCTTTCTGTCATTGATGGTATAGTATGTAAAAATAATTTGCTGGTGATACCAATATCTCTACAAAAAATTATGTTACAACTAATTCATGAAGGACATTTTGGTATAAATACTTGTATCAATAGAGCCCGGAGTGTAATGTTTTGGCCTAATATTTCATCTCAGATTAAGGAAATGTGCCTAAGCTGTCAAACTTGTGCAACATACAGGAGCAATAATACTAAAGAACCTATACAATTTCATGAAATACCAGATTTACCATGGATAAAGTTGGGCTCGGACTTGTTTGAGTTTAATAAAGAGCATTATTTACTTGTAGTGGACTATTATAGTAAGTATATAGAAGTGGTTAAATTACACCAATTATCATCTAATATAGTAATTAAACACATGAAAGCTATAATGGCAAGACATGGTATTCCTCTTGAATTGGTCAGTGACAATGGTCCGCAATTTTCAAGTAAAGAATTTGGACAATTTGCCTTGGAATATGATTTTATACATACAACTTCTTCTCCAAATTACCCAAAATCGAATGGACTTGCTGAATCAAGCGTCAAAATAATTAAAAATATTTTCAAGAAATGTTATCATGACAGTTCTGATCCATATATAGCATTGTTAAACTTAAGGAACCAATGTAAGGGTGATTGTCCATCTCCTGCTAATTTGCTATTTAATAGAAATCTTAATATTAAGTATCCGGTGTCCAAAAAGTATCTACAACCACAAATCTCAAAGCGTAACAAATCATTGGACAAATTAAAACAACATAAAATTAAGCAGTATTACAATAGAAATGCAATAACTTTAAAAGAATGTTATCCAGGCCAACATGTTAGATTTAAAAAGAAGAGTGAAGATAAGTTTTGGACACCCGGAAAAATAGTATCTAAGCTGACTGATCCTCGTTCATACATGATTGAGGATCAGTTGGGTAATACGTATCGCAGAAACAGGCAACACATCAATTATGATTATGGTTGTAGCACTGACATTAGTGATGATAGTCATAATGCAAATGTAAACAAATCAGAGTATATGTTAAGTGATGATGAGTCTGTGCACAATTTTAATGTTCCTATATCTCATGAATATTCTAATGAACCTGTATCTAATGATAATTCTAATATACCTGTATCTCATTATAATTCTAATTTACCTGTATCTCATCATTCTGAATCTATGAAACTAACAAGATCAGGAAGGCAGGTCAAACCTCCTATTCGTTATGGGTTTGATGATTAAGGAGGGGAATGTTGTGTGAATGTACCTTAACTCTATGAATGATAGAGGTTTGGTCTATGAAGCCTGCGGGAATGGGCAACACTGGGGCGGATATAGTCAGAGGGACCAACGGAGGCTAGGGGTAGAACCTCTGGGCTTAGAGCGTTAAGTTAATAGATCGATTATAAAGATGTATAAATAAAAGTGATTCATCATATTTATATTGTGTTTATTTAAATACGTAATATCATCATAAACAGTAACTTGACAAGGTTTTGGTGTAGTGAGATAAAAGAAAAGAAATTAATTTTAAAAAAATATGTAAAAAATTCTATGTCATCGTCGTCACTAGCACTTAATAAAACTGCTATCCCTGCATTAAATAAAAGGTAACAACTGAGCTGGTGGAAGGAGCTGGCTCCTCATCCTCGACAAAACTATCGTCACTCTCGTCGCTGGAGGAGGTTCTTGCTGGCTACATGTCCTTTGATTGCCGCCCATGCTATTTCTATAGGATTTAAGTCCGGATGGTAGGGCGGCAATCGCAGAACACTACGGTTGTGTTCTGCAAGTATCTGGTCAATACTGTATTTCTTATGTTGTTCTTTATTAACACAATTTTATTAACTTGTATAGCTAAGGTTTGAGCAGACTCTCCTCATATGCCTTTTTTGCCAACCATCGTGGTATGATGCGTTGTTGATTACTAACACCGCATTTGGCGGCAAATTAGGTAAAAGTTGGAGGCGAAGCCACTTGGTATAATTGTTGTCATGAAAGTCGCCAGATTTTGTTTAATTTTTACCCGACTGCCGAAGGAGGGTTATAAAACAAACAACAAACAAACAATAATCAATATTTATTTGTTCAAGACTTAAACCTAATTACAATGATTGTACCTTAAATTAGAATCATTAAGTTAGTGGCAAGATACAAAATATGTGCAACTGAGCTTAAATTAGGAGGATTCCTGTGCCATAAGCACCAGTTACTTCCGTCACCACCGTGTTCGAGCTGCCATTACGTGCCAAGTGTGGTGCGGTGCTAAAGTCTATGTATGCATGTAGGTATGTTTGTTCCTATGTGGCGTTCTAGAGACCAAACGCGTTTTCCGATTTTGATGTTTCTTACGTCCATCGATTCGTCTTAACCCTGCGAGTGTCACTGGTTACATTAAAACTGGTAAATAGAAAAATGCCAGGTTTTGGGCGCCATATTGTGCAGGCGTGTGGGGTATCAAAATAAAGAATTTTAAGAGGTGATTTCAAAAATATATAACACTCATGTTTAAATGTACCTAATTCGAAAAAAAATATGTTAACTAAAAAGTTATAAATAAAAAAAGTTAATTCTAAAAATCAAAAAACCCGACTGCTTAAAAAGCGAACTAAAAAGACGTAAACAAGAAGAAAATCATGCTGTGCAGTCGGAGGATACATCTGGTTTTGGTCCATTTTTAAATAAGAGCAGCTCATTAGAAACAAATTCAGCTTCGGATCCAGCGTGCACTATTACAATCCTTTGTCCTTTCGAAATGGGTTTTAAGCTCCTTTGATGAACCACCTGCCCATGTTTTAGAACATGTAATAAGAGATGTAATGACAAATTTTCATATGTGTGTCTCTCTTAACGTCCAGATAATTGCACAGGATACAATTATGAGAGTACAATACAAAGTATAGCCCTCGCCAAACTTAATGGCCGCCCTGAAATTGGTTTACCGGATGCGCGAGGCACGAAACGCTGCTGTTTTTGTATGATATTTACTACTGCGCAGCCATTGTAGCCAACTTCAGGGCGGCCAAGAAGTTTGGCGAGAACTATACCTATGGTTATTGTTGCATACCTGAATGAGATGAATCAACATACGACTCATATGTGCAAATAATAGTTCTTCCTTCTTCCCTTTATTTAATAAGAATTTAAAGGAAATTAATCCTTAGCAACCTTTTCCATCTTTAATTCGCGTGAATAAATATTGCAACGCGTGTGTAGCCTAACAATGTCTCGTGCTCCTTTAACGAGTCTTGGCAGATTAAGTGCCGGGGACTGTATGCCTGGTTGCCCCCTGGCGATTTCACTCGCTAGGTGAAATAATTGATGTCAAATCATAAGCCAACGATTATTAAAAAAAAAAAAAAGGGGTTGCTTCAATCACACAGACAATTTATACAAGTTTCGGTTATTCCATTTAAGCCCCGTTTCATTCTAGCCTATGTTTATAAGTGAGGATAGAAGAAATATGTTTATAGGTAATTCAAAAGCGTTGCATCGAGCTGGAACACCCGTTGCTGGCGGAGTATGACTTCCGCAACGACACCATCAACCCTGACATCAACATAGATCTGAAGCCCACCGCCGTGCTGCGACCCTACCAGGAGAAGAGCCTTCGGAAGATGTTCGGAAACGGTCGGGCGCGGTACGTAACAAGCGATGTTTAAAATTACGTTTAATTTATATTGTTGCTTCCAACGACGATAGTCCTCTTTTAACACAAATATTATCGCTAGCTGCAATATAAGATTTAAAACAACTTATAATTTGGAGTTGCAGTTTTCGCTATTTGGAACATATTGTTACATATCTTTTTAGTTCCGAAGCAGCATACAGACTCATAATCAATCTCAAATACAAAAACCTAATTAGCAATTTATGTTTTTGAAGAATAAGTATTAATTTATTTTTTTATTTGTATAATATTCCACTGCTCAGTAAAGATCTCGCCCAAATTCATCCAGGTATACTTCTTTATAATAAATACTGATTAGTTTCTGTTGTATGCTACAGCTCAGGAGTCATCGTCCTGCCGTGCGGCGCCGGCAAGTCGCTGGTGGGCGTGACGGCGGTGTGCACGGTGCGCAAGCGGGCGCTGGTGCTGTGCAACTCCGGCGTGTCCGTGGAGCAGTGGAAGCAGCAGTTCAAGTGCTGGTCCACCGCGGACGACAGTATGATCTGCAGGTAATACTGCTAGTGCAACTCCGGCGTGTCCGTGGAGCAGTGGAAGCAGCAGTTCAAGTGCTGGTCCACCGCGGACGACAGTATGATCTGCAGGTAATACTGCTAGTGCAACTCCGGCGTGTCCGTGGAGCAGTGGAAGCAGCAGTTCAAGTGCTGGTCCACCGCGGACGACAGTATGATCTGCAGGTAATACTGCTAGTGCAACTCCGGCGTGTCTGTGGAGCAGTGGAAGCAGCAGTTCAAGTGCTGGTCCACCGCGGACGACAGTATGATCTGCAGGTAATACTGCTAGTGCAACTCCGGCGTGTCCGTGGAGCAGTGGAAGCAGCAGTTCAAGTGCTGGTCCACCGCGGACGACAGTATGATCTGCAGGTAATACTGCTAGTGCAACTCCGGCGTGTCCGTGGAGCAGTGGAAGCAGCAGTTCAAGTGCTGGTCCACCGCGGACGACAGTATGATCTGCAGGTAATACTGCTAGTGCAACTCCGGCGTGTCCGTGGAGCAGTGGAAGCAGCAGTTCAAGTGCTGGTCCACCGCGGACGACAGTATGATCTGCAGGTAATACTGCTAGTGCAACTCCGGCGTGTCCGTGGAGCAGTGGAAGCAGCAGTTCAAGTGCTGGTCCACCGCGGACGACAGTATGATCTGCAGGTAATACTGCTAGTGCAACTCCGGCGTGTCCGTGGAGCAGTGGAAGCAGCAGTTCAAGTGCTGGTCCACCGCGGACGACAGTATGATCTGCAGGTAATACTGCTAGTGCAACTCCGGCGTGTCCGTGGAGCAGTGGAAGCAGCAGTTCAAGTGCTGGTCCACCGCGGACGACAGTATGATCTGCAGGTAATACTGCTAGTGCAACTCCGGCGTGTCCGTGGAGCAGTGGAAGCAGCAGTTCAAGTGCTGGTCCACCGCGGACGACAGTATGATCTGCAGGTAATACTGCTAGTGCAACTCCGGCGTGTCCGTGGAGCAGTGGAAGCAGCAGTTCAAGTGCTGGTCCACCGCGGACGACAGTATGATCTGCAGGTAATACTGCTAGTGCAACTCCGGCGTGTCCGTGGAGCAGTGGAAGCAGCAGTTCAAGTGCTGGTCCACCGCGGACGACAGTATGATCTGCAGGTAATACTGCTAGTGCAACTCCGGCGTGTCCGTGGAGCAGTGGAAGCAGCAGTTCAAGTGCTGGTCCACCGCGGACGACAGTATGATCTGCAGGTAATACTGCTAGTGCAACTCCGGCGTGTCCGTGGAGCAGTGGAAGCAGCAGTTCAAGTGCTGGTCCACCGCGGACGACAGTATGATCTGCAGGTAATACTGCTAGTGCAACTCCGGCGTGTCCGTGGAGCAGTGGAAGCAGCAGTTCAAGTGCTGGTCCACCGCGGACGACAGTATGATCTGCAGGTAATACTGCTAGTGCAACTCCGGCGTGTCCGTGGAGCAGTGGAAGCAGCAGTTCAAGTGCTGGTCCACCGCGGACGACAGTATGATCTGCAGGTAATACTGCTAGTGCAACTCCGGCGTGTCCGTGGAGCAGTGGAAGCAGCAGTTCAAGTGCTGGTCCACCGCGGACGACAGTATGATCTGCAGGTAATACTGCTAGTGCAACTCCGGCGTGTCCGTGGAGCAGTGGAAGCAGCAGTTCAAGTGCTGGTCCACCGCGGACGACAGTATGATCTGCAGGTAATACTGCTAGTGCAACTCCGGCCAAATTAATGTTTCAGTTGGGAGGTTGATTCAGATGGCCACGTTGCCACCTGCAAGCAATTCGTATGTTAGTTTAATTGGGCAGGGCACAATCGTGAATCGAGTGATTGATCACATTATACCTCGCTTAGTCGTGGAGTTGCAGAAACAGCCCGTCTCTTCCGTTCAAAACTACACTAAACTTACCTCGGTAGCCCACAATGTAACGTACTTTGCATGCTTACAGGTAGAAATCTGGCTCAAGGCGAGTCTTTGAGACGACCAGTGTAACTTTTGAAGTTATATCTTTACAAAAATTACTTTCCAATATGTTAAACATTAAAAACTACACTTGAAGACTTTCGAAGAGGTCTTTTAATTACTTCAGATTTTTGAAACATGAGTTA
The DNA here is from genome assembly GCA_949775005.1 of Orthosia gothica. Classification (NCBI taxonomy): domain Eukaryota; kingdom Metazoa; phylum Arthropoda; class Insecta; order Lepidoptera; family Noctuidae; genus Orthosia; species Orthosia gothica. Next base: position 15,234,935 of record OX459069.1, on the reverse strand, counting down.
TAGAACATTTGAAAAAGAGTTTTAAACTTATTGTTTGTCTCAATATTTTCTTACAGATTCACATCAGAAGCCAAAGACAAGCCGATGGGCGCGGGCATCCTCATCACAACATACTCCATGATCACGCACGGCCAGCGCCGCTCGTGGGAGGCGGAGCAGACCATGAAGTGGCTGCAGGCGCAGGAGTGGGGCATGGTGGTGCTGGACGAGGTGCACACCATCCCCGCCAAGATGTTCCGCAGAGTGCTCACCATAGTGCACTCGCATGCCAAGCTCGGTAACCACCATATTATGTTAGGACCTGCATTCACCTAGCAGCTGTCTTGCCACTAAATAACTACAATGTAATAATGGATGAATATGATATCAATCAATATAGAATCTGGTGGAAAAAGGTTGAACTAAGGTCAAAAACATATCAATAGTCTGTCGAGGAATAGATGATGTCATCACCACAACACCAAAGCCTCGTATCCACTAGGCAACATTTGACGCACAACACGTGCAGCTCAACATGTTTGGCGACGTTGCCATTGTCGTTGTTGCTAGCTGCCGCGCAACATGATGCGACAAGACAACGTTACTAAACTTCTTCGTTGCCATTCATTGTGATGAGCAACATGTTGTGCATAATTTCGCGCGTCAAATGTTGCGTAGTGGATACGACAAAAGACGGAGTAATGTGAATGAACTATAATTATCTCATCTTTTGAGATGATTGATTTGAGAGCCTTTAGAAATGATAACATAGATATTTCTAGGCATAAAAAGGCCAGGCATGAACTTCCTTCCTCAAACCAGCTCTGTGTCGTAGGTTTAACCGCAACTCTGCTTCGAGAGGACGACAAGATCGCCGACTTGAACTTCCTGATCGGGCCCAAGCTGTACGAGGCCAACTGGCTGGAGCTGCAGGCCAACGGGTACATCGCGCGGGTGCAGTGCGCCGAGGTGTGGTGCCCCATGACGCCCGAGTTCTACAGGGAATATCTCATACAGAAGTGAGTTATGTCTCATACACTGCAGCTTTAGACTTACCGTTTACTGAGATGGTGCCTGTAGTAGCGTAAACCACCCCTATCGCTGGAACCCCTCCTGTTATTGGCACTTGAGTTTCATCATATCAGCCTAAAGACGTCCACTGCTGGACATAGGCCTCCCCCAAGCGTCACCACATTGCCGGTCCCGTGCATCTCGCAACCTTCACCAGGTCATCGGTCCACCTGGAGGGAGGCCTTCCACCGTCACGTCTTCCGGTTCGCGGTCGCCACTACAGAACCTTTCTGCCGGCACATTCCTCGCAGAATGGACCAAGGCAGGGGCCTTGGTCCATTCATTGTTGGGCTTTCTATGCCAGTAATAGAATTTTAGATAGCTTTTTTATAATTTAGTTAAAATACATTTGTATAATTATTATTTAACTGGATGAAACAACTCTTAAAATAAAGATTAGAATATTTCCTACGATGTTATTATAATTGTTGTATGCTTAGTGCATTTCAATATGGTTTTCTGGGCGTTTGATTACAAAGCTAGAGGAGGCACTCCCTAAAGTGCCAATAACTGGTTATCTTACCCTAAACTGCGTGATCAGGGAGCGATGTTGACGGCAGTTACCTATAGAATACAACTTTGAATAACCATTGCATATTTGTAATATTTAGAAATTTAATGATATCGAATGTGTTTTATTGCAATTTAGCAGGTTATTATTGTTAAATTTTCTTTCAGAATTAACAAGAAAATGTTGCTGTACGTAATGAATCCATCAAAGTTCCGTGCGTGTCAGTTCCTTGTGAAGTACCACGAGCGGCGCGGCGACAAGACCATCGTGTTCTCCGACAACGTGTTCGCGCTGCGCCACTACGCCGTCAAGATGAACAAGCCGTACATCTACGGACCCACGTCACAAAGCGAGAGGATTCAGATATTGCAGAACTTCAAGTTTAACCATAAAGTCAGCACGATTTTCGTCAGTAAAGTGGCTGACACCAGTTTCGACTTGCCTGAAGCAAACGTCTTGATTCAAATTTCATCTCATGGTGGTTCACGTCGACAGGAAGCGCAACGATTGGGTGAAAATATTAAATTTCACGTCCTTAATTTGTTATAAATGGATCCATTAAATTGCTAACCTCGTGTACCTTACTTTCAGGTCGTATTTTGAGAGCAAAGAAAGGTGCTTTAGCGGAGGAGTACAACGCTTTCTTCTACACGCTAGTATCGCAAGACACGCTAGAAATGGCATACAGTCGTAAGAGACAACGGTTTCTTGTCAACCAGGGATACAGTTACAAGGTAAATAAGATGTCCTATTGTGAACTAATCCCATTAATGCATTCAAGTCTCCGCCAGATAACAAAAAAATAAAAGACATTGATCCGACTTGTACCTTACGTAACTTGAAAACGTGTTTTTTTTTTATTGAGATATTTTTATAATTTTCGTCTCGACTTAAAGGTTTACCTTTTATGGTATCCGTTTGAATCAATGATGTTATACGAGTATATATACTGAGGTAGATACATTTTGCTGACGTCTGCGTGGCAATACAAACACAAGCTGACCAGCTTGACTGAACTCAGTCCATCCTGCGTCTGGCCGATGTTCTGATGACGGAGTCCTATTTATAATAATAATAATAACCGCACCTTCCTGATGTCGTGTATGGCGCAGTGGAGCACAGTCCTTCGCTATCCGGGATGTCGAAATATCCAGAGGAATAGCGAACCTGTAAGGATCGAGCGAGGTATATTTCAGGGCGATAGCTTGAGTCCACTTTGGTTTTGCCTAGCCCTGAATCCTCTAAGCATGCTGCTGGAGAATTCAGGGCTAGGCTATCGGTTGAAGAGAGGCGGTCAGGTTATATCTCACCTCCTTTACATGGATGACCTGAAGCTCTTTGCCCCCAGCAATCTTCAGCTGATGGAGCTACTGAAGGTAACTGAAACTTTTAGTAACGCCATCAGGATGGAGTTTGGTGTGGACAAATGTGCGGTCATGCATGTAAAGCGAGGAGAGATTGTGGAATCCGTGGGAATTCAACTCGCGGATTCCATAAACCTGAGATCCCTCTCTCCAAACGAAACCTATAAGTATTTGGGTATGTCGGAAGCGTTAGGTATCAGCACTAATGACATGAAGCAATCGTTGAGGGAACGCTTCTTTGGCCGCCTGAAGAAGGTATTCAATAGCCTTCTTTCGGGCGGAAACAAGGTGCGCGCCTTCAACGGTTGGGTCATGCCGGTATTGATGTACTCTTTCGGCATACTCAAATGGACTCAAACGGAACTTGACGCCCTGGATAGACGGGTCCGTACACTGCTGACTGCATATCGAATGCATCACCCACGATCGTCGGTCATGAGATTGTATATCCCACGGAAGTGTGGAGGCCGAGGCTTTTTAAATGCCAAAAACCTCCACAACCGCGAGATATGCAATCTCAGGGAATATTTTCTAAACACAGACGTGGGTATGCATCGAGATGTAGTAGCAGTGGACAAGGGACTCACCCCGCTCTCCTTGGCGAATGAGAACTGGCGCAGGCCTGTAGTGCTTGACACTAACGACCGCAGGGAGGTATGGCAAAGTAAGGAGCTTCACGGACGCTTTTTCCGGGCCCTACATGGGTCCGATGTAGACCAATCAGCGTCCGTAGCCTGGCTACGTTTCGGTGACCTCTTTGGGGAAACCGAAGGTTTTGTCTGTGCAATTATGGACGAAGTTATCATGACGAATAACTACCGGAGATTTATTGTGAAGGATGGCACGGTTGACATCTGTCGGGCATGTCACCGGCCAGGTGAATCGATCCGCCACATTATCTCTGGTTGTTCTCGTCTAGCTAACGAAGAGTACTTGCATAGGCACAACCTTGTAGCCAGGATTATCCATCAGCAACTTGCTCTGAAACACACTCTTGTGGCATCGGATGTGCCGTACTACAGGTATGTGACCGACCCAGTTCTCGAGAATGGCAATATCACATTGTACTGGGATCGGTCCATCATCACTGACAGGACTATTGTAGCCAATAAACCTGATATAGTGGTGGTGGACCGAATCGAGAGGCGTGCAATGATTGTTGACATTACCGTCCCTCATGACGGGAACCTCGTGAAAGCCGAGAAAGATAAGCAAATCAAGTATCTTGACTTGGCTCGCGAGGTTGTCGACATGTGGGATGTGGACTCAGCGATCATTGTACCGATTGTCGTGTCGGCCAATGGCTTAATAGCCACGAGCCTCGACCAACATCTTAGGAGGCTCTCGTTAGGCGGCTGGGTCAAGGGCCTGATCCAGAAAGCAGTATTGCTGGACACGGCTCGTATTGTTAGGAGGTTCCTCTATCTGGAGCCCTGACCGCCGGTAGCTTGGACCCTGTTCCCGATACCGGTGGGCCTCTTTTTTTTATATTTTTAAATGTTTTTCTTTTTTGTATGAGTTTTTTAAAAATATTTAAAAATGTATAAAATAAGAAATTAAATTAAATAAAGGACATAATAATAATAACTTTATTTGCATCATAAAATAGTACAACCAGATAATAAGGTGTTTTTGACATTTTGTAGGTAGACACTACATACATAAACAAAGAGATTCTTGTATTCAAACACTAGCTTTCTATGTGATACTTCTTACTTTTCGAACATTTTATGAGTGTTGTTGGTTCAGTACTTACATCACAATGATAATTATTTAGTACGTACTGAAGCACTAACCACCCACTAATAACTACTTACACTGGTATTGTTATTTAGGTTGTAGCATTCGATTCACACTGTCCTCCGTACTAGTCGAAACTGTATCACGGTAGGACATTTATATTTCTGTGATATTTATACCTACTCACTGATAGAAATAAAGTTCCATAGATCCTATGTAGGTAGCTAAAGTAAAATATAGCCTTGTTTTTAGGGTGCCGTACCCAAAGGGTAAAAACGGCACCCTATTACTAAGACTCCGCGGTCCGTCCGTCTATTTGTCTGTCTGTCACCAGGCTGTATCTCATGAACCGTGATAACTAGGCAGTTGAAATTTTCAAAGATAATGTATTTCTGGTGGCGCTATAACAAAAAATAATAAAAACAGAATAAAATAAATATTTAAGTGGGGCTCCCATGCAACATACGGCTTTTTTTTTTTTGCCGTTTTTTTGCGATAATGGTACGGCGCGAGTCCAACTCGCACTTGGCCGGTTTTATTTCTTTTTAATGAGTATGACGTCTCTATTGGCAAAATCTCATTGGTTTAAATTATGTAAATAAATCGGTCGACGCGTTTATGTGATATTAACTCATCTGAATGCCAAGTGAATGGGCTACGGGTGGCCCTTACCGCGATACGTTTGTTTTGAACGTGTTAGCGATACTGCCTTTACATTTTGTTCGTATCGTTTTGAAATATAGGAATACATTGGTAGACAGGTGTTAACGACTTTTTTTTTTGTTATCTGGCGCTGACTTTAAGTCTTTTTATAAGTTAACTTGAACAAGTGTTTCATACGAATATGAGTTTAAAAACATACAATTAACGTTCATATTCGTATAAGAAGAAAATAAAATTAAGCCAAAGTGTGATCTATGAATTTTTATTTTGAGACCACAAATAAAATAAATTTATCAATGTGTTTTCAGGTCATCACAGAACTAAAAGGAATGGATACGGAGCCAGACATGTTTTACGGTTCACGAGAGGAGCAGGGCATGCTACTTCAACAGGTTCGTTTTTAACCGTCTTCAAAAAAAGGAAGACATTCCCAAATCGTTTTTTTTTTCATGTGTTTTCACCAATTACTCAGACACCTGGACCGATTTGGAAAGTTCTTCTTTTGTTTGAAAGCTTATACTTCCCAGGTGGTCCCATAGTCAACAGGTCAGGATCTGATGGTGGAATCCTGGAGAAATTAAGGGAACTCCTCAAATATTATAGGCATACATATAGCGATTTTGGTATTTTATCAACAATGCAATAATTTGCACTCAAAAGTATCATTCGGTAAAGTGGAACTGATGAAGAACACACACTACAGTCTACAGATGGCCACAGGAATTCTTAAATTCTAAGTATCTCAAGGGTATAAGATATCTCGACTATGATAAACCAAATACTTACTTAAAAATTATACCATCGAATTGATGATGAAGACAGTATGTAGGCACTGGAACTCAGAAATGAAATAATGTATCGTAGTCGTGTTTGGGCTTATTGGAATCGTCATGAGATGTACTTTGGCTATAAATGATTTTCATGGTTTCACCTACCAAAACTAAAAAGAGATAAATAAAAACTTTTTAATAAAAAAAACAAACCAACTTCCAAAACAAAACACTACAAACCGAAAAATAACTTTCTTTGCCGAAGTCGTTGTCGAAAAACGGAAAACAATAGGTACCAAAGACACCGACTACGCAAAAGAAAGTTATTTTTCGCTTTGTAGTATGTGGTTTTGGAAGTCTGTTTGATTTTTTTGTACTTTTTTTATTTTCTCATTCATTTATTTCAGGTATTTGATAAGATGGCCAACCGCACACATTCATTACTCGGATTCTCGACCGCCTTTATCTAGTACTAAACTATAGTCGTCATAATCTAAGAAGTCCGTTGACATTTCTTATTTTAAATGCCGCGATAACTTTCTACGTAAGAAATTGAAAAATCAAATCCATAATCCTAATTAAATACTATGTTACCGATACACTATAACAACGAGTATTATTCGCAAGCATCAAGTTTAATTATTATTATGTATTTTGATAGCTATCAAAACGGGCCTTTTATTTTATAACAACTTTAGTCACTACGAATTATTCAAGGACACTATGAACGTGTATCTATGTGCAGGTGCTGGCAGCCTCAGAGACGGAATGCGAAGAAGAGCGCGAAGGAGGCGTGGGCGGCGCGGGCGTGGCGCGGCGGCCGGGCGCGCTGTCGTCGCTGGCGGGCGCCGACGACGCGCTGTACTACGAGCACCGGCGCCACGCCAGCGGACAGAAACACCCGCTTTTCAAGAAGTTCCGATGCTAACACCACAACACTGTATGTCGCCGAATCGTTCACTAGTGTCGTTTCTACGATTCATTATTCGGTTCACTATTGCAGAAAGTTCGAAATTGAAGATTTTCATGGGCGAATGCAGTTTGCATAAAAAATAACCAAGCGACTATGACAATAAATTCCACCTACACCATTCCATTTTTGTTTTATTTAGTTCCCTAACTATTCCAAATTGTTTAGATGATTTTCAAAAAGGCCTTCCATCTATTTCAGTAAAAATGAAAATGACGGCGGAGTACCGGAGTGGGCAATAGTTGAGCTACAGGGTCTCATTCAGACGAAGAAGGAGGGGATAACAGAAGCGACGGTAGTCGGTGACCTGCATTACAGCAATAGAAACAAACAGCCAGTTTTAGTTCTCGGCCACCACATCCTCAATGGCAAAGAACAAAAACTTGAGCAACCGATGGCGGTCATCGAAAAAGTTGTCGTCGAAGATAAAACAAGCTACAAAGTGAAGGCTATAGTCAAAAAGAAATTGTTATTCAAATCTAGACCTAAGCCCATTATTTCTAATGTAGCAGACAAAGTGTGATAAGTATAATAAAGTGTAACCTAGAACTATTTGGTATTGTTTATTTATACCTACACAAACCAACCGCTTCACGACAGCTCGACCCTGAGACAACTCAACGCCGAAATCTCGATAACGGGAACTTAGGTTTTTTTCAATTCTTGAACCATTTAGTCCTAGGAGTCTGAGAACTTGACCATCTCGAGACAAGAGGGGAAGACAAAATTCCTAACGGTTTAGATGCCTTTAAATTGTGACACCAAGAACGCAGTGCGGCGCCGGTGCCGTGCACAAACGTCAAAGACTACTAAATGTATGCATAAATAGTACCTATGGAAAAAATCAACCGGTCGTGCACAGTACGACAAACAGCAGTCCCGCACCAAACGCCTAAATTGAAAGAGCCCTTATGGAACTTCGAGATTACACGGTAAGATTGTCCTCCTTTTATCAATCAAGCCGTTATCAAGAACTTGCCTTTCTTTCACATTTATATTTTGGGTGAGTTATTATTTACCTAATTCTTGCCAAGTAAGCATACTTTTCTTTATTTTGATTAATCTCGCTGCCTTTTCTGCGTTGACTTCGAAAGTAAGATACAGAGTCGTGTTAAATAGTTCCTATACGTGTGGAACAACTCCTACCTACCCTAAATACGCTGTCGAGGAATTCGAAGCCCTGACCGCGTAGTTAGGACACAACAAAAAACACAAATAAAATTGTGTGTAAAATAGCAACAGATATGAAGTTATGATGGGGTGAAAGTGGCCCGAAATGTTTCGTGTATAACCCTCACCCTCGGCCGTATGTCGTGTGTCTAGAAACACTCAATACGAATAGTAGATGTAGTACTACTGCCTCCCCCACACCAGTGTTGGTTTTCGGTTAATATTATACTTGGATCCTTAGACCTTGAAACAGTTTATAATGCTCACAACGGATCTTTGTGGCTCTGAATTGGCTGCAAGAGGCTGCGCACTAGCTATTTTTGTGTCAATATTGAAAGTGCAAATAGCATTGTATGTCTCTTTCACTCGCATACGTTTGTCGCATCATCCTATCTCGTTTACTCTATGCAGTTAATCTGTTACGTGCTCAATAGTTGACAGATCCAACTTCAGAGCCACAAAGATCGTTGTGAGTATTATACAGAATGTTATAAGTAGATATCGACAATAAAAGCGATTCAATTTGTGTCTTTCTGTTGGGTGTAACCTATCCACTAGTGGTGGTAACGAGGGGTCTATTTTGAGACGAACAAAATAACAAGAAATAAATAAAAGACATATTACAGTACTTAATAATACATATAATTACATCATCCACATGCTCTGATGTGACATAACTCTGTGACTTATAACTATTTAACCCATAATTTAAATGACCTTAATTACTTGTTTGAAACAAAGGAGAAGAAATGAAAAGAAAGATGTTTTGATATTGAAATCATAATTAAAATAACCAGGTAGGCTTCTATCCTGAATTTATTTTAGAAATGTAATATGTGTGGATACAATTGGAAAACCAAATGATACATATAGGTACAGTTTTAACAGAAGTGTAAAGAACTTTTTACAAAGAACTTGAAAATTTATTCGTAGTATACATAATATATAGAAATACGAACCTTACTAAAGAACAATTTTAACAATAAGTTAAAGTTAATATCGTGAGTTCGTGACAACAAATTGATGACATCACAAACAACATTTGAATGCAAAAGACGATGACGGAAATTCAAATATTTCAAGTGAGGTGCTAATGATACTAAAGAGATGCTAATAACGAGCACTAGTAAACCAGCGAGTCTGGTCTAACATAAATTACATGGTAGTTTTTACTACGATAAAATAACACATGGTGGAATACTTTCCTACATCAAAGCATTAAACATTAAGGTGTCACATCAATTAAAAAGCCTTAAGTCCGACAACATTAAACCAATTATGTACACATTTTTACTTCATTTGAATCAACATCTTACCAAATCAATCGATACAATTTAAACATTTTCGTCGATCCCTTTTCACCACCAAGTATTTACACATCAATCTTTATCAACTAACACATCTAATCATGCTTGAATAACAACTGTTATACTATTCGCGACATTCGCCTACCACACAATTAACATTGTTTGTACTATGTGGTGAAAGTGCAAGATTTCTAGTGCATCTCATGCACAAACCTGCCCGCGTTGCTTCATCTGCATATTTATCATGATTTACTCAAAAATTATACATTTGGTGTGTGTAGTCAATGTGGACATAACGCTTAATTCATGTGGTGTCTTATGCACCAATTATTATCTTCATTTTAAAAATCATTCATATGGTCTCGGTACTCTAATTAATATTTATAGTATAGTTTAAGTTTTTTAACAAAATATATAATAGATTTCGATATCATAAAAGGCACTTTATTTTAACCAAAAAGAAATAAATTACCACTAGGTACACTTATGTTAATATTCTATATATATTATAGAAGTTTTCAACAACATTATTTTGAAATGAAACATGAACATAGATTCTACTAAAATATTCAGTTTTGATTCCAAATATAAAAGGAATGAAGAAAACGTGTAATCTGTAATAAACATAACCAAGGACAGACGTATTTTTATTATGAAATAACATTTACTGCTTTACTTATTAACATTTTTCCTGTAGATCAGTGCCCTATATATGTGTAACAAAATATATTGCCGCAGTATTTAAGATAGTTACACAATTTGCCAAAATATTTGTAAATAAAGCCGTGAATGCGAACTTTGGCTGAAAAAAGAAAATTATGCTAAAACTTAAGTTATAAACTCATAAAAATCTAAAACAAGGACATAAACAATTTCATTTATAACATAACATAATTTTCTATGACTAAATATAATAAACACCAAGGATCTAAATCTGCCGTAAACAAATAATTCTTAACTTGCACACACTTGTTTATCTACCCTCTCATTAATAGCAGTCTTTACACAATACCTAACCCCCCTACATTCATAGGGCGCATACTAATTTATTTTTTACAGTAATTTTGCTGTCAGTCTGACAATTTGTCATTTATTTAAATGTTCAGCCATAGTATAATTTATGAATACGCCTTGTGACAAAGTAATACCGTGGATATGCAATAATTTTCTTAATTAATTTACATTATTGCAATTTTTTATACATGAACAATTTGTTGCAATAAAAATCTGTTTCGGAGGTCAATTAGACCTGTGTGTAAATATTATACAGTTACAATTTCAACACATGAAATAAAAGGTTACTGCGAAATTAATATCGTTTACTGTTATTTAGTAACAGAATAGTAAAAGTTAGGCGTTGTACGTAGCACGTAAGATGTCCTGTCCTTCCACCGAGGTCCAGTACTCTACAAGCAGATCTCGCTCCTTCTCCAAATGCGTCAGGAATGTAGACTCTGACCCACTCTTCCTCATGTTCAGAAGTTGCTTTTTTAGCCAGATATTCTGTAAATAAAACATCAGAACATGTATCCACAACAGTACACAGACAGTGCTATTATAAACTACCCAATTTAACAAGGGTGGGACAGTTTAAGAATAAATTTAAATTATATAATATGAATATGTAAATTATTCCAACCGTCTATGACCCAGTTTTTTGATCCGTAGTTAACACAACTAATGGTTAAATATGCTAACCAATGGATTAAATTTCGGTAAAACACGTTTTTGTTTTTCATCAATTGTTAGTCTAACAAATAATTAACTCTCCATTATATATAATTAATAAAAAATTAATTCAAATAATTAATTCTCTGACCATAATTTTTTTAAGGTTGATGAAATAACGCATTTCACCGAAATATAAAACCATTGGTTGAGTTAACCACGTAACAAAACTGGGTCTATGTTACCTAAATGATGGATAATTGAAATGCATTGAACAAGACTGGCTGTAGTAACCCTTTTTTGTGTAAAACAGCCGTAGTTTACACGATATTACAAACGTTACTAAATTCAGTTAGTCGAAACAAATCCACTCGAGTTAATATCTCGTTACAAGGTTATCTTATCGATATGGGTTGCGACCTATTAAGAAGCTTAGTTAAGAGAGTTAAGTATGCATTACAGTATCTAGTAATTACTATGTGGTTCAACATTCTATTGCTGTTAGCGCTATGTACTTGTGTCGAGCCCAGCGATGACAACGAGGAGCCTGTTTTGTACTATTATGGTCTCGTAAGTACTTTACTAGTCTACATAAACTTTGAAAAGGAATGCAAATTGAATATTATATGATACGAAGTTAGTAATTACTGGAATAGATGATAGGTCTAACACGTTAAATGACAACCTAAACAATCGTGAGAATGACTTTCTGGCCTTTATTTACTGTTGCTATAAAAAACGATTTGGTCGAAAAGAGGTTTTATTTATATATTTTTTTGTAATGGTTCAATGGCATGTATCGTCCAGTGAATTAGGGATGTTTCCTGGGTAGAAAAATGATAAGTCTATTTAGTCCGTCAGTGAGATTATCAAATAATATTGGACACGTACGTGGGACACTCAGAAAGTTTTGCGAAACTAAAAAAAATTGTTCTATACGTACATATATTTTTATTAAATCTTTTCAAAGTACTTTCCACCAGCCTCTATACAAAGATTCATGCGCCTAAACCAGTTTTCAAAACACTTTTTCCAGTCCGCCGCAGACACCTCGTTTACAGCCTGCTCGAACGCAGCCAGCGCATCTTCCGGCGACGAAAATTGTATCCCTTTGAGCTGATTTTTTATTTTTGGGAATAAAAAGAAGTCACACGGTGCTAGATCAGGGCTGTAAGGAGGGTGACCCAGGAGTTTGACTGGCGTGCTGTCCAGGAAGTCCCTCGTTTTGAGTGCGGTGTGCGCAGGTGCATTGTCGTGGTGGAGCAGTAGCCCGCGGAGCCCTGTGTTTGGTCGCTTGTTGCTTATAACAGAGAAAACTTCTGGCAAACATTTGGTAGTATACCATTCGGCATTAATGCTTCTTTGATCCCGTAAGGGAATTGATACCAAGTGGCCAGTCAAATTAAAAAAGCTAGCGATCAAAATCTTACCCCCGCTTCTAGATCGCTTCACTTTGGTAGGCGTTGGCTCATTTTGAAACACCCAAACAGTCGACTGGCGCTTGGTTTCTGGGTCGTATTGATAAATCCAGGACTCATCACCTGTAACGATGTCGTAAACACGCCGAGACGAGCCTGCTTCAAATTTGTTAAGCATATCACGGCACCATTCCACCCGGGCCTGCTTCTGAGCATCGGTGAGGTTGTGCGGCACCCAGCGTGATACTATCCTCCTCACGCGAAGATGGCTGTGTAGAATCTCGTGAACGCTTCCCGATCCAATCTTCAATATGTGTTGAATCTCCTGATATGTAATTCGCCTATTGTCTTGGATTAAATTTTTCACTGCTAGCACGTTTTCTTCGGTAACAGCCGTCAAAGGGCGACCGCTTCTTTCGTCATCCCCCAAAGTTGGTCGACCGCGCTTGAATTCGTTATACCAACGATACACGGTTGCCTTGGAAGGGCCTTCATCCATGAATGCCATTTGAAGTCTATCGTACGATTCATCCGGTTTCAGGCGACACTTGAAATCGTATAAAATCATAGCTCTAAAATGTTCCCAGCGCAGATCCATATTTCAGTGAGACACAATACTTTGAATTAACTCGCAAAAAATGTGGAGGGAAATTTTGAAATTGGAACTTACTTATTTTTACTTATAAATAATCATATTTTCGAAAAACATTATAACTGGCCAGTCTCCCATATATAAAAACTTTTTTTCGCAATACTTTCTGAGGGGCCTGGTATTTTTTGCTTTACCAAATAAAAAACATATAAACATATTCGCTGGCTGGCTGACCAAAATCTGGTGTATCCTCCGCCTGCACAGCATGATTTTTTCCTTGTTTACGACTTTTTAGTTCGCTTTTGAAGCAGTCGGGTTTTTTGATTTTTTTAATTAAGTTTTTTTATTTATAACTTTTTAGTTAGTTTTTTCGAATTAGATACATTTAAACATATAAGTGTTATATATTTTTGAAATCACCTCTTAAAACCCTTTATTTCGATACCCCACACGATAGGTTTGGAAGAAAAAAAAATTTGGGCCTCCACAATATGGCACCCAAAATTCGCCATTTTTCTATTGTCCAATTTTAATGTAGCCTATATATTATTATTATTATTATATACTTTATTGTACACCACAAAACATACAGGAAAAACATTTACAAAAACAAGTGTACAATGGGCGGTCTTATCGCACAGTGCAATCTCTTACAGACAACCTTTGGATGGACTGAACAATAGGAGATGAATTTAGGGCTGTCAGTGTACCAAATATCATAAATAATATTACTTACACATAATAAAAAAAAAAAAAAAAATTTGGGCCCCCACAATATGGCACCCAAAAGCCGCCATTTTTCTATTATCTAATTTTAATGTAGCCTATGACACTCGCAGAGTTAAGACGCATCGATTGACGTACGAATCATCAAAATCGGCCAACGCGTTTGGTCTCTGGAACGCCACATAGGAACAAACATACATACATACTTACATACATACATAGACTGATAAACACATTTCCCTCCTTCGGCAGTCGGGTAAAAAAAAATACAAAGTTAAAGCGCATCAAAGTTCAGGAGTGGGGGCTTGTGACGTCACTAAGGCAGTATTAATTGTACTAGCGGCGTGACTTTTCACGATATTTCAACGCATTATATCGTGGTCACTTTACGTTTACGTGTCAAAAGAAAAAATACGTGTCCAATATTTTTTATTAATCTACCTGACGGACAAAAATCTACCCTATTGTGATTTGCATTTATTAGGAGGAGAGTGAGCGCAGCCTGCCGTCCTGCAATCCGCGCCAGGCGTGTTCTGCGCTCGTGCTGCGCTACTGGCGCGCGCCTGCGCTGGTGCGCCTGTGTCGGTGCGCGCGCCGCATGCGCTGCGACACTCGCGCGGCCAACGACAGTCTCGTTGAATTGAACAACCGAGCTTATTTACAGGTAAATATTGCCGATTCCTTTAATACTATTGATACATAGGGATATCATTATTCGCCCTGTTCCGCTAATTACAGAAATGTGAGACTGCAGGTATTTTCGATGACTTTTCAGGTCTTCAAGATTACCTTAGGCTTATGTTGTATGGATGGCTATTTCACTCATAGCTCGCTTTAACACCATTGAACCATGTTTCAAATCAAAGAACCAAATTTTGCTTTCAGTTCTGCCAGCCTGTCACTGACTGGCCAGAATGTGCTATGAACGAAACTGCCCTCAACGTAGTCACAACCTACCAACGCATGAATCCCGATGAGCTGGAAGTAATGCATCACAAGAACATGCAGCTGGCACCACCTAACATAACGTTTAGCTGTCGCTGTAGGAACCCCAACTATTGGAAGTTGATTTCGCGTGAGGATACCAATCACACATATACGTATCGATGTTCGTCACTTCCTTTGTGCAAGACCGGCGAGTTTTGTGGAAACGTTAACTACGACCTAAACGCTCTCTACCAGTCTTGTCTATGCCCCAGACACCACATATGTGTGCACAGTGGAGGCATAACTCACACGCACGTCTCGGAACTGCTTTACGAAGGGAGAGGGTGGAAAGCTTATTGCCAGCGCATAGAAGACGACTACAGCTATGAAGACTATTAACTTACTTGAGCGGGTTGAGCAGCAATATCTTTAGCGATAGTATGGACTTGTTCATTGAAGTTTTCAGGCCATAATGTGCGGCTCACCAAACCGCCTTGCAGGGCTTCCGCTGCGGTCAACCGACGCCCAAAAACGATCATATCGTTTAACTGCAACAAGAAGTTTAAATGTTATATTAAAGTAGAACAGAAAATTTATTTGAAGTGTTAATTTATTGAAAGCAACTCCCCAAATTACTTTTTTTACATATTTGATTTGTTTCTTAACATAATAAATCTGGAGAACAGAACTTACTAAAGGTTGAGGCAGGAGTTTGTAAGTAGTGAACGCTGATACTCCAGGCTCTATTGGCGCCACCGATATGTGTGACTTGGGGCTGATGGCGAAGCTGGCTCGTTCAGACGCCAGCGCCACGTCGCTGAGGCCTATCAGTGCCAGGCCTATGCCGGAACATCGACCACTCATCCCGGAGCACAAAAGCTTGCTATGTTGTTCCACTGTTTGTAAGAGAGACCTGTAAATGAATAAGACAAAAATGGTGAAGGAAAACATTGAGAGAGAACCAGCATTTCTTAGGACTAAAAACTCGACAGCATTTGACATTGATAAACTTTCCCTGGGCCTAGAAAGTTGATTATAGCATACTCCTTTTCTCAGAGGTCTGTTACCCAGCAGTAGGAAAATTATAGGCAAATTATGCTTATGAGCAAAACTATATAAACACAAACTGTGCAAACACTTGGCTATATTTATACATTCTCATAAATATAGCTGAATCAGAGCTGCAAGTGCCAGTGTATTTGATGTTAAGTCTTTATTGACAAATAAATATGTTTTCACCAAGATAACTGAAGCCCTGACTTTAAATAACAAGGATCCAATAGAAATATACTTTCACTACTATGTGTGTTTCACACTACAGCTGTGGAGTATATCTGCATCAGTTATTTTAAGCTTTCTTATCTGTAGGGCCCAGTCCTTTGCAACATATCTATAAACAAAATGCAAGTGAATAAGGTGAATTTATCTTGTAGTCTTGTTGAAACCATTTATTGGAATATTATATTAAATGCAATAACTAACATAAAGTACTCTATTCCTGTTGGTCCCTGCATTTGAGATTACCAAGCATCAATTCTGCTTTATGATTTCAAATGAAGCAATTATACTTAGATTTATAAAAATAAATACAGATTTTTACAACTTACCTAATAGATTCTGCTATTTTATAAGCAAAATTTGTTGATTTTTCCATATTTTCATCCAACAAAGCTCTTAAGTCTAAATCTGAATAAGTAGTCCCACATTCAGATGCTAACAGAGTTACTGATATGTCTTTCCTTGATTCAATCAATTGTAGTGCCTTTTCTAACTCTTTTATTATCTGTGAAGGAAAAATAAGGTCTCTTTATTTAATACATATTCATTACACTTGAGAAGAAAAAGGATGTTTGCCTAGTTTTGCAATTACATAAAGGTAATAAACTTACCTCAATATTACAGTTGGACCCTGGTTTCTGAATACATATTTCAGCTAATCTTTGATCAAAACTAATGGACAAGTATTTAAAATCTTCACTATTTACAGCAGTGTTTTCAACAGCTTTCATAACTTTTTTCAGCTTTGCCGGTTTATCAGCTTTGGAATTGTCACGCTTCCTCTTATTTAAGGCAAGATTTAACTTATTATTTAGTTTTTCTTTTATAGACATGCAATCATCTTTATTTATAATGTCTGTCTTGATAGCATCAATGTGGTCCGACATGAACATCTCAGCTATTGGTTGATTACCAACTATGGTACCGGACTGGCTCTGAACATCAGTTTGTGCTGCTTGTGGCTTACCTGAGCCACCCTGATTGCTTCCTTCCACATCACTCAGCCGTCGTGGACTCATGCATGAGCTTGAGTAAGAACTCGATGAGTGCCGTCTATAGATAATAGAATCATCAGCACTGTGTGCCTCAAAGTCTTCACACACTGATGGTGATTTGACTGAGTTACTCAGAGAGGATCTGTGCTTGCCACCAAGAATTTTTTTAGCTTCTCCTTCCTCATACTTTGATTCTTTTTTCCTTTCTCTGAATTTCATTTCTGTTGAGTCAGGTGTAGAGCTCTGTAATTTTTTAATAAATTCTGCTTTGGTTTTCATATTCTTTTTACCCTTTGGTGCTTCAGGGGTTAATTGATATATCATATTCACAGCTCCTTCATCCATCAGTAATTTATCAACCTCAGTCAACCGCTTATTTTGTTTGCAGTTTTTAGGAGAAGGCTTTTTCCATTGCATTTTTTTTGTCAAAGATGATTTTGCAATCATCTGGAGAGTTTGCTCAGTCTTAATTTTTTTAGTTGGAGTTGTATCTTCCTCCATACTAGACTCTTTGTTTTTAATAACAGTTTTGGTTTTTGTAAAAGTGTCAGGATTATCAGGATCAAATATAACTTTTTTCTTTATCACTCGACCAAGTCTCCGTTGTGGTTGGCCTTCATCACTGTTCTTATTCAATGCTGGCGTTTTTCCATCACTAGATGAATCAATGGAACTCCGAGCAGTTGCTTCCTCTTCTTCTTTAATACCACTTTCTTGTGGTTTAACTTCTTCAGTACTTTCTAACGAGGGTTCATTCTCCTGTGATTTGTTAGACTTATCACCTTCACAAGTGGCTTCTTCATCATCCCATTCTTGAACCAGGACATTAACTATATTTTTGGGTTTACTTTCGGCTGATTGTTTTTGATCTGGTGAATGATCTTGTTTGGCAACTTTTTCTGCTTTATCACTTTTTGTAATTTTGACACTTTTAACTTTACTAATTTTTACTTCCTTTTCACTTTTTTCTACCTTATCACTTTTTTTTATTCTAGAACCAGTACTTTTACGGTTACCTTTCAATCTTGAAAGTTGTTCCAAAGCTATTTGAGTTTCTAAGATCTTTTTTGATTGTAAATTTCTGTGAAAGTTTGATGGTAGTGTGGTTTCAGGCTGTCCCTCATCATTCCCCTCCAAGATGTCCAATAGTTCCTCTTTATTGAAAACTTCCTGTCTTACAGCACAGTTATTATTTTCAGCACTATCAGCAATATCAGATGAGCGTAAGGCCTCACTTAATTCAATACTTTGACCAAGTCCACTAAGTAAATGGCTGGAATCCTGATCATCAATAATTGTCTCTTCTGCAATAGTCTCACATACCTCGTTGTCATTACTTTCAACTAAAATCTCAGTCTGAAAAGTGACTCTGTCAGAGGGTGGTTCAACAATACTGTCTTCTTCAATGGTAGTTTCTTCTAATAGCGTTTCTTCTGTACTGCTGTTTATATCTAAGTTCTCAACTTCATCTTTTGCCGATTCTGTAATAATTGGAGAAGGATCATCAGTGGGATCTTTGTTATGCTCGGCTGCGCTTACAGTTACGTCTGTTGTGTTATCAATTTCAGACGCGGCAGATATCGCCGACTCTTCAACACTTTCTGCTACCTCGTTCTTCACCTCGACCGCTGTTTCAACTTCACATTTACTATCTTCGCTGGGTGCAGTGTTACTCTCTACTGCAGCTACTTCAGCCGATTCGGAATCCGCGACACCGTTTGATTTGTGACATACATCCGTTGCTACCGAAGCCACGGCGTTTTCGTCTTTTTCATCAAATATAATCGTTATTTTCATGCCATCCACGGGAGCATTATGAAGTGGAGGCTCCTTTACAGCTTCCATTATGTCAATACCGTCACTAAAATAACGAAAAAGGTTTATTGTTGCTTTTATTAGGGATAACCTAAATAAACTTGACGAATGCAAATGACAAAGCGATGGCGCCTTAATAACATCAGGATGTTAAAACAGTTATTTTCAGACTGCACTATAAGATGTTAAAAATATCACCAACTAACACCTAGTTCCAAATAAACACAAATTCAATAAAGACAAAGTTTGCTTTTAGAGTTGCGTCTGTACGTACGTCCATTACGTTTACGCGCACCATAGACTATTATTCTATGATTCTGTGTATGTAATTATGTATACTGTACTCTGTGGATGTGCCAGCAGCAGATATCATCATAGATCAGATTTAGAGACCATCGATTAGATATGAAAACTCGACTAAAATCAATATTTAAAATAAGCTATTAGCATTTGATTTTGACTTAACTAAATAAAATAAATTTTGCAGGTGCACATCATCATTTTAGCCGATAGACTTCTACTGCTGGAACTATATACATTCTGTGACTGCTGGATATACGCCTCAACCAACAACCACATAGAAATTTATTTGCAAAGTGTCGGCCACTTCGCATATAAGTTTCTATGTGCAGATCGCCACATCGGTCGGTCCTGTATTTCCTGTACGTCACGCACGCATCCTCTGACACTCTGATACAAACACACACAGAATTATCAACCGCAATTCAAGCCATGTCAGTGGTCAAGCGCAAACCCATCGCAAACCTATAGACAACAAAAAAAAAAAATGGTGAACGCACCCATATTGTGATCTAATGTCAATGTCAAATTTTGATTTTGACATTAAGTAAGATGGTAGGCTGGGGCTTTAAGGACTTGTATCCATGGCCGTTAAATAAATTGGTAGCAAAGATTACTATTATATACAGGGTAATTGGTAGGCTGGGACTGATTCTAGCTTTGTTGTAGTGTTTTTTTTGTGTATTATTGCGAATTTTATGTATGTGAATTACCAAGAAAGTCCTCTACTCTGTTCTACCTCTACGTCCTCTAATTCTAGTTATCGGATTATTATTTTAGAATGAATATCCTTCCAAAGAAAAGGTATGTTATTTACACACAATAGCTTTCAAACAAATTATTTCTCAATGTGCCTAAATCATCCAATTTTTATAATAATCAATAAAAATAATCTTGTTAATAAACTCTATTGTAAACGCATAAATAATTTTTGTGGTCAGAACTTCATTCAATGTATAATCAATTTGTAATCCTAGGATTGCTGCAGAAGCAATTCAGCTGAAAGGAGAAAATGTTCTAATTGGTAGACATCTTATTCATTTTAATACTAAATGATTTTATAGTACAGTCGGTAATAACTGTTACCTGACCCACCCTGGTGTTAGCTGGGGTCTGTTATGTATGGTATAATAACAGATTGTATTAGATCACGTTCACATGATATAATTTTCATAATAAAAACAAAATAACCTAATGTCATGTGATCTAATGTTATATTTCATACAACCTTCATTTGCTGTAATAACATTTAGTATAACGTTCATCTATACTTCTATACTATGACTACATAGTATTAAACAAAGTTGCTTCCCGCTGTCTGTCTGTTTCTATGTATGCTTAGATCTTTAAAAACTACTGAACGGAATTTGATGCAAAATCAATAATTTTTATTTCACATAGGCCTACATGGGCACTTATAAAACGTCGACAAAATGTGCACGGTTCGGGTTGGTTGATTCCTATGGAGAAGAACCGGCAAGAAACTCCATGGTTACTCTTTTAAAAAATTGTTTGGTTTTACAATATTTCCATGTTACAGCAGTACTTAGATGGGGGGACAACGCAGGCCCGACAATAAGTCGTAAGAAACTAAAACAAAAAATGAATATATAATAAATAAACAAAAGATTTAAAAAAATGTAAAAAGAGATTAAATGTTAACAATCTAGAAATCTAGAAGGCCTACAATGTTCACACATTTACAAAACAATTGGTAAAAGAATCTATACAAAGTATAACAAGACTAAATTTTACATGTGGCACAAATGTTGTTATCAGTGCTGTAACTATTCTTAGCAAAGGGCTATAAAGATAATTGAAAACCATTGTAAAAAGTCTCTTAAGTGAAGAAAAAATGAGATTGAGAATAGTTAGAGACATCCACATATTTGTGCCGTTTATGAGTTAACAAGGAAGCCGCATGCGCAAAAGGAGCTACAACCAAATATTTTTATCTTCAACATAGTCCTTGATTTTATAATATGCTTTTTTAATAAGGATACGTTTGATGTGATTTTGAACTTTCCATCGGTCAGTTCTATAACTGACTTTACATTTTTTTTTGACAACTTGTTATAAAAGCGTATACTGTTTATAAGAAAAGACTTGCTAGTTTTCGTTAATCTGAATTAAGGTATTACAATTTCGTGTTTACTGCGTGTATTTAAATTATGGAAGTCGCTTCTAGTTTTAAAAAGCCCTCGATTTTTGCGGACATACAAAATACATTCTAAAATATAAAGTGAAGGTAGAGTCAGTATATCAATCTCTTTAAATTTTTCTCTGAGGGTCTCGCGAGGACCCATTTTATAGATGGCGCGGATTGCCCTCTTTTGTAATATGAAAATTGAGTCAACGTCTGCTGCTGATCCCCACAGCAGAATGCCTTATGACATAATACTGTGGAAATAAGCATAGTATACTAACCTAGCTGTGGCTGTATCGGTTAGCTGCCTTATTTTCCTTACTGCATATGCAGCTGAACTTAACCTACCCGAAAGAGTTCTAATGTGCGCGCCCCACTGCAGTTTTGAATAGTTATAATTTGAATAGTGTTAATATATTTCCGATAATTTGGCCATCATAAAAGGGAGGTCATTAATGTAAACAAGGAAGAGGAATGGACCGAGAATTGAACCTTGAGGCACGCCCATCTTGACTAGAGACCCGGAGGACGTCGCCCCATTAACATTTACTTTTTGCTGTCTGTTTGATAAATAGGAAAGCATAAGATCAGCAGCTTGTCCTCGAATTCCGTAGTGGTGTAATTTACAGATCAGCGTGTTGTGGTCGACGCAGTCGAACGCTTTTGAGAGATCACAGAAAATGCCATTGGCATCCAGGGACTTCTCCCAAGATTCCAAAATGTGACTGATGAGTTTTACTCCCGCGTCCGTTGTCGATCTACCTTCGTGAAACCAAACTGCTGACTATGCAGGATCCCATTTGAATTGAAGTGAGACATCATCTGGTCCAGCATGATTTTTTCATAGACTTTACTCAATGCTGGAAGCACATATAGGTCTATAATTAGAGGGATCACTGTTACAGCCTGATTTGAAAATTGGTACTACTTTACTGTGTTTCATTAAGTCAGGAAACGTGCCGCTGTCCAAACATTAATTGAATATGCCTGTTAGGACAGGAGCAATTGAGTCAATAATATCTCCAAGAACCCTAACGGATATCCCCCGTAAGTCTTCAGTATTTTTTATATTGAGACTTTTGAACGCGTTTTTAATTGGTTTAAATCTAAAGGTTGGTAAGTCTTTCGTAAAGTTTTCCTTAAGAAGAGCTTCAGCTAATTTAGATGAGGAGGGAAGAGACTTGGTAACCTCTAACGGAATGTTGGTAAAGAAATTTTCTAATGTCTCAGAGACTTCTTGCTTACCAGAAATGGTTTGATTAGTTATTTTCAAAGACAACTTCATTCTGATCGTGTAGTTGTGTCTTTCCGGTTTCTCTATTAATTACTTGCCACACAGTTTTTATTTTATTATTAGAAACACCAATTTTGTTGATTTTATTATTTGAGATTTTGCTAGAGCGCAGACTCAGACAGAGTTTCTAACATAAGTGTGGAAAACTTGATCGGAAGTCAAAGATTTTTCGTAATATCAATTATATAAGATATCTCGGCTTTTTCTTATGCCCACAGTGGCCCATTCACTAAATTTTGATTTGTAATAAAATTGTTGACTTTAACTATTTTTACAGGACACGTTTTATTGAATTCTTGGCAAACTGTAGAAAACAACGTGCCTTAATTTATATTGGGGTCTTTTGAATCAAAACTGGCGTTACGTATGTTGCTAAAAACATTATTATTAATTTATTTATTTTTTTGTAAGAGGTCTTAATCGAATTGATTTAGCTAGGTTATTTTTTTTTTACCTGACTCAAAAGATACTAGTTGACCAGTATGGTCTGACCTAACGCCACTAATTAAAAACGAATTTTTTACTTTACAATTAGTGAAAACATTATCAATGCACGAACAATGATATGAGCTTACATTTTTCAGGTGAATTTACTAATAGATCTATATTTTAGTCACCACAAACAAAAACTAATTTATTACCCCTGAAAAGTTTACTTAATAATTCTTCCATTGTTATTAAAAACAATGACAAGTTTGATGCTGGTGGTCTGTAAACACACAAGATAGTATGCTCCTCGACCTCTGCACTTGCTACCTCACATAAGCGATCAACAGAGTAAGCAGTGATATCCTTCCTTTCCTTATAATTGAGATGACTATTACAAAGTATCAGGGTACCACCACCCACTGAGGATCTGTTGTACGCGCTGGCGGTTTTTTAGTAGATAGAATGATTCAAGAGGAATGTTTAATATGTATTATTATATGCGGGCGAAGCTGCTGGCAGAAGCTAGTACTATAATATATACTATAGTATTTTATATTATTGTATATAACAAATAAACTTAAAAACTACTAGACCGATTTCAAAAACTCTTTCACTGTTGGTTGACATAGGCTACTTTTTATCCCTCTTTTCTCACGGGAGTGGGAACTACGCGGGTGAAACCGCGTCCGATAGTTTCATATAGTTTTCAATTTGTATATTGCTCTTTTTAACGTTCATTTGATCTAACCTTCTAAGGTAACGCACCATTCTAGAGAAACAAATTATTGTAACCTAACCTCAAAACACTAAAGTTGCTTCTGCCATAGACTAATTTAAAATAGATTGGCTTCTGCATCGCAAGATTTTGGAACAGATTCGACGGGCGAAAAATAAAAGATATCCGTCCACCCGCATATAAACTAACTGATAATAAGCAATATATATGTGGTGCTTGTTTTTGCTAGCACGAAAATGGCAGGTGTTTAAAATCTAATCAGTTTTTGCATAAATATACAAAACAAAGTAGACATTTCTAAATTATAAATAAACTTTACTTAGTTGACTGCGGGAGGTGATGCTTTCTTAATAGCGAAGTGGAGCACCATCTCTTTCTATAACTTGTTGCAAGCAGCATGTAATATTTCCAAACTGACTGGTGACTATTAAATCGGCCACCAGCTTCTATAAGTTCACCAGGTCCCATGGAAGATTTCCAGCCCCAGTAACCCAAAGTTATTCAACTGCTGGTTCTACACGTCATTAAACAATTTGACTGTATTTCTCTGAAACCAAGAAATGAAACAGTATATAAAAATATTTATGCTTACGTCACGGCATGAGAAATAGCTAGGTATAAAAACGAAGTATAAAATTAGTAAAATACACTTACTGCTTTAATATTATTAAGGCGCCGATTCCCTTGAGTAGCTGATTTTAAAATGAGAATCTCGTCTAAACGGCGAGTCGTAATTTGATGGAAAAAATATATGTTATATTAGACCATTTTCTTAATAATTTCATCTGAGCAGAATTAGAGTTTTATTTGTATAACATAGTGTAATTAATTTGTAAAGTTATGTCTAAAACGGACAAAAACAGGACAATCGCACCAAAACCGCTGGGCGTATTTTAATGAAATTGACGCCGAATGTTGGCCGAATCACCGAATGTTTACTATTATGAATGAAATGACATTGCAATATGTGCGTATCGTGTCTCTCACGCATGTTTGTAATATCTATCTCGCTCTCACAAATATGGCGAAGCAAACATTAAATATTATTGTAATTTTCAACATATTAACCTTTTTAACTGTACTTACGAGTGGTAAGTAATCACGTGTGACTTATTTTTCTTCCTGGTATTATTTGAACACATTTTAGCTACACCAGCCCGGCGAGCATGGCCTACTGTGACATCGCTTAAGTCACACTTTTAATCACAGTTTGGGCGATAAACTCATTTTGTCTTAAATGCTAGCACGGCGGCGTGAGATATTTTCTTAACTTGTGGCATAACTTCTTGACGTTAATTTTTTTATTTTTCGGAAATTTTCCAATTTTATTGCAGTTTCGGTTTAACCTTGGCCATAAAAACCATTTATGTTCTGAGAAGCATAGCCCTACGACGCACTGTTGCCGAATTATGGGCCTCCGTATCTTATTTTATTTTGCATATTTCCAAAATGATATCTCGAAAACGGTATGTCCTAGGCCAAAAATAACCAAAATTTAGACCCCCCTTTGCTACCCCCATGTTATCAGCATCCCAACATGAATTATACGTTTTTTTTTTTTTTACATTGCTTGGTTTTCGACTTATGATATGTTTGTTATGATAAAATATGTCATGTCTTACAATTTGTCTTAAATGCTAGCACGGGACAACCATGTGACATAATTTACAGGCGCGACTTGCTTTTCTTGTTGTTGACTTCATAGTGCGACATAATTTGAATAGACGACCTAATAAAATAACACGTAAAAAAGTATGCCGTTCATACAGCTAAACAACTTTTTAATTTTGTTGCGAATAAATTAATATTTGACCCACGACCATATACTTATGCACACTTTATTTTTCTTTGTTTGTTTGATAACATATTAAATGTTTGTTAGAAAGATATAATTATTGTGAAAATTTGAATAATTAGTAAAAAAAATATAATAGCTTTGACCAATACCGGTGGGCCCCTATTTTTTATATTTTAAATGTTTTTTGGGCATTTTATTTAAGAATCATTTAAAAATGTAGAAAGCAAGAAGAATATGATATAAAAGAAAATAATTATAAAAAAAAATAATAAAAATAAGAACAACAATAAAAAAAATACAATTATGAAAAAGTAATAATATAAAATTAATTAATAATCCTGTAAAATTTCAATTAATTAATAAGCAATGATCACCACACAAGCATTGATCACCACACACAAATGAATTTATTGCCATTTGGTGCAGTAATTAGAAGTGAACGTTACCCCAACAGGAAAGTGACTCCTAGAGTGATATGAGTGGAACGTATAGTTAGTGCGTAATCTGCTGTGAATGTGCCCTACATAAAAAATAAGTGCGTGTCGCCGTTTTTGAAAAAAACGAAAAAAATGGTTCCTGCTGGGGTAACGTTGTTCCAGCAGGAAAATTATAAACGAATGATCGGAATGAGAAATATTGTGCATGGGCAGAGAGCTTATAGTTGTGCAAGAATGTGCGCCGAAAATATAATTAGTGCGTCATCAGGTTTTCGAGATATTGCATTTCCTGCTGGGGTAACGTTTTGCAGAATCGTGTATCTCTAAAACCATTGTATGTGCGCCTGTAGAATAAACATACACGAGTAGCTCTTGATTTGTGCGTATTTGTGCCGGAATTAGATTTAAGAAAATACCTATAATATTCAAGATATTGCGCTTTTTTGAAAACCGGAAAAAAAATCACAGCGCCTAAATGAGAAAACGTACAAGCTTGCTGAAAACTGTATTCAGTCCATCTTGACGCTTGTAATAACCATAAAAAGTTTCAAAAGCATACATGTTTGCGTTATCGAATAATATTGCTGAAAGTCAAAACGAGGGTGTCATAACTTTGGCGGCTAAATACAAGAAATCGACTTAACCCAAGATAGGTAGGTGTAAACCACAAGTATGTGCGTTTAGTCAAAAATATATAGTGAAAATATTCAGCTTGGAATGTTTCCCAATACGTAGATTTAAACAAAAAACAAAACATGTAAACAATGGCTGGTTATCCGACCAAATTCAAATGACTACGAAAAAGCGACGGATTCATACATATCGATGACCTTCTTGATTGGACGTATTAAACCTAAGCTGTTGTCCGTACAGTCGCGTTCAAACGTTTGTTGGTATGACCAATTTTTGGGGGCTAATTAAAAAATACATTAAATGCACCTTGTGACCATAACAAATGAAAGAGGTTGTTGATGTAGAAATTATTATTTTTATTCTCTTAATTTTGTTTCTTAAAGTAATTATGGCATGAAATCACAGATCAAATTACAAACTCTTTAATATTAGAACACATAGTTCAATCAAATTATTTGAACCGTGTGTAGTCGTTATTATTTAAAATCACAGATCAGTTTTTCATTTACTTATGTACTAAAATACAAACAGTAAAATTGCATAATCACAGAAAATCACAGATCAGTTGTAAGTATAATATTGGTACTAACTAAACCTATTTATTGTGTAAAAGATATAAAATTTTAAATATACATATAAATTATATTCTTATTATTTCTTATGAGTAATGCGCCAGTCGGTCGGCTGGCTGCGAAATCCCGACCGCGTACTGTAGCATTACACATTACTCGACCAAATTAAGTATGGCACATAACACTCAAACAGTACGCGCGGCGGTGCGGGCGCGCGTTCGCGCTATGTTTAAGCGAGAAGGAGCATGCACCGGTCGGTCCGCTGGCTGCGAACTATTATCTAGAACCGTATTTTTCATTGAATAAGTTTTGTTTTTCTGACACCGCGGACTGCCTAGTGATGTTTAAAATCATGACTCTCGCACTTTAGTTAAATTATGCCTAGATTGGGGAAAAGATAATTATGAAAGAAAATCGACTATAAGTACATGTTATCAAAAGCAACTGGCAAGTGTACTTTTGACGATTGTCTGTCACATCACAATATAACATCCATATCGCACTATCTCATCTCATGTAATGATGTATGTACGCGAGCATGTAATTACAATTACAATAACCTCGTGTAGCGCTTCATTTCGCGTCATGTTTGGAGTCATGGTGTAATGTAATATTCCTCGGTATGAAACGTAATGTCATATCACATCACTTTAGAACGCACTGGTTTGCGCATGTCACTGTTTACAAAGTGATAACCCAAACGCACTTCCTAGTAAAAAAGCACTTCACATGAGCGACGTTTATGTATCTGTCTCTGTCCCACTAATACAGAGAAAGTACTTACTAGCTAGACAAAGCGACTCCTTGCGACGCGACGTCAGTGGATGGCGCAAAAAAAGGAATGTTCTACTGATGATGAAAAAAAAACCGGCCAAAGGCGAGTCGGACTCGCGCACGAAGAGTTCCGTATCACAATAAACGGCAAAAAAATCACGTTTGATGTATGGGAGTCCCCCTTTAATATTTATTTTATTCTGTTTTTAGTTTTGTTGTTAGGCAATAGAAATACATCATCTGTGAAAATTTCAACTATCTAGCTATCACGGTTCATGGGATACAGCCTGGTGACACAGACAGACGGACCACGGAGTCTTAGTAATAGGGTCCCGTTTTTACCCTTTGGGTACGGAACCCTAAAAACTCAATGTTAATTTATCTAACCCAAGGTTTAAACCAATGTATGTAGATACCTACGTTGTTTTTTTACTGTTGTGTTAATTGGCTTTTTATTTATAAACTGTATCTGTAGGTTATTTTTATGTAGTAGGTATTTATCACACATATCTTGAACTTTTTTTTAAAACAGCCGCCATCATATTTTGGTCTCTGAAGTACTTTTTTCTACTAATATTATAAAGGCAAATATCTGGATGTGTTCACAAAATACTGAATGTATTTTAATTAAATTTGGAATAAAGAATATAGGTTAGAGCTTGGCACGCTTTTCTAATATACTTACCTAATCAAGTGCAAAGTCACGGAAACAGCTAGTAGAATATAATCCATCAACTTATTTTTTTTATAACTTTTCTACCTCAGTGTACTCAGGCACAACACGCTACAACCGGTTCGTGAGTAAAGTTAAGAAGGTCATCGTTATGTATTAATCCGTCGCTTTTTCGTAGTCATTTGAATTTGGTCGGATAACCAGCCATTGTTTACATGTTTTGTTTTTTGTTTAAATCTACGTATTGGGAAACATTCCAAGCTGAATATTTTCACTATATATTTTTGACTAAACGCACATACTTGTGGTTTACACCTACCTATCTTGGGTTAAGTCGGTTTCTTGTATTTAGCCGCCAAAGTTATGACACCCTCGTTTTGACTTTCAGCAATATTATTCGATAACGCAAACATGTATGCTTTTGAAACTTTTTATGGTTATTACAAGCGTCAAGATGGACTGAATACAGTTTTCAGCAAGCTTGTACGTTTTCTCATTTAGGCGCTGTGATTTTTTTTCCGGTTTTCAAAAAAGCGCAATATCTTGAATATTATAGGTATTTTCTTAAATCTAATTCCGGCACAAATACGCACAAATCAAGAGCTACTCGTGTATGTTTATTCTACAGGCGCACATACAATGGTTTTAGAGATACACGATTCTGCAAAACGTTACCCCAGCAGGAAATGCAATATCTCGAAAACCTGATGACGCACTAATTATATTTTCGGCGCACATTCTTGCACAACTATAAGCTCTCTGCCCATGCACAATATTTCTCATTCCGATCATTCGTTTATAATTTTCCTGCTGGAACAACGTTACCCCAGCAGGAACCATTTTTTTCGTTTTTTTCAAAAACGGCGACACGCACTTATTTTTTATGTAGGGCACATTCACAGCAGATTACGCACTAACTATACGTTCCACTCATATCACTCTAGGAGTCACTTTCCTGTTGG
Organism: Orthosia gothica; assembly: GCA_949775005.1. NCBI lineage: Eukaryota > Metazoa > Arthropoda > Insecta > Lepidoptera > Noctuidae > Orthosia > Orthosia gothica. Next base: position 15,205,217 of record OX459069.1, on the reverse strand, counting down.
GGTAACGTTCACTAATTAGAAGGCAAATATATTTTTTCAACTATAAAATTTTATCACCACCTCCGAACGAAAGTGATACATTTTTCTAAATCATCTGTCAAAATGTGACATTTGTGACAAAATGGGTGCGCCCGTATTAACAATTAAGACCCGATGAGTCCCAAACAAACGTCAGGAAATTTTCTCACGCCGCCGGTGCTATTATTTAGGACAAAATGGCGTTATCGCCCAAACTGCGATGAAATGTGTGACTCAAGCCATGTCACAGTAGGCCATGCTCGCCGGGCAGCAACAAGAAAGGCATGTTGAGCCTTTAAAATATGTCACATGTTTGACCCTTGCTAGCATTTAAGACAAATTGTAAGACATGACATAATTTATCATGTCATGTCACAAATGTCTTGGGTACGCCCATGCTCGCTAGGCAGAAGTCATTTGGATGCGTATATATTGCAAAAAAACATAAAAACACTGAAAGTAATGAGCTGTGTGATCAACAATGTGCCGTGAGCGACTGAGTACCCGCTACGGGCATTCACTTAGATTAGTAAGACCAAGCGCTGTGAGCAGTCCCGTATCTTCCTCTTTTTAATAAATCAATGGACTAGTAGCAATGACACTAATTATAATACAATACTTTGATAAACTTTTAGTCTTACAGCATAAAAACAAAATCGCATAACAAATAGTTATAAATATCCTAACGCTAATGGTTTTAAAGATCAAATTGTCGTTTCTGTATTATTATTGTATTTGTTCATCGAGTAGCGCTAGTCTGATAAACTCATACAAATTAAATAATCCTTAATGTTACAAGCAGAGGGTACAAATTCATTAGTTTTAAGGATGGGTCAGGCCACAGCTATTACCGACTGTACCTACTTACTAATTTTCATCCAATGTCCAAATATTCTATGGAAAAAGCAAAAGAATGTTGAATGTTAAGAATATTTTTAGGAAACTTAAATTTTTTGGATTTAATTTCCAAAAGAGAATTGTTTTACTTGAACTTTATGTAAATTATATTAATGACTTAATGTGATGTATTTTATTATAGATGGCACGTGAGAACAAAAGAGAACATAGCCAGAGTAAGGAAAGATGAAGCCGAAGCTGCAGAAAAAGAACGACAAGAAAAGTTGAGGATCGATCAAGCTGACCGTGAGGCACGTCTTAGTGTGTTAAAACATAAAAGCAAGCAAAAGTTACAGGAATATGGCATTAATGAGCCAGAACCAGAACCACCACAACAAAAAACTGATGAACACATTAACTTATTTGCAAATTTTGAAGATGCTATAAAAACTACTAATAAGGAACATGACAAAGATATAAAAGAAAAGAAGGAAGAATATGAGAAAAAAATAGGTTACTTGACATATCTTGGACAAGACACAAATGAGGCTCTCGGCAAAAAGAATTGGTATGAAGTACCACCAGAGACAGCTGGGATATCCATATTAAGTAATATCAAAGATACCTATGACAAATTGGTTTTGAAAGATAAGGATGGTAAACCTAAAATAAAAGAGCCAGATGAAAAAAATGGAGAAGTATGTTGGAAAAAGAAGCAGACCCTTGATCCAATGAATGCATTTAAACATTTGCATGATAATACTTATAAGGACAAAAAGAGAGCCATGCCTTCTGCTAAAACAAAAACAGAGAATCATATTATCATTGATAAAAAGCATAAACATAAGACTAAGAAACACAAAAAAGACAAAACTAAAGATGAAGATAAAGAAAAAAAAATCCAAAAACTGAGAGAAGCTCGCCTGAAACGTGAGCAACAAGAAAAATATAGAACTGAATTGTTTTTGAAGGGTCTTCATAAACCTCTTAATACAGAAATTGAAAAAGAAACCAGAGTGAAAGCAAAATACAATTCACAATTCAATCCAGAACTTGCAAGGCAAAATTACAAATAATTTTGGCCTCAGCAGTTGTATAGTAGAATGCCTTTGTGGCAGCCCTGAACAGGAAGCAAGTCACTGCATAGTATCAAATTCATGTCACTTCAAACCACCTTAAGTTCGATGCTTTCTGCACTATTGGAAACTAGAAGTGAAAAATGAGAAGAAAATATTGACAAAAACCGGCCAAGTGCTAGTCGGACTCGCGCACGAAGGGTTCCGTACTTGGTTATTATTAAATTGCGGTTTACGATTTATGACGTATTAAAAAAAAACTACTTACTAGATCTCGTTCAAACCAATTTTCGGTGGTAGTTTACATGGTAATGTACATCATATATTTTTTTTAGTTTTATCATTCTCTTATTTTAGAAGTTACAGGGGGGGGGGACACATTTTACCACTTTGGAAGTGTCTCTCGCACAAACTAATCAGTTTAGAAAAAAAATATATTAGAAACCTCGATATCATTTTTGAAGACATATCCATAGATACCCCACACGTATGGGTTTGATGGTTTTTTTTTTTTTAGTTTTTTTTTCAAGTATGGGGACCCGCAAAATTTATTGTTTTTGTTCTATTTTTGAGTGAAAATCTTAATGCGGTTCACAGAATACATCTACTCACCAAGTTTCAACAGCATAGTTCTTATAGTTTCGGAAAAAAGTGGCTGTGACATACGGACGGACAGACAGACAGACAGATATGACGAATCTATAAGGGTTCCGTTTTTTGCCATTTGGCTACGGAACCCTAAAAATTAAAGTCTTTAGTTTAATTAATATAATAATATATTATGTACCTTTCTATATAACAATAAAATATCATACTATATGCTAACTAAGTTGTTTTATTCACTACAAGTTCTCAATTTTTTCGTCTTACTTTTGAAGAGTATGTGTCAGTAATATTAAAGGAAGTTTATCCTCAAGTTTATCAAAAGGATAGTTGAAAGTCTCCGAAAATAGTTGCAATATCCGTACAATAGAAGCACCATCATTAGATGACTCTACATTTTTCATTCTGAAATAAAAGAGATAATCTTTTTTAGTTATTTTAAAACGACTAAATACAAATACCTTATCATGCAAGAAGGGTGCAAATCGTTTGCAAGTACTTTAAATTATAGGTACCCAAGTCAGTCAAAGTATAAGATAGTAGATTTAAAAATTATTTGTTAATATTTGTAATTGTTTCAGATCTAATTTGTACTAAGATACGATCCTATTTGCCTATAAATCTTCCAAGTAATAAACAAATAAATTTTCGTATCCTGTTGTCCACTATTACAGGATCTGAAGGCGCAATTAGGAAGCAGAATTCTGAGCCACCTTCACTTAGATTGACATCAAGAGGCTAAAAAGAAAAATTAAAATAAAGTCACTAACCTCACATATGTGCATAAGGAATCGACAAAGATATCGACATTTTCACTTTTACTTTGGCGTAACAGAGAATAGATGCCCACTAACAGAGGATATCCATCTATATTGTCTCCTGTTCTTCTCGTTATAAGATCACCTTAAAATATAAAAACCATTAGCAGGTAATGTCTATTGTTTAATATCATAACAATAAAACTTGCTAAATATTTACAATTAAAGCATTAGCATGTGGGTAATGAAAAGCACTCGAAATCAGTTATTATTAAGTGCTATTATTTAGTTTTTTTTCAAAGGCATTTTAGCTCCAGGAAGGTATTTAATTGTATTTCTTGGAAATGCGGCAATTTCAGCTTAATATCATTAAAGTAGGTACATGAATTGATAGTGTCAACAAATAATATTCCGGGCTGACATCATCATACTCGTAGCTCGCGAATTCACATCCTTAACTAGGTACTTAAATATTTTCGTAAAGAGATAAACATCATAAACAAACAGGACATACATGGACCTTATTGGTGATGTTCTTTAGAAAGACCTGCAGCCTTATTGCGTAAGTGAATTCGGCAAGGCAAATGGCAAAGAGTGTGAACAATCACTTACGCAATAAGGCTGCAGGTATGCAGTACCTACTCATAACTGCCAGGCGTGAACTAGACGTTTGAACGATAATTAAGCTATGTATAAATAAAGGAGTGTTTAAACATCGTAGCAGGTGGCGTTCTGTCGTTTAACCCATGGGAAAAGACCTGGGAGTATTTAGGAATGTAATAACAGTTAAAATATGAATACTGTAGAATAACCATGAGGATCCACACCTATGCAATGGTGATTTTTCATTCACGAGGATGAATACCTTGTAGTAAATTTGGTAAAATTATAAAAAGACCAAATCAGAGGCATGGCATAATAATTATAACGAAATTTATATACCTACTAAAGCTGAAAAGTTTGTTTGTTTATATGTTTAATAGCACTACCTCTACTACTCATCTCTAGACCTACTCAGACTTGACAAATTATTTTGCATTTGAAAGCCTAATTAGATAGAATATAGAATAGAGGAAGGTTATTTAAGGCGGTACCCCGAGCAAAACGCCGCGCAAGCCGTTTTTTGTGCTATTTTTAGGAGCTATCTACTCGTTATTTAAAAAGAAATATCAATTAATAAAAATATATTAAATTTCTACATAATATTGAATCTAAAATGGTAGATTTAGTTTTTTTTTAAATGTTGTATATATTTCACTAATCTACTTCCAAAAAAACATAAAAATGAGAAATAATTATTGATTTTATGCATCTCCTCGTAAAGTGTTCATTGATTATTTTTAGTACTAACACTAATGGATAGACAATTTAATAACGAACAGTTTTGTAGAATTATTTTTTTCAAAAGACCAAAATTCGATTTTATAAAGATTTTATTCTAAAATCTGGGCGTATTCACTACTGTAATTCATGCGCCACCAGTGCCGCTAGACCAATAGGAACGCTCATATCTCATGCCGATTTTTTGGTCAGGGTACCGTCTTAATAAGGATGTTTAACATCACGCTATTTGAGCAGCTCCTAAGGGTCGTCCTTAGGAGCTGCTCAAATAGAAAAGTCAAAAGAATGCTAAGCGGAAATAAAGTTATAGCGCAGGCAAGTGAAACCGCGAGGCACTAGTATTGAATAAACACAAGTTACCTGTTGTATAACATAGTTGCATTCTAGGTAATTGCGACAGTAAAAGAGCAACGAGAATGCGTCCCATATCAGCACTCAACAACTCCTGCGCATGCTTCACGTAGATTTTGTCATAAGGTTCATAGATTCCACATCTCACCAAATACTCTTCTAGGTTTTGCATTAGTAACGAAGATACCTTTGGTTGTGTTTCAGAATGTGTTGATATCTTTAATTCGTTAATGATGGACCTGAAAGTTCAATCAATTTCATTATTAATATTCTATGTTGTTTCTTGTTAATAACATGTCTTGTGGGTGTAAAAGAGGTTATCGGAGGTCAATGCGCAGCAGCGGCGGCGGCACGCGGCTGCAGTCAACGCGAACAAACTTGTTTATATAATACGAATTGCGATTTTAGAAAACTTGTTTTCTTTTCAATGCCTAGTTAGGTGCTTAGAGCTGAAATTAAAAAGGCTGATTAAAAATGTAGGTATGTATTATTTTATTAAACCTGCTTTCTCTTAACACATCTTCAGCCACCGACTCCCGATTCCGATAAACCAAAAAAAAAAAAAAACAATTATTTAAAACCTCTGATTCCGACTTCGGTTCCGATAGAATCACTTCTGTAACATCCCTACTATAAAATATCAACTCCACTTACTCATTTAAGGTCCTCAGTGATGCCTCTAACTGTGCCGAGTCGAATTTGCAGCTAGTATTCAACTGATATGCAATATGCCTTCTTATAATCTGCAAGGTTCCAATCAAAACCAGAACATCTGATAGTTGTTGGAATGTTTTATATCCTTTAGTAATAACCAGTTCCATGTCTTTCATATCAGCACTCATATTCCCTAAGAGCATCTTGTCTTGTCTGAATATATCTTGAACATTTTGCATTTGGTTTTTGACCATAAAACCATATAAAGTATCCAATCCATGTAGACCCACTACTCCAATAGCATCATTCAATTTGCCGAAAGTTTTGTTATTTATTATTTCATTTTGTGTTTTTACATCGTACCAGGCTGCAGATATGTTGACATAAGTGCAGATTCTGAAACACAAACGTAGATTTAGTCTATTTGTATGTTTAACTAGTTTAATGTATTCAAATAGGTATCATAGTTTAACGTACCTGGCATCTACTAACTGGGGTATTTGTCGAGCTAGACTACCCATGAAGCCAGCTGAAGGACTGTACAATATAACTCCTTTCCGGAAACTAATTTCCTTGGCGACACTCTCGTTGATGATCGCTGTTATCTAAAACATAAGATTTTAATAGTTAATCAACACTCACCTAGTGTTAAATACTGCAAGAACAGCGCATGCAATAAGGGACAGGCAGGTTAATTTCACAGCACCCAGCGTAGCAATAAATGAGTATGAAAATGTATAGTCGGCAATAGCTGTTACCTGACCCATCCTGCCGTTAGCTGATCCACAAAAAATTTGAACCTTCTACAATTAGCAGTATATAAGTGTTATTCGATATGTATGAGCTTATCGAACTAGAACGACTACTAGGTGTCGACTGTACCTGTTTTTGCCATATCCTTAAACCATGAATATTTATATAATCTTGAATATATTCTAGAGATCTTCTGTAGCCATCCATACTTTCAGCCAGCTTCTGTAGTCGCGACATCAAGTTACTAGCAGTTGGCTGGTATTTCTTCCCTTGAGGTTCTAAGAATTCTACAAACTTCTTGCCGATATGTCTGTCTAACTCTTTTAATAACCCCTCTTCTAACAATTCCGCGGGGTCTACTCTTATTACACCCACTAATGTAGTCCTCATGTCCAAAATTCCTAAAACCAACAGATACTAAATTACAGAGTGATATATATTAGTTAGCAGATTTTTCCAATTGGCCCGCAGTACGAACCTGTTGTGAATGTGGATGCAGAATGAGTTAATCTGGCAACTTCCATTCTGTCTTCCAATTGTGCATAATCCCTTAATTTTTCCTTTTCCAGTCTAGTTGGCACTTCTTTTATTGCCCAAGTTTGTAAGTCAATTATTTTCTCCACAATATTAAAAACCATTTCTGGAATGATTTGCAATACTTTTTGAATATATTTAATCAGTTCATTACTAAAATATTGTGATACTGACACCAAGTCATCACTGTGAGCTTGATTTATCCTGAGTAGTGGTATCTCCATTGCACTAGCTAGCTTTAGAAAAAGTGCTCTCAATCTACTGGTAACGGCTGGATTCTCCTTAATGCTATCTTGCATATGCTTTGTGTATAAATCTATTGTACACCAAGCATAGCTGACGTCTGCAATCGTCTCCAAAGTAACCAAGGAATCTTCTTTCAATGAGGCAGCCCTCAAAAGGTTTTTCAGTGCATCTTTACTATCAGATAGATACTGAACAATTGTTGAAGTGCTCTTTATACCATGAAATTCTTCAACCTCATCTAAAGCTTGTAGTAGTTGAGTTACTTTCTTAATAGATTTCGATGAACTAGGTTCACCTAGAGATGCTATTTGTTTGGAAATATTGTCAAACCAAAGTTTCAATTGTTCATTTTCTTGTATTTTTGCGACAGGTTTTGCTCCAGAAAAAAGCTCTGATAAACTGTCCACTGCTTCAATAGCGAGAGATTTATTCATGTTCCATGAGGTATCTCTGTTATCAAGCAATTTATTTAATATCTCTCTGACTTTTAATTCCAACTCTGCAGTACTTATTAAAAGTTCCAAAATTTTCAATGGTTCATAATTGGACTCCTTCAGTACAAGGTCTTTAAGTTGTTTACTCTTTTTGTTGTTATCATAAAACGTGACATCAGTGTTGTGTAGAAGAAGCCACCTTAACACTAGATTGGAGTTTAACAAGAGATTTATGATTTTGCTTATATTGTCCAAAACAAAATCATCAGTAAGTGTTCCTTCTTTCAGTAGCTGGTGGGTTTTAGTTGTCAGCATGGGCACTGAGCCACCTCTTTTAGCAAATATGTCTTTGATCATCTTGCCATTACATGTGTTGATTAGAGCAGATTTAGCTGCCTTGAAATTTTCCCAATAATCAATTATGTTAATAGTAACACCCATGTAAACTGGTATGACCCAATTACTGGGGAAAAATTTATCAACAATTTCTCTCATTTTAGATGTATCTGTGTTGAGATAATGTGGTGTGAAGAACAAACAGATAACAAGCATACTGGCCTGCGTGCCCAATGCTGATGCTTGATGCTCAGGAATTGTGTAAACTGCAAGTTGATTGTAAATATCTTCTGATCGTAGTTTTCCTACAACTTTCTCAACAAATTCCGGACGAATGAAGACACGGCTGAAACATAAATAATATAGTAATCAAAATTTGTAAGCTTCATACCAATGAACATAAAGATAAAATTCATTAAATAATGTAAAAACCAAATTTACCTAAAGTATTCCACAGGGTAATCAGCAGGCCTCCTACCATTGTGCTGATCATAGCCAGTATCTCTCAGAAGTTTGCACACATCATCAATGTTGGATTGTGATTGGCAAGTGCTGTAGCGATAAAATGCTACAAGTAGTCTTTCCCTCATGGGCCCCGGGATGTAAAGGTCACATAATAGAAGCATGGCTCCATATAGGTATAAACTTTCACACTGAAAATGTAGAATTCTAATTTAAGCTTTTAGTTGAAATTTTAATGCTCAAAAACCGGCTGTATAGTATGTGCAAGCTGTTTCTAAAAAAATATCACTTACCAAAAGCTGTTTACCTTCTATATCCTTCAGTACAGTTTCAATATTTTGCTGGATAAAGGTATTATCATGTAACTGATCCACAAAAGAATTTAAATCAACAATATATTGATAAATATTCTCAAAAAGCAAGTAAAATCTGTTAATTATTTCCAAGTATTTTTCTTTTAACTCATCATCCAAATCTAGCAATTTCTGAAAACAATTGTTTATTTTTATTTACCTCATGTGAGAAAAGTTCTTGCCATGGCAGGCATTTTTTATTTTTTATTCTGATTGTGGTGTTTGTCTTTAATCAGTGCTGCCAACTTAGCGCTTTCAGCGCCAGATCTAGCGCTTTTTTTGGTCAATAGCGCGTTCTAGCGCCTAGCGCTAAATCTAGCGCTTTTTGAGACTCTGTACTTTCTTTAAAAAAAGAGTTACTGCGCAAACTTTCAACTTCCCAACAACGTGTTGATGACAATTTCATCCACAGATAAATATAAATTCAAGTCCAAAACTGATCAAGACCAACTTTTAATTTCAGCCTCAGAAGCCCTTTATTTTATCCCTTTATTTTATAAAATAATTACATTAAAACGTCACTACTTTTTTATTATTACTAAACAAGTACTCTTTTTTATGACATAATTTGATTAAATAATAAATAAAAAACTGCGTTTATACATTTATAGTCTCAAAAAATTGGGAGTTTTGTTTGAATTTGGAGCCGAATTTGACCGATTTTGGGTGCAATTTTTTGACAGCGACCATTTAGCGCGTTCTAGCGCGTTTTCAAAGAGCTAACAGCGCGTTTTTGCTTAAACGAGTTGGCAGCACTGTCTTTAATTGACTGATTAAAAATATTAATTAACAAAATCATCATAACTTCTGTCAGAAAAATAACTTGAAAATTAAGTGAATAAAACCAATATTGGTTTTTGCCTTTGATTCGAATCACTGTTATTACACTTATTCTAAAGTAGGTACCTACTTACAGGATTAGCATTAATTTTCTTTTCTTGAACATCTGAGACTTTAAAATAGCTGAAATCCATGATGACATCCTGGTACTTTTGAATAACTTCTTTACTGTCTAATCTGTGAAGTTCCCATGAATAAATTATAATTTTATTAAAACTTACAAGATAAATTGTGCCATTAATACTTTTTTAGCATCAAGAAACCACGTAAAATTCTTGCAAATAAATAAGTAATATAAGACTTACAGATAAGCAGTGGGTTTATGATCCTTTAGCCTTAATATCTCTGCAACTATGGCATTTCCATGAGACACTAGTTTTAATAAGTTCTGAGCACAAAGATTATCTTCCGACATAAAAACCTTCATCGTTTACAATCAAATCCAAGCACCCAGTAAACTAAAGTAATCTCCGTCCAAGCTTCGTTGAAATAAAATGATTGTGGACAGGACACTTGGACAGACAGCTGACAGACACAAACACAAGTACACAAAACAACTTTAATGACAGCTGATAATGCAGCTATTTACGAAATTAGTTCTTTACAAAAGTTATGTTTTCTTTGTTTATTAATATTATAAATAATAGTATAATCATAGCATTATTATTCTCTGACGAACGACAGAGCGTACAATACAAACAAACCCTGCAACTGTCCGTATATATAAGTTTCTCTATGCCTGCAACCAGCCAATTTTGAGCTTGTCGCAGACGCACGCAGTGGAATGGAACGAAACAAGAAACGTCGAGTTCAACCTGTTCTAGTTCAACAGCAAACGTCAATGACAATTTTATTGCTTTGACATTTTTGTTTTCAAAAGTTTGACAGTATCAGAGAACCACAGAGAACACGACCACAGACTTGGTGAATTTTAGCTGGGAACAAATTATTTTGTTTGCAGCTTTATTCACTCTGATTGAACTGTTCGTGTCATCAATTTTTCTGGTTCATCCGGTTAATCCTTAGATAAAGTACCTATATAAGGAGCCACGACGTGGCCGCACATGAAACTACAATAACACTTTGGCTTTTACAGCCTAGAACACTTCAACCTTGACACTTATTATCTATAAATAACCCAATTCCTTGTCTCAATAAACACTTAATCCCGCGAAATTACAAAAAAAACAAACACGACCGAGTTAGTTTGTCAAACCGCCGTGAAATTAGCGTTTGACAAACAACAAAAGCCGGCCATGGTGACAAAGACAAAAATTAATCTTTTGCCCTTATTATTTACATGGGGCTGCCAATTAGCGATCTCGCTCTATCAATCAAGCTCATTTTAAGGCTAAATCTATAGGTACTTTATCTAAGGGTTAATCTGTGTTTGTCTATGTCTAGTCTAAATCTAATCTATGTTCAATCAGTTCAATGTTCTGCTCGTTCTTCGTTCAGTAAAGTGTGTGTCACTGATTGTAGTGGTCATGTAATTTTTTTTAATAATATTATTTTCAAGGAAACTTAACGGGGGCAGGGTCAAAGTGCGATGAATCTCGATTCATGTTTATATTAATTTGAGTGTTTTGCAGTTTATAATAAGTTAAAATGGCACCCTCATTATTTAGTTACGAAACCCTAGTGCATGCTATTGCAGGAGCTACGGTACGTATTTATCTGATAATGACTAATTAAGAAACGCATGATTTGAAAATAAGCCATAATACAATTATAGTAGTATATACTTGGAACATGCGGATTCATAATTCCTTATTTTATTTTATCCGATTATTTCAGGGCAGCGTAGTCGGCATGGCTGTGTTTTACCCACTGGACACGTTAAGGTCGAGAATACAAGGTAATTCAATCAATAAAAATAGCTACTTAAAATTATATGACCATTTTATATCTCATGAAACTATGTAGTGATGAAAAAACCTATTTAAGTACGTAGGTACTTAAGTACTTTTACTAATGTGAAACGTCCACCTACGAATGTTGTGTTTACATCGCCACCGGAAATCCATTTTTCCTCTAGTACAGCAAAATAAGGGAATATTCTCAAATTCTCAAGTGACACTTCCAGCTTTAATTGCGACATTTATATTACTATGTCCTGAGTTCCCTTTAGCATATCCTGCTGTACCTGTAGGTAAACCTTAGAAAAACCTGGCAAAGCCTTCAAAATGCGTTCACTTCTTTGGTCTCTAGCTATGTTTTGATTCCATCTTTAAGCCAAGTTTAGCTCACCTTAGGAATTTAAATAGTGCTAAACTTTGCCTGTGATGACATACGGCACTGAGACGTGGTCGCTTACAAGGGGCCTTCATCAGAAAGCTTACAGTCACTCAAAGGGCAATGAAGAGGGCTATGCTCAGTTTCCTTGCGTGATCGAATCAGAAATGTAGAGATCCGTAAGAGAACCAGGGTTACCGACATAGCTCGAAGAATTGCCAAACTTAAGTGACAGTGGGCAGGGCACATTGCTCGCAGAACGGATGGCCGATGGGGCAGAAAGGTTCTGTAGTGGCGACCGCGAACCGGAAGACGTTGCGTTTCCCGGTTCCTTCACCCGTTCGACCGGGTGAAGGTTGCGGGGATCCGCTGGTTGCGAGACGCACCGGACCGGTCAATGTGGCGACTCTTGGGGGAGGCCTATGTCAAGCAGTGGACGTCTTTCGGCTATTATGATGAAACTTTGAGCACATTGCGTTTGTTGCATTACACGAAGGAATATAATTCTGCTCTGAACTCCTTGAAAATTGTACTTACTCCTAAAAATAAAATAATAAAAATAAGAATAAAACTGAATTAGTTTGTGTTTATTAAAATGTTTTTTTTTTATCCAATAGGCTCGCGCTTGACCACTATCTCACCTAATATAGTAAGCGATGATGTGGTCGACGGTGAAATACGCTTGTCTAGAATTAACCTATTCACTCTTGACTTAAAGACCCCCAGATTGTAGGTGTCGAGGAACACAGACTCCGGCAGGGAATGCCACTCCTTAGCTGTACGCATAATAAAAGTGTTCCCAAAACGTTTTGTGCGTATGGGTGGGATGTCTACCATGTATCGATGGCGCATCGCCGTACGTCTGGTAGACCGATGATGAAACGGCCAGGTGGAATTAGATCGTGCAATTCCATCGCACACTCCCCGAAATGTAACCGATAAAAAACCGACAAGCTTTTCGATCGACTCTAGTGCATCAAGTTGGTATTTGGCAGATCCGTCCCAGAGATGAGAACAGCAGCCTAATTGTGTAAGTAAATTCGGCAACGGAAACAATCTGTTTCTTTCCCAAAAACACACACATACACAAACAAGTTGAATAAAGATTCAACTTTTTTGTGTATGTGTGTGTTTTTGGGAAAGAACCAGATTGTTTCCTTTGTCGAATTCACTTACACAATTAGGCTGCAATACTCCATGCATGATCGAAATTGCGCTTGATATAAGTTGAGCAGCTGTTCCGGCGTGAAGTACCCTCTCACCTTCGCAAGGATCCCCAACTTTTTGGCAGCCAGCTGAGCCTTTGCCTCAATGTATCGGCCAAAATTGAGAGTCGATGTCAACGAAACACCAAGAAGCTCAAGATGGTCCGTTATCGTCACGGTCATACTACGGAAAGAAGGAGCCGGGTGGAATTGGCTCCTTTTAGCGAAAAAAAGACACGCCTGGGTTTTAGCAACATTAAACCTGACCAGATTGGCATCGCCCCATTCGGAGACTGCCTGCAAGGACAGGTTCAAACGCTCCACCATGGCCTCACGGAGAGACCAGATCTGCGGCCCGGTAGCCCGTGCGTTGGACAAGTATCTCTCAGCAACAGTGCTGTCGTCAGCATACCCAAAGGTGCCGGGTTTTAGCAGATCGTTAATGTGCAACAAGAACAATGTTGCTGAGAGTACTGACCCCTGAGGGACACCGGCATTAATATCCAATTGGTCCGAAGAGCAGCCATCGATAACCACTCGAATGGACCGATCACTCAGGAAGTCAGCAATCCAATCACACAGACCACCGGGCAAACCGAATGAAGGAAGCTTACCAATGAGGCTTTCGTGCCAGACCTTATCGAAAGCCTTCGAGATGTCAAGGGAGACGGCAAGCGCTTCGCCGTCACGCAACACCATCTTGCAGGACTCGGCAGCCCTGTTGAAGGCCTTCTTCTTATGACCCCCGTCACTCGCTTTGCGCGATCGAGCATCGACCCATGCTAGGTACGCCTTATGTTTAAGCGCGTCGGCGCGGTAGCATTCAGCGCCAAACACCTCTCCAAAAGTAAGAGGAAAGATTTGTATTTTTTTATGTATCGAATAAACTTAAAAATTACTGGACCGATTTCAAAAATTCTTTCACCGTTGGGCAGCTGAACTATCCCCGGGTGACAAGGGCTAGTTTTATCCCTGTATACCCACGGGAACGGGAACTACGCGGGTGAAACCGCGAGGCGTCCGCTAGTTCAAAATGTATTTAATCAGTCTGTCGTGTACTCACATGACAGGCTGGTTGGGATTAAGTTTCGCCAATTGACTCTTAATTGTCGAAACTTAATCCTAATCGGGAAATCCTTTCCATAAGGAAAGCAGGTTTACGCACGCCTATTTTAACCAGTATAGGCAACAAGGTTTATCAAAATAAAAATGTCACCAACTATCCACCAATCATGTATCTTCTAAGAAGAAAGCAGCAGCCTTATTGCATAAGTGAATTTGGCAAAGCGAAGGATTTGATCCCATCAATCGACAAATCACGTGCGAGATGAAAGACGCGTTGTGGATTTTCGTCTATGTGATTGGTGAATTGATGGGGTCAAATCCTTCGCCTTGCCGAATTCACTTACGCAATAAGGCTGAAGGACTGCCGCGGCGCTGAAAAACTGGTATTTCACGTCTTATTGACCGACAATACTTGTTTAATGCGAGACGCACAGGGACGGTCGATGTGGCGACACTCGAGGGAAGCCTTTGACCGACAATACTTGTTTAATGCGAGACGCACAGGGACGGTCGATGTGGCGACACTCGAGGGAAGCCTATGTTCAGCAGTGGAAGTCTTTCGGCTGAACTGATGACGATGATACTTGCTTCGGCTTGTGTACAATATTTAGTGTTTTTTGGGTTCCGTACCCAAAGGGTAAAAACGGGGCCCTATTACTAAGACTCCGCGGTCCGTCTGTCACCAGGCTGTATCTCATGAACCGTGATAGCTAGACAGTGGATTTAAGTGGGGCTCCCATACAACAAACGCGATTTTTTTGCCGTTTTTTGCGATAATGGTAAAGGAACCCTTCGTGCGCGAGTCCGACTCGTACTTGGCCGGTTTTTTTAATTTCTAGTTTAGTCTTGTTTTCGTTTGGCCCTGAATTTTCACTAACTAACAATATATTTGTTTTATTTTCAGTTGAAGATTCCAATAAACTACAAGGATCGTCATTTGAGATTCTGCTGAAGTTGGCGAGTGAAGAAGGCTTGGAGTCTTTATACCGTGGTCTGGCACCCGTGTTACAGTCTCTCTCCGTGTCGAATTTTGTGTATTTTTATACATTCCATGGTTTGCGAAGAATGTCTACAAAAGATACGTCTGCATTAAAGGACTTGATGTTTGGCTTAATTGCTGGCAGTATAAACGTTCTTCTCACTTCACCTTTGTGGGTTGTTAACACTAGAATGAAGCTTGAAAAGACGACCTACAATAGCTTGACAGAAGGACTTATAGATCTTTTTAGAAAGGAAGGAGCCAAGGGACTTTGGTCTGGAACAGTGCCCTCTTTACTGCTGGTCTCCAACCCAGCAATTCAATTTATGGTTTATGAAGCTTTAAAAAGGCACCTAGTATCTAAGGGTTTGTTCGATACCTTTTCTGCATTTCTTGTAGGTGCTGTTGCTAAAGCAGTAGCTACAACGCTGACTTATCCACTTCAATTGGTACAATCTAGGCTTCGCGCTGGTGCCAGTTTAAAACCTCTGTATAGAGATGTAAAATCCAAGCCCTTATTGGCATTCCGTGGATTAGAAGCTAAATTAATGCAGACAATCATGACAGCTGCGCTTATGTTTATAATTTACGAGAAGCTTGTCCGGCTAGTACTAACTATCATGAGAGTAAGAATGGCCAGACGTTGAAATGTTTACTGACATCACATCACGTGAGAATTAAACTTATCAATCGCATCAAGCAATTCCAAACCAGTTTCTTTAGTTTATTGCAAAGTTACGAAAAATACAAGGTCGCGTGTTTATTTATCACTATAAGGGATTTCAAATACTCCAATCAAGGTTAATAAACCTAAATACCTAGTTAATTTGTTATTAAAAACAGAACCTATTTGACGAGCGGTTAATAAGATAATTAAGATGTGCCAAATAAGAACACTTGCGTAAATAAATAAAGAAATAAAATACTTGCTTTAGTAAGAGTTTATTTTTGGCGCAAAATTATTCAAACTACATGTAGCGCTTACGTAGGTACACATGATTAAATAAAGGTACCCAAGTATCATAACTACGTAGATCAATTGACCTTGACTGTCTTAACATAAGTGTGTTAAGTCGAGGTTATTAGGTAAACCATTTGCATGTATAAATTCAAGTTCAAAAATAACTAGCAATATCATCGTCCCCTTGAATGAATGATACAATCAGTGGAGGTCACAAAAAGGTTTAAAGGAGACTCAATGAGAAATATTTTGCTCTCTATCTTTATTTTTATTTAGGGAACCATTCAATTCATTCATTCCATGTGTTAAGTATGGTGTAATATTAAATTAAAAGTACCTATATTGTTCTTAAAGCTTTTGTAAGATACTTCAACAGCACTTATGACGTTTCCTATCGCATAATAGCACCTTTATGACTATACCGCACTTACGTGTGTACTTGACTGAATAAAATTGGTCCTACGAACGTTTGACTATGTCGTTGTTAAAATATTGTATTTATTTAAGCTATTCGAAAATTGCCACGTAAACTTTTGCATTTGAACAGAGGTGTGAATCAAGATGATAATAATAATAAATAATGATAACCAAGGCTTTAGAGGCAATTTCTTAGCTCATTAAAGCATACATAACTTACTTCATGGTATGACGTTATAAGGACGTAAGGTCAGTAAATTATAATTTATACTTATTAATAATATAATGGTGTAAGATATTACTATTCTAAGATGGTTTTAAAGGAGGTGACGGATTAAAACGTTTTTTATTTATTGTTTTGTTAATAAAACGAGTTTTTGATAAAAAAGAACATTGTTATTTTATTATTAATCATAACACTAGTTTACAGCATGTTCCAATCGAGCCAGCTTCATGTCGTCGGAAATCCTTATCACGACTTTGGTGTACTCCTTTACTAGGTCGTCTAAATCGTTATAAACCTGAAACACAACAATCATATTTTTACAATAAAG
The DNA here is from genome assembly GCA_949775005.1 of Orthosia gothica. Taxonomy (NCBI): domain Eukaryota; kingdom Metazoa; phylum Arthropoda; class Insecta; order Lepidoptera; family Noctuidae; genus Orthosia; species Orthosia gothica. The sequence goes on along the minus strand of OX459069.1, from coordinate 15,188,205 downwards.
TAAAAAAAAACAAACATTTGTTTTTGATATGAAGAAGACACTACACTTGAGAGCAAAACGAAAACGCTAACTGCGTGTACGTTTTGCTCTCGAATTTTTGTCAGCGTAGCAGCGTTAAAGCGGCAGAAACTGTCGTATATACCAACTTTATGCAATCGTTTTTATGAGTTTCTAACAAGAACTTACCGTTCTACAAAAGTGCATACAGTATTTTTTTATTATAAACTTTATTTTCTAATATCCTAATAGCCTGTACGATAGTTTTGCTCTAAGGTACAAAGGAGGACATAATGCCTTAGGCATTCTCTACCAGTCAACCAAGGGCGGATTTAAGGGGGGAGGGGCACGGGGTCACGTGCCCCCCCCCCCCAGACTGTATTTTTTGTACTGTGGAGAATCCATCACAGTACATACTTAGAAGCAAATCAAATTATCCGAGTTGTTAAAAAATATTTTTCTATTGTTTTGACACTTTCATAAACCTTCATATACATAGTTGAACTTGCACAAATAAACTTGAACTGTCCGCCCCTTGTGCCCCTCCCGCAAGTTATAGTTCATTCAATTTTTATTTTTGTTATTTTGCAATCTAGTTGTTATTTTAAATTGAGTCAACGTTTTTAGATGAACTACTTATTGTATGTGTGACGCGTCAGTGTTTTGAGACGTCCAACGGTCAGTGGTGGCGGCTAAAGCTGGATAAAGTAGTGTGCCTCAGATGAAAAATAAGTTTCCGAAACTCTTGAAGCAAAAGAGAGAAACCCCGTAAAAATAGTATATACTCTTAGCTAAATATGTTTTGCTTTTTAATACTAGTAACGTGTTGGACATATTTTTACACATAATGTGACAGTACTTAATCTTAACTGTTTATGATATGCGCGGAGGTGATAATAATATACGAGTATTATCTATAATAAATGCCATTCTCGGGTCAGTAATCAAATTATCTATGATTGATTGATGAGTATGATTTTTGCACATGTATATAGGTATTAAGAGAGCAAATGGACTTTGGCCTAGTGTACGAGCTACGCTGTACATTGACCCTAACTAATACGTCCTACTTACAGTGAAACGTTGCAGTTTGTTTAGCTCAACATTAATTGTACATTATTACATTATAATATGTTATTTTTAGCAGCAATAAAACCTTTATATCAATCGGTTGTTTACTCATTCATCATAACAGTTCAACATAACATTTTCACTGTTGGGAGTTACGCCCCAACATATGGTCCTTCGAGCAATTTAGTGTTGTGTAATTTACATCTTTTACGGTCGCGAATCGGTTGGACTGGTCTCTCAGAAGCGAGTCGCCCCAGTAACCAATTGAGAAGGCGCATACCGCAGAGGAGAAGGTTGCACAATACGAAGAACCAAGAGTGTGGAGCAACAGTCAACGCTCGAAACAGAAGAGTTCATTTGAAGTCAACAAGAAAAACAACAAAACATCATGTCGGCAGCTGAGTTCTACCAGAAGCAGAACGAACTCTACGACGGCATAAAGAAGATCGGTATAAATATCAAGAAGGATGGTTGGGACACGTTGACGCTGACTACTTCAAACGCCGTAAGGCAATGCTGGAAAACTTGTGGTCAGAATTTCAGTTCAATCACGACCGCCGGCCCACGGAACAAAGTGTAAGTCATCCGTACTTTAGTAATGACTGCTATAACATAACTCTGCAGTGCTACAATGAAGTAAAGGAGCTTATTCTGCAACAACACCAACAACTCACGACTCTCACTCGTTCTCCGAGGGAGCAGTCGGTACAACCAAAAACATTGGGAAGTGCCAACCAACAAACAGGGGAAGGTACTTCGGAACAAACAAAACAGGAACAAGAAGCCCAGGAGAGTGAGGCAGAACAAGCTGGCAATCAAGACGAACAAAACAGAGAACCATCTCCTCCTCCTCCTCGGCAAGATCAACAAAACACCGCGAAAAAGGACACGGGATCCAATAGCAAGCTGGACGATATGATGCGCAAACAGACCGCTAACTTCAAAGCCTTCATGAGAGCAGTCGCGAACATACACGTGGAGTTCCTGTCTGAAAAATGGGAGTTTCAAGACGCTCTGCAAACACTGCAAACACGCTGGTCAGCTATTGACAACCTTCACTGGGAGATAGAGTATGAAACCAACGGAGAGAAGAATGCAGTGTATGAAGAACGCTACACCAGGTATGAAAACCAGTTCCAGGAACTAAAAAAGGCTTTGAATACCAAAATGTGGTCCGGCACTCATCGGGAGAAAACAACACCGAAATTAGAGATACCAGTCTTCAATGGTAACTACAACCAGTGGATCCCATTTAAAGACCTTTTTACGGAAGCAATACACAACAACAATTCCCTCTCATCTGCTCAGAAGATGCAGTTTCTGAAGAGTAAGGTGCAAGGAGAAGCGGAACGCTTGATTCAACATCTACAGATAAGTTCGGATAACTACCTGGTGTGTTGGGATATCCTCAATCACCGATATAATAATGAAAAACTTATATTCACATCGCACATCAACATGCTGTTCAATTTACCAAACATGCAACAACAGACAGTGGCCCAAATAAAGAAAATCCATGACGTCAGCATAGAATGCCTACATGCGATAAAGAATTTAGGAGTGAATATCGACACCTGGGATCCGATAATTGTACATATATTATCGCAAAAATTAGACGCTGACACACACTCAGAGTACAACGACTCGCTGAAGAACTGCCGAAAGCTGCCAATACTGAAAGATCTGCTAGATTTCCTAGAAGGGAAGTTTACATCATTGGAAGCATCGCGCCGCAAACAAGAAAACAATCAAAAACCAAATACCTCATCGAGTCAACATCAAAATACTTTGTACTCTAAAAAACAATACAGCAGTAATCAAGCAACTAGCAACAAGAAAATTACGAAATCGTTCCATGCGTCAACATTCCGATGCCCCCTTTGCGATGACGAACATGGCATGTACAATTGTGCAAGGTTTTTAGAAATGCCGAATTACTTAAAACTTAGCACAGTAAATAAAATGAACATTTGTGTAAATTGTCTGTTCAGCCATAACGGAAAGAAATGTACGTCAGCTTACCGATGTCGCAAGTGCTCGGGTCAACATAATACATTGCTACACGATGCATGTATTACGAACAAAACGGAAAAACAAACAAATTCTTCCCATGTATCAAAGGATGATGATACTTCGGAGATACTACTAGCAACAGCTGTAGTAAACATAGAAACAGCCGATGGGACCCTAATCAAGTTGCGAGCCCTCATCGATCAAGGTTCTCAGATATCTTTGATCACCGAACATGCTGCTCAACTTCTAGGAGTTAAGCGCGAGAGATGCAAAGGAGTCATCTTTGGAGTTGGACAGAAGGAAAACCACTGCAAAGGAATGACAACAATTACTTGCAGTTCTGTCTACAACGACTTCAAGTTCCAAACGACTGTCATCATTATGAATAACTTGATTAAGAACCTGCCGAATAAGACCTTTGCAAAACCATCTTGGTCCCACATACAGAACATCCATTTAGCAGATCCGGAGTTCCATAACAGCCGTCAGGTGGATTTACTATTTGGAGCAGACATTTATTCGCAAATCATGCTAGGAGGCATAATAAAGGGCGATGACACCACTCAACCTATCGCACAACAAACCTACCTAGGTTGGCTTCTATGCGGAAATGTCAAAACTTTCCACTGCAATGTGGTCATAAACAATCTTGAAGATATCAAACAGTTCTGGGAAACCGAAGACATCACCGATCAATCCAATTTATCGGTGGAAAATGAAACATGCATTGAATACTACACCAACACTACGCAACGCCTGGAGAATGGGAAATACGAAGTCAGACTGCCGATGAAGAAAGAACTTGAGAGCAGACTGGGTTCGTCCAAACCAATGGCTGTAGCCCAATTCAAAACTTTAGAAAGAAAGTTGGAAAAACAAACACACCTGGCAAAGGCCTATAAAGACTTCATGGCTGAATATATTGATCTAGGTCATATGAAGCAATCAACAGTTAGCAACAAAACACTCGAGTGTTACTTACCTCACCACGGCGTGCAACGCGCTGAATCAACAACAACAAAGTACAGAGTGGTGTTCAATGCGTCAGCAAAAACGTCAACGGGATGCAGTTTGAACGACCTCATGTACAAAGGTCCCAATCTTCAACAGGACCTACAAACATTACTGATGAAATGGAGGCAATACAAATATGCGTTTACAGCGGACATTGAGAAGATGTTTCGTGCTATTTGGGTAGCCCCTGAAGACCAACAACTGCAACAAATTGTATGGCGAGAATCACTGGGACAACCTATCCGCTCATACCAATTAACAACCGTAACATACGGAACCAAGGCAGCGCCGTTCCTAGCTATGATGACGCTCAGGAGATTGGCGGCAGATGAACATGAACAGTTCCCGGAGGCTTCAAAAGTGCTGGAAGAATCATTCTACATGGATGACCTCGTTCACGGGACACATACAATCGAACAAGGAAAGCAATTGATCGCGGATCTGAAACAGTTACTGAAAAATGGAGGGTTTAACCTCAGAAAATGGTCAGCAAACAATCAAGAACTTTTGGAAGATATCTCCGAACAACACAACGATAAGATTGTCTTCAACTTCAAAACAGAAAATACACAAAAAACGTTAGGCCTGTGCTGGAATTCAAGAGAGGACAAATTCACCTTTCAATGCACAATTTCTGACGTAAACAAGAAACAAACAAAACGAAGCCTACTTGCCGAAATATCCAAACTATTTGACCCACTCGGCTGGCTGGCCCCCGTGTCAACAAAATTGAAATTATTATTTCAAAAACTGTGGGATGGCAACTTACATTGGGACGACGAAGTGTCCGATAACATACATGTGGAGTGGTGCAAGATACAAGCCGATATAAGAGCGATAAACGAATGCGAAATACCTAGATGGCTTAAATGTGGCGGAAAGCAGACAATGGAGCTACATGGGTTTAGCGACGCCTCCCTGGATGCCTATGCCTGCGTCATCTATGCACGAGTCCAGTCATCAACAATACTGGTCGCTGCAAAGTCAAAGATTGTACCACACCGAAAATCAACAACATTGCCTAGACTGGAATTGAATGGAGCGCACCTTCTATCACAACTAATGCGCAAAGTCAAACAGTCATTGAATCAATATGAAGTACACGTCTACGGCTGGACTGATTCCATGGTGGTCCTGGGTTGGTTACAAGGAGACCCATCCCGCTGGAAAGCATACGTAGAAAACAGAGTACGAAGTATTACTGACGTCATACCACGATCATCGTGGAACTACGTTAATACAAAGGAAAATCCCGCTGACGCCGCAAGCAGAGGCCAATACGCTAGTCAGCTGAAAGAAAATCAATTATGGTGGCATGGACCTACATGGCTACCATTGCTTAAAACAAAGAACATAGAAAAACACAATTATAACACGGACCAAGAAGAAAAAACAGTCCGGAAACAAGCCAATGTATCCCAACATTCTCAACACATCATAGAAAATACGAGCATTGTGGAAACATTATTGCAAAATCACAGCTCTATCGAACATATTATTCGCATTGTCGCATGGATACTCAGAGCATTGAACCCGAAAAGGCGACAGCTACCGAGATACCTGACGTTGCACGAATTGAATAACGCAATAAAGGTGCTCATAAAACAAACTCAACAAAAATCATTTGACACAGATCTTTGTCATTTAAAGAAAAATAACAGGGTGCAGGCTAACAGTAAAATAAAAGACCTCACTCCGTTCATTGATCATCAAGACATCCTACGAGTGGGAGGAAGATTGAAAAACGCATCGCTAACCGAAAACATGAAACATCCGATGATCATTCCACACGACAGTCGATTGACACATCTTCTCATCGACCAAGCTCATCGAATGACGTTTCACGGCGGCCCGAGACTCACTCTATCACACCTACGGGAGAAATACTGGATCGTCGGTGGGAACCGAACAACCAAGATGCAAATCAGAAAATGCGTGACGTGCCGCAAGAACAACCCAACAAAAGAACACCAACTGATGGGTAATCTACCAAGCGCAAGAGCAAATCAAGCGCCGCCCTTTTACCATACTGGGGTAGATTACACTGGATTTGTGGACGTCAAAATGAACAAAGGCCGAGGAGCAAGAACAACAAAGGGCTACATAGCAGTCTTTATATGCATGGTGACCAAAGCTGTGCATATCGAACTGGTGTCAGACCTCACCAGTTCAGCATTTTTGGCAGCCCTCAACAGAATGGCAGCAAGAAGAGGCGCCCCTCGTCACTTATACAGCGACAACGGGACAAACTTTGTCGGAGCAAACCGACAACTCGTAAAACAATACGAGGAAATTGAACAAACATACAAAAGCATCCAACTACAACAGGAAATCGCGGAGATGACAATTGAGTGGCATTTTAATGCCCCCGCTTGGCCATCAGCGGGAGGTTTGTGGGAACGAGCAGTCAGAAGCCTAAAACACCACTTGAAACGAGTAGTAGGAGAACAAAAACTAACATTTGAAGAGTTTTCCACAATCCTAACAAAACTGGAAGCCTGCTTGAACTCCAGACCTCTGTGTCCACTAAGTGAAAACACAGACGATCTAGACTGTCTGACGCCAGCACACTTTTTATCGGGTAGATCGGGGCTGACAGTCATAGAAACAATGGAAGATGCAAGAACAAGATGGGAACTAACAAGAAAGATCTTCGCAGAAATCTGGAAACGATGGAGGAACGAATATTTGTGCCAGCTATCAGCCAGATCAAAGTGGCAGGAACCACGGAAAAATCTGAAGATAGGCGATCTGGTGGTAATCCATGAAGATCATGTACCAGCCGGGAAATGGCTCATGGGGAGAATAACAGAACTTCACCCTGGGAATGATGGATACGTTCGGGTCGTTAGCCTAAAAACAAGAAACGGGCATATGAAGAGGCCTGTCACAAAACTATCCGTCTTGCCTATCAACAGTGACGAAAATGTCGAACAACAAAACACAACAAAAACAAATGAAAATGAGTCATACCTACAGGCTAACAGCGAGTCGCAAAGTTCACGACGATGCAAAACAACAAACAGAAAAATAAACTTCATCGGATTGGTCATGGCACTGCTGTATTTGCTAAATCCCGTCGCGGCCGCTAACACAACAAACATCGTCGAGCTTCAACAAGGCCTTTACTTTGACAAAGTAACCAATATGCAGCTTATACGCGGTGAGTGGAAGATTATCGTGTACTATGACGTCAAGCCCTACTGGCATGGTATAGCAATATCTAGCAAATTCACCAATCATCTAGAAACCATCTGCGAGAAAATAAAACAGAAAACACAATGTAACGTCATTTTAACACAACTACAGCACTCGACCGACGAAATAGGACACTACAACCATATGTTGCTGAATCCGCAAGGCCGAGTGAATACGAGAAACAAACGCGGGCTTATCAACGGTGTCGGTTCCATCGCGCGCTCCCTGTTCGGAGTATTAGATGATGACTTCGCGAAACAATATCAAGAAGACATTGACCTGGTCAAGGCCAACGAGAAACACCTGGCACTGTTGTTAAGAAATCAAACATCCGTGATCGAAGCAGAATATAATTTACTGAAGAGGTCGGAAGATGCAGTTGAAAAACAGTACAAAATGTTTAACCAACATTTGCTAAACCTTGAAAGGTTTACGAACAACCTCCAGAAGGAACTGAATTCCCAAGAACTGTCTATTGAATTTGTGATGTCAGCTATTACGGCAAATAGCTTAATTGAGCATCTCAGAAACGTCCAAGAGACCCTCATAGACACGGTAACAAACATATATAACGGCAAGATGAAACTACACCTCATCGCACCGGAACAGCTTCGGGACGAATTGAACAAAATCTCGGGTCAATTATCCAAGGATTTGGTCCTACCCATCACCAACATTCAAACAGAGTTATTTCACCTGTATCATCTCTTACAAGTAAAGGCGAAAATGACCGAACGATACCTTATAATCGAGGTAAAGGTACCCCTAATCAGCAGAGATAACTTCGAGATCTACCGAACAATACCAGTACCGAAAAACAATGACGTGGATATGGTCACCCTAATACCTATTGCTGAAATGTTAGCAATAAACATTCAAAAGGACTCCTACATACCAATGACGGAATCCGAAATACATCAATGCATGCAACATGACGCGACAACCCAATTGTGTCCACTACAGAAACCTGTATACCGCATGAAGTCGGACGAGAGCCTTTGCATGAAGGACAAGGAATCTCTTCACTGCGAAACAAAACATGAAACCTGCCGAGACAAGTGGTTGGAATTAAACAATGCAAATAATTTCCTCTATTTTTGCTGTCAACAATGCAAAATACGTATTATTTGTGGGCATCAAGTTTCAACGCAGCTGCTACACAAGGCCGGAGTCATAACACTCAATGACGATTGCATAATTAGTAGTGAAACTTTTGCTGTTTATCCCCAAAGGCAACAAATGAACAAAATTCAAGCCCAAGTCGACGCAGGTCCAGCAGAAATTCCTTCAATCAACAATATCATAAACTTACCTGTACCGGTTCTGAATCATCTTCACGAGAATGAGACGGTAACAGAGCAGAGAGTATTACTGCAAGAGCTTGGCAAACAAGTAGAACAAATGAAAGCCGCAACATCAGAAGACATCATGTCAGATCATGCAACACACCATGATATCCACCAATACGTTGTCATCTACCTATTGGCTGCCGCCGCAACATTTGCGGGTGTAATATACGCTTACAACCGCCTACGCAAACATTGGGCAAGTCAAAAGAAACCAGAAGCTCCATCTATTCCCAATCCGATGCCCCGAAGAAGGTCGACAGCGAGCATCGTGGACAACGCCTTATTTGACGTCACAGAAAACATCAACGCAGCGCACTTATCGAGTGCACGTACACTCAATAAAGCAACGTCGCCTATTGCGCGTTGTGAGTTACCGTAATAAATTATGAAATTGTTTGTATTTACATTTTTACGTTTTATAATCTAACTTGATTTTGAACAATTTCGATGTACATTTAAGTTAACTTTGTGAGTGGGCAATATGTACGAGCTACGCTGTACATTGACCCTAACTAATACGTCCTACTTACAGTGAAACGTTGCAGTTTGTTTAGCTCAACATTAATTGTACATTATTACATTATAATATGTTATTTTTAGTAGCAATAAAACCTTTATATCAATCGGTTGTTTACTCATTCATCATAACAGTTCAACATAACATTTTCACTGTTGGGAGTTACGCCCCAACACCTAGTCTATTATCTTATCGATATATAAAATGGGACTAAAACTATCAACAATAAGTAGTGCCCCACTGCTTCTTCTGTTTCGGCTATCTTCGGTCAAAATGAGTCGAAGTTTAGGACCAAACCGAAAGGTTTCTAGCAAGTGCTTAAATTTAACAAACTGTTAAGAATGCGTGAGAATGGAAAGAGCAACGGTCAGGGGCAGGGGTCATATTGTATAGCGCCGGCCAGTCGCCATCGGCAGAAAATAGCCCCATCAAAAATAAAGCAAAAAAAAGTTACCAATCTTGAACAGATATTCAACCTTCGGCTTCGGCCGTGACGGCAGTCGATTAATCAAGCCGTAAGCGCTGTTAATATCAAACTAATACGGGGGTTTGAGTGTAGGTATCATTTTTGTTGTGTTTAACAGCCTCAAACTTGATACACGGAATACAAGGATTTCTGAAAGCCATTAGTTGACCAATTTAGCAATAATGAATTATGTGTTGAGATGTGATTTAACTGCTGAAGGAAATGAAAAGGTTATGTTACCTGTTGGACATATGCATCAGCGGTGTGATGCGCTAATTCGGCGAGCAGCAAGTCGGCCAGCGCGAGCGGGGCGCAGCGCGGCGCGGCAGGCGAGAGCGGCAGCAGCACGTGCAGCGCGCGCCGCACCGCGCCGCAGCACAGCGCGCCCGCCTCGGCCGCGCGCCCGCCGCGCAGCAGCGCGCGCACGCAGCCCGCACCGTCCGTGTCCTGTGCAAGTGTTACTAGAGTCCACGGACGCGTAGCTTCATAGACGCGTATTCGTCATTATACGCTTTGAGTACGCGTGCTTTTAGCTTACATACAAAACTATGAAATCCTGTCGGCGGAGCCTCGCGTCACTGCATGCAGACTTCATAACGCCTGCCGTACCGCACGTCATACGCCGGGACTTACAGCGAATGTTATTTTTTTGTAAAAAAGGCGGGAACGAGAGCGACATTTGTTCAGATAGTGAAATAATATCTAATAAGTAGTTTTACTCATTCTGTAGAATGAGTGAAATACACTATCACCATCCAATAATTCTCTAGCCGCTATTAACAATCTAAAGTTGATATTTTATCCTATACATGGATGCGCCCAATATAATCGCCGTCTTCAGCAACTTCGAATGCAGTACCTAAGTAAGCCAAAATAATGTCTTCGTCGCTCAACGGCATTGTCACAAATATCATCGCGCAGTGTTCATCGTCTACCTATTCTTAGTTGGGCACTATGTTGCGTACGTACTTACGTAGAAACTACACGTAACGACCGTCAAAGATCTACAAATATCAGTCGGGACCAACAGCTTAACGTGCTTTCTGAGGCATGGAAACATCTCCGTACGTTAAGATGGTCATCCGACCACACAGACTACCTTCCACTGCATTGCTTAACCTTGAAGATCGACATGTGCGTCTACGTGCGACGCGTGCTATTTAGCCACTAGTTAAAACAAGAGAGTTATTGTTTTCTTTTCTCATTAGAAATTTCTCACTGTCTCATTTGCAATGAATTCTCCACATGTAACATGATATATACGAGGCTTCGCAAATTGTCGATATCCGACGATTTTAGTTTTTAAGCGACTACCGCAATACAAATTTATAAGGGTTCGTACACAAGAACGCGTCGTCGACACAAACGTCGTCGCCGCGATTTCAAAGACGTCGGAGCAATTATTGAACATACAATTTGTTTCTGAGGTGGAGAAATCTCCTTGTTTATATAATTACAAATTAAAAGAACATTCTAATAAGAAAATAACAGAAGAAGCTTGGATGGCAGTAGGAAAGGCCGAATAGACAACTCGCGTGTTGCAATTCAATGCCGTGTGTACGGACCGTGCACTACAAGATATTCGCGGACGTAAGTATATAACATTAGTATCGAAAACTTGTGTAGCATTGTTTAGGAGGGGCTTAAAAATACTCGCAAAATTAATTGGTACTATTCAGTGCCACCCTCGTCCATATCATGCGACACGTGATTGTAAGTACCTTTACAGTTCTGTCTAACCTTGCCAGGAATACAAGCGTGATGCTAAGTTAGTATCGACTTAGAAGTAAGTACATACCATGTATCTTTCAAGGAACCAGTGCGGAAGGAACTGATTTGTGCTTATTGCTCTCTTCAGGACAGCTAATAGTGTTTCTGGATCGGCGTCTTTTAGCTTTGGGTATAACGCATCAAAATCTATGTTATCGCCTTCTGTAATAAAAAAGATATTATGAGTACTAAATATTTTATTACTATTATAATCTAATAATTTACCACGACCTCAAGCACGAGAGGCGAGGTAAATTATTAGATAATTCAGGGTTGTTGCAATGTGACATTTACAAATGCATATGTACTTTCTAAGTTTGTCTTGGACATCACTGCAGGCAACGGTGAAGGAAAACATCGTGAGGAAACCTGCACTTATATAGTTAATGTAAGTCTGAAATAGCCAAGTCTCAGGCCTGTGGGGTTCCCAGAGGCAGCTTAATTAACTCTGACTCCAGAGGCGGCCACATCCTCACACGAAAAAGAAGAACTATTATAAGGTTAATTTCTGTCTTTCAATATCATGCTATTTTAATAGCGTGATAAGCTTACTTTGTAACGCTTGTTGTACTGGGTCCAACGAGTCAGGGTCTTCCTCTCGCAGCTCAGCCGCTAATTCCTCCGGCCCGATAACCTGTGGACAATTATATATCAGTAACAATTACTATAGTCAGATTATCCTGTTAAAGATTAGGTTAATCAAAGGCACAATCAAGTTAACAGGTGCAGACTGACGAGTCTCCTCTCGAGGCCGCCTCGCTGAATACGTGTGACGTTTCTACGTATTTTAAGCTCGAACGCTTGATGCGTTTGCCTTGCGAAGATTCGAGTCTCGGTCTGATCGGGTCCCGTTAACAATTTCATTGTCACCTCTTGCTGAGTGCCACATAATATAATTATGTTACGTAGAACACCACATCTGTTCGCGGCACTGGATAATGTCAATTTTAGTGATATAAAAAAATCTTTTAAATACCCGGTCCACCTCAGAAATCATGAGTAAATCACGTGACGATGATTTTCAAGAGATAATACAGCTTAGTTTCCAAAATATAACTAAAAGTTACAAAACACCCCTCTGGAATCAACGGCACCTAAGGAAGAATTGACCAAAACATCACATATATATGTGTGGCGTGTCCACACAAAGCGAGCAGCCTTTTACCGCGCGAATCAGCTCGGTTAGTGTGGAGTGTGGACGTGCCACGGCCGAGGCGAGCGTCCGAGCCATTCGGTGTCGGATTTTTGTTATGCTCAAAGGCGCCTCAGTCGTTTGCCGCACGCACTCTGGAAGTTCGCGTATATTGTTTCGTGCCTCGCTCGAGTATAATAAGAATCTGTTTTTGTATAAAGTCTGGATCCAATATAGTCTTCGTTTAAGTTTTTGCTGTCTTCTCTTTTTTATAATCCTATTTATAAGGATAAAAGTAACAGCTGCCACCGCAACACGTACGTGTGGTGTCATGATGTCTTAATTCTCAACTGAACGAACGAACATAATGGCTCGGGCTCGCGATGATACCGAGGCTGCCGCGCTCGTTCGGGGATAGTTTCCTAGCGAGGCTGCTCGCTCTGTGTGGACACGCCTAATGCTTTAACGCGATGAGGTGATATGGTTTAGCGGTATACCTGCAGATGTTTCCCTTGCGCGGCGGGGCGCGCCAGGAAGGCGTGGTCGGGCTGCGCCAGGCGCAGGCACGTGAGCGCGGCGCCCAGGCAGCGCCGCCGCACGGCCGCCGCTCCGCCCGACCGCTCCGCATAGCAGCGAGCCGCGCGCTCGTACATTACCGCCGCCGCTACAAACACAACATACTGATTTAAGAATAACTCGAGGATACTGTACTGATCGGTCGACATAACTGTGCACACGGCGCTGTCTAGCCACTCCGACATTCGACTCTCGCTATTGGCACACGAAGCGAACCGCGTGGGTAGGCGGGAGTGGGGGTGAGGTGCACAGTTATTTTGACCGAGTAGTACGAGTACACCGACGAAACGAAGTTACGGATACGTTTTACAAAACTGCTGATACAATAGTGATCACATCTCGACTAGACATTGCCTTAGGATGGACAGAAAAACCTGTGAGAATTTGGTGATAAAGATGGAATCAGACAGTAAATGTTTCGTTCATTTTCGTCTTTCATTCGGCACTTTTCACTCGAAATGAGATGAGACGTTTGAACACAATATGAAACAAGTGTGCGGAATGAATTTATTGATAAACCGATGCAACGAAAACGATGTTGGTTATTGGCATTCGGCATCTTTCACTCCACTCCAAATGAACGATAAATGAAAAATTTGAACAACGTTCAATCGATTTAATTATTTTCCTGTATTAACTGTATGAACATGGAATGAAAAAAAAATACAGTAGACCAAAACAAGCCACTCCATAGGAGACAGCAAACCGAACTCACCTTTCCTATAATGGTGTCGCGACACATGCAGCGCGTACAGGAAGTCGTAGTAGGGGTTGTGCGCGTGCGCGTCGTGCAGCTTGGCGCGCGCCGCCGCCGCGCGCTCGGCGTCCCCCGCCAGCGCCGCGCACGACACCAGCGCGCCCAGCTCGCGGCGAGATGCTGTGAGAACCATATTATTACGTACTAAGTCTACCAAATACTAAATCACTTTAAAAGTAGCCCACCTATTACAATTCGACCCAGAATGAATATGGCATCGATCAGGAGTTAAAGTTTTTTTTTTTTTTTTTTAAACTAGTTATATGTTAATTATTTACCCAAAACCCTCGGGGTAGTAAAAATCAACGGGAAGTTGATAAATAGCTGCTTCACATTACCTCAATTTAAGCTTATTCGCAAATCTTAGAATTCTTTCTTCATAAATTGCATAATTTTAACAGTATTTTAATTTATCGCTCTTGTCCATCTTCGACGTTGGGCGTTTGCCAGTTTCATTTGGGAAGTTATATCCCCATTATAAGAAGGAGTTAACTATGCAAATAATTGCTTACCGAGAGTAGTGAGCAGCGTGGCGGCGGCGGCGTGGCGCGCGTGCGGCGCGGGGTTGGCGGCGGCCGCCGACAGTTAACTAAGCAAACAGCTTGCTTACCGAGAGTAGTGAGCAGCGTGGCGGCGGCGGCGTGGCGCGCGTGCGGCGCGGGGTTGGCGGCGGCCGCCGACAGTTAACTAAGCAAACAGCTTGCTTACCGAGAGTAGTGAGCAGCGTGGCGGCGGCGGCGTGGCGCGCGTGCGGCGCGGGGTTGGCGGCGGCCGCCGACAGGGCTCGAGCCGTGCGCCCGCCCGCCAGGTGCCACTTGAACACCACCCACTGGAACATCGCCTGAAACACACAATACGACCTAACTAATAGTCCTACAGGTAGAGTTTCGGCCACGACGCCTCAGCGGTACTAACCACCAATGCGAGTGCACAAGTGCGCATAATGTATATAGGAGCAATCTCTGTTCCCTCTCTCTCATAGTCCGATGGGCCGACAACTCGACACAACCGGAGAGAGATCCAGCGTAGACCCAGCGGCTTGGAAGGCGTCGTGGAGACAACCGCCTCGACGCCGCCTAAAACGCCGAAACCCCGCCTGCATCATTGGCAGGTGGGACTTCAGGGTTACGGGTGGTCAGATTGGGGATTCTGTCCGCCCACCAAGTGACTCCAGGAAAAATCGTGGCACAGTGATCACGTGCTCCCGTGCACAGCGAGGCTCAGGGGAGACGCTCCTCAGTCTTCACAGGGATGTGCCCCAACAGGCGTTGCACAGAGGGTGTTCCGGAGTGGTCTTTTAAGAGGTAACGGTGATCACCGGGGTGATTTTAGTGAGGTGAACCTCCCTCACTCCATGGTCTTTTTCATCAAAAGTCCAGGCGCCTTGTGAAGGTACCCCTATCACACCGTAAACAAAAAAAAAAGGTCCAGGTTCACCTAGGCACGAAGGTTTCATATCGACAACTTTTAAACTCCGGGCTGCCACTGAGAAATTCCTTATGAAACAATCCAATAACACTGCCCGACCTGAGAATCACAACTTGCTACCGCGAGACCAACGAGGCAGTTCAAAACTTAACTACTGAAGTGTATACCCTCCTTTAGATTAACAACTATATATGTATGCTCCTTTACATTAGGTATCATATGTTAAGCTTACCTAGCATTTACGTCGTTTTACTTGTTTCTTTCTCTTTAATTCATTATACTATTGGCAGCCAACCTGACTTGTTATTTACTATTTCCCGTACGACTCAAACATCTCACTACAACCCTCGCAACGTGTACTATAATTTTATCTATGCTCGCTGCCCATACCCCATTATATCACAATACAACATCAAAAACGTTTAACAACAAAAACACCTGACGTCACACAAATACTTAACGCAATCAAAGTTCTCCGCGCGATTAGAACGTATTCAACGGCCCCACAACTATTATCGGGCTGATACATCAGACTCGACACTCGTCTGAAGAGTACATTCTGAGTAGAGAATTACATTCAAAGAGGACTTCACATTCTGTTCCACATTCCTCTATATAGCTACTTGATTTTTGTTAAATTTTATTTGAATGTGGTAGCCGCGTTGCTTAAAATTAACTTGCGCAATCAAAATTAGTAATTAAAGGCCTAATTATAGATGCAGCGCTAACCATGGCACCTGAAACCGCAAACTCTTTAATTACATAATAACGGGCACTTATGATACAGAGATCTCCAAGTCAAAGAGCCAGGGCGGCATATTCGTGTCTTGATGTGTTTTAAATAAATAAATTATGAATGTATTATGTGCCGAGCATAATTTAAGGACATCACCAGCATCCCTCAGGGTTTGAACAAGGGAAACCATAGAGCTGTCCAGATAGTTATTGATATGAAAAGAAATATAATCCAAATTCATAGAATACTCACCAAGTTCGGATCGTCCTTGTCAGCAATGCTGATGGCAGTTTCCGCAAGACGAACCACACAAGCGCCCGCGTCGTGTATTTCAAACAATTTTATCACCTGAAAACCAAAAAAAAAACATTAAAATCGTAATATTCTTCAACCTGCTCGCACTGCCATAACACATTTCCTTGATAATTGAAACAAACCTTCATATAATATAGAACGAGAGCTTGGTGTTGTGTGAGACGTGCGTCCGGCGCGGCTACCAGTTGTCTCAAGAACGGTTCAGTGCTCACGCCCTTAGCAGCCTTACAGAAGGCTGTGTATGCGTTTTCAGCGTCGTCTAAGTCGAGTAGAGCAAGACCGAGGATGAACTGACCTGGAAACACAATGTTTAATGGTTTATCATATCTGAAGTTAACATTTGCCAGCCAGTAATTTGCTCAGCTGGTCATAAGCCAGCCTTTTGTCATCGCCAGGACAACTGGAGGACTTTATTTTTCGTCTGTACATTTTGTTAAAAATGAGGTATTTCCTTAACATTCCAGAATTTGATTTTTATTAGCGACACTATCGGAACGTGTAATAATCAGCGTGTTTATTTTACCAAAATCAACGGGTTCGATTCCTGGCTGACAATATTGAGTTATCAAACGTCCTATAATGCAGTTTAAGTTTTCATCAAAACGGCTCCGAGACTCCTTTCAGTGTTTGTAGCTTTTCCTCATAGTTTCGGATTAGGGCCACTTGAAAAACTCATCGTGTATACAATATTTTTATATTTTTTTGACATACCCGTGTAAAATAAAAATTTTGCTTTGCACAAATCGGGCAATACAAATGCAATTACATGATACAATATAATTTAAAAACACTCAAAACTGTATGCCTCAAAATAGTGAACATTATTAATGAGTTCACAATTTTACTTTGAATTTACAAACAAAATTAAATAAACCAAACCTAATTATCATAATCTTATTTGACTAATTATTAATATTTGAGTTGCTCTAATCATTTTAAATTTGGCTGACGCCAAGTTAACAGAAAATATTTCAAATCGCTGCCCCACCCCATTGTAGTTGGAAAACATTCACTATACTAATAAAAAAATCAAAAAAGTAAATCAGAGCCATATATTAATACATTCCGCTATATTTCGTTTGTGTACGCCATGGGTATGGTTTCCATTGTATGATGCCCAATGACCTTTGGAAAGAGGGATTTGAATATGAAAAAGTATTCCTTGACAACAGATATGCTGTGGCTTGCTTCTAATCTTAGTTGTTAGAGGCATATAATACTAACTGAAAATATAAGTGTACTTACGTGAGCAGGAGTTCCATTCGCACCAGGGCTCTAGCATGTTGACGTAGTTCTGTACCAGACGCGGCTGGTCGATACTGGCCAGCCACCAACTGAACTCGAAGCCCCCGCTTACTGCCCAGCTGTTTTCGAGCTCAGGAAAATGATTTTTGTCGAAGTAATGTTTGAATGAAAGGCGACTTTATAGGTGATGTTCTTCAGAAAGGCCAGGTGCGCAGTACTCATAACCGGCGTGTTTATGATTAGATGTATGAATGTGAGTGAAGCAAAAGAAGTATGTAAGGATCGTAGCAGGTGGCGTTCTGTAGTTTCTGCCTACCCCCATGGAAAAAGGCGTCAGTTTATGTATATATGTAAATTGATTGTTAAAATATATGTAAGTTGATTAAAGCCTGTTGTATGATCAACAAAATATACGGAAGAATTGTTGTTTTTCACAGTAATTCCAAGTTTGGTACTACTGTAAAAGTTGTTGATAATGATAGTAAGTACAAGTAAGAGGTTTTCGATCATTTAAATTACACATTGTACACGCTAAGGTATGAAGTAAATTATGTGATAAAAGGATACAGTTGGTGGGCGAGATGGTACGCCAACAGCGGCAGCGCCTGGTGCCACGTGGTGGGCGCGCGGGCGGCCCGCAGGTGCGCGCGCGCCCGGCGCCCGCCCGCCGCGCGCACGTAGGCCCACACGGCGCCGCCGCGGGCAGCGCCGCTTATTTCCGCGCCCCCTGCTTCTGCGCCTAGCGCGCTCAGTTTTAGACGGAATGCTTCTGATGATCCGGCCGCTCTAGATACATATGTGCAAGATAAAACACTCGTCTGCAAATTCGAATTCGCAATCATCATATAACTTTTATTTGAACTGTAAATAAAGCGTTTTGAAAAATGTTAAGTCATTAATAAGACACATTTTTTTTAAACACCTCCATATTTACTTTTCGGACAAAAAATATCTTTAAAAGAAAAATCTAATTTCTTTTGATTTTGTGGTAGCACACTGTCAATCATGTTCAGATACTGCTCAATATCTTTTATATACATCAAGCAAAGTGCTCAAAATAGTATGTGTGTACTATTCTAAGGAACTTGTAAAAATAAACACGGCATCATTTTGAGTAATAAAATAAATTGACAAATTCATGTAGTACGAGTGAAGATTAAAGTTTCGAGCAGTATAACAGTTTTCAAAATAGTAGATTGGACATGTCGAATGGACTTACTGCGGTTGTAAAGTAGCAGCCCTGAGCCACAGCAGCGCGCGGTAGGCCTGCCAGTGCACGGCGCAGTGGCCGGCGCCCGGCACGCCGCCGGCGCCGCGCCACGCGCCCAGCGCGCACACGGCGCCGCGCACCACGCGGGACCTGCCAACGTACACACATTACAGGACCTGTCGACGTACGACTGACTGTCCCTGGTTACAGACCAAGAGTTAAGCTAACTCACGTTTTGAGTTAGCTCGCATAGCTAAGTTTTTTCATACGTTTGTGCAGATCGCAAACTATGTAAGAAGTACATATTAAAATAAATTTAAACATTAAAATATTTTTTTAAAACAAGCATTTTTCGAAATCTTCTCAGCAAACCTTCATCCTGATTTGATACGCATATCATGGCGGTGCACAAAAATATCTAGTCCGCCATCTTGGACCGTCCGCCATATTGGATTCAAAATAACGTCACTCAACTAACCATGCATTGCCATCCAAACTAAACGTGTATGCAAAATTTCATCTTAATAGGTGGAGAATAACTGCTATAAAATTCAGTTGCAAGATTTGACCCGAACACACATACATTGCAAGTTAAATAAATGCTTGTAAAATACCCCAGCTATACGACTAAACTAACTTAGCGCTTTGACTGCAACCGACTTTAGTAGTTACTGTAGAACTTTCTCAAATTGGCTAGACACCTTGTGCTGATGACGAAATAGGGACTGGCTAAAAATGTCTGCTGCCCATACTAGTTGTTATCAATTTTGCTGGCAAACCAGTCTTTTACAACCGTATGAGGTTTCCTTTAACTCGAACGCATAAAGTATAAAAAATACATGATTGAAACAATAATTAAATCATAGGAAAGACAAAATCCATAATCATTAATTATCTTCAAGTATTTAATGTTTGGTCTCCATACCTCATCTCAGCCATCTGTCGTATCGCTTCAGTGACTATGGCTACTCCGAGATCGCTCGCCAACAGACCGTCATACTCGCCCGTATCCTCATCATCTGCAAACAAACATTTTATTTTTACTATTACAGTTGTATTGTATTATTCTTCTAGAATATTTCAAAAGACTATCCGTTCGGTCTTACATTTGATAAATAAAATATAAAATAGGAACTCACTATTAGTAGTATCAATTTCAGGCACATCCAACCTTAGTGCGTCGTTTAATTCGAGCACAGCACTTTGTAGGTCCTTGATCGGCTCCAGAATAGACGTGAGGTCATCTATTTGCTTCGGCGTTAAAGTCTGCAATCAGAAAGTTTGTTTTTACTTGGAGGCCACCTAGCGACCATCGATAGTAGGGGCAAAATTCTCAAGTCAGCTAAATAGCAGGAGAAATGTTAACTAGTTACTACTGGGGTGTAGTTTCGAGTTGTTGAACGTGACACGGAAAATAGTCGCGCGGACCTATCAATCAGGCGCCGCTCTAGCTCAGCAGTACACTAACACTCACGAGCGCAGGGTTCTCCTGCGACTGCGTGGGGTTGGGCGCGAGCAGCAGGTGCAGCAGCCTCGGCAGCAGGCGGTGTTGTGGCGCGGCGCACGCGAACAGGCGCCGCTCTAGCTCAGCAGTACACTAACACTCACGGGCGCGGGGTTCTCCTGCGACTGCGTGGGGTTGGGCGCGAGCAGCAGGTGCAGCAGCCTCGGCAGCAGGCGGTGTTGTGGCGCGGCGCACGCGAACAGGCGCCGCTCTAGCTCAGCAGTACACTAACACTCACGGGCGCGGGGTTCTCCTGCGACTGCGTGGGGTTGGGCGCGAGCAGCAGGTGCAGCAGCCTCGGCAGCAGGCGGTGTTGTGGCGCGGCGCACGCGAACAGGCGCCGCTCTAGCTCAGCAGTACACTAACACTCACGGGCGCGGGGTTCTCCTGCGACTGCGTGGGGTTGGGCGCGAGCAGCAGGTGCAGCCTCGGCAGCAGGCGGTGTTGTGGCGCGGCGCACGCGAACAGGCGCCGCTCTAGCTCAGCAGTACACTAACACACACGGGCGCGGGGTTCTCCTGCGACTGCGTGGGGTTGGGCGCGAGCAGCAGGTGCAGCAGCCTCGGCAGCAGGCGGTGTTGTGGCGCGGCGCACGCGAACAGGCGCCGCTCTAGCTCAGCAGTACACTAACACACACGGGCGCGGGGTTCTCCTGCGACTGCGTGGGGTTGGGCGCGAGCAGCAGGTGCAGCAGCCTCGGCAGCAGGCGGTGTTGTGGCGCGGCGCACGCGAACAGGCGCCGCTCTAGCTCAGCAGTACACTAACACACACGGGCGCGGGGTTCTCCTGCGACTGCGTGGGGTTGGGCGCGAGCAGCAGGTGCAGCAGCCTCGGCAGCAGGCGGTGTTGTGGCGCGGCGCACGCGAACAGGCGCCGCTCTAGCTCAGCAGTACACTAACACTCACGGGCGCGGGGTTCTCCTGCGACTGCGTGGGGTTGGGCGCGAGCAGCAGGTGCAGCAGCCTCGGCAGCAGGCGGTGTTGTGGCGCGGCGCACGCGAACAGGCGCCGCTCTAGCTCAGCAGTACACTAACACACACGGGCGCGGGGTTCTCCTGCGACTGCGTGGGGTTGGGCGCGAGCAGCAGGTGCAGCAGCCTCGGCAGCAGGCGGTGTTGTGGCGCGGCGCACGCGAACAGGCGCCGCTCTAGCTCAGCAGTACACTAACACACACGGGCGCGGGGTTCTCCTGCGACTGCGTGGGGTTGGGCGCGAGCAGCAGGTGCAGCAGCCTCGGCAGCAGGCGGTGTTGTGGCGCGGCGCACGCGAACAGGCGCCGCTCTAGCTCAGCAGTACACTAACACACACGGGCGCGGGGTTCTCCTGCGACTGCGTGGGGTTGGGCGCGAGCAGCAGGTGCAGCAGCCTCGGCAGCAGGCGGTGTTGTGGCGCGGCGCACGCGAACAAGCGCCGCTCTAGCTCAGCAGTACACTAACACTCACGGGCGCGGGGTTCTCCTGCGACTGCGTGGGGTTGGGCGCGAGCAGCAGGTGCAGCAGCCTCGGCAGCAGGCGGTGTTGTGGCGCGGCGCACGCGAACAGGCGCCGCTCTAGCTCAGCAGTACACTAACACACACGGGCGCGGGGTTCTCCTGCGACTGCGTGGGGTTGGGCGCGAGCAGCAGGTGCAGCAGCCTCGGCAGCAGGCGGTGTTGTGGCGCGGCGCACGCGAACAGGCGCCGCTCTAGCTCAGCAGTACACTAACACTCACGGGCGCGGGGTTCTCCTGCGACTGCGTGGGGTTGGGCGCGAGCAGCAGGTGCAGCAGCCTCGGCAGCAGGCGGTGTTGTGGCGCGGCGCACGCGAACAGGCGCCGCTCTAGCTCAGCAGTACACTAACACTCACGGGCGCGGGGTTCTCCTGCGACTGCGTGGGGTTGGGCGCGAGCAGCAGGTGCAGCAGCCTCGGCAGCAGGCGGTGTTGTGGCGCGGCGCACGCGAACAGGCGCCGCTCTAGCTCAGCAGTACACTAACACTCACGGGCGCGGGGTTCTCCTGCGACTGCGTGGGGTTGGGCGCGAGCAGCAGGTGCAGCAGCCTCGGCAGCAGGCGGTGTTGTGGCGCGGCGCACGCGAACAGGCGCCGCTCTAGCTCAGCAGCTGCGCCGGCCGCGGCTCGCTCCCAGCGCGCACCCGCGACTACTACGCGAACTGCGTCAGCAGACAGCTCGCCAGTTTCACTACCTACCAAATAAAATAAATAAATAAAATAAAATAAAAATAAAAATAAAATAAAATAAAATAAAATAAAAATAAAATAAAAATAGCCTTTATTCACTGACTTTTACAGTTAATTTTAAATTTATCCTTATCTAACTCTAGACTGTTTTTTAGTCAGGTTGTCCTTTGACATAGGCCTCCTCCAGGTCATGCCACTTTTTACGGTGCCTTGCCGATCTCCTCCACCCCTGTGGGAGATCGTCCACCCACCTCTTTTGTTGCCTGCCTCTGCGCCTTTTCCCGTCGCGTGGGTACCACTCAATTACGCTTCTCGTCCACTTTTCTGTTCTATTTCGCATTGTGTGGCCCGTCCATCTCCACTTCAGTCTCTTGACTCTATTTGTTACGTCCGCCACCCCCGTTTGCTTTCGTATGTCTACAAGTCGACATTTGTCTTTGATGCGGATTCCAAGCATGCTCCTCTCCATACCTTGTTGGCAGACTTTTAATTTTTGTATGCTTGATTTCGTTAAGGACCATGTTTGGCATCCATATGTGAGTACTGGCAGAATGCAACTGTCATAAACCTTTTTCTTTTCACGAATTGGTATGGACTTGCTCTTCACGACTTCTTTGAGGGACCAGTAGCGGGACCAGGTGTTGTTTACCCTTCTTTGTATTTCTTTAGGCATTAGATGTTGAGGAGATATTAGGTGTCCCAGGTATATGTACTCTTCTACATATTCGACCTCTTGTTCTTCTATTGCTATTGTTTCTCGGGTGCTGTTGGTAATTACTTTTGTTTTAGAGAAGTTGATAGTGAGACCCACCTTGGCACTAGCATCGGATAGTTGTTTTAGCATTACTTGTAATAATTGTGGTTCTTCTGCAAATATTACAATGTCATCAGCAAATCTCAGATGGTTTAGCATTTTGCCGTTAATGTTTAATCCGATGTTATCCCATTTTAGTTCCCTGAAGACGTCCTCCAAGACTGCAGCAAATAGTTTGGGCGATAGCGGGTCACCCTGTCGCACTCCCTTTTCAATTTTAAATTCGTCTCCTACGGTTTCAAGCTGTATTCGGGCCGTGCTTCTTTTGTATATTTGCCTGATGATGTTTATATACTTGGCGTGAACTCCTTGTTTCCCGAGTGCATTGTATATGGAGCAGTGATATAGGGAGTCGAAGGCTTTGTTGTAGTCTACGAACAAGATATAGTAGGACTTTCCGTATTCGTTATACTTTTCGATGACCTGTTTCACGACATGTATGTGATCGACTGTAGAGAAATCGCTTCTAAAACCGGCTTGCTCTATTGGTTGCTGTTCGTCCAGGGGTTTCGTGATCCTTCCCAGTACTATCTTGGCGAAAATCTTATAGAGGTTGGACATCATACTTATTGGTCGATAGTTATCTATTCTGTTCTTGTCTCCTTTTTTGTGTATGAGAACTATAGTAGATTTAGTCCACTGAATTGGTATGTATTCGTTGTTAAGTATTTCGTTGAACAATTGTGTAAGTGTCTGTAGGATAACATCGACTAGCTCTTTTAGTAGTTCGTTGGTTATTTTGTCGTCTCCTGGTGCTTTATAGCTTTTCTGTGTGTTTATTGCCTTCCTTACTTCACTTTGTATTATTTCTGGAACACTACCAGCTACTGAACGGTCGAGGAATGGTGGCTCAGTTGGGTTTCTTAGATTGCTATATAATATTCTATAGAATCTTGTTGCCTCTCTTCTTATTTCTATCCTCTGTGACGTGGTTTTGTCGTTTCCTTGTCTGGTTTTTGTTTTTATTTCCGGCATCCAAGTGGAGTGGTCCTTGAGTTGTTTCAGTGCTTTTTTGATCCCACCTGTTCTTTCTATTTCATTCTTTATTATGTTCATACGCTTAAGTTTTTTATGTTTCCTGATACTCTCATTGATTTTCTTACTTATTTCTTCTATATGTTTTCTGTTCTTTATTCTATCATTTAGTAGATTTTTCCTCTCGTCAATTAATTTTCTAGCATCATCACCTATTTTATCTTTCTTTATTCCTTTTAGGCCAACTTCTTTATTTATTTCCTTTAGATAGTTTTCTAGTTCATCGTATTTCTGTTGGGTTGACTGAAGCTTTTCCATTTTTGGGAGTTTATTGCTCAATCTACGTAGTGACTCTTCTGAAAGTGGCGGAATTAAATGTATAGGTTCATTTTTCTTGACATGCCTGGTTTTTTTATTATGAGTTGTGATAGTTCCTCTTACCATTCTGTGGTTTGTGCTGAAGTTTAACTCATTTATAACTTCTACATCCTTAAAGTGGGAGGGAATGTTAGATAATATAAAATCTATTTCATTTCTGTATTTCCCGTCTGGTGAGATCCAAGTCCATTTCCTAGATGATTTTTTCCTAAATAGAGTGTTCATTATTCGTAGGTTGTATAATTGTGCAAAGTCTATAAGACATTGGCCATTGTAGTTTCTCTTTCCTTTGGTGTATGGCCCCATCATACGTTCTTCACCCATTTGACGCGATCCTATTTGGCTGTTGAAATCTCCCATCACTATCTTATACTTATAGGTATTGTCCATAGTGGCAGATAGAAGGGAGTAGAATTCTTCCTTTTCCTCTTCTGAGGCCTGTTCAGTTGGAGCATATATTTGTATGATCGACCATGGGGCATTGAAACCTGGGATTTTTATGTTTAGCACTGCTATTCTATCTGATTTGCCCGTGAATTCTAGGATTTGTTGTTTAAGGTATTTCTTTACCATAAATCCCACACCATACATTCCCTTCTTTTCTCCTTTAAAGTAAAATACATAATTTTGGTATTCCCTAATTTCTTCCCCAATGCGTCTTATTTCACTCAATCCGATTATATCCCATTTCAATGGGCTTAGTGCTTCCTCTAGCTCTGAAAGTTTCTCTTCAGTTCGCAGTGTTCTAGTGTTCAGGGTTGAGATATGTATTACATTACCATTTTTCCTTTCAGTTTTGTTATTTTTCTGTTGTGAATCATCTTTGCTTGCCTTGTTCAGGTTTTTGCTTATTATTGTTCTATCTTTGTTGGTTGTGTTGTCGTTATTATTATTTATTTTTCGACCTGGAGGGTTTTGGTCTAATACCCCACGGTGACCAGCCGGGTTGGGGATTGTTTTTGGTTGTTCATTTATGTATGTTATTCTGTTTCGGCTGGCACCTAAGTCCTATTGCGTTTCTGAGGTTGTTGGTATGCTGCTAATGGAGTTGCTTCTTGTTCTCATTAGGTCAAATGCATTCATTCTGCTTCCTTTAACAGAGTTCAGCAGATATTGTTTCCGTGGCTGGACATTCTCCTCTGGTGTTGTGAGCAGATCTCGTTTTCTCTTTTCTCTTTTTCCTCCAGTTTTTATTATCAGTTGATCATATTTGATAATAGCAAAGTTGCCTTTTTTCCTTTCTTCTTCCATTTTTTGTTGGAGAGATTTTCTTTTATCAACAACCTCTTTTGGATAGTCTTCAGTTATGTAGATCTTCTCGTATTGTTTTTTGTTATTCATAATTTGTTGTTTTTTCCAATAGTTGAGGAATGATATTTTAACAGGTCTTGGATTTTTGCTATTATCAACTTTTTTCCCCAATCGATAGGCAGTGTTGATATCGCTTTTATAAACCGATAACTCATCAGAGTTCTGTTGCAATGTTTTTGTTATATTATTTAGTAGCTCCATGTTGCTTTTTTCGGTCTCCTCAAGCCCAAACATAATTATATTGTTTTTACGGTTAAGATGTTCAAGTTTATTAACTTTTTCTTTTAATTGCTCATTTTCTACTTTCAATTTCTTGGTTTCGCTTATGAGTCCTTCTAGTTTCTCATCAATGCTTGATAGTAATAATTTAGTTTGGTCGTCCATTTGAGCTTTGATTTGTGCCATAAATATTTTGAGTTGTTCTTCCATGTTTTGAATAAATGTCTTTTGTTCGTGTTTCCGAACGTAGAATTAGGGGAATATTTCTTCCAAGTTTTGGCAACACTTATTTCGTGACAATGACAGAAATGCAAAGTGTCACACTTGACAGTGACGGATACTCAATGTCAATCTTCTTTTTCAGAAAAAGTGAGGGTATTAGGTTTTCCTCTAATGGTGCCGCAATTATTCCGATCTGAGATTTTAGATGTTTTATCAGATTTTGTCTCGAGATAACACTTTCACAACAAAAGGAACACCTTAACTTCACTTTGATACCAATTTTAGGGTCTTATTTACTAATTTTACAGTTTTTTTTTTAAATACTTAGAGAACACTTGTGCTTCTGACAACAGTTTGACAGCCGACCTATAACCTACCAAATAAGCCCACTCTTAATAAACATTAAACTTAAGGTGAACGCGCACCTAGACGCACCTATCCGCGCCGCACTAGCCGCATTTCAGCAAAATGCTGTAGGTATACGGATTCCACCAGCGCGTGCGGATGACGTCATCAGACTCGGCGGACGATGCGGGCGGCGCGGCAACATGATCCGTATCCGTATGAAAATATAGTTCAAGATGTACAGAAGTGGATAGCGCGCGTGCAGCGCGTTCGGCGCGGATAGGTGTGCGTTCACCTTTATAGGTAGGCCCACACCTCTGCGTTAGGCAGGCGAGTCCGAGATCTGTGAGAGTCAGCGCGGTCGCTGATGCGGTAACCTCCAAGTCACAACGGACGACCTACGTCTCATAGCTGTGCTCTTTGATTTTTCATAAACAGATCACAGAGTACACACGGGCCCTTCTTAATGGACGTAAGCTGTAATAGCCTAAAAATAGCTAGGATAACATCATCATCTGCCTAGCCTTTTTCCCAATTATTGTTGGGGTTGGCTTCCAGTCTTATCGGATTCAGCTTAGTACCAGTGTTTTACATGCAGCTACTGCCTATCTGACAATATATCCACAACCCAGTAACTGGGCAACACAATACCCCTTGACAAGACTGGAGTCAGATCTCAAGCTTCTGATTACCCGTAACGACTGTCAAAGATCTTCAAATAACAGCCGGGACCAACGGCTTAACGTGCTTTCCGAGGCACGGAGGAAACTCGGTATGTAGAAATGGTCTCCCATCCACGGACCGACCTCGTCAAGCTTTGCTTAACCTTGAAGATCGACCCGCGCGGCTGTTATTATTTAGCCACGAGCTATAGCTAGAATAACCTTTCTTTTTTAAATAGCGTATGTATTGTTTAAAATAATGATCAACGTACCACTGCCATCGGGCATCGCTACGTCCGGCGACAGCATCATCCTCTCGAGCGGCTCCAGTTCACAGATGAGAGATATCCCGGCCCGCCGAACGACAGCACACCACCAACCGCATTCCACGTCAGATTCCTATCGCAAAAACAACATCAGGTTTGTATTCTCCGAAACGTTAGGCAGAGGTTTTGAAGTAACTTAACATCTTCAGCTGGAAACTTTTTTTTTTTTTTTTATTCTTTCAGCATTCCCTAAGACTGCATACCTCGCGGTTGTGCAGGGTCTTAGCATTTAAAAAGCCACGACTTCCGAGGGATGTACAGTCTTATAACCGATGACCGTGGGTGATGCATACGATTTGCAATAAGTAATGTGCGGACTCTCCTTTCTCCTTATTTTTTTTATTATTATTACAATCTAAGACCGTCCGTAAGAGAGTCCGTCAATCTAACAAGACTAATATGATTAGTCTTTCGTCTTGTGAAGTTAACAAACCAATCATTCGACATAATTTGTAGAAACTGAAATAATACACGGAAACCTTGAGGCATTATCTACTGTATTATTACTTACTTGTTTTGACACCATGAGTCCGAGCGGCTTCTGCAAACTTTCCATATACTGCATGCACCAGCTGTACAAATCTGACCAGCATCTATAACGTGAAATATAAGCTTGTCAAGTTTCTGATCAGTGAAGGTAAAATCAAATTTTACACATAAAGAGTGACAAGTCCACATCTATACTAATATTATAAAGCTGAAGAGTTTGTTTGTTTGTTTGTTTGAACGCGCTAATCTCAGGAACTTTTATTTTTTCTTCTTTTTTGTTTAAAAAAATTGACTCGCACACTGTTCTGTTGTTGTTTAATTAGGTAATGTACCTATGTTTGCACTATTTGTAAGTACGTGAGGACCATGTTCCTATTTATCAAGTAAAGGAATTTACCTGTTAATGCTTGTAATTCTCTCATACCTATATGTAGTATAGTAGTGCTGGGTACATCGTCCTCACGTATACGAATTTATTAATGTACACTGAAAAAAATAAAATGTTACTACCGCACATTAAAGCTATAACATTAAGATTTACTGACTTTTTACAGTAAAAATGAATGTTTGTAAAACATTAAAAAACAAAACAGTAACATTTAATGATTGAACGTTAAAACTGACTGATCATGATTCGAAAAACAGTTAACGTTATGTGGCAGCGAATTTTAATGGTTTGATCGTTGAAACTAATCGAATAAAACATTTAATTTAACAGATAGCGCATTAAAACTAACTGATCATGGTTCGACAAAAGTTAACGTTATGTGGCAGTAAATTGTAATGGTTTGATCGTTAAAACTAATTGAATAAAACATTTCATTTAACAGATAGCACATTAAAACTAACTGATCATGGTTCGACAAAAAGTTAACGTGATGTGGCAGTAAATTGTAATGGTTTGATCGTTAAAACTAATCAAATAAAACATTTCATTTAACAGATAGCACATTAAAACTAACTGATCATGGTTCGACAAAAGTTAACGTTATGTGGCAGTAAATTGTAATGGTTTGATCGTTAAAAATAATCGAATAAAACATTTCATTTAACAGATAGCACATTAAAACTAACTGATCATGGTTCGACGAAAAGTTAACGTGATGTGGCAGAAAATTGTAATGGTTTGATCGTTAAAACTAATCAAATAAAACATTTCATTTAACAGATAGCACATTAAAACTAACTGATCATGGTTCGACAAAAGTTAACGTTATGTGGCAGTAAATTGTAATGGTTTGATCGTTAAAAATAATCGAATAAAACATTTCATTTAACAGATAGCACATTAAAACTAACTGATCATGGTTCGACGAAAAGTTAACGTGATGTGGCAGTAAATTGTAATGGTTTGATCGTTAAAACTAATTGAATAAAACATTTCATTTAACAGATAGCACATTAAAACTAACTGATCATGGTTCGACAAAAAGTTAACGTGATGTGGCAGTAAATTGTAATGGTTTGATCGTTAAAACTAATCGAATAAAACATTTCATTTAACAGATAGCACATTAAAACTAACTGATCATGGTTCGACAAAAAGTTAACGTGATGTGGCAGTAAATTGTAATGGTTTGATCGTTAAAACTAATCGAATAAAACATTTCATTTAACAGATAGCACATTAAAACTAACTGATCATGGTTTGACAAAAAGTTAACGTGATGTGGCAGTAAATTGTAATGGTTTGATCGTTAAAACTAATCGTCATCATCATATTAGCCGAAAGACGTCCACTGCTGGACATGGACCTCCACCAAGCATTGACCAGTCCCGCATCCAGCGGAGCCCCGCAACCTTCACATCGCGGTCGAGCACGACCTCTGTGATAGGCTGGAGACACGCATTTTGTCACGGTTTTTGCTCCCAAACTGTGATAAAAATGTGTGACTCAAGCATGGTACAGTAGGCCATGCTCGCCCCGCAGGTCAACCTACAAGTAGTATAACATAGTAAACTCTAGTTTCCAACATTGAATTCTAATGAAGCTCCTCTTCCCGACCTGCGTGTAAAGAGGCTAGACAGTTTTGTTTTGATAACCAAGACCAAAACAAAATTAATTGGAACTCGTAAGTTAACATCACTGTTGGCATTTCACATGTTGTTATGTTAGCTCCTGGCTGACTCTAAAATAAGCTAGGCTTTGCAAAGTTAGCTAAGCTCACAGTGTGACCTGCGCCTAACGTGTCAACCACTTAGAGTTGACCTCTTGCTTGTATGGAGAATGTGTGCAGTGTAAGGTCAAGGTTATCAGTAATCAATGTTATGTGAGAAAGTATTTTATTCCGTACTGTTAAACCTATGGCCAATGGTGTTAGTTATTAACGGTTAATTAATTTACACCTATGCCTACTTAGGTAGTTTTTTCGTGTGTCATCTGTTAGTGTCTTTGTCTAAATTTAATGATGATTATTGCCAAAGTTGTTGTGTTACAAACGATTGTTAACATTATTATTAAATATTTACTTTTCAAATCAGTTTTTTCATTAACAGTTTATCAACTAAATTATTCCACCTACTCCAAATACGTATTTAATGGGCTTTCCGGGTTAGTCGAATCGTCAGCTCTTCTAAAATTACTTGTAGTCGGAGTATATAACACAACTGGATTTGAATGACTGTTGAGGGTGTCACCTCTTACAAGCCTGATGAAGTTCAGTATTTGTGGATATGCATTGGAACGACTTTCTTCAGACATACGTTCCAATTCGAATGCTACAAGCCTTGCAACATCTTCGTTTCGTTTATCTAAAGAGTTTTCATTTTGAAAGTCTAGTTTAGGTAAAGCATCAGTCGTATATGAAATTTTATTATTTTTATATTGTCTATATACCATAGCGTCAATTATTTCGGCTTCAGTAGCTTGAATTGACTTTTCTTGTGTAAATAAATCATAACTTTTATTGTATGTGCATCTAAAGTTTTTTTTTGTATAAATACGTTCCTGTCTTCCGGATATGATAGACGGTGATGATGGTGGTGAAGGTGACTTAATATCGTATTGACTTTCATCGTCAACGCATTGAGTTTCATCGTCATCCAATTCATGAATAGCTCTCTTCTTTCCTGTAAAACAATGAGTATCAATCCTTTAGATATAATATAAATGTGAGTTAGATTTTTAATTTGTTACGCTGAACGGACCTTGATGAAACTTGGTAAAGAGATAGATTGTGTTTTGAAGAAGAACAAAATTATGTAGGTTATAATAAATACACAATATACGCAGACGAAGTCACTGGCAACAGCTAATTATTTAATAGTCTTAAACAGATAAATAAGTATAGTTAAATACAAACCAGCCTTATTCGATCGCACGTTTGGTGGTAACACTGGATGATTTGGTAATAAATCTTCATCACTTTCGGAATCGTCAGTACTTTTGGGAACAAATTTCATAATTTCTGATAGTGAGGGCGCGCCTCTTAATAATCTGATGATATTTAACATTGTTGGAATGTAATTACGCCCTTCTTCTGGCATACGCTGTAGTTCAAAAGCTTTGCGAAGTTTGTGTTTCGGGTGTCGAAGGGACATTGATCATTATAAATGATTTTTGTAGTGTCTATGGTCGTTTGAACTTCAACATCTTCGTAAGTAACCACTTGTGGTGTCAGACTACAGTATTGCGTTTCATCGTCAGACTCATCAGATTCATCGATAGTAATGCTAGGTAACTTCTTTCCTAGAAATTAAAATTATCTTAGCAAATATACAATAACTTTTTAGCATGATGCCTACATCATGCTAAAAAGTTGGTTTCATGATAGCTACGGTGAGCCACGCGTCGGTGATGAGCAGTGATCGGAGTAGGTACCTACTACTTTGATTCAACCGCAAACGTTGATTGTAATATGGACATTCCCCATTCTAACTGTAACTACGGGCTTTAAAAAATGAATTAATTAAATCAAAAAATCAAAAAACCCGACTGCTTCAAAAGCGAACTAAAAAGACGTAAACAAGGAAAAAATCATGCTGTGCAGTCGGAGGATACATATTCGCGGGCTGGCTGACCAAAATCTGGTGTATCCTCCGCCTGCACAGCATGATTTTTTCCTTGTTTACGTCTTTTTAGTTCGCTTTTGAAGCAGTCGGGTTTTTTGATTTTTTGATTTAACTTTTTTTATTTATAAGTTTTTAGTTAAGTTTTTTTCGAATTAGATACATTTAAACATATAAGTGTCATATATTTTTGAAATCACCTCTTAAAACCCTTTATTTTGATACCCCACACAATGGGTTTGGAAGAAAAAAAAAATTTGGGACCCCACAATATGGTGCCCAAAATCCGCCATTTTTCTATTGTCCAATTTTAACGTAGCCTATGACACTCGCAGGGTTAAGACGAATCGATTGACGTATGAATCATCAAAATCGGCCAACGCGTTTGGTCTCTGGAACGCCACATAGGAACAAACATACATACATACATACATACATACATACATACATACATACATAGACTGATAAACACATTACCCTCCTTCGGCAGTCGGGTAAAAATATATTATTCGTTGTGAAACTAACATCAGTTTTTAATTTCATTAACCTGAACCGAGTCCGTCTTATACTTACCCGCCGGGGTGGGTGGAGGGATATGTGTTCGTTCATAATTCCTTAGGACGAGAATAGCTTTTTACTAAGTAATTTCTAACTTATTTAACAATTTATATAGGTATTTCAAATCCCGAGACTCCTGAACTGTCCATATTATGACAACGAATCGTAAGTACAAATAATTTTAGCTCTACCCACTCATGGTGATCATGGGTGATGACTGTGATGAGGCTGGTGTTTATCTCATGCTGATTATCGGCATTGGCGGTCGACGCCATGTCAATTTTTAATAGTGTTGAACTCACGCGCGGTTCTTCCCATAGATTGTACTCATCGTCGACGCGCACGTTGAGTGCGAAACAAAAAACTTAACCAAACTAAAACGAAGTGATTTTACTCGATAAGATGAGGTAAATTACTTTACATTACTGCTACTTACTTATCTACCTTTATACGTAAATAAGGTACATATTATGTTCCTTATTCACGTATAAAGGTAAGTACCTACTTATAATATTCGCAGACTAGACTTTAGACACACCCGGTAAAGGCGGTGTGTACAAACGGACGAACAAGGACATGGTGAACACAAACATCGAACACTTTGTTCGCATGTGCGTACCGTATCGAACAGAGCGGCAGGAGTCATTTGATCGTATCCTTTACTAAAAAAACCGCGGAAATAATACGTAATTTGCTTTCGTTTGATCCCGTGCTGCGTCGTTATTAATTAACCATTAGTAATATAGCAGGATGTAACGGAAAGGGTTTATACATACTTAAGGGCATGCTACAGACTATCAAACTAATCATGTTTATCATCGAAAAAAATATGTGAAGCACATACAAAATTTCAATACCTATTCGACCTAAATGTTTTGTGTTCGATGTTTGTGTGTGAACATGTTTTATTCGTTCGTGCGTACATGCCTTACCGGTATATTTATTTATTTAATACTTCATGCACACAAACGTACAGAGGCGGACTTAATGCGTTAGGCATTAAGAAACAAACAAACGAAAACAACAAAATTTATAGGTAAAAAATACAAACCAGGCAATCCAGCCATCTTGACGCACCAATCACTAGAAACCTAACTTCGATTTGTTGGCAACGAGTTAAATATGTAAATTGAAAACTGATTGTTTATACCTAACGATGAATTTCAAACGATTAAAATTACTGTCTTGACATTAAAAATAACTGCTTGATTGAACCAAAATCATAGACATACTAAATAATATGGACTGGAAATACCTACGAAAAAAACGTGCCTACCTAAACCTCAAAATGTCTCATAAAATAGCCGCCGATTCTAAGGTTGTGTCAATCAAGCAACACACACACACTTACAAATCTCAATAATACAATATGTAAACAACCATTTGGCAGCAGGACTACCACGAACACAACCACAAAATTCGTCTCATAAAATGGCGAATATGGCACGTACCTACAACCGTCACTAAGTCATAACAAAATGTTTCCATAATGAGCAACAACTGAAATATTGTTGTCTCTTTCATCAAATACGTTTACTACATTAGAAAGAATGAAACAAAACGATGTTTCACATTCTGTATCGTGTTTCACTCATATTTGTATAAGCTAATGTATGTATAGAACATCGCGGCGCCTCCATATATTTCCTATCTCAATGACCAAAATAGAACAAGTCGAAACTCGCTTCTTTCTTGGGTAAACGTCACGTGATCACGTCTGTTTCGGCAATTTGTGTTGCCAACCTAGTGGATTTTCCACTAAAACTGGTGGTTTCGATCCGGGGTTTTAGTAGTTAAAATAATAATATTGATTTATTGATTGTTAGTATTACGTAATCATAAAAGAAACCAATGATTATTTCTACAATGAACATTTACTTTACACATTATGTAATAATATGTAACATTTACGTATGTGTAACATTGGTACACTAGTACATAACCTTAAAAAATAAAACTGGTTATAACTTATACGTCCCAAGTTCTAAAAATCTAAGAATTAAAAAAGGGATTATCTATCATATAAACTACCAATTAAAACAAAAAATATCCCAAAACACGAAATTTTATTAGCGGTACGAAATGCCCATACAAGCCTGCCATTCTCCTTTTGCAAGTGGTTTTCTGGTGGTGTTTGGTGATTTGGATTGCGAAGTTTTAATAGCATTGGTTTTTGCTAAGCCACCATTGTGGGACAAAAGACACAAATTATACAGCAACAAAAATATGATTGACAAATATTGGGAGGAGATTAGTAACTAATATTATATAATAACTATATTATCATGGATTCATCGAACTTTTTATGTTTGTGTTTTCTTTGTGTGTATGTGTTGTGTGT
Source organism: Orthosia gothica (assembly GCA_949775005.1). Classification (NCBI taxonomy): domain Eukaryota; kingdom Metazoa; phylum Arthropoda; class Insecta; order Lepidoptera; family Noctuidae; genus Orthosia; species Orthosia gothica. Next base: position 15,153,084 of record OX459069.1, on the reverse strand, counting down.
GTGTTGAACTTTGTATGTATGTGTAATCTGTGTCTTTAGATGTTTTATTTTTATGTCTTTGTTTATTGTCCTTTTTTTTTAATGAACCCTTTCGAGGAGAAAAAACTCATCGTCCGACGAATTCGAAGACATCATGGACACTATGAACAGATTTACCTGTTTATCGATTGGTACTGCCCCGTATACGGATGTCAGTACTTTAAAAAATGCATTCTTTAATAAGAAAGAAGAGAGAAAGAAAGAAAAAGTGTTTATTCGCCACAAAAACGACATACAATTTTTTGATTTTTCCTTAAATTAAACCCATCGGTAGTATTAGTAAGTAATTAAATTATGTTAGTAAAGGAAGTTAAAATAAAATACCAATTTTGAGTACAGTACAAGGATGATGAGAAAATAAATCGATCGATCGTAAATAATCGGACTGCCGGACAGTAAAATTCCTTGTAGTGCACAAACGCCCTAACTGTTGGCAACACCGTTAACGTTCCCCGCCGGCCGCCGGCGCCAATATATTTATTTCTTTCATTTGATTCGTGTGCCAGCTACGCGTACATACGTGCACAGAAAAAAAAATGGTTGTGGCTGCAGTGTATTCGTCTATTTGATTAAATTGAAGAATCTATCATGGGTGACGAGATTGAGACCACAGCGAAGCTCCTCAGGGAATGGGGATTTCAAAAATACATTGATGTATTTAGAGGTAAGCCATTTTATGAACTATGTTACCTACTTAAATAGGTTTATCTAGGAATACTTAAATCATTTCATAAATAAGACCGTTATGTTACTGAAATGGAAATACTTACGAAAGGACAGCTCATTCTAAATTACTTATATAATTATATGACTATTCATATACCTAAGTAATTTTGAATGATTTGTTCAAGTTTTTGTGTGGCTAGGTATATTCTATAATAAACCTAGCCACACAAAAACTTGAACATTCAAAGAAGTTCCATTTGAAAATTTTAAGGAAAAACGGTTTTGGTTAATTAAATAGTTTACCTCTATATTGTTAGTTTGTGTGGCATTGCTAATGACAGATGTAATATGTGTTTAATATTGAGATAAATCATGATTGTAGGTACTACATAATTATTGTGTAATCGTAGCCATCTTGAAAAAAAGGACATTAAAATGTACTAGCCTTCTCGTTAAATATAAATGTGACATTCATTATAGTTATCGGCACGTAACTTGGCAAGGTTTTGGCTAGGGATGATGCGTATTTACTGGTACAGGTATAAAAACCCAGTATGAATTTACCAGTACGCAGACCGCGTATGTACAGCTGAGACCCGGTCCGTACCCGATAGGTATAATAATGTCGAGCTACGCGCCGAACTTAAATCGTATTTACATCGGGTATGACGTCATACCCAGTGCGGCGAGTGCGGCGGCCCATTAGTTCATAGAATGCGTTCAACGAAAAAAGTCCCGCGGAAATACATGGAAGTAACAAGATTTGTTTTAGAGGTCGCATAGAAACTAGCGCCTTCGCGATGCGGCTTATGCGACTTCTTTCGTTGGACGGACTCTAACGCTCGCGCTCGACCGCTCGCCATTGAGAATACGAAGTTACCCGAAGGTTACGGCGCTTTCCGCGTACTAGGTAGGTATCGTTAAAAAACTGTTCACCCTTCATTATGTAATAATTTGAATTGAATTTCTTTTTCATGACTAGTGTGACTTGATGCGAAACCAATTAGTGCAAAACTGTGGCGTTTTATCGACGGAGTGTAAAACAGGAGGTACTTTATTCAATACTAGCTGATGCCCGGGGCCCGCCCGCCCGCTTAACATTATATACTAAAACCTTCCTCGAGAATCACTCTATCCATTGGTGAATACAGCATGAAAATCGTTTATTATTCTTGGTTTATCGCGAAAAGACAGACAGACGCGGCGGAGGACTTAGTTTTCTAATAAGTAGTGATCATTGTGTTGTGGTTATGGTGTCTTTGCTTCTGTTTGTGCTTAAAAATACTGTAAATCAAGGTCAGACAGTTCAAAATGGGCTGGAAATACACGTCAGATTTTGTTTCCGAATGGCCAGATGAGGCCAGATCAGACTGTGATGAAAAAAACTGACGTATATTCCCGGCATTAGGGGCGGAGTTAGGCTGCGTTTCCACTGACGCGGTGCTGGGCGGAGAGGAGCGGAGACGTGCGGAAGCGACCAATTACAATGGTTGAAATACTCATCGCGCCACTCGTCTCGTCTGTGATTGGACGATTCCTGCACGTCACCGCTCCTCTCCGCCCAGCTCCGCGTCAGTGGAAACGCGGCCTTAAGCTATGCATGCACATAGAACGTTCAGTCATAATAATACATCATTAAAAAATACATTCAATTTAAACCTCCAGTACAAAAGCATGCTACTATTGACACACTTAAATGATTTAAGGGTGTATGTGTTAAGGAGTATAAAGAATGTGTATTGTTGTAAGTTTTTTATCTTACTGTTTTCAGAAAACGAAGTAGACGCGTTAGCTTTAAAATTATTAGATGATGCGCAAGTGAGGGCATTAATTCCTGCAATAGGACCGCAAGCAAAATTTAAAAAAGTTCTGTCAGAGTGGAAGGTGTCGCTTGAAAAGGTAATTTAAGACACAGTCTCAATAAGTCTAATGATAATATTTTCTGAGTTTTTACCTTTACTAAGCTCTATGTTAAAGGTCAGGAAAACATACCTGCATAGTTATTTACAAGTGTTTATTACAGAGTGATGACGATTTAGACCAAATAATTTCAAAGTATGGAGACTCTTTAGACGGACTGACGCCGAGTTTCACGAGTCCAATCAAATCCCTTCCAGCGTCACCTAGCATCTCATCACGATCTTCTGTGTCTTCACATGCCAATTTTGTAAGTAGTTTTATTTGTACTGCAAAATCACCACAACCAGTCGCCTGGTCGGTACACATGGTAATGTCAACTCACCATCCCCTATTTTTAACCAACTCCAAAAAAGGAGATTAGCTATTCGACTTGTAAGTATGTAATACATTGAGATCCTGGATAATGTACACAAACGAAAATAGATTTCTATTACTTATTTATAATACCACACTGTGCATTTTTGAGTAACACATCTTTCCAGTATCTAATTTTTTTCTAAGTTAGGTAGAATTTGAAGATACACACTAAACTTTTTAGTTAATTTATGCTTATACAATAATACAGGATGTTTGGAAGCTGGGTGCAAAGCCAGGTGTGATAGTTGACACCATTTGGAGCATTATGAGCGTTATACCTAGCTTCTAAACATCCTGTATAAAACTATATAAGACGATTGGTGACATGTTTTTATTTTTAGGATCTTGCTTTGCTCTTGGCAACTACTCCAGATGGTCAACTGCTACTTCAACATGATCAAGAAAAGTCATTGGGAGAACAATTTAGAAAAATATTAGTACGAGTAATTTCAAAGGAAATTCTTAGACATGACCCCAGGTCAAATGTAACTGCTGATATATATTTAAGTTGGCTTAGCGAGATAAGTAAGTAAGCTTCACTTTCACTTTTAATGGATTATACTTCTTTTGGTGTCTTATGTTTTTATATTTTGTTGTTGTTTTTCTTTTCAGAACGGTTATTTCCTTCAGAAAATCTACATTGTTATTACACCAAACCAAAAGCTGGAATACAACGAGCTCACGGCCGGCTCTACGACGCAGTGGTAAATTTAAAAGCCAAGTACCGAAGACAAAAAGTGTATCAACCGCGAGCACGACGCTCTCTAGAGAAGACGTTAACTCCAGAACCGTCTACATCTACATGTAACAGTGTTAGTTTACATAGTAATAAAATATCCATCACGCAAGAGGAAGAGGAGTGCCTGGAGTGGTTACGTTGCTCTTCTGATAATTATGCCTTGTGTGCAGAAAAGTGGCAAAGCACCAACCTGTATCGGAAGCAACGTGTTCTCTCAAATGAAAAAGAGTCTTATATCCAAGAATTCCCATGTTTGAAGCGCTCTTGGGGACATGAATTGGTAAATTTTTTCACTACCTACTATGAGTTCTTAATGTATTACTTTAGTCATAAACTTTAAAGGTTTCTCAAACTACATCAATTTATTTCAGCTCACTGCTGACTTCAATCACTGGTATCCTGAAAATGAACATTCATTAGATGATAAACTACCGTTACTAAAGAGCAAATTACTCAATATATCTAAAACCTTATCAAGACGATCACCATTTGAAGAGGAACTTAAGAAACTAGTGCAAGGTGAGTTTGCTATACTCGTAGTATAGTTCCACCAAATAAAGTAACGTGTCAATCATTTATTTGGCTGGACTATTTCTAGCCGCTTAATAAATACCGTCGTATAACTAACTGCCTAGCCACCCAAAAGAGTTATATACACCTCTTTCAATACCATGCTTCAATTAAATGAATCATTCTAGTCTAGATAAAATTTTGGTTGGTCGGAGCCCTGCCAATTTCAAAGTCAAAATAATCAATTCAATTCAATATATTTATTGATTTTCATGGGTTTACAGTAGATGTTATAGTGTAATGTAGGTAGATTTAACATTCATTTCCAGACACTTAAAAATATCAGTGAAATTCATGGATTACTAAAAATGATTATTAAAAATAACAGTAACTAATTTTTGTTCTTGTTGCTTGACAGATCAAGATCCTGAAACGAGCGTTCTCGCTGTATTACTCCTTATTCCCCACATAATTGGACCTGTTCACTTAAAAAAGAAGAGAATCTCCGCTGCAGAAGTGCGTCAAAGCTTTATATTGCATGTTGAAGAGCAAAGACAAGTCTTGGAAGAGCGATTGAAGCGACACGACAGGTACAAGTCTTTGGGATTGACCATCCAACCTTATATGATAGTTGCAGGTCCATTGAAAAATATAATAGCTCGTTACGTTGTTGTTGATGATATTCTCTACGAATTGCCAAACATCTGCAAAACAGTGGATACATGTTTTAAAATTATATGGGCTCTTAATTTAGAGTATCCTAGTGAATGTTTACCGATCTGGCAATTCTTAGAAAGGGCCATTTACAAGTTTTCTGCAAATGTTATTTCAAAAAACAGAGTTTCATCGTCTGTCCTAAGTTTATTGAGTGATTGTAGTATGTCTGCTGAGTAAAAATGGTTACCTGTTTTATTTGTAATACTGTTGTCATAAACGTACGAGCGTTAAAAGTGCATTTCCAAGTTTTTCATCAGCACCACAGGTTTGAACAATATCACTGCGTAGAAGGCAATTGTTTCCGGTCGTATCACCTCTTTAATTCCTTTCGTAGACATTACTTTCGGGAGCATTCAAGTCAACTTTATGATTTAACTGAAGAAAACGTACAATATCCTGCAACAGATCAGGACATTTTAGTCGAGACTGACGGTTCCCCTTCTCAAGAACTAGTTAGTCTCTCTGATCTTATTGGGCCCGTGAATGATCGTTCGTCTTCTGAACAATCTAGTAACCAAACTCATCCTTGTAACTTTGTTGTAACACCAGAAGTACCTTTAGTGCAAGATTTACCTCACGTTTCTTTAGAAATGGCTCTAGCTTCGCTAGTAGCATCCTTGTATGGGTCTGTGAGCTTGCCAAGAAATATAGTCCAAATAATTATAAAAAAACTTTTAAGCATTTTGTCGTCTTCGGTAGTTCAATTGATAGGAGACTTCTTGCAGAATATGGCTGATAATGGTGAAATTTCTTGTAACAGTCCCGTTTCAGAAGTGCTACATACAATGTCTATTGCAATCACTTCGTGCTTCAATCCGTTTTTATCGGAGTATCGTAGATTGAAATACTTTCAGAGCCGTCGGACTTATATTCCACCTAAAGCAGTAGTAGTGGGTGAACGTCACAAGTCGAGTACTTTACGAGGCAGTCAGGTACTTTCTTCGGTTACTTGCACTATGCAGTTGATTCCATTAAGAGAAGTCTTATTTAGTTTTTTTTCCATCGAAACAGTCTTGGTTGATACATTGCATTACATGGCGGATCTTAACAAAGATGTTAACGTTATTCGAAATTTTATTCAAGGGCGCTATTGGCAATCAAAAAGAAGAGCTCACGTAGGCAAACATGTAATACCGTTGTTTTTATTTTTTGACGACTATGAGACTTCAAATGCTTTAGGAAGTCATTCCGGGATTCATAAATTAGGTGCCGTGTATGTGTCAGTCCCTTGTCTGCCTCCTTGGCGTTGTAGTGTTCTATCTCATATTTTCTTAACATTGTTATTCCATTCTTCTGACAGATTAAAATTCGGCAATAATATAATCTTCCAGCCTGTAATGGATGAGCTTAATTATCTGAGTTCTACTGGCATCTCATTTGTTATTCCAAATTTTGATGGAGTTGTGTATTTTGAACTGGCTTTAATTATCGGAGACAATTTAGGCATTCATTCTATTACTGGTTTTGTGGAAAGCTTTTCTGCCAACTACCCATGTAGAATTTGCCGCGTTAGAAAAGAAGACATGAAAGTTCAATTACAAGCGGATGATGCCCTCCTAAGATGTGATACCGATTATGAAGCTGATATTTTAGAATGTATTCCAGCAAATTCTGGTGTTAAAGAAAGGTGTGTTTGGTTAAAGGTGGACGGCTTCAGACTATTCAAACAAGTTGGAGTAGATGTTATGCATGATATTCTTGAAGGTGTTGGCAAATATGTCATGGGACTGGTTCTTAACAAGTACATTAATTGTTTTGAATATTTTACCTTAGAACTGCTTAACACTAGGTTGAAAACATTTGAGTATGGGCAAGATTCACGCAATAAGCCCGTTGAATTATCTATGGTCCACATCAAAAACTGTAATATTCGCCTGAGTGCGTCAGAAATGTTAACCTTTATACGGTATTTTTCCATTTTAATAGGAGACAAGATTCCTGATGGCGACACATACTGGGCACTTTACCTAAAGTTAAGGGAAGTTTTAGAGCTTGCTATGTCAACTTCTGTTTGGGAAGGTCTTCATATGGTCATGCAAGACTGTGTTTGTCAACTGAATGAAATGTATTTGCTTCTCTCTAGTGAAGCTCTGAAGCCAAAGTTTCACCATCTTACGCATTATCATAATGCCATGATTAATTTTGGTCCGCTTTCTTTTTTTTCATCTATGCGATACGAAGCAAAACACAGGTTAGCAAAGACATCTGCTAGAGCTTCATCTAATAGAAGGAACGTGACGTTAAGCTTAGCAGTCAAACACCAACTTAAATTAAACGAAATTTTTTTAAGAGGTTCTCTTGATCCTATTCTAAATTGGGGACCTACAAAACTGCAGGTGGTACATTCTGAAATAACTCTAATTCAGTCTCTTCTCAGATTGGACGGCAGCAAGACTGTAAGCTGTGTCAGTTGGGTTGCAATGTCTTCTTTTCGGTACCAGAAAGGTTCTATACTTGTTTATTGCACTGAACCAATTGGTGATCGTAATAACGTAACTTTTTTAATGGTGGAGAATGTGTACATTTACCATAACTCGGCTATTATTTTGACAGGGTCTCTGTTACAAACAATTCTTTTTGACTTTCATTACTATGCGTATGAAGTTAAACATCAAGAAAAGAAAATTGCCATTTGGTTCAAAGACCTTTATTTTCAAACGCCCCATACATTGAATACAATATTGTCTCCTTCTAGAAAGTTTTTGGTCACTTTACGTTGTCCTATTTGAAATAGCTCTCTATTACCTTCATTCATTTTTAGAAGTGAAAGCTTGTTTATGACCCAGATATTAATAAAACTGAAGGATGCTATTGTTTTTTCCATAACAAAACATGCCATAATGGCTGTAATAATTAACTACGAGTATTTTAAGAACCAGTTTACAAATATATGACAGAAAAGCAGTATATTTTAAAAACTTGATATTTATAGAATAAATAAAAATTTGTTAAATAAAAGTGAGAAAAAATTATCATTTATAATTAATTCTGCATTTGCATTTATTGTAGGTGGATGTTTAATTTAAGCACATACAGGTTTTAACAGTTTCAAAAGCACGGCTTTAACTTTCCAAAAGCTAGCTTCATGATAAAAGTGACAATCTACATAAGTCCATACATAACTTATTTAATCCCTGTGTAAACCTTCTCACAAAACATTCTTAATCTTACATCTAAGATAAAACATAGTTCCAAATTTTACCACTGCGACCGGGGTAGATGACGGCCCTGTCCATCTTGCAAACCTATTATACGTAAGAAAAGATGTCATGAAAGTTTAATTATAAAAAACTAAGATTTAAAGTAGTACTTATATTTAACATATTTTTGATTTGTTCTGTACATATCGAGTTCTGCAAAAATACTGCTTTTCCGTAGAATTTTCTGAACTGGCTCTTAAGACATCAGGAGTTTTATCTTGTTAGGTCTACTAGCAGTTCATCTGGTTAAAGTTAAAAGATTAATAAATTGCAGTGGTTGAGCTTAGAGTCTTATCCTATTGTATTGTATTGGCATTGTACTTGAATTTAGTGTAAGTAGGTGGATATTTAATTTATAGCAGACTAAGTTCAGTAGCAATTACCCTTAGACTCAAAAATTTGTACCACCTTTCTTCAAAAGGTGTTTTGAAAAATATATTTTAATTTATTTAATTCTAAGCATGGATATTATGTTTTATTGGCATTGTACTTGAATTTAGTGTAAGTAGGTGGATATTTAATTTATAGCAGACTAAGTTCAGTAACAATTACCCTTAGACTCAAAAATTAGTACCACCTTTCTTCAAAAGGTGTTTTGAAAAAATGTTTTTAAATATTTTTAATTCTAAGCATGGATATTATGTTATATTGGTATTGTATTTGAATTTAGTGTAGGTGGATATTTATTTTTAGCAGACCTAAATCGTTAGACAATCGACTATGTGTATACATACAGGGTGGCCGGAACATAGACGTCCAAAAATTAAATTTCGGACCCTCGTATCGTGGGGTAACCGAATCACCCCCATGTATGTTCCGCGACTTTTCATAGTTTTCGAGTTATGATTTTATTCTGAATGGTTGAGAATTTTTGACCTCATCATCTGCCTAGCTTTACCTTGCCTTTTTGACCGCATCATATCAGCCGAAAGACGTCCACTGCTGGACATAGGCCTCCCCCAAGCGTCGCCACATTGACCGGTCCCGTGCGTCTCGCAACCATCGGATCCCCGCAACCTTCACGAGGTCATCGGTCCACCTGGTGGGAGGCCTTCCAACGCAACGTCTTCCGGTTCGCGGTCGCCACTCCAGAACCTTTCTGCCCCATCGGCCATCCGTTCTGCGAGCAATGTGCCCTGCCCACTGCCACTTAAGTTTGGCAATTCTTCGAGCTATGTCGGTGTGCACAGAGAACGCTGCTGCCCATTCTCTGGTTTTTCCCTTAGTCGCCTCTTACGACACCCACGGGAAGATATGGGATGGTGAAATTCTTTACGTCCGTCACCATACGCCGTCACCATTTGCTTACCTAATGATTAACTAAATAATACTTACTTTTCGTATCACTGGCTCGGCGTTTCTCCATCGAAACTTCTTGTTCTTCATTCACTTCAGTTTCAAACTCTATTAAAGGTACATCATCTTCTGACTCTGACTCAGAATGGTGTGCGGGTATATCTTCTACATCTGAATAGCTATTTTCTAGCTCATCACTTTGATATTCCTCCTTGGGCTCATTAATATCCTCTAGTCTCTCACAAACATCTGGTGATTCGTCTTTGACAGCATCGCTTTCTGTTTGACATTCATCAACTATACTTATGTGCACCATAGGAGACTGAATAAACCCATTGAAAAACTGTTGGGAGTCTTGGTTCCTTAAAGGATCTGGCTCATAATCCCCGTTCATCATCTGAGCAAACAGCGCTTCAGCTTCCAGACATTTTCTCTGCAGTTGGCAGCATTTCTTTAGTTAAGTGCAGCACAGGAAACAAGCAAGCATCGGTCTAATGTCTGCAGTTACAAACCGATTACCAGTCAGCTTTCTATAAAGTTCATGTATGTTCTTGTTGACAACTACATACATGCGAACATTTTCCGCTAGACATACCCTACACTTTGGAAGTTTTCCCATTGTTTATATGTCCTTTTTGACCTAACCAACCTAAAAGAATTAAAAAAAAAAGTAGAACACTTTATCGAGATTTTTTTTTTGCGACTAAATTTTCATAAGTATCACTTTTATGCATAAAATAATCAGCTTCGTAATTGTGATGTAAGTTATGAAAATGTTGGTGTTAAGTGAAAAATTTACCTTTGGTAAATTATGACTTAAATTTTCAACTTTAAATTAAAAATCTTAACAGATGATTTCATGGTTCCTAAGTAGTGTTGATTATTGTATGCATAAAAGTACTACTTATGAAAATTTATTTGCAAAAAAAAAACACGATAAAGTCTTCTACTTTTTTTTTGAATTTTTTTAGGTTGGTCAGGTCGAAAATTCTCAAACATTCAGAAAAGAATTCATAACTCGAAAACTATGAAAATTCGCGGCACATACATGGGGGTGATTCGGATACCCCACAATACGAGGGACCGAAATTTAACTTTTGGACGTCAATGTTCCGGCCATCCTGTATAAGGTCTATCTGTTCATACACGAAATTTCTTAAGGGATCATTGTACTCATCATTACGAACAACTTTTACTATGGGACCAAACCCTGAATGGCGAAAAATCATCATCAAATCAGCTGTTCCATACATTTTGACGAGTTAATGCGAACATAATATTGTAGGGAACACCTAATTTTTTTATCGCGATTCTGGGTTTGGTCCAATAGTAAAAGTTGTTTTTAATGATGAGTAAGTACAATGAGCATTAAGAAATTTCGTGTATGAATAGATAGACCTTATATAATTTATGTATCTTTAAATTATCTAAGTGTAAATATTTTGGCTTGTTTTCCATTTATTCTGTGGTAAATATAAGATTTTTTTCAGACTAAGTTTAGTAGCAGTTACCCTTGACTCGAACCTTGTTATAATTTACTTAATTCTAAATATTTTGGATATTATATTGTTTGGGTATTTTACTTAATTATAATATTTGTACTTAAATTTTGGACTATTGTGATTACAACAAGTTTTAAATTAAATTTTAGGTATAAAGATCAACGTATTAAAAACACAACAACACTCGTTGACAATTGACGATGTGTATACAACATATTATGTTTAAGTTATTTATGTGTAAATATTTGGGTTTGTTTTCCATTTAGTTTGTGGTAAATATAAGAATTTTACAAGTTTAATATGTATGATTATTTTCAGACTAAGTTCAGTAGCAATTACCCTTAAGACTATAGAACCTTGTTTCAATTTACTTAATTCTAAATATATTCGATATAATATTGTTTTGGTATTTTACTTAATTATAAATATTGTACTTACATTTTGGACTGAAATGACTATGTGCATATAAGGTCTATCTGTTCATACACGAAATCTCTTAATAGGTCATTGTACTCATCGTTACGAACAACTTTTACTACAAGACCAAACCCTGAATCACGAAAAAAAAATCAGCTGTTCTCTACAATATGTTCGCAATAACTCGTCAAAATGTATGGAATAGCAGTTTTTTTTTTCGCGATTCAGGGTTTTGTCCCATAGTAATAAAAGCTGTTCATAATGATGAGTACAATGACCCCTTAAGAGATTTCGTGTATCATGAATAGATAGACCTTTAATAATAATTATCTTTAAATTATCTAAGTGTAAATAAATGTTGGTTGGTTTTCCATTTATTTTGTAGTAAATATAAGAATTTTACTACTTTAATACGTGTGATTATTTTAAAATAAATGTCCTAAAGAACATTTTTTTTTATTTCACGATACCTGCTACTGTACACGTGCAGTACTCGCTACTGTACTTGCTCAGTTACAGGTAATGTGAAGGATAATATTTTTATGTGTATGCAGTTGCGGGTACGGTTAGTGCCCAGTTACAAGTAACGTGAATAATAGTACTTTTTAATGTGCATGCATATTAAAAAGTACTATCCTTCACGTTACCTGTAACTGTATAACTCATTACCCGCTACTGTGCATGCACATTAAAAAGTACTATCCTTCTCGTTACTTTTAACTGTGCAATTCATTATCCGCAACTGTGCACGCACATTAAAAAGTACTATCCTTCACGTTACCTGTAACTGTATAACTCATTACCCGCTACTGTGCATGCACATTAAAAAGTACTATCCTTCTCGTTAGGTGCAACTGTGAAACTCATTATCCGCAACTGTGCACGCACATTAAAAAGTACTATCCTTCTCGTTACTTTTAACTGTGCAATTCATTATCCGCAACTGTGCACGCACATTAAAAAGTACTATCCTTCACGTTACCTGTAACTGTATAACTCATTACCCGCTACTGTGCATGCACATTAAAAAGTACTATCCTTCTCGTTAGGTGCAACTGTGAAACTCATTATCCGCAACTGTGCACGCACATTAAAAAGTACTACCCTTCTCGTTAAATGTATCTGTGAAGCTCATTACCAGCTATTGTGCATGCACATTAAAAAGTACTATCATTCTCGTTAAATGAAACTGTGAAACTCATTATCCGCTACTGTGCACGCACATTAAAAAGTACTACCCTTCTCGTTAAATGTATCTGTGAAGCTCATTACCAGCTATTGTGCACGCACATTAAAAAGTACTACCCTTCTCGTTAAATGTATCTGTGAAGCTCATTACCAGCTATTGTGCATGCACATTAAAAAGTACTATCATTCTCGTTAAATGAAACTGTGAAACTCATTATCCGCTACTGTGCACGCACATTAAAAAGTACTACCCTTCTCGTTAAATGTATCTGTGAAGCTCATTACCAGCTATTGTGCATGCACATTAAAAAGTACTATCATTCTCGTTAAATGAAACTGTGAAACTCATTATCCGCTACTGTGCACGCACATTAAAAAGTACTACCCTTCTCGTTAAATGTATCTGTGAAGCTCATTACCAGCTATTGTGCATGCACATTAAAAAGTACTATCATTCTCGTTAAATGAAACTGTGAAACTCATTATCCGCTACTGTGCACGCACATTAAAAAGTACTACCCTTCTCGTTAAATGTATCTGTGAAGCTCATTACCAGCTATTGTGCACGCACATTAAAAAGTACTACCCTTCTCGTTAAATGTATCTGTGAAGCTCATTACTAGCTATTGTGCATGCACATTAGAAAGTACTATCCTTCTTATTAAATGCAACTGTGAAACTCATTACCCGCTACTGAGCATGCACATTAAAAAGTACTACCCTTCTCGTTAAATGTATCTGTGAAGCTCATTACCAGCTATTGTTCATGCACATTAGAAAGTACTATCCTTCTCGTTAGGTGCAACTGTGAAACTCATTACTCGCTACTGTGCACGCACATTAAAAAGTACTATCCTAAACGTTACCTGTAACTGTGCACTTACAGTACCCGCTACTGTGTACGCACATTATTTTTTACTGTTTTAAAGAGTATTAAAACATTAAAGTTTTTTTAATGTTTAAAACATTATTTTTTTTAAATGTTTCAAACATTAAAAAAAATTACTGTCTTAAACATTTTTTTTTTTTTAATGTTTAAAACATTAGTTTTTTTTAATGTTTCAAAACATTAAAAAAAATTACTGTCTTAAACATTAATTTTTTTTTTAATGTTTGAAACATTAAAATTTATTGTCAAGCTTTTACTGTTTTCGGCTCATTAAAAGTTACTGCTTTGAACGTTAGGCTCATATTTTACTGTTTAAAGCAGTACAGTTCAATGTTTTTTCGATTGTTTTTACCGCTTATTTTTTTCAGTGTATGTACCTATATAAATATTGTATAAAACTTTTTTTTAAAAGAGTAAGTATGGAGTTTCTTGTGCGTTCTTCTCCATAACAACCTACATTTCCGAATGCACGGTAGAATCATTTTTTTTTAATGTAAATTTTAACGTTCAAAACTGCCACATAATGGCCTACTTGAAATAAACACATTTGACTTTGAACTACTGGTTGGAATTGAAAAATTCTTTTTGTGTTGGATAGTCCATTTATCGAGGAAGGTTATAGGCTATATAACATCACGCTACGACCAATAGGAGCCGAGCATAAATGAAAAATATTGCAAAAACGAGCAAAGATATTCCTTTTTGAGAGCTTCCATTGCGTGCGCTGCGTAAACGGTTTAAGTTACGCAAATATCATGTATGATGGAAATGTTCCTCTTTAAAAGTTCTACAAAAAAGTCCGCGACAGCATATGTCTATCTTTTAAGATTGACTCACAATAGCAACTTTTATGTTCTAAATTTTAATTAGATCGCCGCTGCCGGTAGAAACAAAAGTTGGTTACATTCGTATAGTAGTATTTTATTTCTTATTCAAATAAATAGTTCAACGAGTTGGTAGGTAGGTAGGGTAGGGTAGGGTAGGGTAGGGTAGGGTAGGTAGGGTAGGGTAGGGTAGGGTAGGGTAGGGTAGGTAGGGTAGGGTAGGGTAGGGTAGATAGGGTAGGGTAGGTAGGTAGACAGTTGACGGGAGCGAAGCCGCGGGGGTCAGCTAGTTTATTTTAAAAACATTATGGCATAGTCAGGTAACAAGCAAGGGATAAATACAATAAAAAGTAGGTCTGTGGATTTAAGTTTCAATTTCAACCTAAGTCTGCCCTGGAATGGTTTTAAAGCAGATTTAGGGTATTAGAAAATCAGATAAATAAATACTTGTGCATGAGATGCGCGTGGTCTGGCGTGGCCGTGCGCGCAGTCAGGTGTCTCAGACGCGCTTGCACCGCGTTGGCAGCCGCCTCGCCCAGCTCTGCCTCGCCGCCCGTGTCGCTACTGCCCCAAGTGCGGTTATAGATCTGGTGGAAATCGAATATTTCTAAACATATCCGAATACCGAACAAGTTGGTTCAACGGTTAGTTTAAATAGCTCACAGAATAATCAGGATGAAGTGGTAAGGAGACGATGGAGTAACTGTTCAGTTGGGCAAACGTAAGACGCCCGCCCTAAGGTAAAGTGTAAACAATCAGCGTAGTGAAATGGCGTGTAATTGGAGGAAGTGGACTGCTATCGACGCAATATTTATCGTTTTACGGTGCCGATATTGAAAACTAAAATAAAGACTTTAAATGATTATCGGCGATAGCGATTTTTGTGCAATAATTGCTCTTTAATACAAAAGTTTTAGAGTTGTTGGCGGTTTTTTGTTAAATTAAATGCATTTGACAAACAGCGAGCGATTAGCTAATGATTGTGTAGGACCTGCCATACCTACACTGTAGGTAAGTCCGACTTCTTCCGCTTTATGACATAAAGCGTTTGATCGTTATCGTTTTGCTCTTGCAAAAGATGACGAAGAAGACGTAATAAGCCTGCCGGATATGACGGGAGTTTGCTACACTCTACCGACTTTCCACTACAGCAAAACAAATGAAAAAACTGGGCATTTATTGGATAATATACATGTGGAGTTATATATCGTGTCAATATTTACCACAAGCGCCTTCCTGATGACAGCGGGTGGAAACAACCCGGGAGCCAACAGTCGCTCGCGGTACTGCTGGTGCGAGCCCAGCGCGGGCAGCGCCCCCGCCGCCTCGCGCCCCGCCACAGCGCGCCACCATGCTTCCGCGCCCACAAACACACCTAGGAAACACATTTTTTATTTTTACCTGACTGCAAGGAAAGGGTTATGTTTTTCGCGCTTATCTTATATGCTTGTATGTATGTCATATTCTTTATTACCAACTACTTCTATATCTAGAAAGCAAACACCTGCTTTCACCAAACCAATACGGTTTTCGGGCATGCAGATCGACAGATCAAGCTGTTGATAATCTCATAAACTTTGTTAGCAACAATCTCGACAAAAATAAGAAATGTATAACAATTTTCCTTGATTTAGCCAAGGCTTTTGACACGATTTCTGTCCCGATTTTACTCAACAAGCTGGAATTACTTGGTATTAGAGGTACTCAACTGGATCTTTTCAAAAGCTATTTGACCGGACGGCTTCAAAGTGTTCGTATTGGCAACCTTAATAGTGGAGACCTTCCAGTTACGTATGGTGTGCCACAAGGCAGTATCCTGGGACCAACCCTATTTCTCGTATACATAAACGATCTCACGAATCTCAAGCTTCCCCATGGCAAAATAATCTCTTTTGCAGATGATACTGCTCTCGTGTTCTCTGCCGATACATGGGAAGGGGCTTTCAATGCTGCCCAAATGGGTTTTGATGCTGTTAGGGAATGGCTTGAGTACAATATCTTGACTCTAAATGTAGAAAAAACTAAGTATATTTGCTTCAGTATACGGACAAACACAAACATCAATTACGATCGTCAGTACATCATTCCACATGAGTGTGTCTCTAAAGAAAATTGTTCTTGTACTAAATTAGAAAAAGTTAAAACGTTTAAATACTTAGGAGTTATAATAGACAACAACCTCAACTTTAAAAACCACACTAAGACCCTCTGTGGTAGGATCAGGAAATTGATATACGTCTTTAAGACCCTCAGACACGTTGCTGAACCCTCTGTACTGAAGCGAATATACTTTGCTCTCTGTCAGTCCCTCATCACTTACTGCATATCTTCATGGGGTGGATCCCCTAAAACTATTTTGAAACCTGTTGAAGTTGCTCAGCGTGCCATTCTGAAGGTAAGCACCTTCAAACCAATATTGTTTCCCACCGCACTACTCTACGAGTTTTGTGGAGTCCTAACCGTAAGACAGCTTTTTATTCTTCATGTTATAACAATGCAACATAAAAATCTCACCTACAACCCACTCATTTTAAATAGACGTACAAAACACTTGGTTTGTCCTCAACCGATTGCTTTTAAAACCAGTTTCGCCACTAAATTTCCTTTATTCATTGGCCCCTACATCTACAACAAGCTAAATAAAATTCTTAATTTCTACCCGATGACAAGAAAATCTTGTAAAATCAAAGTGTGTGAATACCTTCAGAAACTCACGTACGAGGAGACAGAGGAATTACTTCGAGTTCCTAGATAGACAACAATAAATGAGACCATATTATAAACTATGCTATAATTTTGTAAATTAATAACGAAGATAGTCATAAGATCAACAAACAGTCCGCAATCTCACACACCCTCTCACACTCACTCATCTCACTTCCATCACACACTAAGAGAGGACTACTTACACACCTAACATTATTATTTTTCTTTGTTTTTTCTGTTATTTTTTAGTTCTACCTCTATATCTATTTTGTATTGGATAACATCATTAGTTTGCATTACGTAATTTATTGATTTTGTATTACTATGTACTATTTTATTATCTTTGTATTCGATAAGTACTTTCAAGCTTGGGATCATCATACTCGAAATACCTATAATTAATTGCAATTCAAGGGAATCGGCGTTGAAGGCTGAAATACAGGCTATGCCTAGTTCGGCCTCAAATGCTAATACTTTTGTGTATTTTAACCTTAGTTTAAGCATTATTTGTGAAAAATGTACAAATTTCTGTGAATAAAGATTACTATTACTATTACTTCGACATCGTTAGATAGGTCTTGACCGCCCAAGTGTTCTTAGTTAAGTGCCGTTTAAAAAAAGGAACATGGCGGATTTTGGGCTCCATATTGTGGGGGATGCAATTTGTTTTCTTCCATACCCATCGAGTGGGATATCAAAATGAAGGGTTTTTAGAGGAGATTACAAAAATATAAACTACTTATATGTTTAAGAGACATTCGAAAAAAAAATTATAACTGAAAAGATGTAAATAAAAAAAGTTAATTTAAAAATCAAAAACCCGCCTGATCCTCCGATTGCACAGCATGATTTTTTCTTGTTGTTTAGCTTTTTAGTTTGCTTCTTAAGCAGGCGGGTTTTTGATTTTAAATTAACTTTTTTTATTAAGAACTTTCTACTAAATTTGCGTGATTTTCCATTGCATGGTGCAACACAAACGAAGGGGTTTGTACTCACACGTAATAATGGTATCGCCATCTGGTTGACTCCAAAGCGCCCAGATGACATTGCTTCCATCTCCATAACCAATCGCATAATCAAGGAGGTCCAGCTACAAATTAAGTAGTACTATTAAGATACTGAACAATAAAATAATATAAATAATAAAATAAAAGAAAATCAGTGTATACCTGAGGTCCAAATATGCGGCTAATATGCGAAAATCTCACACCGCCCGAACCTCCGTCGTGCATTTTCATTACGACGAATTCACATTCATTAGGAAACGACAAATATGCTACCAATATGACACTTCCATCTGATGCAATTGTCCTTTGCAACATGTGTCCATGAGCTGAAAAAATTAAAGATAGTTTTTTATAATGAAAATAATTCAGAAATTATTATTATTTTAATTGCAAATTGGCATGGTGGTTGTACTTCTAATTCTAAGCACCTGCATTTTTTTAAACTAATTACAATTTGGCGATTTTGTAATAAACGTTGAAAAATCTTTATCATCGAAAACAACAATGTTTACTTGCGATTTCATTAAATACAAATTAATAAATATCTTACGTGGTGGTTTTGGCCTGACTAAAGTTTGAGAAAGCGGCGCGGACACTGCAATTGGTGAGCCACCCTCGTCCAATGGCCAAGCTCGTAGGCAAGTGTCTCCACATATTGCCACTGCTAAACCACTGGTCAGCACCACTCCATAAGTTTCAACACCATCTGTGCTACTCTTGCCCCTAAAATCAAAGACTTTTCGTCTGAATATAATATTTCAAAGAAAGTAGGCTGAGAATTTGTCTTTTTTGTTTACTCAACCAATTTAAATATTGATTATAATGTTATTACCTCAAAGCCCCTGTGATGCCTGACAAGAACCTGGGTACAGTGGACTCTCGCTTCAACACAGTGGTGACAGCTGATCCAGTAACAGGGAGTTTGACAAGCAGCAGACCTCCTTCGCCGCCATGGCCAAATGCCAGTGCAAATACTGCTTCACCATTGTCTCGTAACAAGGATGCGCATGTGTGTGCGACACCTGTAGCTGATAGAACAAATAGATTTTTTATAAAGGGTTGTGTTGTTAAGGTTACACTAGTCGATCATTCTTCCATACAAACGTAGTCTGGCGATTACTCGTCTGTTTGACTACGTACGTTCAAAATGAAAAATGATATCAATTTGTCTCATCATTATCTAGCCCTGTATGGAAACAAAAAAGTAAAAAATATATATTTGAAAGTAATGAGCGTCGAAAGTTCCATATTGCAACACTAATTTTAACGCATCTTTGGGCGGAAATAAACAACATAAGAAGAAAGAAAATTGCAAAACGGACTCCATACAGGGATAGACTAGTAATTCAACAATGCAAATAATTTTATTTTGACGATTTGTATTTACTAGTTTTGTCATGATATCTAGACTCCCAAAGGTCTGTTTATAAAATTTCGCGCGCTTATTTTCGTCCTAAATCATCATACATTTCGATAACAATATGCAAAACTGCTAATTCGTACGCGAACTACCTTCTTACTGCTCATCACAGCATCTATCTCTTTTATTCATGCATTTTAACCTCGCGTACAAAATAGTTCGTGCCGTCGACTAGGGGAACCTTAAGGGCTGAATATCATATTTGCAATGATGGATAAGGCAATCAAAACATTTCTTATAAAATGATTACGAATACTTACTTGCATTAGAATATTGATTAAGGATGAAGTAATTGTTTGGATTATTTATAGAACTTGTATCATGAAATATTGATGGTGATGAAGTGCTCAGTGATCCAAATGTAGACTGCAAATTTAAAGAAATAAATTATTACATAAAAAAACCTGAAAAAACCTTTGTTTGAGAATAATAAGTAAATGAAACATTTACAGTTCATGTCTTTCTGGACTTTACAATTTCCACTGCATGCCAAAAACAATAAAACATCTTTTATGTTTTCGGCCACTTTCGTAGTCGGTGACTGACTATTCGGCAAAGAGCGCCATCTATCCGGCTTCTGTAGTATTATAGTATTTTTTGTATTTCCCTACCCATCACGAGAAATTATCATTTGGCACTGATTACACTTGACTTTATGGCAATCATTGTCCAATTAATAAAAAAATGTGTAAATTTTAATAGAGCTCTTTTACTTTTATAAACAATAACAATATTGTCTTTATTTTTTTACATCAAAACACCCGTTTGGCCAGTTAGAGTAAAGCTCAAATCAAGAAAACTGCAAATTCCTTGATAAACTCTCATCTTTATTATTGAAAACAACAATTTTTTGCCTTCAGTTCATTAAATACAAAGCAAGCAAAATCTTATGTAGTGACTAAGGCCCGTGCAAGAGCGCTTAAATCAAGAAACAATGTGAAGTAAACAAAAGATGTTCCGACACGCTTGCAGGCGGCGGTTACAACTTGCGCGCGAATATACCCCCGAAACCGTGATCGGTTAAAACGACTAGTCGGCGACTAATGGGCTAGTTGGTCAAATTCATAGTCAGCATTTTTCAACTAGAAATGCATAAGTCTATTCACAAAATAAAAATAACAAGTAATCAGTACCTTTTTATCCAAAGTCCCTGGATGTGGGAATATCAACCTGTGTACGGATGAGACAGTGGCAGCCAATATTACCACGTCACGGGATGCACTTCTCTCATACACAGTAATACTGCTCAGCGGAGGAGTGCCTGGGGCTACTTTACATCTCAAGTTAGCTGATGATAGATTTATGTCTAGGGACGCTTCAGATAGCTCTATTGCATCTGATGTTGTTTGCCTAAAAAGTAGAATGGAATTTCACTTTATCTGATAACTGATTGCGCTTTTAGTGAAAGATTCCTGGCAATCGTGAAGCAGGTCTAAATGTAGTTTATATTATGGTTTTGTAAGTTCTATGTAAATATACTCATATAATATTTATGCATTATTAAATATTATACATACACACACTCACACACACATTCGCATTTCTTAGTTCCGTATTGACAATCTCTATTTAATAAAATCAATGTAATGTGAGTTCTGAAATACTGGCCTAGGCTTAGTTTAGACTCCAGATCTCCCACAAATTACAATTTTTGTAAAAATATCAGTCAACATAAATAGTTACTCTAAGGTCTTGCTAAGGATTTAATTTGTGGAGATGATTATACTACTATTATTACACAAAAAAGAAAGAATAATAAAGAAAAGATCAAAAAAATCTCTGTTTTAACAAAAGTAGAACTTTTATTTACTAACTAGTTGACCCGGCAAACTTTGTTTTGTCATAAAAACACCACACATTTATCTACCCTACCTACCCTACCCTACCCTACCCAACTCTACACTACCCTACCCTACCCTACACTACCCAATCCTACACTACTCTACCCAACACTACCCTACCCTACGCTACCCTACCTACCTACACTACTCTACCTACCTACCCTACCCTACCCTACTCTACCTACCTACCCTACCTACCTACCCTACCCTACCCTACCCTACCTACCTACCTACCTACACTACACTACTCTACCTACCTACCCTACCCTACCCTACCCGACCCTACACTACCCTACCCTACCCTACACTACCCTACCCTACGCTACACTACCCTATCCTACACTACTCTACCCAACACTACCCTACCTAACCTACCTACCTACCTACACTACACTACTCTACCTACCTACCCTACCCGACCCTACACTACCCTACCCTACCCTACCCTACGCTACACTACCCTATCCTACACTACTCTACCCAACACTACCCTACACTACCCTACCCTACCTACCTACCTACCTACACTACACTACTCTACCTACCTACCCTATCCAACCAAACATTTTTTATTTTTTATTTTTGCTTTTAAACCTTCGATGTATTCTGTCGAACATAACAAAAAAAGAATTATTCAAATCGGTCCAGCCGTTCCCGAGTTTTAGCGAGACTAACTAACAGCAATTGATTTTTATATATATAGATACAAAGTTAAGTCAATATAACTTTCAAATGAAATAAAATTATGCTGTTTCGGTACATTTCTTTTTTGTGTTATCAAGCATATCCCAACACATTTTTTATGGTATTTGATAAACAATACTTTTGGCTATGTACAATTTCGACTTGCAACCCAAAACAAAGCCCCTAATCAAATTTACCTAATGATATATGTTTGTATACAAACATTATTATATATTTTTCATTCCAAATTATATCAAACTCACCAATATATAAAACGGTTTCGGGTGTAGACCTTTTTCGAATCTTTGTACCAATATCCACCAGCTTTTTGAGGCAATTTGATGTCTTGCAAAGTGCTATGGGTACCTCCTGTAAGAATATAGTGAAGTTCAAACAATTTGGAAATATAGCACTATATTAGTGAAAACTCAACTGTAAAATATAATAAATACCTGTATTCAAGATAATTTCCTTCCACTTTTCTGGTAAACTGTAATTTGGCGTTATTTCTTTGAAAGTAACTGGCATAGCCTCCAAGAACTCCATGGTTATCTTAGTCTATTCCAACAATCATCAAGAAACAAATGCGTTAATTAGAAATGAAACTATATTTACAAAATTAAACAATCTATAATTCAATTATTGGTATTTTTCTAATTAATTACTTCGACTTGGCGGTCAAAAGTTATTTTTCTAGGTTACAAAATCAAATGGATACACAAGCAACCGCAACAAATCTGAAACCAACGAAAAAAAAAAACAGTCAGAAGTGTCGAAGTGACAGCTGATGAGCTGATTGATTTGAGTTTTGACTGACTATGAAAATTCTACAATTTATGGACAAAATTGTCTCTGAATTTAAAGCTTGATCTCACTCTCACCAACTTACCTATGTATTTTATTCCAGTTTATTTCGAAAACGATCTGTGATTTTGAGTATGCCCAGTCAAAGATTACTATTATATTGTGCCCAGTATACGTAGTATCTCTAAGTAGTCTGTGGCCCAGTGCACGTAATCTTTGCAGTGCACACACAAAATACAAATGTTTTCACATACTTTATCACACCTATTACCATTGACATAGTCTCAAGACATGTTTTGAAAATTCCGAACCAGCCATTTCTTTAGACTCTTTAGTTCTTAACATCGATATTATTTCGAATTTTCGACTACTTTGGAATCGATACTAAATTCAAACTGACAATAACGAAATGCGTCCCACCCAAATCAAAATGACGGTGAATCCATGTGAATCAGGAGAATCCAAAGACCTTATACGTATTTCTTACTACTAGACTGTGCACTAAAAATTTTTGTTTAGCTAAAATGAAATCTATTATCATACGCCTAGGTTAGCTATTTCCTTATAAGCGCTAGCTAACCAAAAGCGGTCCTGGCGAGAGGGTTCCCGCTGGTAGTGTGTCCTTGTCTAACATCTTGCTAGCTCAACTAAACATTGGATTTGGTAGAAATGGTAGAAAATTTTATATTTTTCTTTTTTATGTTATACCAAAACGAACGAATAAAAAAATATATTTAAATACGTTTCAAAGTCTATGAAACTTTGAAACGTATTTAAATATTTTTACAGTTCCTATAATTAATCAATTCATTGTATTTAAAAAAAAACATTGATACTGAGTAAGAGTAGTACTTTTAAATGTTTGGGCCTGGTAATACTAAATGTAAGACCACCAGGTTGGAGTTTTTAGCGGGATTTTTTCGAGTAAGTTCAGCGGCTGTTAATATTATTTGCAAATTGATTCCTAGTGGACATTGTGATATAAAATTGGTGTAGTTTTGTGTCTCAACTGTCTACTCAACTGGACAATATGTGAAATCATTGAGATCATTTGGGGTATTTCAAAGCATCGTCTGAAGACTGTAGGATCATCTAACGCCTCTCCTTCATGAGCTTGAGAGTAAAATCAGAGAGTTTTTTTCCTATCTATACGATGGGTCTTGAAGAATAAGACTTATGCAGACTTGAGATTTGAGGATTATCGAGTCCTCCCCGAATACACCATCGTAAACTGCTCAATTCCTCTTCGAGTTCGGTCATCTTATCGTCGGTCCGGAGTCATCGGAGTGTGCGCGTGTTGTACGTTGTAGGTCCTGTCGTCGGTATTTGTTGGGGTAGCCGGATCTCGTCCGGTATTCTTTGTACCCCTTGCCATACCGTAACCTAGACCGCTACCGTAGTTGTGGTTAGGCAGGCTGCCGGGCACTAGGGGCTATGATTTATTTGTGCTATTCATGGGGAGTGCTTTGCAGGCGGCTTGGCGATCCCAGTATGGTTGTTACAAATGCACAGAGAACGCTGCTGATCATTCTCTGGTTTGTCCCTTAGTCGCCTCTTACGACACCAATGGAAAAACATGGGATGTCGAAATTCTGTACGCTCGACACCGACTCGGTAAGTGACGTAGATTCCAAAAATGTTACAAATATATTATTTTTCTTTTTTTTATGTTATAGTTGTTTAGTCTAAGTTTTTATTTTTTATGTAGTGTGGTATGGCTTGTGTCAAATAAATGTGTTTTCTTTCTTTCTTTTTCTTTCAAAAAATATACACACATTTTTTTTTTCAATGTATTTGGTAGTTTTAGGTAGCGTAGTTAGGTAGCATAAATACATATATTGGGATACTTACACTATTGTTTTTACAATCAATTTGTCCCGTGTTATGTTTGGTCATGGTCACCTTATTAGAAAGAGACACACTACCAAAGGGAGCCCTCTCGCTCGGACCGGTTTTTGCGCCATAGTGCACAGTCTAGTAGTAAGTTTTCATTTATTTACTGTAATTTATTATGTGTTGTCCTATGTACTAGACTCTGACATTTTTTTACGTATTGTTTTATTTATTTATTATTATGACATTTTACACTCTGAAATTATTTTGTGATTTCAATCTATGACATTGTATAACATTTTAATTTATGACATGGTATGATTTTAGTGATATTTGTTGACATTGTTTATTTGAGTAACAGATTAAAAAGCTGTATATTTTAATGATATTTATGACATGGTTTAATTTTATTATAATTTATGACACTCTGTAATTTTGTAATAATGTGTGGCATTATTGTTAATAATGATTTATGACATGGTATGATATAAATAATAATTAATGATATTATATAATTTAAATAATAATTTTGCATGCCTAAACTGGTACAACATAGTGAACTGCGCATTCACCTAACATCTGGAAATGTTTAATTATATACTGTGTTGAGCAATAAAGATTTGAATTTGAATTTGAATTTGAAAAAAAGAAGTATAAGGTCTTTGGGAGAATCAGGAGAATGACGTTCGTAGTTCGTAGATCTCTAAGTAAGTAGTCTGTGGTTCGTAGTCGTATATATGTTCTGTGTTCGTAGTGGGCAACACTAGTATAGTTCGTGTCCGTGAGCGTTTTTGTACATAATAATTTTTTCGTGCGATTTCTTAGTAAATTTTAAAGATCTTATTATAGTTTCAATGTTGAATGAATAATATTAAAAAAATTCAAAATATCAACAGTGCAGACATCAAACGATGGTCTTTCTTTATTCGGAAAAGAACCTAAAGGTAAAACTAAGAGCCCATCGATTTTTTATTTATTTTTATATTTTTAAAATACTAAGATAAAACTGTTATTGTTGAAACACTATAGTAGTGAACCGCATTGTGAGTATTTTAACACTACATTATTGTTTTAATTCGCCCTGTGAAATAACCAACACAAACCTTACGATGATGTTTTCAGCTTAATTCAAAGCATACTTCTTTATTGATGCAGAATAGTGTGTGCAATAGCCTCATTTTAGATTGGTGAAATATAGATATACGTAAACATAAAAATTTACACTAAATTCAGGAACTAGGCAATTTCTAGAGAAGGACCTGAACCATCCTCTTATCAATCGCCTATAGGTCCTTGAATTTGTAAAATAAATGATTAAATGCTAAAGCACCCTTTGACAAAACACTGTGTTCACAAACACTCCTAGATCATGCTGAACTAATAAAATATGGTACATAAAGTGCTACAAGCTACTATTAGAATAGAATTGTTTTATGCTAGAAACTGCATTGTTAGTCATAATTATTATTTTCTTAATAAATAGTATCCGAAAAGAAATCTTCAGATGCTATCTGGTCAGGTATATTAAAAGATAAAATAAAATATTCACTTAAATTTGCCGGGGCACCATCTGTCTCAAGGCCAAGTTTGCTGTCCAGCTGGAAAAGGCCTTGTGAGTTTTATATCATTATTTTTGTTTCTGGCAGAATTCCTGTTAAAATATTGAATATTATCAATTGGGATAATACAGAGTGCATTCTTTTAATATGCAATCAGCAAGTGATGCTGCAGAAAAAGCTAAACCTAATTATATCCAAAAGTTATGGGTATGCTTACCCTATATATCTCATCTGAAACAATTAATATTGATATATTAATGTATATCAACTATTCTGTCTTTTTCTGTTGATAACGGCCTTGTTCATTGCCTGCTGACTGTCCCAATAATTTTACCAATGATGTTTTGAGTGTAACACATACAATAACAATGATACAATGTTTATACAGTAGCGCGGTGGCGGGTTGTGAGCACGGCGCGGGAGGCGCAGGGTCGGGCGGCGGCCGACCGGCGGCGGACACTATCCGCCGCGTCAAGGTGAAGATGTCCTCAGTGTCGGCGCAGGGCGTCGTGGAACGGGCCTCGGCCGAACTGTCGCGCCGCATCACCGGGCTGGGCCTGCGCGGCCGCAAGCGCTCTCCCGGCGTTGTGGAGCGCGTCGCCAACGCGCTGTGCGGCCCGGCCACTGCTGCCGCCGCCGCACCCCGGGTGCCGCGCCGCCGCAGGCCTTCACCCCGGCCTCTATCCTGGAATCAATTTGTATTAGAAGAGAGATTCCTGGAAAAGTTTTTCCTGTACTTCAATGCAAATGATAGACGATCACTTGCCCAAGTATGTACCAGATGGCGTGACATACTGTACTCGTCGCCGCGCTGGTGGAACGGGCTCGTGGCGGTGCTGGACTGCCGCGAGCTGCGCTCTGCTACAGTTTGCTGTATGCAGAGGTTCTACAATTCTCTAGTCAGGAGGGGTATTCGTGGTGTAGTCTTAGTTTCAGCCTCTGATGATGATATAAATGAATTTATAAGGCAATTCCCTTTGTCAGCTCATCATATTCATGCTATTGGTTTAAAAGGATGTACAATAACTGATAGAGGGCTGGAAGCTGTTTTGGATCACCTTCAGGTAAACACATATTTTGATTTACTAAAATCGTTTTGTCTTTTAATAAAAAAATCAACAGAAACCTTTCTCAAAAAAATCATAAATAATGCTGTAGTTTCTGTGCTTTTTTACTACTCAAACTAAAACCAAATAATTTAAAAAAAAAATCTTTTTTAGGTTCTCTTTGAGCTAGAACTAACTGGATGCAATGAAATAACTGAGGCTGGTTTGTGGGCATGCCTAACTCCACGAATTGTCTCACTCACGCTTACTGATTGCATTAACATAGCTGATGAAGCTGTAAGTACCATTTTCAATGAAGCACCTACTACAACATAGGTGATGATCATTTTTGAATTGAACAATGACACATTAAAACTTTATGGCCTCAATCTTCCTTTGGCCAGTCATAATATAGAACCCAAGCAAGACTAATAGAATACTCCATATGAAATATTTTGGCCTGTTTTCATTAGATTTTCCATGAAGCTATTAACATAACAATTTAAGACATATTACATGCACACGCAATGCGTGGCGAACGTAGCGCGTGAAGCGTGCCTCGTGGCTAGTCATAATACTAAGCACAGTGCAGGCACGTGTCTCGTATTAGGCCTCTCCATAAGTGCACGCTGTTCGCATCTTATCGCTGTTAATTACGGCGCCTGTATACGGTGCATGTAACAGGCGGCCATATTCAGAAGCCACGTGTGTGTTATATTTTAACGCATTGCTTCCTACAGTGTACATGAGTGGGTCCGGCCAGCGGCCGAATGGCTATACTCCTTTATGAGTAGATATAATTATATGTGTCTGAGATTAATTAAGCCTTTTCTTACTTCAATATCACAGCAAACAAAATATAGTAAACTGTTCAATTTAGGTAGCATCAAGATATGTTTCCTTTTATGAATTCCTAACATGAAAAAAGCATACCAAAAATATTGACTGAATTAATTTTGGCAGGTCGGGGCA
This sequence comes from Orthosia gothica, assembly GCA_949775005.1. Classification (NCBI taxonomy): domain Eukaryota; kingdom Metazoa; phylum Arthropoda; class Insecta; order Lepidoptera; family Noctuidae; genus Orthosia; species Orthosia gothica. The sequence goes on along the minus strand of OX459069.1, from coordinate 15,124,948 downwards.
GTAGCACAACTGCTGCCGTCGCTGTACGAGTTTTCTCTGCAAGCGTATCACGTGACGGACGCAGCACTCGGCTACTTCTCGCCCAAGCAGAGCGCTTCTCTCAGTGTGCTGCGTCTGCACAGCTGTTGGGAGCTGACCAATCATGGCGTCGTTAATATTGGTAAGAATTATTCAGACAGTAAATTAATCGCTACAGCACCCCTGTATTAACTTGTATGCTTATCGTCGAGAGCAAAACTGTTTGGGGCACAACCAAGGCCCTTGCACGTGTCCATACATAATTATCTAATAGGATATAGTCCTTAATAGACCAGACGAACCGACCAAATCGGCCAATCACACAAAACGGAAACCCACATCATTCATCGCGCATGTGATTGGTCGGTTGGATAGCGTTCAAACTCTGCGCACTTACGCAATACGGCTGCAGGATCATAATAACAGCATGGATTACACTTCTAGAGTGTGGCACCATATTATACTGTGATATGAAATGATTAATCTATAAAATTCAGAAAGTAAGTTCAATTATTTATCTCCAATTAAATTCTATAGACAGAATTAAAGGCCAATTTATGATGCATGATGTTAGCAATTTCTTTACTCATTACAAATATTAATTTAGTGAACTTCATAATATTCCGACCGACTAGACTACTATACGTAAGAATCTAAGAACTAAAAGAGAATCTCTAATAAACAACATATAGTATAATATAATTATTTCTTTCGTAATTAAAAGAGTACCTTACAATTCTATGTTAAGAAAGACAATACCCAATTATTTCGAGTCGATCCCGGCTGAGTCGCGTGTGGAAAAAGGTCAAGGGTCGTCAGCCGTGTTAGCTCGCCTAAAGGGCCCTTAGGAGGCCTTACCTGGTTCAGTATTAGCACGTTCACGAGAAATGTAAATACGAATTTGCAGCAGCGGTATTTTAATTAAAAGCAGGTAATTAATTAGACTATTATGCAAAAGTGGACTGTGGATATCCGCCTTTACTTTTGGAGCAATATTAGGTTTACTGATGCTATAAATAGAATTATCGGAAAACACACATAACCTTGCCTGAATTCTTGATTTATTCTTAAAAGAGCATACAGAATCAAGCAAGCACCTCTTTCAAAAGCGAACTAAAAAGTCGTAAACATGGAGAAAATCATGCTGTGCAGTCGGAGGATACATATTCGCGGGCTGGCTGACCAAAACCAGATGTATCCTCCTCCTGCACATAGAAAAGGGAGAATCCTCCGAACAGACGGGTGTTGTGTCTGGTCCGAGCAACTTTGCAGGCAGTTGCTTGTCGGACTGTTGTATACGTTCAAATCGCGCCGAAACAGGCAACTCAACTCTGTTTGCGCGATGCAGGACTTGTATGACGTCAGCCGGGCGAGCACGGCCTCTTTGATAGGCTGGAGTCACGCATTTTATCCAATTTTATCACGGTCTTTGCTCCCAAACTGTAAAAATGTGTGACTCAAGCAGGCTTGAGTTACACATTGTGACAGGTCACAGTAGGCTGTGCTCGTCCCGCTTGTCATTCGTTCGTAGATGTCGCTACAGTAGTTCTTCCTGCAGGGTCAGTTATTCGGCATATTTCAACACAATATAAACCCATTTCTTTTCCCAGTGCACTCCCTACCCAACCTGACGGTGCTGTCTCTAAGCGGCTGCAGCAAGGTGACGGACGAAGGCGTGGAGCTACTGGCTGAGAACCTGCCGCGCCTGCGCAGTCTGGACCTCAGCTGGTGCCCGCGCGTCACCGATAACGCGCTCGAGTACATCGCCTGCGATCTCAACCATCTCGAGGAACTTACACTGGATAGGTAAGATACATGTTTACTACACTGGATAGGTAAGATACATGTTTACCAATCTTAAGGTTGCCCTAGTCGATCATACTTTTATACAGACGTAGTCTGGCGATTACTCCACTGTTTGACGGTATACATTCAAAATAAAAAATTATATCAATTCGTCTCATCATTATCTAGCCCTGTATGGAAACAAAAAAAATATATATTTGTAAGTTGTGAGCGTCGAAAGTTCTTAATTTTATCGCATCTTTTGGCGCAAATAAATACCATTTTGCAAAACAGTCACCATACAGGGATAGATACGTAGTTCAATAATACTTAGTAGTTTTTTCATGAAATCCATACTCCCAAAGGTCATTAATCAATTTCGAGCGCTCGTTTTCGTCCTAATTCATCATCAATTTTGCTACAAATTTGCAAAAGTGTGTATTCGTACGCGAACCAGCTTCTAACTGCTTATTACAGAATCTATGTCTTCCGCACGTGTTGTCGGATGAGATAGCATACATTTTAAGCCTGCGCTCAAAATAGTTCGTGCCGTCGACTAGTGCAACCTTAAGTCTCACTAGTTTTGGGATCTGATTTTAAAACAAATTTCCTTTTTTTATAGTTATAGCATTGCATAAATTTTAACGCCTTTTTACAAGCTTTTATTTGACTGGCCTTGTTAGTTAGTATGAATGCGTTAAATTTCGCATCTTAATTTGAAAAAAATATCCCAACCGATTGAGCAGAAATTTTGCATTCACGTTTGGTTAGTATGACAATGTACGATTAGCTAAGGGACTCCCAAATATGGCGGGCTCATTATTTTGTGCACCCATGATATGGGTATCAAATGAATAGCCAAGAGTCAAGAGGAATACGATTTTTTTTCACTCACAGTAGGAATGATGACTAACAATGATTTCCAAAAAATATTGGACACGTATTTTACTTTTATCACGTTAACAAAAAATGATGACGATGCCGTGCGTTAAAATATCGCATGACGTCATGCTTTGGTACACTTTTTACATAGAAGTGACGTCACAAGCCCCCACTCCCGAACATTCATGCGGTTTATTTTGGTGATTTTTTATTGATTTAAATAAGCAAAAAATACGTGTCCAATATTTTTTGATGTTTTACCCGGCGGACTAAATAGAATTTTACTGTTTCGTACCTCGTCATCATCCCTATTGTTTTGGTTTTCTATTGCAATAAACCTGGCTCAAATTCAAACTTTTTAAATACATAATTGTGACCACAACGATTAGACACATGAGATTATTGGGTAAAATTAAAATTAAAACATCCATTCCATTGCAATTATCCATTCAAAAACTTAATGTTGTTTACAGATGTGTTCACATAACGGACATCGGCGTTGGCTACATCAGTACCATGCAGTCACTCGTCGCTCTGTTCCTCCGCTGGTGCTCTCAAGTGCGAGATTTTGGAGTTCAACACCTGTGTGGCATGCGCTCGCTTCAGCTTTTGTCTTTGGCCGGTAAGTTGATCTAATCAAAAGTTAATTGCTCAAGCCCATTATTCTAGTGTACGAAAGTAGCGCAACATTGTTGCAGCAACATGATCTGCGCTCAAACTTTATGAAAATTATTTCAAACCATGTTTTTCACAAAAAAAAAAACCGGCCAAGTGCGAGTCAGACTCGCGCACGATGGTTCCGTACCATTATCGCAAAAAAACTGCAAAATAATCACGTTTGTTGTATGGGAGCCACTTAAATATTTATTTTATTCTGTTTTTAGTATTTGTTGTTATAGCGGCAATAGAAATACATCATCTGTGACAATTTCAACTGTCTAGCTATCATGGTTCATGAGATACAGCCTGGTGACAGACGGACAGACAAACAGTCCGCAGAGTCTTAGTAATAGGGTACGGAACCCTAAAAAATGATGCTGGAACAATACTATGCAAGTATTGTTTTGCATGAACACAAGGTCGTATGTAAGGAGAGACCTCACCACCACATATTTTGCTGTATCAAACCTTACTCGATCGGTTTCTGAATAGCATAATTATCTCGCTCCCGCGTTTTATGACCGCGGCTGCCAAAACTGCGAGGCCCCAGAAGCCGTATATACCAGAGGTAGTATATTTTTGGCAAAAAGTTTTTTTATTACGAAATCCATTTTACGTTATTGTATGATTAACAATAAGTATATTTCCCTAGGCTTTCCACTAACGTAAAATTGCGCCCTTAACACTATAATAAAAATCTGTATAATAATTTCGCAGGGTGTCCGTTACTCACGTCGGGCGGCCTGTCGAGCCTCATACAACTGCGACAGCTGCGTGAACTGGAGCTCACGAACTGTCCCGGCGCCTCACCCGAGCTCTTCGACTATTTGCACGAACACTTACCGAGATGCCTCATCATAGAGTAAGCTACTATAGTCTTCTTTTATGTAAACCGCATTTATCCTAAACTGTGTTTTTGTTCACTTGACTTATTTGGTGAACAAATGTGGCTTGGATATCTATTTTGTGTGTATGAAGGTTGAGTTTAGCAGTTTTTGATGTGTTTCTTAAATATTCAAAACACGAGTTTTTGATGCGAACACTCGCGGCCTTCGTTCCTCTCGTGTTTGTTTACGAAATTAATCATGTCAGGAAAGTACACGACCTGTGACACATGTGTACATACATTTTATGCTATTTTAAATTAGCTACACAATAAGTAGTTGGCACCTCAATAACAGTGCAACATTTTTAAATTTGGGCGCTGTTCCGGTTCGTTACAGTCGCTTTCTGATTTAAAAGTACCTATGCACAATCAAGGAATTAAAATGTTAAACACCTTAAGGTGAATATTTATTTGCATCTTATGAATTTTAATTGAAAATGAGAGTTCTTAAACGTGATATGCAACCCGCTATGTGAGAAAAGAACATGTTGGTAAATCACAAGAAAGACATGTTTTCAGTAGTATATTGTTTAAAATACTGTCGCTCAAAAAGAGTATGAGTGCATAGAGAGCTTCAAAAAATGAAGATTTTAGAGAGATAGTGTAGTAGTCACAAGCGGATCTTTGTTCTCTGAAGTTGGCTCTGCGAACCATAGCGCAAGAAACGGTTTGTCTTCGAGTATACTGGATAGAGTAAGCGAGATAGGACGATGCGACAAACGTAGGCGAGTGAAAGAGACAGTTACACAATGCTATCTTCTACTTCAACATTGTCACAAAAATAGCTACTGCGCAGGGTCTTGTGGCCAACTTCAGAGACACAAAGATCCGCTGAGACTTTAACATAGTGTTTTTGTTGCAAGTTATCTTCAGAAAAGTCACGCTTTTTCGACATTCTAACTCCATGCGTTTGAAGGTTGTAGTGCAGGTATGACGTGGTAACTTGTGTTGAAACCTTGACTGTCTGTCAGTTAGTGGCGAACTATAGTTTAATAAAAAACAAGTCTTTACGCTTCTAGTCTTAGTTTCAGAAAAATGAAGAACCTTTAGTTATAAGCGATATCCCCACCAATTATACAAATTATTAAAATTAACTATTGTACGCTTGATAGTTTCTATCGCTCTTATATTAGAGTATTATTAAAAAAGTATTGCTCCTTTTATAATTTGTCTTTAGTGAATGTTTTGATCTCTATTCCTTATTATATTTATGTTATTTACGACCTACCTAATTCCTAAACAATTATTGCTCAAATTGTGTGATGTCATGTCGAGATGGATTTAAAAAATATATTTATATTTAATTAAGATTTTTGGGTCACAATACATCATAGTCTCGTGGCAATTACCTCTATGCTGGATATAGTCACAAGAGAAGAGTTAACCTTATATCTTTAGTTCTGCATATTTTGTCGGCCCGGTCTGCATCTAATATCCCACCATCTTCTTTTTAAACTAATTATTTACCGACGTGACTTCATTAATTACGAGTTAAGATTAAAGTGTATTAAACCTTGTATAAAACAAGATATCTGAACTATTATTTTAAATAATTAATTATAATTATATGATATAAACAATTTCTCAGTAAAATAAGTGAAATAACACAACAATACAGTAACTATATAATTATAGTTTCCGAAAAGTAACAAGGTTTAATACCTAAAAGTATATTGTGAAAAATATTATTATATTTTTAATATTGTAAGAAAAACGTTTATTAGATAATTTGTGTGTTTTATGTATAGTGTAATTCATTTAAAATCAAATCATATGATTTGGTGGTGTCCATTAGTTAAATGTAATTAATAGATTGCTAATAAGAGTAATAATTCTCGAATTGATAATTACAATATTGGTCAGATACCTAAATTAATTATGTAAATAAAAATCTATAATGTACATTTCAATCATACAAACACTGGTTTGGCATTGTTTTATCTAAAACAGTTTAGTATTCCTGTTTCATGTTTTTGTTCTTGTAAATACTGAAAATTACAAGTCACCTCTGTTAACCAATTAGAGAGTTCCTTTTCCATTCTGTGGCTTTCAGTACTTATATAAACTTTTCCACTACCTTGTCTATTATGTAACACATTGCCTAAGGAATTCGTTTCCAAATATCAATATTTAGAACACAAGAATATAAAATAAAAATAAAAAATGGCTGTTACGAAATGACTTTTGTAGTACATTTTGATATCATTATGTAACTACAACGTAATTATTTTTCTTTTTGGCGGCCAAGTACGAGTGAAACAATAAGCATTTTAAAGAAAAAATGTACGTAACTGAATAGGTAGCCTATTGAGTTACGTACTTTTTTTCTTATTGGTAGACGCATTCTGTTGCTAGGCCCGCGCTTTTTCCACCGCCCCATCCGGCAGAATGATACTGAACCTGTTACCTCTCGAATAAGCGCGCATGGATTGTGTGTATATAGTCTTGTGGTTTTTAGTCTGAACGAAAAACTAAAATGTTTCTAATAAATTTTTGTTGGAACTTATTTGCATTTAATTAAGTAAGCTCATCAGGCAGTGGAAAAATAATCGTTCGTGTCTCGCATAAAAACGCTTTATTTTAACATTCGTATGTAGCTTTCGAAGGCTACATAGCTCGTGTAAAAATAATAATCTCGACATTTTGTGCTCGACACGAAATGTACTATTGTGTCTGAACACGCAGCGCTAATTCAGTCGTTCACATTTTTTTTATTTAACCCTCATAGTTATAATGTCATCCTGCAGTACCCGTCAGTAGCGTCAAATCGGTTTCTGATCAGTATAATCAGCAATCTTTTCAATAGAATGGAATATCGTAAGACAATTTGTCTTTAAATCTTCTGTTCTCACTGAATTGATTCATTTGTTTTCAAGCAGCTTATTTCATTTTACTATATCACAATTTTCTATCTATCTCTGTCTCTAGTCAGTTTTCTATTTTAATTATTTATTTTTTTAACTTTTGCAATCTACTTCCTAGAACCTAGAGTAGTTGTAGAGTAAAATGATTTTCAGTAAAAGTGTGAAGTTAATTATTGTTTCTAGGTGATTAGTGTATAGTACAGAAATATTAACAAACAAATATTAAATCTTTACCTGTTGTTGTAATTATGTATTCATATTTAGACTGTTACTTGCAAATAGCATACAAAAGCAATACAATGTAATATTTACCGTAATTCTAATCTTATTCAAATTAAGATTGCTCAGAATAATGATTTTATAAGAGTAACGTGTTTACATAAATGTTACTGTAAACGATTATAAACCTACTCTTACTTGTATTTTTTTTTTTTTTCTGTAATGATTGCATGCAGTGACCACAATGATTTAATATATTGCCATGTAGATGGCCTAAGACATCTGCATTAGTAATGCTCATAATAAACCATTACTTTTAATTGATTTTTTGTTTTGACATTTTTATTTTATATAAGTGATTTTTGTGTTATATACCTGTGTTACGAACATAGACCGCTACTTGAGTAAAGACCATCCACCAAGTCATCCTTCAAGTATCAACTTTGCTAATTACATCCAGTTTTAAGCAGGGTTTAAACTTTAATTTATGTCTATAACTAGCTTTTGCCAGCGGCTACGCCCGCGTGAAAAGTGTTTATTATACATATAAACCTTCGTCTTGAATCACTCTTTCTATTAAAAAACCGCATCAAAATACGTTGCGTTTTAAAGATATAAGCAAACATAGGAACAGACAAACAGCGGGCAGCGACTTTGTTTTATACTATCTATACTAATATTATAAAGCTGAAGAGTTTGTTTGTTTGTTTGAAAGCGCTAATCTCAGGAACTACTGGTTGGAATTGAAAAAATCTTTTTGTGTTGTATAGTCCATTTATCGAGGAAGGTTAAAGGCTATATAACATCACATTTTGACCAATAAGAGCGGAACATAAATGAAAAACGTTGCAAAAATGGGAATAATTATTCCTTTTTGAGAGCTTCCGTTGCGTGCGCTGCGTAAACGGTTTAAGTTACGCAACAATCATGTATGCAGGATAGGAGCGAAGCCGCGTGGGAGAGCTAGTGTAGTGATAAAGCGCAAACTGACCGATTATGCAGCTGTATGTAGCACAAACTTGGTACAAAGTTGGCGACTCTGAATGCAATGTTCACTGTTACAAAACTTCGGTCTTAGCTTGTATCACATGTAAATACACTAAGCTGTACCGAATAAATACCGCTATTAAAATACCGTCCGAAGTAATATTAAAGTATTTTACTTGTATGGCAAGTAAGTACAGAATTTATTTCATTGTACTTAAAATAATAACTTAGTACAGTCAGCATTAAACAATTTTAATATTCCAACTGGCTGACTCTCTTGTAAGTATATACTTCTTTGCATCCGTTTAAAACGGTATAATATATTTATATATTTCTGTAAGCTAGAATATTTTATATTTTGAATAAAAAGAGAGTTGAATATTTTTGCATGAATTTAATGCTGATGGTACTATACATCTGGTACGAATAGTAAAAGATATGAGTGTTGAGTAGATAAAATCCTACTATTATTAAAATCTGAACAATCACTGACCCCTTTTGGACGTTAACTTTTAAATAATTGCTTTAAAATGTTGCGTTTATCTTCGTTTCAAAACTTGTGCAATACTTTTTGATGTTTATTTAAATGTGTGTGATATTGAAAATTAATCAGAAAATACTTTTTGGTTGAGAGTACTATTTAAGTACTAGTCACTCTAATTTTTAATTATTCCGCATAGAGAAGACTGCATAAAAAATGATCTCCCATTAGAATAGGCTTTATTTTACACTTGTAAATAACTACAAGAATTAACTGTTCAGAAATTAACAAATCATAATAAAAAATGAAGAAGTATTATTATATTAAATGTATTATTTTTATTTCCGTACTTGTTAATGAGAACAAAGTCAAGGCAATATTTTAAAGCAATTAGTAACAAGACAACATGCATATTAAGAATGTAATGTTTCATAATTATAATTAGGCGTACTTACCTATTATAATATTTTAAAGTTGCCTTCATTCTTAGGAATATGGTATCTATAGAGATGTTGCTGAATTTGTCAATTTTCGCAAAACTACTGCAACTGCAGTAATATGTTATTAAAAAGCAATAATTTGTGGCATGTCTAGTAACGACTTGGTCATACGTACAGAATGTTTGGAAAATTACTGCTACACTGAAACACGAAATAATGTTACGAAAATGTTTCTAAGTACAAGGCTACCCAACTAATTTAGGAAGTGGGAAATAATTTTGATGCAGTAGAAATATGTTTCAAGGAAGTTTGATTTCTGTCATTTTTGGTAAATATTCCATTACTGAAACTGTGAATCAAAGAGTAAAATAATAATATGGGAGCTGTGAACCCTCGAAGTGATTATTATGAAAACTGCTGTGAGAAAGGGTGTCTGTAAATCAGTGTTGACCAGCGTAGTAGCCAGTCTTTACATTGTTCAGCACATAGACTACTATTATATAATAGAGGTTCAGCATATGCTGAGCCCGCTTCTTTTGACATACTGAAATAATATTGTGCCTCAGAGCTAAATTGTGTGTGTTTGTTCATGTTCTGTTACAGTTGGCGATATTTTTTTCCTTCTTTCTTTCTTTGTTAAGCGCAGTTGAAAATAGGTTCAAAAAAGCAAAATAACCGGCGTGTGTGTATGACTAGATGTATGAATGTGTTTGAAGCAAAAGAAGTATGTAAGGATCGTAGCAGGTGGCGTTCTGTAGTTTCTGCCTACCCCCATGGGAAAAAGGCGCGAGTTTATGTATGTATGTAAAAGCAAAATATTTTTCTTTGTATACTGAATCTCAAAAGTCAGCTAACAACTCGCTGTTGGCAAGCAAATGCAAGACCTGCGGTTAGGCATGGGCAGCTTTGCGCTTTATTCATTGTGTTTATTTATCAGGTCACTTCCGAAGAAAACACTTAGGCCGAGATTGTCACCTTTAAATTATCGCAGAATTAATGTGACAAATTGTCAAGCACGCGGTATCTGCTGTGATTGGCTGTTGAAAATTCATTCAACCAATCAAAGCAGATAACGCGTGCTTGACAATTTGTCACGTTAATTCTGCGATAATTTAGAGGTGGGAATCTCAGGGTTAGACATTAATTTCAAGATTCAGTAACAAACTAAGGCAATCGAACAATAATTTTCCAAACATGTATGTTGCAGTAAAGATAAAGTAAAGTGTACAATATTAACAGTAACTAGCATTAAGATTATCTGTACATATATAGATACCGCCGTATCGAACATCATCTGTTGAATTTTCAACCCACTGCTTTACCTTGGATTTATTATGTGTGTGAACCATACAATGTGTAAATCGTTTTTTTTTGTACATAATAATTATAAATAATGAGTAATAAAATAAGTCTATTATATGTAATAATGAAGTTTAATGTTGTTGAAAGATCTGACTTCCGCATTATAAAAGGTTGTAATTAAAATGATATGTATATTACGTACAAGCAATAGATTAAAGCCTATGTAATATACTCTTAACGTAAATGTTTGGGAAGCGTTGACACGTCTAATCTTAGCTACTTTGAACTAGTTTACACAATAGTTTAACAAGGCGCAATAATATTCACATTGTGTGACTTAAGAAAACGAATTATTACTAGTTAACATGATTTAAAATTGCATCAAGGTACATTCTAGACTATGTAAAGTTCTGAATATTATATAGTGCTCTCGCAATGCTTAAGTTAAATGCCAGAAAGGCTGCCATCGTTTGTCTATGGATTGAACTACATCTGTCCGCACCGAATCGCCCTTTCCTATGCTTATATCCTTTTCTGTCACTTAGAACCGTCATTAACTAGAGCGAGATAGAGAGCGTGAGTGTGACCGCACGCCCGCTCTCTTTCTGCGGCCAGATGTAGTTCAATCCTTAATTGTACTGTAATTAAAAATTCTAAAATGTCGATTCTACCAAACGATTGATTTATAACATAACAGCATTCCTCTATTCCTCGAAGGGTAGGCAGAGGCAATCAGTTTTTTTGATATATCGTAATGTTGGTGTGTCCCAAGGATTGCTCGTGCCCTATGCTCTTGTGTACCTATTAGTTTGTGTTGTGATAATGCACCCGCTAGCTGTTTAATTGGCATCACTGTGTAATGTTTGTATTTTAGTATAATCCATTTTCGAAATAACGATACACGATTTGTACAATACTCAGTGAGATGTTATAGTGCAATATAGATGTACTGTTTTATAAACTGTTTTAATTTCTTTCTTTAATCCACTTATTTATACCTTACCACGTTATAGGGGAATGGGCATCCAAATATGGGATGATGCTCCGAAGCTCAATAGCCATAAGCTATGGCTATTGAGATATGATACTTCGTCGTTGCAAATTTAAAAGATATTTTTGTTGAAAATGAGTTTCGCAGTTATTTGAAAAGCGATTTTGAATACCCATACCACGGGGTCTCATTGCTAAGAAAGAAAATTTGGTTCAAAAAATCTCACTAGATGGCGCGACATGTACACACAATTCAATAGAGTTGTGTATAAAATTAACTTTTTCTGTAATTGAACATAAACATTGTATGTTCTTGTTTAATCAACTCTCCTAAGTACAAAATTATGGAATATTGGGCTCTTAATTCACATTTCAAAGATTATTTGAACGGATCAGTTAAAATTGATGCCTATAGATGGCGCATTTTAAAATTGCCGAGGCATTCCACTCGATTGTTAAAATTTGCATTGTAACACATTTAGATGCAAAAAAGCTGTAAAAACGTGCAAAAAAATTCTATAAAACGACCCTTCACTGTATTTACAGAAAAAAATATTCACGTACCTAGTAAACCCTTTTACTTGCAATTCGCTGCTAACACCATCTATTGCCGCCGTGAAACGGGATCGAACGCGATTGATGTACTTACAAAAATAACAAGATTAATCAGATGAAAAACGCTAGTTATGTCGGAACGGTTTCTTTGTATGGGATGAGGCATCTGTATGCTAGTATTATATTATCTGTGCCCATACTTTGCAAAAACTTCCATGTGATATAGAGTAAAATTAATGAAAATATAACAATACTAGCGGACGCCTCGCGGTTTCACCCGCGTAGTTCCCGTTCCCGTGGGAATACAGGGTTAAAAAAGTAGCCTATGTCACCCGGGGATAGTGTAGTTTCCCAACGGTGAAAGAATTTTTTGAAATCGGTCCAGTAGTTTTTAAGTTTATTCGTTACTTACAAAAATACAAATCTTTCCTCTTTATAATATTATTAGATAATTTCATTAATAATATTAGGGGGCTGAGTCACCCGCGTCCGTAGGAGATTTCCTACGCCTTTAGTTACCCTACAGCACCACCCGGGGACCACGCCCCGAGTGGTGCTACTCAGGGAACACTAACTGGTGTGTCGGAACACTAACTATATGTCGTTTGTTGACTTCAGTGTGCCCTGACAGTTGATAGTGTGTCATGCTCTCTCTGATGGTGGCACATGTGTTGGATCATTCGGTTCCCTTTATGGTGGCTGAGCTGAGAGGTGCCGATCCATGTGTCATGTTCGTGAACGGGCGCCATCAGTTGGGATTGGTCATAACTTAGCTGCCTCGGCCTGTTCATTGTATTTTTAATTGTTTGTTTCACTTTAGACGCTTTTACGTGCACGTTATTTTTTTTTTACTTCGTTCTGACATATATGTATTTCTCCAACAAGAACAATGTAACCAAATACTTGTAAAACTTGTTTTACAAATATTTGGTTTTAATTTTTAAATTTAAAAGAGTAAGTGTGGAGTTTCTTGCCCGTTCTTCTCCATAACAAGCTACATTTCCGAACGGACGGTAGAAACAACTATTATTACTTTTTAATTTAATGTTTTTTTTCAACGTTCGCTTGATGTACAGGTACACTAGAAGAGTTGGGTCGAGATAGTTGTTCCACTGCAGGCTGACCATGTGACCAACCTGACTCGCGCTGTTATGGGCATATCGGGCAATTGGTTCCGGACGGTAGCGGGATCCAAGGCATGCCACTGGCCGACCGCAGGTAGTTGGGGGCCCAAGTAGTGTGCTAACCTCACACGAAAGGCTGCCCCGCCAAATGTCGAAAAATCCCGGAATGCGCCTTCGTGCTGGTTGGCGACCAGATGGGACTTGGGAGGGCCCGATAGTCATCGCTGGGGGAGCACGGGCGTACCCGCAGTCTCCGGGCTAGTGCCACAATGATGGCGTCCTTTCAGTGCGTGTCTGTAGGTTAGCAGCGAGTAACCTCAATTCACTTCATTCTCCTCTCCTCCTTTCACTCTTTTACCAATGGCAGGAAAGATAAAAAATAATCTGGAGTTAAACAGCGGCTGCACCCGGTCCCCCAAAAACTGCACCTCGCTAATATTAGAGAGGTGAGACTGGAGTGCAGGCCCACTCCAATCTCACCTCAGTCCACCATCACCTGGAGACTGTATAATACCAGCACTGCTTACGGAGACGCAGATAGGAAACCGTCAGACGTGTCATACTTATCCTATTCAGTGTTTACTCTGAAGCACAATTTTAACCCACCCGCGGGTGTATGCATATACGCCCGAGATGACACTTGCTATCGGCGTCTCCGTAACCTTAAGGACTCCAGGTTTTCAGTGCTGTGGCCTCTGGTGGACACAGGGGCTGGATAAGATTATCTACGCCTGTGTCTACCGTTCACACAGCGGAGATCAGAAGACAACCAGGTTCACAGAGTACCTCAGTGAGGCGGCTGATGCGGCACAGCAGCAGTACCCTTCTGCCCAATTAGTGTTACTGGGGGACTATAATGCTCACCATCAGGAGGGGCTCTTTCCATACCAGTGCACTGAGCAAGCTTCAAGAACAAGCTTTCTCTCGCGCTAAATCTCACCCAGGTTGATTCGCACACAGCCAATTGTCTGGACCTTCTGTTGACAACAGATCCAGACCGATAATAAGTGTCGATATCTTCATTTTTGGGTAGTGCCTGCACCCGGCGGGTAAGGCGCGGTGCAAGTCAGCAGATTGGATGGCATGCGATCTTTCTTCGCATGCTATCCTTGGCAGCCTACTTGCTTCTCTTCAGACGATCAATCGTAGTGCGCTGACGCCGTGACGGATTTGTTGTGTCCGGCGCACGGGCTACTGGGCCTCAGATACGGTCTCTCCGGAAGGCCATGGTTGAGCGCTTAAACCTGTCCTTAAAGGCTGTCTCCGAATGGGGCGATGCCAATCCATTCAGTTTCAATGCTGCTAAGACCCAGGCGTGCCTTTTTTTCCACTAAAAAGAGCCATTTCTAGCCGGCTCCATCATTCCATAGTGTAACGGACCGAGTTGGCTGCAAAAAAGTTGGGCAAAGGTGAGACGGTACTTCACGCCTGAACATCTGCTCAACTTGTATAAAGCGCAAATTCGGTCATGCATGGAGTACTGTTGTCATCTCTAGGACGGATCTGCCATATAGCCAGCTTGATGTACTTGAGTCGGTTGACAGACGAGCCAAGAGACTTATTGGCAACGATGCACTGGTCGCGTCAAAGCTCCAGAGCCTCGGAACATCGACGCCGAGTTGCCAGTCTGTCGGTTTTTTATCGGTTACATTGGCGTGCGATGGAACAGCACAATTTGATTTCGACTAGTCCTTTTCATCATCGGACTATAAGACGCTCCAGTTTATCTCTCGTGGGTCCTGGAGCACCCATGGCATCGGCGCTCCTGCTTGAAGAAGCTTCTAATTTTTCACTTAGTAATGAAATCGCGATATTTAATATGTCACCTGAGAAGAGAAACTTGGAGTGCGTTATTCCAGCCAGATAATGTCGAAAATCGTCATCTTAGTGCAATAGATAATTAGATATACAGCTTCTGTAATTGGTAAGCAGATTTTTAAATTTGGTGAGCTGATAGTTTTTAAATTATTTGATAAAAACAGTTCCGGCTGGAGTAACGTTACCGCAGCCAGATCTTTTGTTTTCTAACGAGTATGTTGAAATAAATGTTATCTAAATAATTAGATATCAATTTGAAATAAATGGTACCACTTATTTTATATTTGCTATGGTTGCGAAGATATTTAAAATCCTGCTGCAGTAACGTTTGCACGATTGCTGCATCTCGAAATTGACTAAACGGATGATTATAATTTTTGTACATGCCATCTGGCTAATTAGGTATAATTTGTTACGCAATAAAAAAATCCACAATAATGCACCGTTTTGAAGTTATTTTAGTAAATAGAAATATGCTTTAATAGGTCCTAGCACTGCCAATAAGTGGTCCAACGACTAACTTTAAACTATAGGTAATTACTGCTTATAAATGGTACTGCAGTTTCATTAATATCCTATAAGTAATTAAAAAGTTATGATGAAAGTTCAATTTGTTCCAGCCACGGCGCGCAGCTGAAATATTTGAAGACCGATTAACCGAGTTACCTGTAGTTGTGGTAACTGAATCTTATATCAATAATTAGATATATAGTTCAATTATATACTTGTGAAATATCAGACTTGTACACTAATTAATTAACGAGATAATCGAAAAACAATACATAAGCGTGGTAACCCGACCAAATCTAGAATGTTATAAAAAAGCGGCCGCGCAATACATTATACCAACCTTCTAAAACTTACAGGATAATACGTGACAATAATACGTGTTTGGTACAGATGGGTACACAAGTGCTAAAGTAAAACATAGTTATAATTAAATATTTTTGTTTCTACAGATAGAATATTGATTTCAAAAATAATTATGCGTAGGTAATAAAGATATGGAATACCTACTTATGTAGATGATGATTTTATGCAGATATGTAAACAACTATTTTAAAGGCGAGAGTGTTTTTTTTATCCAGAGCGGAGCGAAGGATTCTAGAGTAAAGTAGAATTAAGGTAAGTAAGTATATAAATGAACTTCAAAAATAATATGCAACGTTATTAACTGTTATACACCTTCACTATTTTCACTGTATTGTGCTTCCTCCTCCTCGCGTCGTGTTCCGCATTAATGAGGTTCGTGATTCCCGTGACAGGATACCAACTTTTCTCTGACGATGATTCTCCATTTGTGTCTGTCCTTGGCGACGTGGAGTGCATCGTGCAGCTTGGTGGTCAGCGTTGAACGTATATGTATGGTCAGACCATCTGAGGATCTGAGGTTTTGACCATAGTTTCGTCCAATGTTGTTTTGTGTCGTGTTGTGCTTAGCGTTCCGAATAAGTTAAAGTAAAATAGTTATAGCCGTATTTAAAATTAAGTTTTACTGTAGAATCACAGCTAAACAATAATAAAATTTAAAAACATCACAGTGCAGTAAGTAGGTACTTACATTTAATACATAAAGTAGGTAGGTAGGTTCCACTGTATTTTCTATTGTGATTTTAAAAATCACAAATGTATTACATAAAGATAGCCGTATTCTTAAATTAAGTTTTATTTTATAACAAAAAAAAAACTACAATAGTAAAAATAAACGACATAAAAATGCAGTCAACTTCTTTCTTCTATATCTTTTGTTATCTAGCCTTTTACAGTACCCCACTGTTGGGCAAAGTCCTCGTCTTTGATTTAAAGCTACGGCTCCCATATTACATATAGGTACTTACCTTAATCCAACTATACCATGTATAATAATACATTTCTTTACCTAAATACATAATATAAAATTAACTAAAAACGAATTAGGCGCAATTTATACCTTGTAAATAGTAAGTAGGTACCTACCTACCTCATCGACAGAACGGTTAAACGTAGGTAGGTGGATATATGAAGATTGGCATAGTGGACACTTACTTTAAGCAATTTAAAATTTATTGAAACATTTAGTATGGTAGGTTTAATTTTTCAATCAAACTAATTGCATTCGTGACTGTACCAACTTTTAAGGACAATTATGCTAATAATTTTAGAAGGTTGGTAAAATGTATTGCGTGGCCGCTTTTTTATAACATTCTAGATTTGGTCGGGTTACCATTCATAAATATGTTTTTTCGATTATCTCGTTAATTAATTAGTGTACAAGTCTGAAATTTCACAGGTATATAATTGGACTATATATCTAATTATTGATATAAGATTCAGTTACCACAACTACAGATAACTCGGTTAATCGGTCTTCAAATAACTCAGCTGCGCGCAGTGGCCGGAACAAATTGAACTTTCATCATAACTTTTTAATTACCTATAGGATATTAATGAAACTGCAGTACCATTTATAAGCAGTAATTACCTATATAATAACGTTTAAAGTTAGTCGTTGGACCACTTATTGGCAGTGCTAGGACCTATTAAAGCATATTTCTATTTACTAAAATAACTTCAAAACGGTGCATTATTGTGGATTTTTTTATTGCGTAACAAATTATACCTAATTAGCCAGATGGCATGTACAAAAATTATAATCATCCGTTTAGTCAATTTCGAGATGCAGCAATCGTGCAAACGTTACTGCAGCAGGATTTTAAATATCTTCGCAACCATAGCAAATACAAATATAAAATAAGTGGTACCATTTATTTCAAATTGATATCTAATTATTTAGATAACATTTATTTCAACATACTCGTTAGAAAACAAAAGATCTGGCTGCGGTAACGTTATTCCAGCCGGAACTGTTTTTATCAAATAATTTAAAAACTATCAGCTTACCAAATTTAAAAATCTGCTTACCAATTACAGAAGCTGTATATCTAATTATCTATTGCACTTAGATGACGATTTTCGACATCATCTGGCTGGAGTAATGCACTCGGTGAATGAAATAGAAAGAAACATGGCATCGCCCGGCTTCGCAGTATTGCAAGGCGACTGCATAAATACTGGTTTCGGGTGCGGTAATAAATACGAAAAATTTAACTTTTTTATCTCGGTATTTACTGAATACTCATAGATAGACCTAATTCAACACTGTCATATTATACTACTAATTTCAGCTTACGTTAAGGACGAAGTCAATACTGTATCCATTGCATTTTTAACATAAAACAAGAACAATATTTTGTACGATTTATTGCGATAACACAGTCTTACATAACAAATCAGTGATGACAACAAATGCGACACTAATGGTAACTTTAAATTGTTATAGCCCCAAAATCACAATTTTGACTAAGCTTGCATGTCAACAAATAAATAAACAAGGATGATTGGAACACGCATTATTTTACGTACCTACAAATTCAACAAGTTTGTAACCATTCCAAATAAAAATACTTAAAATAACTCTTCTCATTTAATATAAAGTTTTTTTAGTAACTCACTACAAATAAAATAATGCGTCTCGAAACAATTATATCCCGAAATAAATTACATTAAATTATAATGCAATTTTTAATATAAAAACAATTGCACAAGGTTTAAATGAAGTAGGTGGTTGACAAAACGTCTGTAAGAACACATTTCAAAATGTTACTTGGTCCTACAGAACTGAAACTAAACAAAATGCTCTCAGCACCAGTAGCAAAACACTCAACATGTCTAACTAAAATTAAATAATATTTATACACATTTACAAAAAATGTAAGTAGGCCTGTAGGTCGAGCTAGTCGCAAAACATGTTTTTCTCTTTTATCGTACCACACTATAGTGGATATCTAGCAGCTTAATTATCTTACATGGCAAGCAATAGTGCTACAGTAGCCAATTTGGAATCGATAAGCATTGAAGTAAGGCCAAATTCATATTAACTACTGCTGTAATAGATAAGTATAGATGTATTTAAGAATACCTCATTCATTAACAATATTGAGTGTAAACAAAACAATGCACATCTACCAAACTTCTAATAGAAAAAATGCATACGTGTTGAAAATCATTGTGGCTCTTGAATGTTTCTAGTTAATATAATAAAAATTACTAGCATTCATGTATAGTGTACATGTATTTGACCGATTACAATAAACTTTTAGGTGTGAGTCCATCACTGGCAACAAGCAACTGCTGACAGTATCTTCAAATAAATTCAAATTTATAGTTCTCGCCCAACTTCTTGGCCGCCCTGAAGTTGGCTTTCCGAGGCGCAAGGTTCGGATGGGTGCTGTTTTTGTATGAGATTTACTACTGCATAGCCATTGTAGCAAACTTCAGGGATCTTCTTCTACATTTTTATTGCTGCTGCTTGTCACCTGTGACGGACTCACACCTTTAACAAAACTACAGTTCAACTATCAATGCTTTTGCAATTAATACATAAAACTATTGCATTATAATGTTTATTGACCAAAAAATTACCAAATCATCTTTCAGTCAGCTTTCCATAAATATAACCAATTTTATTAGTAAACTATTAAAAGAATAAAGCACACTGAAACTTTTGAACTACATTATTTCAACTTTCCGTTCTGTACACTATATAATTTATAAAGTAATTGAAAATAAATAATGCTAGATGAAACATTACTGTAGATTTCGTTGTAGTTTTCAGTCTTGTGTCATTTGGTCCTGCAAATAATTTACTATTGATAATAACAAAATAGAAATAAACTCGGCGGCAGGTTATGTTTAATGTATAAAATAAGCTTAGAATGGTAAAGTGACAGGACAAGTACCGGGTGGTGGTTCGTGGTTCAGTGGTAGGCCTGCAGGTGTGCGGTGGTGGAGGCCAGGTCGCGGCGCAGCCAGGCCGCGTTGAGGCGCACGGTCTCCAGCGCCTGCTGCACGGAGCGCTCCGTGCCCGGCGACTGGTGCGTGCGGAAGAACTGCTCGATCTCTTGCGCACTGGTTTCCGACGCGAAGTTCTCAGTTGTTGATTTTACCAGTCGGGCAAGTAAGAAGCCACCCTGTAATTAACATAATAATCGCATGAGTCGTAGTAAGCCACTATTTCAACCAGCAGATACAGACAACCACGCCATAATTTACTTAAGGTTGGTACATTGTTGTCGTAATGATAACATACCTGATAACGATCCATGAATTGTTGCCAGTGATCCTTGAAGAACTGCCACGCCAGATCACGACCATTTTTACTGACTGCTACCGAAACAATTACGAAGACGGTGTCTTGGGACCTCACTTCATCCTGTAAAAGTAATGAAGATGGCTCAGGATTTTTATTTATTATATCACACTCGGATCAGTCTAGTATTACTACTATATACTATTACATTATTTCTACTACCATAAAATTATGAATAATTTATCGATCACTGGAGTGACGACCATGCTTGTATACGTAATGTATTTCCACTTTCACTGTTGTATGTTTGTTGCGTCCGGACACAAAGTATTTCTTGCTGCATGTCATTGTGCTATCAGCCGGTCACGTACCTGACAGCGGTACAGCGGTCATTAAAATTCTTACCGAGATAGCGAACTCCAGCACTTTGTTGAGCAGCGCGGGGTCGTTGACGGCGCCGAGCGCGCGGCTGATGCGGTCCTTCTCCTCGTGCAGGTCGGCGGCGCGGTACAGGCGCAGGAAGCGCTGGAAGGTGTCCTGGTCGGCGTCCGCCAGCACCGCGCGGTAGCACGCCGAGCGCAGGTCGGCCGGCAGCGTGCACGCGCCCGACAGGTGCTTCTCGAAACTGCAGCACATCATTATGTTAATAGTATTACGAAACTGCGTGGTAAAAAGAAACTCTTATTTGTTATCTCATTTAGAAGAAATATTTACCGGCTCTTTGCTTCTTTAATAGTATCTGGGTCTTCAAAGCTGATCATTTTGTTGAGCACCAAACTCCTGAGCAATGTGTCGAGATGGCTCTCTTTTTCTTCAGCGTCCCATCCCAAACGTCGAGAGATGTTCGAAAACAGCTTGCGGCCATAGTTTTTCAAGGGCTTGTCAAGAGGTGTATGCGAGAATAAGGCACTCAGTTTCGACATGCAATTAGAGATTGAAGACCATACTGTGAAGTTTGTTTCATTTGTGAAGGCTTCAATAAGTTTCAAAGACTGAAAAAAAAAAATTTTTTTTTTAAATGTCTTTATCACCAAAAAGCTGAAAGTAACAATTTAAAAATGCATATGAGCCAGAAACATACCTCAGCGGTTTGCGTGTGTCCGGCCTGCACCAACGCGAAGCAGTCGTCGAGAAGACCGAGCCGATCGAGTGGCGGCAGGGAGCCGTCGCGGATGGCTACCACCAACTGCGCCAGCATCGACGCGGGGTAGCGAGTGCGGTAGTATCCAACCTGAAGGGAAATTAAATACTCTTTACTGCCTCTATTAGCACCTTTTCAACTTCAATTACTACCATTGCATAAGTTATTTTGTCTATAATAACAACTATATTGACGTCATTAAATATGCATCTTTTATTTGTTCTGTTAAATATGCAATAAAACATAAATCAGCATTTTAAACTTACCGTGCCTGGGTTGAGTTTGATCCAGGAGTCCTCAGAAACGTCTTTTAACACAACATCCTGGGTTCTCTTTTCCAACACAGTAGATAAAGCTACCTGAAATACAAACAACCCAATTAAATACATAATATTAATGAGCTCACATACATAGAGCTAAGAGCTGTTACAAAGATCTATTAGGACATTTAGGACTACAGATAAAAGGATGTTTCATAAAGTTTATGTGAAAAAGGACAGTTGATATAATGTGCATTTATTTGATTAATATATTATTATTTTCAATTATTAATATTTTATTCTTTTTTTATCTATTGCTGTCCTACTGCGGGCCAATGTCATCCTTAGTCCTTCCAGTAATTTTTCTACCACACCGTATCAAACAAGCCCTCATGGTACACAGGTGTGGTACTTTCTTTCCAAATCTTTACTAAAAATCAGGTTAAGATGATACTAACATTATATGGATGTATGGTCTGAAATAAAGAATTATAATTATTAATCATAGCAGATCAAGGAACTTCCAACTTATTTCGGTAATTTGTCTATTATCCAAAGCAGGAATTTTAGACATTTCTGTGATTCTCCAATTGGATTGGGTGGGTCATTGGGTTGGGTTGGGCTACAGAGATGATGGCCATAGGGCAAGTCTCCAAGCAATGGGTGTTGGGCGGCGACGGCCCAGAAAATGATGACGAGATGACCTGGACGCGGAAGAAAAGAAAAGTAACTTTATTTTTGGAATTTGGTGTCATTGGTAGGTACGAATTTTTTGTACTATTCACACCGACTTCCAAAAGTAAAGTTATTTTTCAGTTTATAGTTTTCTTATTTGAAAGTTGGTAGTATTTTTTGTAAAAAAGGTTTCCATTTTTCACTTTTTAGTTGTACCTACCTAATAGGCAAGTAGTTAAGTAAGGTACCTATAATGCTAGAATAGATTACCTGAATATCATGAAACTGACTATAACTGATGAAATGAAAGTGTTCCAAGGTGAACTGCGTACCCCTTTAGAGCGCACTGGCGTGATGTTATGTTATAAAATAGTATAAACAATAAACTGACATGCGATTACTGCAATCCCAAGAGATTTGCCGTTTTTTATTGAAGAGTTCTGTTGTTTATCTCCAAAGTTTTTCATCAAATCTTCGCCATATTAAAATGGGACCAATTTTGGAACATATTCTTTCAAACACACAGTCCTTAATTGACGGCGATATCGGTGAACATACACAAAAAAACAAACATAATGTTGAACATAAAACCTCCTCCTTTTTGGTAAGTTGGTTAAAAAAAGATACAATATGAACCTACCTTTGAAGGATGTTCCTGCGTTGAGATTGTGATAGGCACCATCCACAGTGGGTCTCCGCCTTGACTACCATCTGCACAGAATTTCTGCTGTGTCAGCTTTAGAAGTCTGTCCGGGCCTTGCTGTTCTGAGCTCACCTAAAATAATATAGAATTTAGAATATTTTGAAATGATATTTCAATGAAGAAATATTTATTCAAATAGGTGTAGAGATTCTAGAGATTATTTTTCCTTTTTTTCATGGACTCTTTCACTATCATTACATAATTAAAAAAACAAATAGATATATAATAATAAAATATTTTTAGTATGTAACCACTTAAAAATAATAAGTAAATACAATTGAACAATTGAATCCAATCAACCACAAATCACACTGCAGTGATAGCATTTTGATTACATGTGTCTCAAATTACAACACCAACCTCAACAACAGGGAATCCCATCTGTTTAGTCCATGTGGACATCACAGCTCCAACAGGCTTATTAGAGGCTTCCTCCAGGGCAGCCCATAGATCCTCAGTGAAGGTGTTCTTGTACTGGACATAAAAACAGTAGAATTAAGTATCTTAATTAATGATGTACCTACATAGAGTATATGTGCATAAACAATATATCAAGGTCACAATAAATTATTGATTTATGTAAGTACATATTTAGTGTAATAATTACAATATGAAACAGTACACAATGTTTTTATCACAATTACCAACTATAAGATTTTAATACAAGACAGATCATTTGTTCAAATAATATCTAGATTGGTTAAATTGTTTAAATAGGGTGGATGACTAAAAATATTTTTGTCCAGTAGGTAGATTTATAAAACTATTGTTTTTTTATCACTATCTGAAAATTGTGGTAATACAGTCCATTGACCGCAGTCCGCGCGATGTCATCCTTGTTTATGAAATCAAAACAATAAAAGATAGCTTAATCTGTATTTACATGCTTATTTTTACCTGATGTCTAGTGAGATAAATGTTCATGCCTTTACGGAAATCATCATCACCAATGTATTTATGGAGCATGCGGATAACAGATGCACCTTTGTTGTAAGATATATCATCAAAAATTTCATCAATTTCTGATGGGTGTCCAACAGGAACTTCTATGGGATGTGAATTCTTCAAACAATCCAATTCTAATGCTCTGAAATATCAAGACTCATGTAGGTTAATCATACATACATAACAAATGAGCACTGAAGTGATGTGGCTGATTAAACTTATTCTATTGTTCTCTTGTGTTTACAAGGTGAATGACTTCACAGTTTACATAGCTGGCAACAATCCAAAGAACTTAAGATAAAGATTCTAACAAAGAAAAAAATGGTAAATAATACCTTAAAGTAATTGTAGGGAAAGTTGTAGCTGTTAGGACTTCAGATAAAAAATATATTAAAACTATGCAAGCATTGTATTAATTATGTACATATGATAATATAAAGTATTATTGTATGATAGGGTAGTGCTTCTAACAACATTCCTTGGTAAATTATGCATCATACATACCTGATATAATTTTCAGTGACAAACTGAGTCCAGATATCATACTCTGGGAAAAGATGGTTGACACAAAGGAACTCCACAAAAGAGGCATAGCCTTCATTTAGCCAAAGATGTGTCCACCATTCCATAGTGACCAGGTTTCCAAACCACTGGTGAGCTAGTTCATGGCCTACCACCAGAGCTATCCACTGCCTCCTGACAGCTGAGGTGTGTTCCTCATCCACCAGCAAGCAAGTCTCTCTATATGTGACTAAACCCCAGTTCTCCATGGCACCCGCAGAGAAGTCTGCTATGGCAATCAAGTCAATCTTAGGCAGAGGGTAGGCTATATCAAAATACTCCTTATAATAGGGAAGGACCCGTGCTGCCACCTCCAGAGCAAACATTCCTTGCTTGCTCTTTCCCACAGGTGTGTAAACTCTTACTAGAACACCATCACGGGACTTCTTTTCCACATAATCATATTCACCCACAACAAAGGCTACCAGATAAGTAGACATTATAGGAGTAGTATCATAATGAATCCTCTTCTTTTCACCATTAAGTTTCTCTTCCTTGACAGGCATATTAGACAAAGCTACTCGGTCAGCTGGTACCTCAAGAGTTATATCAAATGTGGCTTTGATGGCTGGCTCATCCCAGCAGGGGAAGCAGCGCCGAGCGTCTGTCGCCTCGAACTGCGTGACTGCAGCGTAGCGCTCCTCGCCAGCAGGCGTCAGGTACTTGCTGCGGTAAAGACCCTTCATCTTATCGTTGATCTCGCCTTTGAACTCGCAATGCAACGTCGCATCGCCTTCCTCGAGTGGCTTATCAAACACAATGGTTGCAGTTTCATCTGCTGCGTTAATCCGGACTTCAGACGGCTTGATGGAGTCCGTACCTCCATCCTCGTACTGCAACTTGACATTTTTCAGCTCCAAATCCAAACAATTTAGCACTATTTCACTCGTTGAACTCAATATCTAAAATGCAATAGGAACGATGAGATTAGCGAGACACATGGAAACTTAATTTTTTGCATCGTCAATGATGAAATTTCCACTTACCGATACTTTCACTGCTGTTTTTCCAATGAATGTGAATTCATGCAGATTCGGCACCAATTCCAAATCATAATGTTTGGGCACCACAAATCGAGGAAGACGCTGAAATTGTTTGTTTTCGGGCATTGTCACTTTTTCTTTCACGATCGTGAATGTGGGACGCGCTGTACAGAAATACCGTAATGACCGAGTGACAGAGTGAACTCGCGCTTCAACGGCGCTGCTGATACGAACCCCCCTCAGGCGTCTCAACCCCCGCTCCGAATAACGGTATTCGCTACGTAAGAACTTACAATGGCGTCCGAAATATCGTGAACAATTTTCAGTTGGTACAACAAATGAATTACGTATGATGCGTAGTAGTTGCAGCGTCATGGAAAACAGTTAGCTTTGAATAAGTGAAAGTTATTTAGAGGAGGCGTTTTTGTCCATGCAACAAACAAATTTGAATCCGAATCTGTATTTGAGGTTATACAAATGTCAATTTTTGAATTGTATTGCCACTTAAAAAAACCCTGACTATTGATATTTTTTCTTCAAACCCATACGTGTGGGGTATCTATGAACAGGTCTTCAAAAATGATATTGAGGTTTCTAAAATCATTTTTCTAAACTGAATAGTTTGCGCGAGAGACACTTCCAAAGTGGTAAAATGTGCCCCCCCCCCCCTGTAACTTCTAAAATAAGAGAATGATAAAACTAAAAAAAATACATTATGTACACTAAATAAAAAACTAAAAAAAACTTATTATACCATGTAAACTTCCAACGAAAATTGGTTTGAACGAGATCTAGTAAGTAGTATTTTTTTAATACGTCATAAATCTTTAACCGCAATTTACCAAGTACGGAACCTTTCGTGCGCGAGTCCGACTCGCACTTGGCCAGTTTTTTCTAGATTACGATTTGTGCCAAGTTTCAAGAATTGTAAAGTTCTGTGAACTCGTGTTTTGTGGATCTTGACGATCACCATATGTGACAAGAATAAATCAGTATATATTTAATGTAGTGTTGTTTTATTTATATTAAAAATACGTAAGACAATTAGAATATATCTGTAATTGACATATAATTTTCTAACAGTGAAATGCATCCATGGTAACCAAACCATAGAGTTAGTTCACCATACTTCACATCCTCGGAAGTTTTAAGAATTTAAAGATAAATTCTTCAGTCCCATTCTGAAACTTAAATCTGATAGTCTGGGCCCGAACAGAGGCTTCGTAAGCATGTCAGCTAATTGAATCTCGGACGGAACTTGATTGACATCAAAATCTCCATTGGCGACACATTCCCGAACGAAGAAGTGTTTCAGTTTAATATGCTTCGTACGCTTATGGTATTCGTACCTTGGGTTGTGTGCGAGATAAACGGCTGACTTATTGTCTAAGTTCAAAACAGGTTTCTCTATTTTGGTCAGATCATTAAATAACCGATTCAGCCATAAAATTTCCTGAGCAGATTCACTCGCTGCTATTACCTCTGCTTCAGTTGAAGATATCGACACTGTTGGTTGTATCTGGCTTCTCCAGCTTATAGCGCCACCAGAGAATATGCACACTATACCGGATGTTGATCTTCCAGTTGTCTGGTCTCCTCCATGATCTGCGTCGCTGTAGCAGACCAAGTGTGATGGTGAGTTCTTCGAGAAGGTCAGGCCCTTGTCTAACGTCCCTTTTAAATAGCGGAAGATGCGCTTGACAAGCATGACGTCCTCCTTAGTAGGTGCTGCTAGGTTTCTGGATGCGACTCCAACAGCGTATGTGATGTCAGGTCTCGTACCTACTGATAGGTAAGCTAAAGCACCCACAGCTTGTCTATAAGGGAAGTTCGTCTTGATACTTACATTTACTGCCGTTTCATTTTCTTTAATGATGGGTGTCGGTGCTGGCTTGCACTTGAACATTCCGTATTTTTCCAGGACTTTCTTTGTGTATGCCTTTTGGCACAAGGATATGGAACTATCCTTTCGCACGTTTATTTCGATTCCAAGGAAGTACGACGCAGGTTTGGTAGTAATTTTGAATCTTCCTCTAAGTTCATTCAAAAACTCTTCGCCTGCTGTGGTCGAGTTGTGCGCTACAAGCCCATCGTCTACGTAGAGAGCTACAATGACTTTTGATCGGTCTTTCGTTCGGACAAATAAGCACGGATCTGCGTCGCTCTGTTTAAATTCAGATTTTAACAGGAATTCTGCGATGCATGTGTTCCAGCAGCGTGGTGCCTGCTTTAGGCCATACAGACTGCGTTTTAGTTTACAAACCCGTTTCGTCCCATCTCGATAGCCCTCGGGCTGTTTCATGTAGATCTCTTCCTTTACTTCGCCGTTAAGGAAGGCGGTGGTAACGTCGAACTGAGTCAGTTTTAGATTTTCGCGAACAGCCACTGCTAGTAGCGACCGCACAGTGCTCAGTCGAACCACTGGACTGAACGTCCTGTCATAGTCCACTCCTGGTATCTGGGAATAACCCTTAATGACCATTCTGGCCTTGTACCTTTCGACGGTACCATCAGGGTTCATTTTTATTTTGTACACCCACTTGCTAGGTAGGGCTTTGCGTCCTGTAGGTAGATCGACTAGGTCCCAGGTGTGATTGTCCTTTAATGACGTCATCTCGTTTTTCATGGCGTTCTGCCACTTGTGTTTATCAGGAGATTCCATCGCTTCTTTGTAAGTGTCAGGTTCTATGGGCTTGTGCAGGTTTTCAATCTCTTCAGCAGCTGCCATGATAAAGTCATCATATCTCTTAGGAGCTGAGATTGTTGACCTGTCTCTCAAAGATCTTGATATGGTTTCCTCAGCATCAATATTGACAGGTTCATCATCATCGACAAGGTTGGAACTGGAAAGGGACTCGTAATCGCTTTCGTTGTTTACGTGTTCCAGTTGTTCCGCTAGTTCAACATCTTCAGTGCTGTTGACTAAATTTTGTTGCAACGTAGTGTCGAGATTTTCATTGTTAGTTTCGCTAATGCTGTCAAGTGGGGAGCCGTCTCCATCTTCAATATCGTCAAAGTGTATTGATACTTGCTTACGTTCTGGTTTAGACGATTTCAAAGGTTTTGGAGGTTCATCGTTGAAGAGATCGGTGATATTATGTTTGTTTGTTTTGTCGTAAAACATGGATTTCATCACGCGGATATCTTTTGATGTGACCACTTTATTTTTGGAAGGTAGTAGAATTTTGAACGCTTTCGAGGTTTCAGAGTATCCAATAAACATGCCAGGAATTGCTTTTGGTGCGAATTTATGACCAGTAGTGCCCTTGATAAGAACAAACGTTTTGGAGCCAAATATATAAAGGTGATTAATGCACGGCTTTCTTCCAACCCATGCTTCAAATGGTGTTTTGTTCTGGATGGCACTGTTCAGACTCCTGTTAGAAAGGTAGTTTGCAGTCATGACAGCTTCGCCCCAGCATTTTAAAGGTGCTTTCGCATCGATGAGTAAGGCTCTTGCTTTCTCGATCAGAGTGCGGTTTTTCCTTTCAGCTACTCCGTTTTGGTGCGAGGTGTAAGGCGCACTAAGCCTTCGTTGTATCCCGCAGCCTTTCAGGTAAGCGTCGAATTCCTTGTTAACATATTCGGTGCCATTATCCGATTGTACGGCTTTTATTTTCTTCCCTGTGTGAGTTTCTGCCATCTGTTTGAACTCTTTGAATTTCTCTAAGACTTCGCTCTTGTTTTTCATCATATACACGCGACTGTAGCGACTGTAGTCATCAATAAAGGTGACGAAGTATTTGTTTCCGCTTAATGTGGGCGTTCGGATGGGTCCACAGACGTCGGTGTGAACGATTTCTATGAGTTCAGATGTACGTTGTGTAGTTTTCTCACGGGGAGCTGGTACACGGTGCATTTTAGCTAGAATGCAGGTTTCACATTCCGGTAATGTTTCCGATGCATTGAAGTTCAAACCGAGAAGAGTTTGGTTTCTGAGTGCATGTTTTAAATCGTTGGCGTTCATGTGCCCAAGTTTTCTGTGCCAGTCATAGATGTCCTTGTTTGCCGAGTCCGTTTTCTTTGAGGATGTCGGAGCTACGTCATCTTTTTCATTGGCCAGGTTGTTGCACTCATGCTTGTTTGGTTTGATGTGGTAGAGACCATCTTCTTCTTTGTGAGCAGTGAGAGTTATTCCAGCTTTTGGGTTGCTGACTGTCGCTTTGTTCTTTGTGAAGAGGACAGAACAGCCGGCATCTGTTATCTTGCTAACTGACAGTAGGTTAGTGCACAGACTAGGTACGTACAGTGTGTCCTTCAGGTGAGTGAGAGCTTCACCGTCTCCATTTTTAGAAATGAAAGAGACTGTACCTTTACCTTCAATCTCTGCAGTGCAATCTTCAGTGGCAAAGTTAAGTTTTCTGGATGTTTTCTCGATGTTTTTAAATAGATCTCGTCGAAAAGTCATATGTGATGTGCAGCCGCTGTCCAGGATCCAAATATTGTTCTCAGGCTTCTTGTTGCGTGTAAGAAGGCACTGTGTAGCATAATTGTTCCGATGAGAGTCAGTGTTTAGTTTCTTAGACCTCTCGTTGTTTTTCTTCCAGCAGTTTGTACATACTTTGTGATTCTTTCGTTTGAAAATGTTACCTCTGCGTTTGCAAATTCGGCAGGACGCGTATAATGCTTCTTCTTCATGTGAGGATTCAGGTTCGTTGGTATTGGTAATGTTTTGATTGTGACGTGCTTCAAATTCTTCTAATATTTTGGTTTTAAGCTCTTCTGGCTTTGGAAGACTGTCGCGCGATTCAATAGCAACTCTGAAATTTTCATAATCGGGAGAGAGACTGTATAACATCATGATAGTTAACAAATCGTCGTTGATAATAACGTCCATGTCGGCCAGTTTGTCCACTGTATCCATAAACTTGTTCAGGTGACTGCGTACGTCTTGTCCTTCTAGTTTCGTAAGGATCAAATGTTTCAGTAGAGACGCCTTTCGTGCAGGTCCCTTACTGGCATAGGTATTTTTCAGTTTGTCCCAAACATCTTTGGCAGTGCCGCAGTTTTTAATTTGTTTAAGCTCAGATGGAGCGATAATAAGGATCAGTTCAGATTTAGCTAATCTGTCCTTATCTACGTCGTCGACGGTTGCGTTCAAAGACAAGGGTGTCTCAACGTATTTCCAAAGTTTTTGTCTCACTAGGACGGCTTCTGCTTGTATCACCCATGTATCATAGTTGTCTTTCGTGAGCGCGTCAATTTTTGCACTCGACATTTTGTATGGGTATACTTACATTTGGTATTCTTGCAACATCAAAGCTCTGCTACCATGTAAAGTTTTGTGAACTCGTGTTTTGTGGATCTTGACGATCACCATATGTGACAAGAATAAATCAGTATATATTTAATGTAGTGTTGTTTTATTTATATTAAAAATACGTAAGACAATTAGAATATATCTGTAATTGACATATAATTTTCTAACAGTGAAATGCATCCATGGTAACCAAACCATAGAGTTAGTTCACCATACTTCACAAGAATATTAACTAAAGGAATTATATAATCAGTTTCAAGTATGGGAACCCCCAAAATTTCTAGTTTTTTTCTATTTTTGTGTGAAAATCTTATTGCGGTTCACAGAATACATCTACTTACCAAGTTACAACAGCATAGTTCATGTAGTTTCGGAAAAAAGTGGCTGTGTCATACGGACGGACAGACAGACAGACATGACGAATCTATAAGTGTTCCGTTTTTGCCATTTGGCTACGGAACCCTAAAATTTATAAAGTTTGTCATTATAAGTTTTTCGAAACTACCCCCAAAAAACGATTTAGGGGGTGTTAAAGTTTGTATGGAAGAATCTTATTTCTTGCGTTATTAAACTTGAAACTTGACATAACTAGCAAGTAATAAAGGTTGTAATTTTTCGTTTTTCGTAACTACCCCCAAAATAGGATTCAGCGGGTGATAACGATTTTTTGAAGAATCGTCTTGGGTTAATAAACTCGAAACTTGACATAACTAAATACCCAAATAAGTAAACAATAAAGGTTGTCATTGTTAGTTTTCGAAACTATCCCCAAAACACGATTTAGCGGGTATTAAAGTTTGATGTAGGGTTCTAGAGGAGCACTAGCAGGAGTTCTTGGAAATTCAACTTTTATAGGGGTGAAAGGTGTAAAATTTGTATTAAATGATAAATTAATTTATTGGGGATAAGTAATTAAAATCAAAATTGAAATAATAAGTATTTTTTTAAACTATCCTCTAAATAGGGTTGGAGGAACACCCCTTGTGTTCAAGTTTTTTATGAGGAATCTTACTGCGCAATCTGACTAACATAAACGGAAATAAAAATAGAAGAAAAGTGTGAATAACATATCATTTGGGTTGTACAACTCGGCTGAAGCTATTATTACTTGCAAATTTTAATTGTTGACTTTCAAAAGTGCCGCTTAATGGCCTAATTGAAATAAATATTTTTGACTTTTGACCCTCAATGGAGTGAAAATGGGTTTGTTAAATTTTTAGGAGAGGATTTTACTTTGTGGCGGTAACCTAAATTTTTAACAAATCTCCAAACAAATAAACCTTAGATATCTTCGATACTCCATTTTTTTTTTGATTTAGTAATAGCTTATTTTTGGTCGTCCTCTCACATAATTAAGAAACTTATTTGTAGGATAAAATACGAAATCACGCGAACGAAGTCGCGGGTGGAGTGCTAGTATATTTATATTGAGATACGGCACTGTGGGACCTTCACACTCATACTGCACTATGCTCACAGAACATTTATTTTATACCCAATCATCTTTTTATACGAGTGGTCTGTGGGTGTCCTACAGCACTCCGCGTTCAATATAATAACGTGCTGAGGGTGCTGCTGCGACTGGCTCTCTTTTGCAGCGCATCAGGAATGATCGTGAGCGTCCGCGTTGACTGTTTTTATGCCAACATGCGAGAGAGGGCGACCTCGATAGCGAGCAGAGTGCGGGGCAGTGCCGTCTTCTTACCTTTGTTGCCAATAGGTTGGACGGGCCTTTCATGCAGCACTGGCAGGCCTTATATCGTCCGTATATCGGGCTTGCGGCAGGTAAAATTAAGCTTTTTTTCTTTCGGGTCTTGGTTCGCAACTTAGAGCATTTAACCTAGTTCGCAATGATGACCGAAGTTGGATAGTACGGTGGACAAAAAATGCAGAAAATTGCCTCTGCCAGCGACTAAAGTCACTGCATGTAGATCTAGCTTTAGAAGTCGGGGAGGGTCTTATCGTCGCAGGTACAAGTGTCGTTTTATGGAACAATGGTATGTAAAGTTGGAGTACCCAAAAAAATATTTTTTCATGTCCAGTTACAATAACATAATGTAAAATTATGCAAAGTGATACGAATTTCAATTCTGGTAGACGATGACCAAGGATAATTTTAATCAAAAACTATTATGCCATAGATTAGAGAGTAATGACATTTGTCAAAGTCAACAAAAAACTGCTAACCTTCCTTTTTTTTCTCTTTGAGTGAAAAAATCAAGGAATAAATGGGAATAAATTTCATCATATAACATTATTAGTTATTGGATGCTCAGCTGCTAAAAGCGAGTAATCGATTTGCGTGGTAAATGCCTGCTTACTAAATCTTAAAACCATACTCTCTTTTCGCTAGGTAGTGCGCGCCGGTGAAATTGTGATCATGGCGAATCCGTCATCAGGCGTTGGTAAGTTTTTGTTTTATTTGATAAAAGGATTTATTTTGTTGCAAGCTATGTATAATTACTATTTGCTTTTCGACTGCTTTAGTATTGCATTATTTTAACATACTCCTTTTTTGTGCAGTGGTTCCTCGAAACTTTCGTCTTCTAGAAGAACTTGAACAAGGCCAAAAGGGAGTGGGCGATGGAACCATATCTTGGGGCCTGGAGAGTGATGATGATATGACCCTGACTCATTGGACTGGCATGATAATTGGCCCCCCTAGGGTAAAATTCAGTTGTTATTATTTAACATAATTCATAAAATTTGTTTTTGTATGTATTGAATTCATTGTAATTGAAAATTCTTTTACAGACGCCTTATGAAAATAGGATGTATTCACTAAAAGTTGAGTGTGGTACCAGATACCCTGATGAACCGCCCACTGCTCGCTTTATTTCTAGAATCAACATGAACTGTGTTAACAGTCAGACTGGACTTGTAAGTACTATACTAAGTTATTCATTTAAATTCATTAAACTTGTTACTCATTATATTCTTTGGTACAGGTGGATAACAGACAAGTTCCAATTCTTGCTAGATGGCAACGGGATTATACTATCAAGACAGTTCTGCAGGAACTGAGACGTCTCATGACATTGAAGGAAAACATGAAGCTGTCACAGCCACCAGAGGGAAGCACTTTCTAGTTTCTCTTCAGAAAACTTTTCTCAATAGACCCAATCTACCTATTTCTCACCTTGAATCCACATTATACTATAATATGTGTTTCACTTGATTTTTTATATAAGCAATGATGATGTGCATCAAAATTAATTTTGACTTCAATTTAAGTAATACTATGCTAGTGTGTATCTTAGATTTGTATAATTGCATTTATTGTGCTCGGAGTCAGTCTTGTGCAAGATTACTTTGTTTCAACAATTGTAGATTGGGTGAATAAGTAAGAATTCATTTTACATAGCTCTTCAATTACCCATATAGAGGGTAACACCCATTTATTTATCATATTACCTAAATTATTGTGGCCTTTAAAAAAGTTAAACTTGCTTTTGTATTATTAAGGCTAGTTTTACTCTTGTCTTGGTTTAGGTAAGCGGTCTTATGCCCAAGCTATAACAACTAATCATTTTATTCTGACCTCGTGTGAAACATTATCTGCATTTGTGTTGTTTATATTTCTGGGCATAATGTATTTTTAATCCTGTATCATTTTTTTTAATTTCTATGTAATTAGTCATAACTGATTTCATGTGACAGAAAATTGCTTAATTTTTTAATAGTTTAACTTGATCAAGTGTAAAATATTGTAGGAAATTTTAATTTCTTAGGAACATAAGATAAAGTACTACTGGTTCATTTCCAAGCTTTGCATCAGGTTAAATGTTTCTCTCAAACACGTAACTAATGCATGTAATGCAATCTCTTAATGGCTACAACCTATCAAGTAGCTTGTCAATTTGGGAACTACATAATTATTACATTAGTTGCCATGCATCTGGTATGCATGAATTTAATGTTACAAACCAAATGCTAAGTCAGATTGTTTCATAGCATTAAATATTTTTACCAATGTATAACTAGCAAAAATAAATAAATCAAATAACACTGTCTCAAATTGTCTTTTTTACCACTTTGGTAACACTGTACAGGATATTAAATTACTTATACCCAAAGTGGATTAGATAGAGGAGCTTGTGGCTAAATAATAACAGCCGCACGGGTCGATCTTCAAGGTTAAGCAACGCTTGACGAGGTCGGTCCGTGGATGGGTGACCATTTTCAAGATACCGAGTTTCCTCCGTGCCTCGGAAAAGCACGTTAAGCCGTTGGTTCCGGCTGACATTTGAAGATCTTTGACAGTTGTTACGAGTAGTCAAAAGCTTGAGATCTGACACAAGTCTAGCCCAAGGGCAGGCAAAGGCAGTCGCTCCATGTAAAATACTGGTACTCAGCTAAATCCGGTTTGACTGGAAGCCGACCCCAACATAGTTGGGAAAAGGCTAGGCAGATGATGAAACCCAAAGTGGAGAGAGAGGCTGCGGCTCTTGGTAGCTCTGGATCAGAGCTATTGGAAGTGCCATGTGGCATAAGTAATTATTTGGAAGTCAGAGAATGGCACTTTAATGACACCAAACATTCATGCATACAACCAGGGCCATTTAATTTTAAGTAGTCTCCTTAAACAAAACCTAATACTAAAAAAGAAAGTGATTGCGACACATACGTGATATCAAGGCCGCCTTGCTTGAGAAATCATTGGTTCCGCCTCGATAAGGATGGTGTCCGAGATATAACTATCCTATTTTTTTCTCAGGGCCTCGAAACATAAATAAATCTATAATATAAATGAATATATAATATATCTATATCTCTACATAAATCAATAATCTCAATCGGTTCAGCGGTTAAGATAACATACAGAGTTACTTTTGCTTCTATAATATTAGTACCTATGGATGGCGGCACATTGGAGGTACAAAAATATTCAATCGTTCATGAGAATATTTTATATCAAGAAAGTATCATTAGCAGTGATGGCCCAGTGGTAACGGCCCCGACTTACTTGTCATAGGTCGTGGGTTCGAACCCAGGCAGCTGTTTTACTTAGTGTAAATTATTTTATCACTACTGCTCTAAAAACTGTGATGGAAAACATCCTGAGGAAATCGGCATATCCTAGAACTATAAATTCGAAGAAATGTGACATTCATCAACCTGCACTGGGCCTGCGTGGTAGATTTAAGTCTAATTCCCTCTTACAGAGGTATGTGTCGCAGCATTTTGAACAAAGCAGATGTACGGCACGTAAGTCGGGGCTTTTATCACTAGGCCACCACTGCCCATCTCTCCATATTTTATGGTAGTCGGCTCAGAATGAGGCGGTGAGCTAAAATTGTCTAGCTCGCTCTTTCAGCATTACCTTGTCCTCTCTATCTTTAAGGTGCAAGAATGCTGACAAGAATATCCTGTAGTAGGTATAATATTCGACAGAAAATGTAACTAATAAAGAGCTGAGGCGGCGGGATAAATTGTCTAGCTCGATTCGCTCGTTCTTTCAGCATTACTAATTGTCCTTTACCTTTTAGGTGTAGGCATGTTGACAAAGAATATTAGTAGTCGAATGAAAATGTAATAGGAGAGCTGAGGCGGTGAGCTAACATTTTTGAGTTTGCTCTTGCTACCGAAGTTGTCTTCCCTAAAGTTTTAGAACTTATCAGCTTATCTCAAAAAATCCTGTTTTTGTACCGATGGTTAAAGTCTGAGCTATATCTCAGAAAGGACGAATTTTAGAGCTCGCTCGTGTGCAGGAACGTAGGCATCAGTCTCATAAAAAAAAACCGGCCATGTGCGAGCCGGACTAGCGCACGAAGGGTTCCGTACCGTTATCGCAAAAAAAACACGTTTGTTGCCTTTGTTCTCAAAAGGACAGATTCTCATTACCTATACTTAAATATTTATTTTATTGTTTTTAGTATTTGTTGTTATAGCGGCAGCTGAAATACAATCGTCTATGAAAATTTCAACTGTCTAGCTATCACGGTTCATGATATACACCCTGGTGACAGACAGACAGACGGACCGCGGAGTCTTAGTAATAGGTTCCCGTTTTTACCCTTTGGGTACGGAATCCTAAAAAAGCCTTAAAACTAATCGAAGTTATCAATTCAATCAATGACCCCCAGTGAATGAGAAACTTTTGATCATCAGCGTTACGTCCAGAGCGGAGTAGATTTCTCTCAATAAACAGTTGATTTCCAATAGACCTGAGGCCAGAGCACACCACCAGGGACTGTAGGGCAGGGGCATTTTACCACCGACTAGCGCACACTTAAACAATGTGTCCGGACTTGTAGTAATAAAAACATGATGTCGCAGTCTTTTTAACACATATAATGCCGTACTAACGAGACACAATAGAAAATGTATTGTTTGTCGGGCATCTGGCAGTTAAGGTGTTAACGATAAAATTAAGTGTAGGTATTTTACGGCCTTAGCGGACTGTAGCGCATACCTTGGCGTCCATAGAATTTAGTCTAGTTACTGCCGTTGCTCCTTTTTCCGCCATGGCATCCTTTAGCGCGCGCTACAATGGTGCGAAAGGAAATCCCCTTTGACGCCTTAGGCTCTAGACAGACGGACTGCATTTCAACTGCAAATTTGCAGTTCGGATGCAGTTTGAATGCAGTTGACACATAGTTAGTTCTATTGCAGTCGTGTCAACTGCATTCAAACTGCATCCGAACTGCAAATTTGCAGTAGAAATGCAGTCCGTCTGTCTAGAGCCTTAGGGTCGATCTCTAAACATACGTAGGTATTTAGAGGTAACAAGATATCTAGATCTAGGTGCCGACGTACTGTACTCATTATTTTTTATACTTCAACCGCGTTCGATTCCGTTCCACGTATATAGATGGTGATCTGTCTATCGCCGTGGAAGGGAACCGAAAGCAATCGATTTACAAAAAATAATCCGTATAATCAGATGAAAAACGCTAGTTACGTGGGCACGGTTTCTTTGTATGGGATGAGGCATCTGTATGCTAGATTATATTATCTGTGCCTCTAGATACGTATGAATTTACGTCTCCGGTTACATTATTACCGCAATGGTTACTTCTAAGGAATACCCTACTCCATCGGCGTTATCGGCCCGTGGGCCTTAGGGTCGGTTCATATCTAACGGAATATGCGTCGCGTATTATTCGAATTATTAGAAACCAAAATTGTGACCCGTAGAAATGCCGATAAGATCATTTTGGATAATTTACACAAGATGTTTTATATTATACTCGGAATTTTAATTCGATTCCAGATTTGACATTAGCTACTGTCATTTTGTGAAATAATGATACCACATATAATAGTGTAGTGATGAACACAAAAATCGATAAACAATCAGTGTGTGTGCCATCAGTGTGCCAATTAAAGACTAAATTATTGATTTTTATTTAAATAAATACATAATTATTCATAATAATTATTTATTAATTAGTAATCGCTGCTCTATTTTATAAAAAGTTAATATTTTTGTTTTTATATTAAAAACAAAACTTATAATAAAAGAGCC
Organism: Orthosia gothica; assembly: GCA_949775005.1. Taxonomy (NCBI): domain Eukaryota; kingdom Metazoa; phylum Arthropoda; class Insecta; order Lepidoptera; family Noctuidae; genus Orthosia; species Orthosia gothica. The sequence continues at coordinate 15,086,810 of OX459069.1, read as the reverse complement.
TAGAAATAAATGTTACAGAAAGTGACAGCGATAGCGATGACGGCGACAATTTATAAAATAAATTATTACCATAATACATCTATCTGTTTTATTTGTCATGTTCCTTCATGATCACATTTTTTTATTTATTTCACACACAATTATAAAAGAAAAGTCTCAGATCGTTAATTAATCGTCAAAACTAAATTATCGGTTCAGAAATATTTAATTTCCTGATATACTTAGTTTACGAGGGTAAAATTATAAACGAGAAGAATCGATCCGGAAATATTCCATTTCCATATCGAATAATTTCGCAACGTCACTATTTAGTACTTGTCATAACGTTGCAACACTGAAATTGTCAAATCTGGAATCGAATTAAAATTCCCAGTATAATTAAAACGTATTGTGTAAATTATCCAAAATGATACCAAGTGCGTGTTGTGTAGAACATCTAGTAATGAAAAAAGGATTTTACAAAAAAAAAAAAATGTAATGTTGTTGTAGTTATTATAGGTGGAACTCTGCCCGGCCCTTCGCGAAATACAGGCGTGTTGTAGTAGTCACATCGGATCTTTGTGTCACTGAAGTTGGCTCTGCGAACAACTGCGCAAGAAACAGTTTGTCATCGAGTATATTGCATAGAGTAAGCGAGATAGGACGATGCGACAAACTTAAGCGAGTGAAAGAGACAGTTATACAATGCTACCTTTACCTTCAAAATTGACACAAAAATAGCTACCGCGCAGGGTCTTGCAGCCAACTTCAGCGACACAAAGATCCGCTGTGAGTACTGTACGTTACAATAAATAGGTATGGCATTCGTAGGTACGGTACACTGAATATAAATAAATGTCGTATTCGATTTTACTTTTATACTTTTAATAATATCTCCAAATATTAATCTCGACCATTATTTAAATAACAAGCACCGACACAAAATATACTAGGAAAAACAGTGGTTCACACACGTATCTGATTTTTACCATAATTATACAATTTATATTTAAGTTGGCACCGAACAGCACAAGAATAGGAAATGCATTAACACACGATTTCTTTAATCTTTGGTCTGGGTATAATTATTGCAAAACGAACAGCAAGCACCACTAGTGCCAAATGATCCAACTTTTTAAGTGTAATACACAATCGTTATTTTTACAACGTCAACCTAGTAAAATATTGTATGCGACATTGCTTTTATTTATATTAACTAAAAGTTACTTAATTATGTAATATTTGAGATAGACTATTTATTTACAACAATTTAAATATGTACATAGATTTTTAAATACACAACATTAACTTACTTAAAAAAAATGTAACCATTCTAAAGATGCATACAAACTACAAATCAATAAACAATTTTTATTTTCACGATCTAATTTAACTAACATTTATGAAATGCGTCAAACTTCTTGAAATTCATACCTAAATGAGATAGGCCGAGTTTCTCACCTCTAAATTATCGCAGAATTATTGTGACAATTGCCATCTGCTGTGATTGGTTGAATGAATGAATTTGTCACATTAATTCTGCGATAATTTAGAGGTGAGAAACTCGGCCTCAGCGACGTACCGACGCGACACCTGAATTTCTTGGGTACACAAGTGCGGAAATACCTTCGAAATAGGTCTAACCGATAAGTGCAAGAATGCTTAAACAAAATATACAAGCTGTTTGAAACACTGGACACACTCAAATCTATCTGTGGTTTTCTGAACGATTACAATAATAAATAATTTGCACAGATTGAGCGCTAGCGATTTTGTCTAGCTTTAAGAGTTATACTCTACCTTTTATGTTTATAACAATTATAAACACTCGGTACAAACTTATGTATATTTTACAGACATGTAAATCAATTTTTAATCATTTGCAATGATAGAATTGTTAATGCAGACATATAATAGAGGTAGAAAATATGCTACAAACATGTACATAATTACGAGTCTGATATTATATGGCATCAGTCGCCCGACTTATCATGCATCCTTAGAGATGTTCGTGCCTTTCCTGACGGCGCGAAGATCGACTCCGATAAGCGATTTTTACTAAATAAAATTGCAAGTATGTTCACATGGACGCAATGCGATGCAATTCGACCGATACGCACTTCAATTTTTCTTAGAAAATATGTGCGCGATGTAGCCAATTTAAATTGCATCGCGCCATCAGGAAAGGGCCTTGCACTCCGTACGAAACAATCAATTACTATACAGTCTTCAAGGTTTCCACATTATGTAGCACTTAATCCTTTATAACGAAGCAACAGCTCCAGTACTTTTAACTTATCTAAGACTGCGGCTTGCGACGTTGTCTCGAGAGCGGCTGCTCAACGCTCCAGGGCTCCAGGCCACGTCGAACTACATCTAGTCAAGCGCTACGCTCCAGCTCAAGGGCTAACCACAGCCTTAAAAAGTTCATTACAAAATTCGCTACTATTCTTTATAATAAACTAAATTGTTCATTTTCTAATACGGACGGGTCATTTTGACGCAAAACAAAAACAAACTATAATACGAAAATATACATAATAAGAGAAATAAATTACTGGAAAATCTTAGGAGAATAAGATTAAAACATGTGAAAGAAGAGTTCAAAACGATCAGTGCTCTATTACAAAATATTTAAAAACTGAGAATAACATAGAAAATGTATTAAACTTTCATGAAAATCATGATTGAGCAGTGATGCTGCTACAGATATACAAGCCTGTACATTGCAGTCAATACCAAACTACCCATGTATGTTTGCAAACCCAGCTATATATATACATATATATATTAAGATTTATCGGCAAAAACAATTAAAAGTCCATACAAACATACGCAGTTCTACAACAAACATCGTAGTCCAAGATCCATGATGTTTGTAATGTAGTTAGTAGTGGTACTACAATATATAATTGCCCAGTAAAAAAATATGTTCGATTAAGAAGTTGGTATGTACTTTAAACGTACGCATACCTTAGCACTCAGGCTGTAAGAATAAAAAGAGTACTGTTTTTGCAAACCTTTAGCAACTCGTACCTGTAAATTGGCCGTCGGTCTAACCCCCAGTTTCCCAGCTCAATGAGCAGAATGAATTTTCAAAAGCCAATCACAGCAGATAAGGCGTGCTTCTATTTGTCACATTAATTCTCCGATAATTTAGAGCTGTGAAACTGGGGGTAAACATGCGTTAGTTTAAAGTACTTACTGACATTATTCTATCGCACACTTTTTGTTACTAAGAGAAGAAGTAACGTTCAGTAACGGACTCTGGGATCTTGCTCTATCAACATTGATGTTTGATTTACGATTGCTTTTCAATATTATAGCTTTAGCTACCTAAACGTATCGTGTTCTAAAACAAAACGATCTCGCTTTTCGAAATAACGATTTGCCGTGAGAGTGATATTCATTTTATACATATGATGATAGCAGTTGAAATGAGGTAACCGCACTTGACTAGTGGGTTTTGATATAATGAGAAATACAAAAATAATGTATTAATAAATAATTATTGTGTGATTCAAATTGACGACTTGCGTTGATATTTTCTAATTTGCGTCAATTATCCGGCACTTCCATCCACCATATTTAAGTTAAAAACAATAATGAGGTGTTTCGACTGATCAAACTTTTTAACAGAAAAATTTTAATTCCTGTTTTATCTAACGAATGACAAAGTAGTCGAGATAATGAACGTGTATCAGTCGATAGATTATATACTAGAAGTAAAACAATTTGTCATCCTCCGTCATTGTGTCATGTTGCCATTACCACTCATGAATTTAAATTTCACGATTAAACTGAATCATTAGAAACCCTGTTTACCTGTTAGGATTTTCTATAAAAATACAATGAGTAGAAACATTTTAAATACCAGACAGCGTAAAATCGACAGCGGTCTCGCGCGTTCCGATAATTTTGTATCCTTTTAGCTTTTACTTATTTACTCGATGATAACTCGGACGATAATTCATTTTTTCTGGACGCGATTCAAATTTTGACGCCCACAAGTATCCATCGGCAGTACTTTTAACTAAAAAGCCGGAAATCAAACATCTTCGATCACACGGAGGCGCCGTCGCAGGGACCGTCGGCGTAATAAATAATCTCCAAAACTATCCTTAGCGCGTCTCCCGGCGAGCCGCGAGACGACGTCGGCGGGACTCCAGCACCAGCAGCTCGCGGCTAGCACAGCCCGTGCAGGCGCCGCGCCGACGGGGGCCGCGCCGCCGCCAGCAGGCGCAGCAGCGGCCGCCCGCACAGCGCCACCAGGCCGCCGCCCGCCCAGCGCCCCGCCCCCGCCTCCTCCACCTCGGCGATGCGGTTCAGTGAGCGAGACTCGCGCAGCCGCGACTCCTTGCGCGCCGCGCGCCGCCGCCGCCCGCCCGCCGCGCCCGCCCCGCCGCCGCGCCCGTCGCCCGCCGCGCCGCCCGCGCCCCGCCCCGCGGCCGGAGGGGGCGGCGCGGGCGCGGGCGCGGCGCCGGCCGAGCGCGTGCCGCCCAGCGCGCCCGCGCCGCCGCCGCGCTCCTGGCTGTCGCTGGAGTCGTCGTGCGAGTCCCGCCTGGCGCGCTCCGGTGGCCCATCAGCGTGCTCCGCGGCACGCTTCTTCTTCTCGGAGTCGTCGTCGGACAGATCCGAAGACGAACAGGAGCCGGCGCGGGCGCGTCGCCGGCGGCACTCGAGGCGCTGGCGGCGCGCGGGAGGGGGCGCCGGGGGAGGGGCGCCGCGCGCCGTCATTTCAGCGCTCCCTTCGTCATCCAAGTTCACCTGCGACAAGGTATAATTCGGTCGGTCGTATCTCCCGGCCATCGAGAGAGTCGGCCGGAGCTCGCGACAGGATTCTAACCTTGGTGAGGTTGTCGGCGAGATGCGCGGGGCGGTGCGCGGGCGGCGCGGGGTGAGAGGCGTGCGGGGGGTGCGGGGGGTGCGCGGCCCGCGCGGCGATGTGCAGGCGTCCCTCGGAGCGCGAGCCGCGCCGCGCGTCCACCGCGCGTCCCCCGCCGGCAACGGCCCCCTCCTCGTCATCCTCCTCTTCGCGAACGATACTGCACTTGCGAGAACGCTGTAAACACACCAATTTAATGAAAAAACTAAGCCGAGTAAAAAAAGAAAATAAAAAAAAATCGTTAAAAACATGTCATGACATGACATGTCCTCATAGTTATCAGAGCAAATCTTGCGGTACTCTTTTTTTAAGTCTCCGAAACAATCCTTTAGCCATGTTGTGATTTTGTCTAAGCTGGCATGCAGCTTGATTTGGCGTATCGTCAGAGGCCATAATAGCTGTATTATCGCCAATGTTCCCATTACAACGTCATCAGATATTGGTAAGTCCGCGGTGTACAAGAGATATAGTGGTGGTACCATAACACTACCCTGCGGCACCCCCGATTGTATTTTTTTAAGCTCTGTTGTTGCATCTCCTTTACTGACAAAAGACACTTGTCTTTCAATTAGGTATGATCTGATAAGATTAAAGTAGGTAATGGGTAGTCTTTTTTATTTTATATAGATGTCCATCATGCCAGACTCTGTCGAATGCTTGAGATATGTCAGGAAAGGATGCTGTGCAGTATCCTTTCAATTCAAATGTTTTAGTGATACCTTCAACAAGCCTATGAATCTGTTCAACCGTACTGTGCTTTCGTCTGAATCCAAATTGATGGTCGGGTATTAGTTTAAAGATAATTTAATCAAATTATTGGCAGAGGCAGTTTCGAGTTGGTTGGAGGCCCCATATGATAAAAATAAAAATCATTATTTGTAAATTATAAACGAAAATGATGGTGGTGTAGTACTGACACAACTTTTTTTTTTCATTCTTAAGGCTTATTACGTATGAAACAGCAATAATTTCGCAGAGATTGCGCAGCCATTGCGCGATAATCGCTTTATGTCAAAAAATCAGCTGGCTTATTTTTGCGAAATAATTTTATTTATTTATTTATTATTATTATTTTTATTGAACTTCAATTGTGAATCCGCATTATGTATGAGCGATAGCCCACCATATCAAATTTGCGACAGCGCTGCTAACAATCTGCTAACTAAAATGTGCATATATCGCTTGGTGAGCGCGATCATTTTATATTACGCATGATTTTTAAAGAATTTCACCATCCCATGTCGTGTCAAGAATTTCACCATCCACGTGGGTGTCATAAGAGGCGACTACGGGACACACCAGAGAATGGGCAGCAACGTTCTCTGTGCATTTGTAAAAACCATGCTGTGATCGACAACCCACCTACCAAGCGTGGCGATTACGGCAAAATCCTCTTCTGTGTAATAGCACAAATAAAGAATGGCCCCTAGTGCCCGGCAGCCTGCCTTCCCTCGACTACGGTAGCGGTCGAGATCCGGCTACCGCAACAATCACCGACGACTGGACCTGGCAACGTACAACACGCGCACACTGCGGACCGACGAGAAAATCACCGAAGTCGAAGAGGAATTGAGCAAGTTACGATGGTTTTATATCTGATGGCTGACTACGACACGATAAGAAATAATTTAGCCAAAGTGGACTGGCAGCATGAGTTGAGCGGAGGGTCGTTGGAGGATGCCGATTGGCGTGTCACATTTTTACGCGGTTGTTAATAGATTACATGATTCCTTTATACCAACTAAAAACATTACACCCCGGGCCAAATACCCTCTCTGACATAGAAACCCACTGATTAAGGTGTTATAATAAAAAGCCAAATCACACGCTAAATTTAAAAAATATGGCAATCTCTCAGAATATAAATCATTTGTCATATTGCGACAGCGGGCTAAAGATCTCGAGAAAAATATGTTTGTTGTCTACATCACTAAAATTGAATCGGACATTCGCGACAATCGTCGAGCCCTCTGGAGCTATGTCAAGTCACAGAAACAATGCGAATTGAGTCCTGCGAGTTGGTGTTGCGAAGGGCTCGGTTCGATCACATTGGCCGAATAGGGACCAAACTTACTTCTTACCCAGCAGGTAGTAAAGCGTTTTGGTCCCTGGCTAAGTCGGTCGGTAATTTTTTATGGACATGACTAAAGGGCTGGTTGAGTGCATTTTTAGTCGGGATTGAGGTATGTTTATTTTGTTTTTGTTGTCTAAAATTGAATCTTGTTTGTGTTTCTTCGCAAGTTGTGTAAAAATCTGGATGTTTTCTGACAAATTTACATAATTCTAGGATGTATAAACAGGGAAGCGTGAGTATTTTGTGTTTTCGGAAGTGTGGTTTGCAGCTATTCATTTGATCTATGTTGGTTATTATTCGAATTAACTTTTTTTGTAAAATAAATATGGTTTGTGAATCTGCACTGTTACCCCACAGCATGACCCCATAGCTGAGCCACGCCTGGGCATATGCATAGTAGGTGACAAATGCAGTCTGCAGGTTTGTAGTTTATTTTAATTTCGCGCAAGGCATATGCAAATTTTGACAGTTTGGCTCTTATTTTCTGTATATGGGACTAGCTGTTGCCCGCGACTTCGTCTGCGAAGCATTAGTAATTCGAATAGCTTATTTTTTATATCGCAGCATAATATTGTGGGTTTTCCATACAAACTTCTACCCCTCTTTCCACCCCCTTAAGTAAGATTTCTGGGATACAAACTATGCTATGTCCTGCCCAGCGTCTCAAAATATCTCCGAATCAAATTGCATCTAAATCGGTTCAACGGTTTAAGCGTGAAAAGGTGGACACTTTATCATTTATAATATTAACTCCGCCCGCGACTTCGTTCGTGTGATGGCAACCAAAACTAAGCTGCTATTAAACCTGAGACAAACGGTCCAGTTCGGTAGTTCCAACTCGATGTAGATCGATTTCCAAAAATCCCTCCTAAGCTCCCCAACGTCATAAAAAGAAGCTAGGTGCAGTAAAAGTTATCAATAATCTTTACCACCCCGAAGTCGTATTTTAAGGGAAGTTTCGAAAAACTAATTATTGAAAACCTTTATGCCAAGTTTCATGTTTATTGACCCAAGAAATCAGATTCTTCAAAAAAAAATAACATCCCCTAAATCGTCTTTTGGGGATAGTTTCAAAAAATAATAATAGCAACCTTGATTATTCATTTAGGATGGTATTTATGTCAAATTTATTGTTTATTCACCCAAGAAATCAGATTCTTCAAAAAAATTAACATCCCCTAAGTCGTCTTTTTCGGGTAGTTTCAAAAAATAATAAGAGCAACCTTTATTATTCATTTAGGTTAGTATATTAGTGGCAAGTTTATTGACCCAAGAAACCAGATTTTTCAAAAACACTGTAATACCTCCTAAATCGTCTTTTGGGGGTAGTTCCAAAAAACTAATAATCACAAACTTTATTGTTTATTTAGGATGGTATTTATGCCAAGTTTCAAGTTTATTCACCCAAGAAACCAGATTTTTCAAAAACACTGTAATACCTCCGAAATCGTCTTTTGGGGGTAGTTCCAAAAAACTAATAATCACAAACTTTATTGTTTATTTAGGATGGTATTTATGCCAAGTTTGAAGTTTATTCACCCAAGAAATCAGATTCTTCAAAAAAACTAACATCCCCTAAATCTTCTTTTGGGGGTAGTTTCGAAAAACTAACAATGAAAGTCTTTATTGTTTATTTAGATTAGTATTTATGTCAAGTTTCAAGTTTATTAACTGAAGTAATAAGATTCTTCAAAAAAACTTTAACACCCCTAAATCGTCTTTTGGGGGTAGTTTAAAAAAAAAATAGCGTCCTTTATGATTCATTTAGGTTAGTATTTGTGGCAAGTTTCAAGTTTATTGACCCAAGAAATCAGATTTTCCATACAAATTTCAACAACCCCTAAATTATTATTTGGGGGTAGTTTCGAAAAATTAATAATGTCAATCTTTATCGTTTACTTAGAATACTATTTGTGCTAAGTTTCAAGAATTTTGGTCGAAGGAATTAGATTTTTCATACAAACTTTAAACCCCCTTTTTACCCCCTTAGGGGTGAAATTTCCAAAAATCCTTTCTTAGTGCACACTTACGCCACTTGAGGAACCTTTCTGCCAAATTTCATGCTTCTAGGCTTAGCAGTTTTGGCTGTGCGTTGATTGATCAGTCAGTCAGTCACCTTTCGCTTTTATAGATATAGATTTCCAGTTTAAGTGGGTGTCTATAGACAAACCGAGAAGGGTAAATTCATTTACTTGTTCAAGTTTTGCATTATTAAATAGGGACTACTATTACTTGAAATAGGGACCAATTAGTTCAACCAGGTTTCAGACTGGCAAAAGTGGCCTCATCTTTCATGGGGTACTGTACGAAATGTTACAATAAAATTCCTCCCCATGTTCTAGAACTGAATGAGACGAAATTTAAAAATTGTATAAAACGCACACTATGCAGGCAGGCATATTATAAGTTGGGGGATTATATCACTGATAAAAATGCTTGGCTCAATGCTAGTCCTGCTCCACAACCACTAGGGCGCAAACACAAATGATATGTTTATGCTTGTGTTGTATAGACTCGATTTCTTTTAGTATTGTATAGCTGCACAGCACGTGTGTGGGTACTATGTACCCAACTGTAAATATACCATTTGCTATACCTATGTGTCGTTCGTTGACTTGTGTGTGCCCTGGCAGTTGAGTGTGTCATGCTCTCTCAAATGTCTCTCTGATGGTGGCGCGTGTGTTGGATCATTCGGTTCCCTTCATGATGGTTGAGCTGGGTGGTGCCGATTCATGCGTCATGTTCGTGAACGGGCGCCGTCAGTTGGGATTGGTCATAACTCAACTGCTTCGGATGTTGATGTTTTTCTAGTACCTATTGTATAACTGCACAGTACATGTGTGAGTACTTTTAATACTTTATACCTTTACATAGTATAGTGTGTAGTGCTATTCTGGGTGCATTGTCCTCACATATGTGAATTTATTAATGTATGTACTCATGTACCTAAATATTGTAAAAATCATTTTTTTTTAAAAGAGTAAGTATGGAGTTTCTTGTGCATTCTTCTCCATAACAAGCTACTTTCCGAATGCACGGTAGAATCATTTTTTTTTTAAAGAGTAAGTATGGAGTTTCTTGTGCATTCTTCTCCATAACAAGCTACTTTCCGAATGCACGGTAGAATCAACTTTTATTCCATGTAAATTTAAAAAGTATGGAGTTTCTTGTGCATTCTTCTCCATAAGTAGCTACTTTCCGAATGCACGGTAGAATCAACTTGTATTCCATTTAAATTTAAATTGTGACATTCAAAAGTGCCGCTTGGTGGCCCAGTTGAAATAAATATCTTTTGTCTTTTAAAAGTAAAATTTATTTTTAATGGGGGTTTTTGATGGGGATGAAAAGTAATTAATTTTGTTTTTGTGTAGTTAATTTCTAGGTTATGGTTATCCATCCAGTCTACAGCTGTTGAGCGAAGGGAGTTCAATTTGGTGTTTATATTGTCATCGCTCTGACATGAGGTGAGCAGGGAGATATCGTCCGCAAATAGAACACATGGTCCATTTATAATTTCAGGAAGGTCATTTATGTAGATAGAAACAACAAGCAGCCTATTACACTCCCTTGGGGAATTGACGCGTTAACTACTCTACTGTCGGATCTCATTTTAAATATTTCATTTGTGTTCTTATCAAAAAATATTGCTTCTTGGTGTTTCGTTGACATCGACTCTCAATTTTGGCCGATACATTGAGGCAAAGACTCAGCTGGCTGCCACAAAGTTGGGGATCCTTGCGAAGGTGAGAGGGTACTTCACGCCGGAACAGCTGCTCAACTTGTATCAAGCGCAAGTTCGATCATGCATGGAGTACTGTTTTCATCTCTGGGAGTTTACCGCAGTCATAGACAAGTCTATGACAAGTGTGTGTTGTCAGTCAATTACCTATGGGACCGAGATGTGGTCGCTCACAATGGGCCTTCACAGAAAGATTAAAGTTGCCCGACGGGCAATGGTGAAGGCTATGCTCGGAGTTTCCTTTCGTGATCACATCAGAAATGAGGGTATCAGCAGGAGAACCAAAGTTACCGACATAGCCCGAAGAATAACAAAACTTAAGTGGCAATGGGCAGAGCACATTGCGAGACGCACGGGATCGGTCAATGTGGCGACGCCTGGGGAAGGCCTATGTCCAGCAGTGGACGTCTTTCGGCTGAAAAGATAATGATGGTTTTTGCCAGCAGAGCGATAGCTATCGGCAAGCAAATTTGGCTGTCAAATTGCGATTACTTTTATCTTGTTGTTGGTCAATCAATCAATCATTTATTTTGTAAAACATAGGTAGGCATGGTTACAGATAGTAGGTATAATGTTAAAATATGTGCACTATGTTTTGCCAATATCTGGCGTACAAATCTGTAGAAATAGCAACAGCTTTCAATAACCACTATACTAATACGGCACAATCTTCGAGTAAGGGAGCAAAAATAAACAGTCACGAATGTTCAATAGTCCATTCGATGTTCCTTAAACCTGTGTCCGAAAATGAAGTTAGAGCAGAGATTATGTCATTGAATAACACAAATTCCGAAGGTTATGACGAAATGAACACGAAAATCATTAAAGCATGTACTAATGAATTTATTGAAATTATGACATATTTAATTAATTTATCATTCACACTTGGCATTTTTCATGAAGCACTAAAGCTGTCAATTGTTAAACTACTTTATACCAGTGAAAATCAGACGTCAACAACTATCGCCCAATAACTTTGATACCTATTCTATCTAAAATCTTCGAAAAGTCTTTGTATAAAAGAATGATTGAATTCTGTAATAAATTTAACATTATAAGGAAAGAACAGTCTGGCTTCCAAAAAAATATATCCACAACGTTAGCTATCTACAGTCTTATAAAAATACACGAATATTAACAATAACTATCTAACTACAGGGTTGTTCTGCGATCTATATAAGGCCTTTGATCTATTTTCTTATGACCTGTTATTACAGAAATTGGAGGCAACTGGGATTAGAGGCATTACACTACAATGGTTGTCATCATATCTAAGTAATAGACAACAACGCGTTACTATTACTAAAATGGATACAAGTAACAATATGACATCTCACTATTCTGCTTTGAAATCCAATAAACAAGGCGTCCCACAAGGAAAATTACTAGGTATATTCCTATTGCCTATTCCTATTGTATATAAATTCTATCACTACCATAACTAATCATAAATTATCCTGTCTTCGTCTTCGAGATTTAAATCTTGACCATGTAGTAGCTAGCCTACGCTTCGAACACGTCGCACAAGTCTTTAGAGTATAAGAAAGAGAAAAAAACGTTGTCTCCCTCTAATGCACCTTGTGGCGCGCCGTCCAGGCGACACCTCATTGTTGTCCGTGCGCTCACGGCGTTAGCACAAGCAAAAAAAAAAAAAAAAAAAAAAAGATCACGGTCTTACGGTTTGTTTCAAGAATGCCTAAACGTAATCGTGATGAAACAAAAGAAGATAGATGGAGGAGAAAGATGAAGAAGTACGAAGATAAAATTCAAGGAAATCGACGCAATGCTCGGAGGATTATATATTCGGACGACGAAGATGATGTCTACCCTCAAGGTGATTTTTGTGTACCCATTGCATTCTTTGGGATCACTATGTTCTTTATTTGAATCCGTTGAATTCTTCGGATGATTTATTATCAATACGTAATATAAGTACGACCGTTGCATTCATCGGCAATCGTACGTTTTGTATTTATCCGTTGTATTCTTCGGATACCTACCTAATAACGCTCATGCATTCATGGCTTACCTAAACCATGCTATTATATATGTTGTTGGCATGCCTTATTCAACAAATAAGTAAAATAAGCTATAGCAGTATAATTATTCGCTATTGCTATAATACTCATAAGTACATAATGGTTTCCAGAACATCTCAAGCTGGATACACCTGACATTTTGTCACTACCCGCCGAGTCTGAAGGCGTGCTTCAAAACTGGAACCACACAAATGAGATCGGAGATGGTGTCATTACAACTATTGACGCGGAGACTGCTGACCCTTGTTCGACGCACATAAGCCCTGCGACACCGCCGCTGGATGAAACAGCTGAGTCTGACAATTTCGACCCACAATTATTAAAAGCCCTTGGTGATTCCGAAATTGACATCGTTGAGTACGGTAATGATCTTCAAGCAGACTTAGCCACTCGATTTCAAAAAATTCTTTCATGTGGTTTAAAAAAAGAAACAAAAGAGGAGATTTTAAAGAAACATCTTTTTCCAAAAAATGTTCCTCTCGCTAAAGGTCCTGCTCTAAACCCGGAAATTGGTGCTATGCTAGTCGATACCTGTAAATTAAGGGACAAGCGGCTGCTTGCCAAGCAAGATCAGCTCGGGAAAGCCCTATCAGCTTTAGGTTACGCTATGACATGTCTCTTAAAGAAAACTCCAGATATTCCAGATATCATCCGTACTCTGAACGATGCGGGACAACTCCTGGCTGATTCCCACTACACTGAGACTGATACTCGTCGGTCAGTTATTATTCCATTGATTGACAAATCTTTAACAGATCCCTTTAAAGATAGGAAAAGGGATTCTCTTTTATTTGGAGAAAACCTAGGCGATCTAGTCAAAACCTCTAGAAACATAAAAAATACAAGCCAGTTAATTCAAGCATCGACTGTCAATTTAAACCAAAAAGGCCCATCGACCCGAGTGCGGTTCCAACACCAGCGCAGCGGCCAGATGTACTCATCCAGAGCCGGTGGGCCGAAACAAACGATGTCGTATGCGCACTACGCATACCGGGGCCGCAAGCGAGCGCCGCCACCGCCACCAACCTCCATGCGTCGGGCGCCGCCGCAGACCGCGCGCACACCCCAGCCGGCACCTACGCCGACCCGAGCGCCGCGGTACACAGCGACCCGTTAAACTCAGAAAATCCGCTGCAAACCCAGGTACTCGCTGGTCAATTAAAATACTATTTTAGTGAATGGCAATCCTTCACCACTGATCAATTCATTTTAGATGCTGTGTCTGGTTACATGATACCGTTTATTAAAAAACCTAATCAAAAACAAGAAAATTACCCACGTCGTAGCTTTTCAAAATGTGAATCTGTAGCAATGGAAAAAGAAATAGAACATCTTTTAAAAATTAAGGCCATTAGGAAGTGTAAACCAGTCATTGGTCAATATGTTTCAGATATATTCCTAATCCCTAAGAGTGACGGTGGTAGTAGGTTTATTTTAAATCTCAAGAAATTAAATGAATATGTACATAACGAACATTTTAAAATGGAAGATGTAAGAACGGCTACCAAACTCCTTACTAAAGACTGTCACATGATTAATATAGATCTTAAGGAGGCCTATTTCTTAGTTCCTATTCATGATAGCCATACAAAATTTTTACGTTTTTATTGTAGAGGAGATCTATTTGAATTCTTAGTTTTGCCCTTTGGCTTATGTTCAGCGCCTTATATTTTCACAAAAATATTGCAACCGGTTATGACTCATCTAAGGTCTAAAGGTTTCCTTTCAGTACGGTATTTAGATGACATTTTGTGTATAGGAAAGTCCCCTAAGGATTGCCTAGAAAACGCAAATAATAGTATTAGTTGTCTGACAAAATTAGGGTTTATCATTAACTATAAAAAGAGCAATTTGATACCTAAAACGGCTTGTAAATTTCTAGGTTTTATTTTAGACTCTAATTCCATGACTTTACAATTACCAAATTCAAAGCGACACAAGATCCTTAAAGGAGTAAATTGGTTATCAGATTCAAGAAGATTTCGGATAAGAGAATTGGCTCGTTTCCTAGGCACTCTAACTGCAGCATGTCCAGCTATTCCATACAGCTGGTTATATACCAAGGCTCTAGAAAGAGTTAAATATTTGGCACTGCTTAAGAACAATGACAATTATGATGCATTCCTAAGTTTACCAGATAATTTACATGATGATTTAGCTTGGTGGAAGAATAACATTTTATCAAAAGTCAATCCACTTCGTCACCATAAATACGATCTTGAGATTTTCACAGACGCATCCTTAACAGGTTGGGGTGCAGCCTGTGGTACTCAAAAAACGGGTGGGCATTGGAATACCACAGAGCGAAATAATCATATAAACTATCTGGAATTGTTGGCAATTTATTTTGGCCTCAGATCATTCGCGAAGGATAGAAGAAACTGCGAAATTCTTTTACGCGTTGATAACACTACCGCCATTTCGTACGTTAATAGAATGGGGGGAGTTCAATACCAGCACTTAAACGAGGTAGCAAACATGATTTGGAAGTGGTGTGAAGAAAGAAATATATTCATTTTCGCATCATATATTTGCTCTTCATCAAATGTAGAAGCTGATACCGAATCTAGAAAACTCAATATTGATACGGAGTGGGAATTAGGATCTAGAGAATTTAAACATATAACTTATACATTTGGTAAGCCAAACATAGATTTATTTGCTTCTCGCGTAAACGCGAAGTGTTCTGTTTACGTATCGTGGAAACAAGATCCTTTCGCTTACAATATCGATGCTTTCACGTTAGATTGGTCTCAATTTTTCTTCTACGCTTTTCCACCGTTTTCATTAATTTTAAAAACCTTGAGGAAGATTATACTTGATAAGGCGACCGGCATAGTAGTCGTTCCATTATGGCCGTCTCAGCCGTGGTACCCACTTTTCAAATCACTCTGTGTTAAAGAGATGGTATTATTTTCCCCAAGTAAATATCTCCTTCTCTCTCCTTTCAGATCAATACACCCGCTGCATCGTCATCTTTCCCTGGCAGTTTGTGTGTTATCCGGGAAAGTTTCCGTAGACAACACGTTCCCGAATCAGCTTTAGACGTCATGCTTTCGTCCATCTCACAGAATACTATTTCGCAATACAGTTCAAGTCTCAAACTGTGGTGGAATTATTGTATACAAGGCAATATTGATTTCTACAATGTTAAAGTCCCTTCCGTAATAGATTTTTTGACCATTTGCTTTCAAAATGGATCATCTTATGGTACTTTGAATAGTCATAGATCAGCAATTTCTATGATATCTACACAAAAACTAGGCGACGACAGTAGGCTGAGGCGATTTTTTAAAGGCATTTTCAAATTAAAACCAGTATTTCCTCGTTATGATATTACATGGGATCCTATCATAGTTTTAAATTATTTAGAAAACATTCAGAATGAATCAGCTGGTTTA
This sequence comes from Orthosia gothica, assembly GCA_949775005.1. NCBI lineage: Eukaryota > Metazoa > Arthropoda > Insecta > Lepidoptera > Noctuidae > Orthosia > Orthosia gothica. Next base: position 15,070,693 of record OX459069.1, on the reverse strand, counting down.
GAAACGCTAAGTAAAAAGTTAGTCACTCTGTTAGCACTTGCTACTGGGCAAAGATTGCAAACTTTGTCTTTGATAAAATTGACAGATATTAAAACGTTCCAAGATCGATTTATAATAACTATTAGTAGTCTGATTAAAACTTCGAGAATTGGTAAATGTCAACCACTTTTAAATCTACCTTATTTCAATCAGAGACCTGGAGTTTGTCCAGCCTCCGTCTTACATAAGTATTTGGCAGTAACTTCACGAATTAGAGCAGAATCCGAGAAACATTTGATTTTAACGTTTAAGAAGCCACATAGGGCAGCGTCTTCTCAGACCCTTGGACGCTGGGTTAAGCAGTCATTATTGGAAAGTGGTATCGATACTTCTATTTTTACTGCTCACAGTACGAGGCATGCCTCGACTTCGGCAGCCGCTCGTGCGGGATTAAGTATAGACGCCATTAGGAAGACCGCTGGTTGGTCTGCTCAGTCAGCGGTTTTTGCCAATTTCTATAATCGACCAATAGTCACTGACCAAACATCGCTAAGTACTAATCTGTTAGATTTTTTCACGTAGATTCAAAATAGGAACATAATATTAAGGAATCGTATAAAATTTAAAAGTTTTTTTGTTAATATTATTTAATTTTGTTAATTAATGTTATTTGTAGGATTCAGTGTAATGTTTATCATTTTATGGATAGTAAATAAATATTATTTTCTTTAAATTTTTTGTTGAATTTTTTGCAACATAGATCATGACCTCTAAACATCTACATGGTCAAGATTTAAATCTCGAAGACGAAGACAGGATAATTGGAAGATCAAACGAACTTACCTGAAGTGAAGTTCGATCTTAATTATCCTGTCTTCGTCGAAGAGATTTAAGGTCCCTCCCTAACCCAATAGATATACCCCTGTATGATCAATGTTGCTGCTGTTTTTTCTATTCTACTCTAAAGATAATGAGGTGTCGCCTGGACGGCGCGCCACAAGGTGCATTAGAGGGAGACAACGTTTTTTTCTCTTTCTTATACTCTAAAGACTTGTGCGACGTGTTCGAAGCGTAGGCTAGCTACTACATGGTCAAGATTTAAATCTCTTCGACGAAGACAGGATAATTAAGATCGAACTTCACTTCAGGTAAGTTCGTTTGATCTTCCAATGTTTACTATTCGCTGATGACATCTCTATTATTGTGAAATCTGATTAAAAAAAAATACAATTAAAGACCACGAGATAGAAATTAATAATGTGATTGAAAGATTGATAAAATGGCTAAAGGAAAATAACTTATCCATTAATCTAAAAAAGTCCGTTTATATACAATTCAATAAATCAAATAATGCAAAACACAATATTAAAATGAATATTCATAGAATTCACGAAGTAAAGCAAACAAAATTTTTAGGAGTAACCCTGGATCAAGACATCAACTGGAAAGCACATGTTGATACAGTATCCAAACGAATAAATAAGTTTGTATATGCATTGCAACAGATTAGAAACATTATAATACTCACAACGGAACTTTGTGTCTTTGAATTGACTGCGCAGCCTCTTGGCTGCGCAGTAGATATTTTTGTGTCAATATTGAAAGTGAAAGTAGCATTGTATAACTGTCTCTTTCACTCGCATACGTTTGTCGCATCATCCTATCTCGCTTACTCTAATCTGTTTCGTGCGCAATAGTTGACAGAGCCAACTTCAAAGACACTGTGAATATTATACAAATATTAAAACGTCTATAACAACATATCATGCATATGTTGAATCAGTGCTACGCTATGGCTTAATTGTGTGGGGAAACAGCACTGATCAAAATAGAACATTTATCGCACAAAAAATCACAAATTTTCACAGCGCTGCTACACATCTTAGCTAGGTAACACCGCCTAGCTACCTCGCACATCTCGTGTAACCGTTGAATAATAATTAGTAATGTTATTTTGTTCCGTATGGTGCCGGACGTAAAGAATTTCAAAATCCCATATCTTCCCGTGGGTGTCGTAAGAGGCGACTAAGGGACAAACCAGAGAATGGGCAGCAGCGTTCTCTGTGCTTCTATAACAACCATACTGCGATCGCCAACCCGCCTGCCAAGCGTGGCGATTATGGCAAAACACCCCATGTATAGCACAAATAAAAAATGACCCCTACTGCCCGATAGCCTGCGTACCCTCGACTACGGTAGCGGTCAAGGTTACGGCATGGCAAAGGGTGCTAAGAATCTCCGGACGAGATCCGGCTACCCCAACAATCACCGACGACTGGACCTGGCAACGTACAACACGCGCACTCTTCGGACCGACGAGAAGATCACCGAACTCGAAGAGGAATTGAGCAGATTGCGATGGAGTATTTACAGTTATCTGAAGTCCGAAGAGAAGGGGAGGACTCGATAATCCTCAAATCCGGTAACCTGCTCTATTTCCGTGAGGGTGACCGGCACTCCCAGGGTGGTGTCGGGTTTATCGTCCACAAGTCCCTTGTGAACAACGTGGTGAAGATCGAGAGTGTGTCGACCAGGGTGGCGTACCTTATACTCAGAATATCCACAAGATATTCGCTGAAGGTCATACAGGTATACGCCCCAACCTCGGCACACGCCGACGACGAGGTAGAGACCATGTATGAGGATATCGCCAGAGCCATGCATGGTTTCCAAACTCACTTCACCGTTGTCATGGGAGACTTCAACGCGAAACTGGGCAAACGAGACGAGGATGAGCTGCAAATGGGGCAATTCGGAGTTGGACGACGGAACCATCGGGTTCACCTACTGGCCAGTTTTATGGAGAAGGAGGGCCTCTGTATGATGAACTCCTTCAAAAAGCGTGAACACAGGAAGTCGACCTGGCAGAGCCCCGATGGTGCAACAAAAAATTTGATCGACTTCATCATGTCAACCAAGAAGCAAATGTTCAATGATGTCTCTGAGATCAATTCAGTAAAAACCGGGAGCGATCACCGCATGGTAAGAACATTGAAGATTAATATTAAGCTTGAAAGGTCTCGACTGATGAAGTCCAAGCTCCATTCAGCACAGATCCAGATTCAAAACCTGGAGAGCTATCAGCTCGAACTCTAGAATCGTTTCGAGTGCCTAGGGAGCTCCGTGGACGAATACAGCGACGGGTTCGTGGATGCAGTCCATACGGTCGGGTCAAATTTTTCAAGACCCGTCGTACAGATAGAAACAAAAAGCTCTCTGATCCTCAATCTTATGAAGGAGAGGCGTGAGATGATCCTGCAGTCATCAGATGAGGCGTGCAAATACCGGCAGATCTATAGACAGATCTCTAAATCCTTGAAAAGAGACCTCCGCCGCTTTAATACCGAGTGTAATAAAGTCGCGATTGAGCGAAATAAAGGTTCCAAGGTTTTTCAAGAGATCTGGCTATTGGGCAGAGCCAGCTCACGAAACTGAAGAGCGACAATGGCAGGATCGTATCCGCCAAACCGGAGCGTCTGAGGGAGATCGAGACATTCTATGGGCAGTTGTACACATCAATCAGCAAGCCCGTTGCGAGTCTAGCAAACGACCCAAGAGCTAGATTAACCCGACACTATACCGAAGATATTCTGGACGTCAGCTTGTACGAGATTAGGATGGCTCTGTAACAGCTTAAAAACAACAAGGCGCCGTAGTGATGACGGAATCACGGCTGAACTCCTGAAGGCGGGTGGAAAACCGCTCCTTAAGGCCCTTCAGAAGCTGTTTGATTCCGTCTTATCGAGGGGAAAACGCCACAGGCAGGGTGCACGGGTATGCTGGTACTCTTCTTCAAGAAGGGCGACAATGTCCGGCTGAAGAAATATAGGCCCATCTCACTTCTTAGCCATGTCTACAAGTTGTTTTCAAGAGTCATCACGAATCGTCTCGCGCGCAGGTTTTAGCACCGTAGACCACATACATACGCTGCGGCAGGTTATTTAGAAGACCGAAGAGTACAACCTGCCTCTCTGTTTAGCGTTTGTCATTATCATCATCATCATTGGGCTGTATTGCAGTCTTTCCCACGGTGCCAGATCGACTACCGGTACATTGAGGTGTTGAAGTGTTTGTACAAAAACGCCACCATGTCAGTCCGTCTTCAGGATCAGACCTCGAAACCAATCCTTCTCCAGCGCTGCGTGAAACAGGGAGACATAATTTCTCCGAAAATTTTCACTGCTGCGCTGGAGGATGTCTTAAAGGTTCTGGATTGGAGGGGGCTGGCATCAACGTTAATGGCGAGTACATCACTCACATTCGGTTTGCCGACGACATAGTGGTCATGGCTGAGACCATGGAGAGCCTCAGTAAAATGCTCGATGACCTCATTAGAGCTTCCGAAAGAGTGGGTCTTAAAATGAACATGGACAAAACCAAGGTCATGATAAATGCCCATGTAACACCCACTCCTATCAAGTTCGGAGACTCTACACTCGAAGTTGTAGACGATTATGTCTACCTGGGACAAACGGTCCAGTTGGGTAGGTCTAATTTCGAGAAAGAGGTCAACCGTCGAATCCGGCTCGGCTGGGCGGCGTTCTGCAGCCGCAGCCGCAGGCGCCTGGTGACCGCAGTGTCTTAAGACAAAAGTCTATGACCAGTGTGTGTTGCCAGTGATCACCTATGAGACCGAGACGTGGTCGCTCACAATGGGCCTTATCAGAAAGCTTAAAGTCACCCAAAGGGCAATGCTCGGAAATTCCTTGCGTGATTACGTCAGATATGATGATATACGAGGGAGAACCAAAGTTACTGACATAGCACGAAGAATTGCCAAACTTAAGTGGCAGTGGGCAGGGCACATTGCTCGCAGAACGGATGGCCGATGGGGCCGAAAAGTTCTGTAATGGCGACCGCGAACCGGAAGACGATACGTTGGAAGGCCTCCCACTAGGTGGACCGATGACCTGGGTAAGGTTGCGGGACTGTGTGTGACTTGTGTGACTCACCGGCGGCACGTCTTGCGGCGTGCGCGGCGCGGGCGGCTGCGCGGGCGGCGCCAGCAGCGAGCGCGGCTGCGGCGCGGGGGGGGGCGCGCCGCGCGCCACGCTCAGCGCTTCGGGCCGCCGCGCGCGCAACATTGCTTCTTGTCTGTGGAAATCGACATTCAAATATTCCCTATTAATTGCAATGTTTAAAACCACAATCCAATAAAAGCGTTGGACTAATAAATCATAAAAGTTAAGAGAGGTTGCTCGACCAAAGATTTACCTTTTGGATCTGAGTTTTCTTTCGGCCAAAAGATAATAAGTGGCTGTTAAATGATTATATTCATTTTTCTCTATAGCCTCCAAGATCTCCTCTTTAGATGCAATGGGGCCATTAACCATTTTTTGTACTATGGCAGTTCGATCTTCCTCTGAAAGCTGTTCCTTCGCCACTAATGGTGTGTCAAAGTCTTCCACAGTTACCCCTTCACCGGCTGTAACCCACGGGTCGGTAGCTATTTCTGAGAGAGTGGCGCGTTTTTCAGGTTCCCTTACTAACATTCTTCCTATAAGCCTGTAAAAACATAGAAAAAGCCTTGAATTAACTTAACTATGAACATAAACAAGTATAGGTTGACCTTTGAGATTAATAATGTGTTATGCCATCAATGTAAACAAAGTTATAAGTCGCAGTCAATTTCTGGAATACGCCTTACATTAAGACTTAAACAATTTAAAAAATGGTGTTATTTTCTAATATAAGGATTTAAATACGCGTGAAAAAGAACGCCACATTGTAATAGCACGTAGGGTTTCACATAGCGGGCGAGCAACGTGCCGGGGCGGAGTACAATTAGACGCGTCATAGATATGTCCGCAATATCGCCGCCAGTAACGGTAACAGGCATTTAAAAAGTTCTGTAGATAATAAATTATTCGTCGTACAAAGCCTACTTTATGAAAATATAATTAAGTTATCTTCCTCAAAAATAAATAAGTATTTTTATTTATTTGGCCTACTTTGTCCCACTGTTGGGCACAGGCCTCCACCACATCTTTCCAGACTACTGTGTCTCCTGCCTTCTTATAAGTACTTTAATTAAAAAAACAAATAGAGAAAGGAGCTTGTTCATTAATAGAATTAAAAAGTTTGAAATAAAACAAATTATTATAAAATCAGAAAAACTCGACAATACATATTTCTGAATTGGAGTATTTAGTAGCTTTTATTTGATACTAATATTGTTATGATAAGGTAACAAAAAAATTGGGTCACTGCCATTTTTGGGGGGTGGAAGGACGCCATATTTAAAAATTATAATAAGACGAATCCAAAGACACCTCTTAAGTCATAATCCGTCAATCCATTTGAGCTTTAGAGTGAGTAGTTGAGTGCTATAGAAATGGACATACATAAATACATACCAAAAATTGTTTATGTAATTAATAAAATAATGTGCATAAATCATACCTTTTACATGAATTTGATATATGTTGAGGAATAGTATATTTGCAATCCATAATCATTGTCAATGTTTCACTATCATTAGCTTCTTGAAATGGAGCTTGGCCGCAAACAAGCATATAGAGAATCACCCCTAGAGACCACACATCAACTGCAGGAGCATCATATGAATCACCCAGAAGAATTTCTGGAGCTGAATAAGCTAGTGAACCACATGAAGTTTCCAATTTCTGACCAGGACAAAACTTATTACTAAATCCAAAATCAGTTAATTTCACTACACCTAATTTTTCAAAAAATACTACATTTTCAGGTTTTAAATCACGATGCACAACATGTAACCTGGAAAAAAGAAACAGAAAACCTGAGAAAACTGCATTCAGTAAATGATTTACAAAATTAAATTTATTATAACGTTAACTTACCTATGACAATATGAAATTGCACGAACAATTTGGCGAAAATAATCACGAGCTAGAGATTCAGATAACCCGGATTCATGTCTCATAATGTAATCATACAAGTCACCGCCATCGCCTAATTCTAGTATTAAATAAAGTTTTGTTTGTGTGTCTATTACTTCATACAGACGCACCACATTAGGATGCTGCACCAACTTCATACAGCGAACCTGAAAAATAATGCACCATTTTATAGCAATGAGTAATGCTTGTGCACGCTAGAGCAAAAAAGCAAAGTTTATGAATGTTTGCAGGTTGGGTCTCTTATTGCTTAGAACACTAGTAGAAATAGGAGTGATCAAAGTACTCTTTTTACAGATTTTTTTATTTATTCCTCAAAGAAGCAGACTCAAGTCATTCTCCACAAATACAACATACAAATGTGATAGTTGAAAGTAGCACTGACAATATCACTTTCATCACAAAAGTTCACAAAAACTAAATCAGCATTAAGCACATAGGTAACCAATCATTATTGATTACAATATAATGAAGAGTATTGTTGGCCACAGGAACCAAGAGAGACCAACATTGGTTAACTTTGGTCATCAAATGCTCAAATCAGCTTTTACTGCTTTTTTAATACTATAGTATTTAGATTATAATAATAACAGCTAACTTGATAACTTCACTGAATATTGCAGACTGATCAATCATGTATAGTTTCACTCTCATACTTTTAAACTTTATAATTTTTTAGGAAACTTACTTCTTGAAATAAATGTGATTTCGATACATCATCCAGTTTACTTTTATCTATAACTTTAACTGCTACTTTTTCACCAGTGAAGACATGGCGAGCTAGTTTAACAACAGCAAAGTGACCTGAGCCCAGGGTGTCCAGTAGATCATACAACCCTGCTATCTTAGCATCATATGCACCTCCTCCACCTACAGCACCTGCTCCAACTCCAGCACAGTTGTTATTCATAGTTATATCCTAAAATAATGTTTTTATTAGATATTGCAGATGGGGCTATGTTCAAGCATAGAATAAAATAATTACAATATAAATAAAACAAGATTGATTGCAATATTTGTCTTGAAACTACATATACAACTATATGTACATACTTAAACACTAAACAAAAGTAAACTATCCAAAAAAAAAACTAAACCTAACTAATCTTGAAACTTAAATAATTTTAACACACTATTTGATTATTTGTATCACAGGTGTAAATTAAGTATGAAGTACTAAAATGTTGTACTTATTACATCTTTTTAAGTTCAGCTAAGAATACTTAATGGCTACTGAAAGATAATGAGGGTTTTATTAATATTTTGCCTAATAACAGGATAGTAAATACAAATCAGACTGCACTGTAGGTGGCATATACTTTATTTGTGTATTATTTTCATGACCTACTTATGAATGAATGAAATTATCTAGGGCTTTAATACAGGCAAATCAAAGAAACGTCATAAGAAACAAATAATTCCAGCAGATGACATTACTACAGCGCAATACATTAAAATAAATCGGTGCTTACCTATGTAGATTTTGTTTCGCGAGGAAACCTAACACTTGACAAAAATGCAATCAACTGGTTTCGTGTATCATAATAAGAACAGAGTCAATAAACGATAAGCATTTTTTTAAATACAGTACACACAACTAAATATTTCACAATACTGCATATTTCTTATATATTTTTTTTAATCAAATAAAATAAATTGATCCACAAGAATCACAAATTCGCCATTTCACAAAAATCCGTTCAGAAACTTGGTCTTGTTTATGGCAGACTAGACTATAGACAAACTGTCAGATCTAAATGTTTTTTTTTCTTGTATTCGGTAGGTCTGGGTAACAATAAGCAAGGGTCATTATCTTAAAATGTTGTGACCTGAGTTTGTGACTGATTATAAATAAAAACCTTTTGAACGTCAGAATAGAAACCCTCCACCCCAAGCCTTGTAGCCAACTTTTAATTTCTTCTCTTTGTTGGAAATTCCTCAATATGTAATTTAATTTTTATTATAAATATATATGTCATCTCTGGGCCTTTAATCACTGTTATTTTATAAAGTCGACTAATTGTTGTCTTAAAATCGAATATATCAAGTAAATTACTTTTTAGATAAATTGATTAGTTTTGCAAATATATATCGATTCTGTCTACGAAGATATGGATCATCACTATTCACTAAGGATGGGCCAACTCTGAAAAAACATGACTCGAGTTGTGTAACATCTCGCGTTACGAGTTGAAATTTACATAGCTCGAGTTGAACTCGCGTTAAGCAACTCGAGTTAGCATAACTAAGCTAACTTTGAATAAATAAATAATGAATAAATTATGCATTTGTTAAAAATCACTTTTGTATTTATGTATTTGACAGATAAATTGAATAATTTTTAAATTTCCTCGGGAATGGGCGAGATAAGGCACAAGCCGTGGGAAATGGAAGGAATGGGGGAGGCCTTTGCCCAGTAGTAGGAGAATAAGGGCTAAGAAAAAAAAATAGTCAACTTATACCCTTTTCGCTGAGGAAAAAACTTTTTGTAAACAAACGCACGTATAACGACTAATTTAAAACATACAACCTACCAACTCAAAATTGAAAATTTTGTTGCAATCTTTAAATTGTTATCTTATCAGTTCCGAACTCCTTTGCTTTCGAGATGCTTGTTAATGTTGGTTTTGTTTACCTTTTTTTGGTTTAAACTATAAAAATATTGATATTATAGTAGTTTAAATCTTAGATAAATAAAAAATATCGTAGAACAACCAAAGTAAACACAACTTTGGTTGTTAAAGTTTGGTTGTCCAAAGTTGTGTATAGTTTGGTTGTTCTATTATATATTTTTTTTAGATTTTAGTAATAGCAACTCGACTTTCTCAACGTCAGTATGGCTTTAGATCAAAATCCAATACACTTTCAGCAGCAACAGATTTAATCAGAACTATTAAAACTAACATAGACAAGAAACACATTGCTTTAGGGATCTTCATTGACCTGAAAAAGGCGTTTGATACCGTTAGTCATAGCTTGTTAATGAATAAACTGTCCTCGATCGGTATAACTGGAAATGCTCTCAAAATTTTTGAATCGTATCTTCAGGGGCGTCGACAGGTCGTTAAAATTGGTGACAATGTTAGCGCACCTAAAGTAATTAACTGCGGCGTGCCTCAGGGCTCGATTTGTGGTCCCCTTTTATTCCTAATCTATATTAACAACATAGACAAGATAGGCTTGAAGGGGCATATTTCTTTATATGCTGATGACACTTGCCTTTTTTATTTTGGTCACTCAATTGACTCAATAATACAGGACGCACAAGAGGATCTCATTATCTTGGAAAGATGGTTTCTAAATAACCTGTTAACTATCAATACATCCAAAACCAACTATATAATATTTGCAGCTAAAAATAAAAAAAATCTCAGATCACAAACCTCTTAGTATTAATGGAGTCAATTTAAATAAAGTTAATAAGGAGAAATATCTTGGACTCATCCTGGATAATCAACTAACATGGAAACCACATATCGAGAAAACCTGCTCTAAAATATTAAGCCTAACAGGGGCATTACGTCGAATTGTGAGATGCTTTCCTCTTAAGGTCCGCCACACTATATATAATTCAATGGTGAAACCGCATATTGAATATCTTATAGAACTGTGGGGTTCAGCAGCTAAAACCAACCTAGAAAAGCAACAAAGAGCGCAAAACAGAATTATAAAAGTCCTATTTCACTACCAGTATCTGACCCCAACACACAAAATTTACAAAGAAACCAAGCTGTATAACATTTCTGATATATATTTATATAACACATGTATTTTAGTTCGTAAAATTCTTTCCAAAGACTTACACACACAAATCACATTTACAAAAAACATACAGGTACAAAAACGTATTCTGAGGCATGCACAAGACTTACATATACCTAGTGCTAGAACTAACTATGGGAAAAAAACAATAATACAGTCCTACATAAAAGAGTAGAAGTTAAATATTTGGGAACTAAAAGTTTTCATTTTCTGGCAACATCTAAAATGAGTACTTGAGCTGTCAATCCTTCTCGATCGGTTTCGATTTTTGTAAGAATTTTGGTTTTTGTGTGATATTTCTGTGTATGGACAGAAAAACTGTGGAAAAACATAAACAAGATAATTCGTGGAGGTGCCCGTGATATAGTTTACAAAGTTTCTATGCGGTGTATAGCCAAATTCCAAGCTGGGAAGCTTCTATCCAACTAAGAAGATGTTTACCATCGTACAGCAGATTTTACTGGTAAGTAACTATTGAAAGTTGCACTAAACGTTAATTACAAACGATTAATACATTCAGGGAGCATAATTTTCGAACCACAGATCATTTAAAAATTATTTGTGTACCATTTTTGAGGTTATGCTAAGATAAACAAATAGCGTTGTAGTTATAGCGCTACAGAACAACGTTGATAGTAGGGCAACAAAAATTAATGTAATTTATTGTGGATACGAAATATTTTTTTTGCTATACCATATTTGTTGATGCAATGGACTAAATGGAAAGAAACAAATTTAAAATATATTTACGTTTATTTACCGAGAAACTTCTTTCGTCGGACTGACAGTGATTCTTTTCTTTGCTTGTTTTAGGTGTTTCTGTAAGCACAGTGCGCAGAATCGTGCAACACCGCATTGAAAACGGTGAAAAATTCTCAACACGAGCTAAACACAGGAAGGGTCGTCCACCAAAGGTATTGGACGACTTTATATTGAATGCAATGGATTATTAAAAATACTTATTTTTTGTGAAGTTGTTGTTTTATTACTACTACATATCACATATTTAATAAACATACTTATTTAATATATTACTATTTTTACTTCTTTACTCATTATTGAAACCCAATAAATAAATAATACTATTCAAGTATCAAGATCAGCTGGGTCGTACTAACTGGGTTGCTATCTGAGCGATTGTGGCGCCCTCATTTATTTTCTACTCTTTTATGTCGCACTGTACATGAGGGAGCAAAACTTTATAACTCACTACCAAAAGATATAAAAAGTACACAATCATTATTACTATTTAAAAAACTACTAAAGTGCCACATCTTAAAAGGTCATAAATAAAATAAATAACTAATTTAACTAATATAATTCATTTGATTCTGGTGTGAACGAGTCCTTAGATTTCAAACATAAAAACAAAGATAACGAGTCACCGCATCAACGCGCCGCACGGCGGTAGACAATACAAAACTTTTAACAATTACCTTCATATATTCGTAATGTTAACACTATTAAAGCTCTTGCTACTCCTGGACAACAAAAATGTATAAATTCAAATAATGTTTAGTATTTATTTCTGTATAAGTGATTTGTAATCTTTAGAAATAAATGAATTCAAACCGTAGTTCGGAAGAATACTACTTGAGTTGCACGTCACTATCAGTATCATCACTAGTTCACACTAGTTTTTGAAATTTGACAGTGGCTAAAAGGTCCTAGCAACCAGGCCATAAAACTTAAATTAAAAAAAAAAAAGAAATTTGACAGCTACAAATCAAAATTCAATTTTTGTTGATCAGATTTTCTGTTTTGATTCTAAAAAATTTAATTGTTATTGGTTTTGCAATCATGGTTCTTGCCCACAATATTAATGAAGGGTTAAGAACTCAAGATGTTCAAATATCGGAAGATGTTACCTTCGACACGATGCTGCTTTCACCCAGAACTTTAGAAGGAATGAGCAATTGCGGTTTTTACAAACCTTCTCCAATTCAGTTGCACGGCATACCTTTAGGCAAATGTGGATTTGGTAAGACGTTCCAATGTTTTATTTTGACGTCCAAACTAAATAGACTGTTAGAATTGCTCTCATTTTCTAATTGTCTCCCAGTGCTTAAATTTATACTTTAAGAGTAAAGAAATAGAGGATTATCTTCTGCCTTGACCTTTGTCAAGGAAGAAGAATAAGAACCTACCCTACAACTAAACAATGCAAATTGATCATAGGTTTAATGAATAATAGAGACATGTGATGTCTACCATACTATTATAAATGCAAAGGTAACTCTATTACCTTGTCACGATTAAATGGGTGAACCAATTTATATGAAATTTGTTAAGAACACAGTTTTTATCCCGGTAGTGTGTTCCCTTGGTATGATAGAAACTTTTATGCGGGCGAAGCCACTGGCAGAAGCTAGTATAAACTTTTTTTTTTGTTTTAGATCTTTTACTTGAAGCTAAATCTGGGACTGGTAAAACAGCTGTTTTTGCAGTTATCGCACTGGAGAAATTAGACTTAGCGAAAGGCTTGCAGACTATTGTCTTGGCACCTACAAGAGAAATTGCAGCTCAAATATGTGATGTCATTTCTCAAATTGGTGCTAATTTGAAAGGTAAGTACTCGGACTTAGTACAATGAAATGTTTTTGTATTATTTGCAATGCAGCCATTAACTGCTTTCTTGATACGCCCTTTTAATGATTATCAACAAGGGTTTATTTACTTAAGACTCAATATTTATTCAGACATATACAGTAGAATTTGGGTATAACAAATTTGTTACAATGGTCGCAGATAATATAATACTAGCATACAGATGCCTCATACCATACAGTGAAATGTGCAGACTAATGGATTATTTTCTTAAAGAAGACAGGGTTTAGATCCATTACACAGTGATAGATGGTATTAGCAGTGACTTAAAAGGGTTTACTTGGTACATGAATATTTTTTTAGTGATGATTTGGTTTATAGTATTATTAAGCATGTTTTTACAGTTTCATTGTACCAATGTATTACATATATAAATTAAAAATTATTTAAACATATTGAAAAATATCTATTGTGTACTGAAATCCAGTCTTCTTATTGTAGCGTCATCATCATAATTTCAGCCGAAAGACGTCCACTGCTGGATATAGGCCTCCCCCAGGCGTCGCTACATTGACCGATCCCGTGCGTCTCGCATCCAGCGCCTTCCCGCAACCTTAACCAGGTCATCGGTCCACCTAGTGGGAGGCCTTCCAACATATCGTCTAACGGTTCGCGGTCGCCATTCCAGAACTTTTCGGCCCCATCACCCATCCGTTCTGCGAGCAATGTGCCCTGCCCACTGCCACTTAAGTTTCGCAATTGTTCGGGCTATGTCGGTAACTTTGGTTCTCCTGCCGATATCATCATTTCTGACGTGATCACGCAAGGAAATGCCGAGCATAGCCCTCTCCATTGCCCTTTGGGTGACTTTAAGCCTTGTAGCGTGTTAATGGCAAATACAATTTTCAAATGTTAGGCAAACTAAAATGATAATGAATGCACCTCTGTTTATCAGAACCATTAAATTGCATGAGTACACAGAAATAAAAACCGAAAACGGATGGACAAAAAAACATGGATAATGTTAGGCAAACGCTCAGCTGGCTGCCAAAAAGTTGGGGATCCTTGCAATGGTGACAATGTACTTCACGCCGGAACAGCTCCTCAATTTGTATCAAGCGTAACTTCGATCATGCATGGACTACTGTTCTCATCTCTGGGACGAATCTGCCAAATACCAGCTTGATGCACTAGAGTCGATCGAAAAGCGGGCCAAGAGGCTCATCGGCAATGAGGCACCAGTCAAGTCAAAGCTCCAGAGCCTTGAAAATCGTCGCCGAGTTGCCAGCTTGTCGGTTTTTTATCGGTTACATTTCGGGGAGTGTGCGATGGAATTGCACGATCTAATTCCACCTAGCCCTTTTCATCATCGTACTACCAGACGTACGGTGATGCGCCATCGGTACATGGTGGACATCCCACCCATACGCACAAAACGTTTTGGGAACACTTTTATTATGCGTACAGCTAAGGAGTGGAATTCCCTGCCGGAGTCTGTGTTTCTCGACAGCTACAACCTAAAGGTCTTTAAGTCAAGAGAGATTAGGTTATTTCTAGGCAAGCGTGTTTCACCGTCGACCACATCATCGCTTACCATCAGATTAGATAGTGGTCCAGCGCGAGGCTAAGGAAAAAAAATGCAGTCGTGCGCCTAGACTTGCGCGTGACTACCGCCGCCACCACCACTGAAGTCGATTTTCTCGGAAACTACTATGATACCAATTTTGTTGTTCGAGTACTAATTAGTACCAATTGAATAGTAATTATCTACCAAATTATTATGGAAGCGATTGCGCTGGGGTCCGGCGGTAGTCACGGACATGAACGGTAATGGAGCCAGTACACTACCTTGAGGCAGCCCATTCTTTTGAACTCACATCATTCAGGAGGCTAACTTAACGAATCGACGGTTACTGATGAGTTCTCCGAGAGTTTAGACCGACCACGAGTTACCCGCGAAGCTAGCCGAACGACGCACCACAATTCACGAACACTGAGTTTCGGTGCGGCCGAAACCGAACCTTCGGTCGGTCACAAAAATTGTGTTACAATACTTTAAATAATCGAGTCGGAAAGCCTTCAAAATTTAATAAAGCGTCATCTATTGGAATGATATTAAATGATCCGTTCAAATGATCTTGAGATGTGAATTTAAGCGGGCTACTTACACACCTGCTGCAGGGGCAATCTAGGTCGCGGCAATATCGGAATTGTCTCTACACACATGCCTGCCGTTTAGTGTTCGGGTATAAGTTGAGCTAAACACACGCTAAATAATGGCACCAGTATTATCCAAAAAAATCAAAAGATCGGTATAGCCCTGGCTCTTTCTGTGGGGCTATCGCAAAAAAAGGAAAAGAAGATACTGCGTGAAGAAGGGGCTATAGAAAAGAAGTGAGTTAAAACATAATATAAATTGCCCCGATGGCGCTACACGCGGCAAAGTAGGGCAGGGGGCTCAGTAGCCGTGGCTTGGTCACCCACGGAGTAGCGAAGAGGTTTCCGCCAAAGCAAAGGGACCGCTCGTCAGGGCTTTTGCCGATAATAGGTTGTGGTACCACCTGGCCGACATCGTAACTGAGGCGGGCCGCGATGTCGTATGGGCCTCCCATACCCATACGATATCGCGGCAGAAGGTTGGAGGCCGGCGCGGTGGAAGAGGGGTGCCGGTATTGCGGTGCGCCGCTCTCCTACCTTCCGCCGTCTGGACGGTATTGCCACCGTCTGATGGCGGACGCGGTGGGGCCGCAGGGGAGGAGGACTGTTGGTATAGCGTTGGCCGCTCTCCCTATCCTCTGCGGCCGAAAAATGGTAGGTGGCGGGGCCACTGACCTTGACCCGTCACAAGGGGACCAAGGGTGCCATACACTGGGTCGTCTGGCGCCCATGTGTTGGGTTGGCAGCGGGCTCGCGGTGATTGCTAACGCGTGCCCGTGTTTCCGCCATAAGCGGCCCAGGAGGACACCGTGGAGTTTTAGCGGGTTGCAGTTGGAGTCCCACATAATAGGAAATTGCGTATACACCCATCACAAGATTTTCTTTATTCGTATCGGGACCCCCTGCAATAGCTAACCAATTTTAGCGCCGATAATGTAAACTTAAGTTCGGTTACGCAACTAACTGCTGCAAAAGATGAGCTTTCTCGCCCTCCCATACAAAAATTGGCCATAAAAAAAGTAAAATTATAGACTATTTATGTCAGCAAATATATATAGTACAACTATCTTTTTAATGCCCCTCGGCAATCGTCGCATTTCCGAATACAATACAAACTAATGCTAATTTCCATGTCCATCAATTATTAGGCTTATCGCGTATAATAATTTGAATTCAGAACTAAGTAATTTATTGTTGTTTTGTTTTGATTTCCGTGTGAACTATATTGAGCTGTAAAACCATTTTACTTTAGCAGCATTGCCACCATTAATAAAACTAAATTACATTAAGTTAAGGCCCTCGTTCACCATCTGCATTTAAAGTGTCGAATAGGCTAACTGGAGTCAAAGTCACCCGTAACGTCATGTGCGAATTTCACGACGTTCGAGTAGCACTAATTATAAGATTAACTGACCCATATCTTACTTGCCACGGCATCTGCCCATTAGCGAGTTTACCCATCAGTTAATAGTTGTTAGTTGTCATTTTGTGTAGATTATTTTACAATTTGTGAATAAAAATGGATTTATTTGACTTGATTGATCATCAATTGGATGAATTAGAACATTCTACTACGCAACGAGTACCTAGGATTGGTGTATTTAAATGCTGTGTTGATTATTTTACGGGGCTAGATGTCACTAATTTTTGCTAGAATTCGTCTATTGAATTATGCAGTCAACTAACATAAAATAACCCATAAATCGCAATATGATTGGTATTTTTTATTTTTCAAGGGGTTTTATTAATAAACTATCAAATCTACTGAACTTCTGAACAATAGGCTATTATAACATATTAAAACCATATGCATACCAAACCAGACGAAAAAACACCATAAATATAAAAAAAGAAAGATAGAAAAAGTGTTTATATGCGCCAGGCACGACGCATACCCTAAAAAAAAGTACAAATGACTATTGACATCTGGCAATGGCATTTGCCGAGTAACATTGACGTATTATTGAACGAATGTAACGCAAGATTTGTTAAGGCATTCACTTAGCCAGTACGTTGTTACTCGAACCTATAATTTCGTTTGTGAAATTGACAAAAGATACTCGCAACTTTTACGTGCCACATAACGTTATCCTGGACATAACTAATCAACGCTTTACTTGGAGATGGTGAACGAGGCTCTTAAGAGTCGAGAATTCTATATACTTCCAAGTTGATTGAGAGCGTCCGGACAGTACCAAGTACAAAGGGCAACTGACAGAAACACGAGGTTTGCCGAGGGACATTAGGAAAATAGTTATACTTTATTTATTTATTTATTTATTATTATTAACACGTACATTTATTTTTACAGGTAAGACCCAAGCTAACAAACGTAGTCATACAAACAAGTTTGCCAGTCCCAGTAACAGGTCTAGGTAGAGGCACAAGTTACACAGTGGACAACACACTAAGTGTCACCCTCTGGAATTCCGCCAAAGAGCAAGAAAATATGTCCAAACGCAGAGAGATGCTATTCAGTATCCTAACTGCTCGAGTCACTGGTGCAAACTTTAACACGTTAGTGCGAGTTGACGGAACTCTAAACAGCCCCTCCCTCGGTCCTAACCGTAGCCTCCTGTTTGGAACGAGCAATCCCAACGTTTCTAATATTTGTGGATTATTTAGCATACCACGAAAAACCATGAAAACATATTTTACAAGGGCGAGGTTGCGCCTTACCTCCAACTTATAGTACCCAACCATCCCTATAACAAAGAGGGTTGGATACATAAGCGGGTAGAAAGGGTAAATACCAAATTGCCTCATGTAAAGGTATCGGGTAAATTTGTTTTGCATTTTTTCCACCATCGTAGAATACTTCGTTTCATAAGGATTCCAGATGATAGCACTAGTTTCCAAGTTGCTTCGTACTAACGCATTATAAAGCGATTTTACTGCTGCCATATTGGTGAAGTCACGGGTTTCACGCAAGACAAATCCAAGATTTTTGAAGGCTTTTCTACATACCTGCACCACATGGGTACGAAACGACAAATCTTCGGAAAAGGTAACACCAAGATCTCGCACTAACCCCACCCGCGGTATGACGTGACCATCCATGCAATAATCGTGACGTCGGGGTACCACGGCCCGCGTAAAGGACATTACGTTACACTTCGTCACATTGAAGATTAATTTGTTCTCTTCACTCCATGCTACCACCCGATCGATGTCTCGCTGGAGCATGCCGCAGTGTGACTCGTTTGTGATCCGCATGAATAACTTGAGATCGTCAGCAAATAACAAAGAACTAGCGTCTTTAATGACTTCTGGAAGATCGTTAATCATTAAAATAAATTCTAAGGGTCCCAAATTTGTCCCCTGGCTAACCCCCGTAAGGGTGAAATACGAGTCCGAGGTGTAACCTGCGTATTCCACAATTTGCTTACGGTTACCCAAGTAGCTAGCAAAGAACTCTAGGAGGGCTGGGGTAAAACCAACCCTCGCAAATTTATTTAAAAGGATGTCATTGTCCACACTATCAAATGCCTTCCTGAAGTCGAAGTAAGCGACGTCCAGTTGTCCACCTGTCTCCGAGTCCAGCACTGTGGCGGCCTGGTTTAAAAAACACATTAAGTTGGAATTCGTGCTGCGGCCCGCACGGAAACCATGCTGCGCGTCGTTGAGCTGTGATGCTACTTGCGAGTGGATGCAAGAACACAACGCGGTCTCGAAGACTTTAGCAAACACTGAAAGTACAGCTACAGGTCTGTATCCGCTGACATCCGAGCTTGGAGTACCCTTCGGTACCGGAGTAACCCTAGTCAATTTCCAGCCGTCGGGATACGAGCATTCTCGTAAGAATATATTAAATAAATGCATGAGCGGCCGAATACTATACATGTATAGATTGTAGGTACAGTCTATCTCTCTGTATTATGTTTGTACAGCGACAACACAGCTCCTAGACGCCTAATAACAGGCGAGCGATGTCTGTGAACACATATGACTAAAAGATCATATACACGTAATACAGGTCGCCTCTCGACAATTTCGAATTAGTAGCGACCACTTCTGTAAGCCGCAAACACTGGCGCGTCAGTCAATAAGAAAATGATGAAATAAATATTATAATGGACTGTTCAATACGTTGGTATGGTAACAACAGCCAGACTTCGAGTTTACGGAAAAATGGCATAACTTTTCATTGATAAGTTAATAGTTACATAAACATAATTAGATTTATTTTCTGATATTATTTATCGGAGTTCATATTATACTGGTCAAGTTTGTAGTTGAAAACGGCCACCGCAATTTATATTTAATTCTATTGGTGCAAGAATTTTTAAATCGGTCCAGTAGTTTCGGAGCCTATTCGGAACAAACAAACAAACAAAAAAAAGGTTTCCTCTATATAATACTAGCTGACCCAGCAAACTTTGTTTTGCCAAAAAAAGACCAAACATTTATCTACCCTATCTACCCTACCTTACACTACCTACCCTACCCTACCCGACCCTACACTACCCTACCCGACCCTACACTACCCTACCCTACCCTACACGACCCTACCCTACCCGACCCTACACTACCCTACACTACCTACCCTACCCTACCCTACCTACCCTACCCTATCTACCTACCAACTTGTTGAACTATTTATTTGAATAAGAAATAATATACTACTGTACGAATGCAACCAACTTTTGTTTCTATCGGCAGCGTTGATCTAATTCAAATTTTGAACATAAAAGTTGCTATTGTGAGTCAACCTTAAAAGATAGACATATGCTGTCGCGGACTTTTAAAGACTTTAGAACTTTTAAAGAGGAACAATTCCATCATACATGATATTTGCGTAACTTAACCGTTTACGCAGCGCACGCAACGAAAACTCTCAAAACGGAAAAAAAACCCGTTTTTGCAACATTTTTCATTTATGCTCCGTTCCTATTGGTCGTAGCGTGATGTTATATAGCCTATAACCTTCCTCGATAAATGGATTATACAACACAAAAAGAGTTTTCAATTCCAACCAGTAGTTCCTGAGATTAGCGCGTTCAAACAAACAAACACAACAGCTTTATAATATTATATATATATATATAAGTATAACCACAAAGTACGTAAGCGGCGGCGCGCCGCAGACAGAGGGGCCACTCTCACTTTGACATTTCGGTTTTACAGGGCATATTGGGCAATATTGGACCGAGCTCAGTCGCGGCTGTCATGATTGCTTTGTGCAGGCGTATGTCACGTCATTCATACATTAAGTACTGTAACGAGGTTGGTTGCATTGGATGGATTTCCTCTATTATTTGTTACATACCGAATTTACTTTTTTGTTTTTAAATCTTTCTTTCAATTATTTTTAAGTTATAGTTAAAGGTCAATAAATCTTTCAAGATGAGAAATTAGAAATTCATTATCTAGGATTATAATAAATTATTTTAAGTCCATAGGCGAAATTGGGAACTTGTCATAATAATAAGGTTCAAGCCATACAGCTTACAAATATGTTTCCTCCGACTACACAGCATAATTTTCTTCTTGTTTAAGATCATCTTTGGTTTTTTGGTTTTATTAGGTACCTGTTTTTCCCATTAATATTTTTGTCGAGCTTGGTGCTTTTCACAATTAAATGTTTTACGTGGGATCATTATTACACTATTACTACGTCTTGCTACTCTCCAATCTTCGTCGTATGTGGCGTAATATTAAATGTTTCGTGAAATTAAATGGATATTTGATGCCCTGTCTACCCTCTAAGGCATGTAAGCATGATATGATGTATGTTTAGACGAATCTATGTGTTTATGTTAGTAACTTGGGCAACCTACTCTGTTTTTAATTCGGAGTCAATATAGTAGCAACCCTAGTGAATCTGTCAAGTTTAGCTGTCAATTTCCTAAACGGCGGGAGTGGCCCTTCTGTATACTTACTATTTTGTGGTATAACTATAGATTACTAGCTGTCCCACGCAGCTTCGCTCCCGTCAACTGGCTACATACCTTTTACCATGGACTGGACATGTCGCTGAAGTCAGTCGCAAGGTGCACTACACTTTTCACTCGCTGAAGTGCCTTCAGAGCTTTTTGCCCTTGAACACCAAAATTTCCCTAGCTCAAACTCTTATTCAGCCCATCATCGACTACGCCGACGCCTGTTATTTGGATGCCACCGAGGAGCTTTTAAATAAACTTGAGTGTTTGCAAAATATATGTATTCGTTTTGTTTTCAATCTCAAAAAGTATGATCATGTTTCAGGCTTTCGCAAAATGCTCAAGTGGCTCCCTATTCGACTTCGCAGGAACTCTCGGATTTTGTGTCTGATATTTAACGTCCTTCACAACCCTAAAACGCCTTCCTACCTCCGCTAACGCTTCTCTTTCTTTCGTCCTTCCGATGCACTTTGCAGGTCGCATCTTAAACATCTCCTTGAAACACCTTCCCACACTACCGACTTTTACTCCTACTCCTTTACTGTACACGCGGTGCGGTTGTGGAACTCGTTACCGCCTGATATTAGGGACTGCCAAACTCTTGCAGTTTTAAAAAAGAGAGTAAAAGAGCATTATCTTGCCATTCCGTCTTAGTTGCATATAATTATGTATTATTATTTATGTATTTATGACATTAGTTAGTATTTATTATTGTAATATTTATTTTATTAATATGCATGTATAAAAGAGTATATATTAATTATCTATATTGTATTCTTCTTTATTGTGAATTGTTCAAAATATTTTTATTTTTATTTCCCCTCTACACACGGTGTCTACATATCTTTTTTTGCAACTCTCCTCTCGCAGGTATGCTGGAAGAGATTTCGATAGAAATAAGCATACCTTTGTACCTATTTTCTGTTCCTTCTTCTTGTCTATTTACTATGTGTGTGTACATTAATGGTTAAAAAAAAAAAAAAAAAACCTGCCCATCTACCCTACATACATGATTGTTGCGTAACTTAAACCGTTTACACAGCGTACGTAATGGAAGCTCTCAAAAAGGATTAATTTTACCCGTTTTTGTAACATTTTTTATTTATGCTCCGCTCCTATTGGTCGTAGCGTGATGTTTAAAGCCATAACCTTCCTCGATAAATGGACTATCTAACACAAAAATAATATTTCAAATCAAACCAGTAATTCCTGAGATTAGCGCGTTTTAGTATGATTAGTATAGAAGAAGCACTATTAGTAATCAAGTTCTCGAAAACTTTGCAATGTGATGTGATTTCGATAAAATTTGCAATGTAGGGGTTTTAAGGGGGGAAAAATCGATCTAGCTATAAGGCTTATAGGTCTCATAAATTGGCAAATTCGTTTTCTCTATTTTCAAACGATTCGATGTTATATCCGGATTCTACTGTTCAAACCCATTCCATAGATCATTCATAGATGTAGACAAAAACTATCTAAAGATTATTATTTTTAATGTTTTTTTGATTTATATGTACAATCAAAATGCTACACACATAACATTTTTGTTCCAGGTTTAAATGTTGAAGTTGTAATAGGTGGATTGCCTTGGCAGGAAGATGTAGAGAGATTGAAAAGTAGAGTGCATATAGTTGTTGGCAGTCCGGGACGGCTAAGACATTTAATCCAAGCAAATCACATTGATGTAACAGCTGTGCGACTACTAGTTCTGGATGAGGCAGATAAATTAATGGATAAAAGTTTTCAGGGAGATATTAACTATATTTTTTCAGTATTACCTAAAGAAAAGCAAGTCATTATGAGTAGTGCCACATATCCTGAATTGTTAAAGTCTGTTTTAAGTAAATATGTGAAAAATGCTCAACATATTTGCCCTGACAGTACATCTGTTCTCTTAGGAATTAACCAGTTAGTTAGTATTGTAAAGAGCAACTCTAATATTGTGAGGCAAACCCAGAACAGATTTGAAGAACTACTCAAAATATTAACAAAAAGAAACTTTAAGCAATGTTTGATTTTCTGTAATTATCAAGTTAGAGTCAGAGACTTGTGCAAGATGATGTTACGTGAAAAGTGGCCTGCTGAAAAATTACATAGTCAACAGGAACAAACTGATCGTTTGGATGCATTGAGAATGTTGCAAGATTATAAATGCAGAATACTAATATCTACAGACTTAGCAGCAAGAGGTATAGATGCCTCTAATGTTGATTTAGTCATAAATTTTGAGCCTCCATATGAATGGCAAACATATCTACATCGAATTGGAAGGGCTGGAAGATTTGGCTCTTATGGTATTGCTGTTACTATACTAAGTGAAGGACAAGAGGAGATAAAATTTAAAAAAATGATTAAATCAATTAATGACCAATTAGTCTTGAAAAACTTTTGGGATGAAGAAGATTTTGATCTTCATGAATGTGATTCCTCCCGAGACACATTACTATGCCCACCAATTGGAAATAATAACGCCTACCATGAGTTAATTGATAAGTTAACAAATGGAGATATTAATTGTGCTGATGAAACTGAAAGTTTTGAAACATTATGCAGCTCATTTGAAAAGACTAAAGAAAGTGAAGTAGAATCTTTCAGTGATTTATTGTTCAGCTTTCAATCCCAGAAAGAAAATGGTGATGAACCTACTAAGAACAATATTGATGAAGAACCTAATACTGGATGTGTGCCAACCCTAAATAATATGTTAAATAATACTCATCTAAAACTAAATACTGCAGTAGAAAGCACCTTAATAAAACTGAAAGAGGAAATCAAACTATTAAATAACAATCAAAATCCTAAGAAAACTGAAAAGGATCTTGGTAAAATCGATAAAGTACATGAGACAAATTTTGAATCACTTGATAAAATTATCATGAATGGGGCACCTGAAAATAATCATGGGACTAAGAAAGACAATAGCTTAAATGATCACGAATTTCATGAATCTGTTTTAAATAAAGCATTGTTAGATGCAGGGCTTCCAACATCTTTCCGGTCTTCAAAATGTAGTAATACTAATAATATTAAACCAAAGAAAAATATTTCCACGTATTTACATGATAACGAAAATCAAAAAATGCCACGGCAATCAAAGAATATTAAATGTAAGGAGGCTGGACATAAGAATAAGGCCCCACCAAGAGGAAGAAAAGTAAGCAATAAGCAAGAGATTGAAGAATGTTCAAGTGAGACAGATTCGTCGAATAGCGAAATTGATTCAAAAGAATTAATAAAACAAGCTAATTTAAAAAATAAGAGTAAGCAATATTATAATCACAATAAACAAGCCAGTAGATATGCAAAAGTAAATATGCATGGAGTAGAAAGTAATTGTGATAGTTATAGGAAATATGCAAAATGGTACAACCAGTTGAAAATCCACATAGAACAAATCCGAATGAATTTGTATATTGAGGAACTGTCTAAGATGTAGTGTTTAAAATATCATACCATAATCTTGTTAAATCAGGAATAATAACTAATTCTAATAAAAGTTTTATAAAAAAAGGCATTTAATTTATTGAGGTATAATTTGTTTCATGTCAACATAAGCACATTCAACAAAAGCCAGAATTCTCAATATAATGGTGTATGATCTATGGCCAGAATTACTTGATTGTTGAGCAAATTGATTAGGAGCGTAATTTAAAAAATAATAATATTCAGAATAGACTTATAAGCTACGCATACGATATTATTTGACGAGTGACAATAACAAACTGGCAGTTGAGATTTTTTACTGATTATCTAGAGATTTTTTTATAATAGGTACTGTAGGTAGATCAATTTGCTTAACAATAAAATTTAGAAAAAATGCTTTAAGGTAGGTAAGTTATGCTTGACCACCTAGTGTAGGTAGCCTAGCATACTTATATTTTCTGACCACACATGTACCTACAATGTATCCTCGTAATCTTTGGTATCTTAAATTACTTTTCAATCATAATAAATATACTAGAGATTTACAAAACAACATTTATTTATATTAAGACATCATGTTTAAACGTATTGTTCTAATACTTAGTAAAAAGAAAAGATTAAAAAGAAGACCACAAAAAATAATAACAAAGCGTGGTTTAAACATGATCCACTTATGAAATTACTTCCACAACAGATAAAAAAGCTATATAAAATTCTTGGAAAAACGTGATTTCTCAAATTTACCTACTTCACACATTTTGCAACAGTATTTTTTTTTATAAAAATCGCAAGTAAGTAGGTATTAAGAGATATCATTAAACATTAAAAAATCGAAGACTTCCACCAACCCGCACTAGGTCCGCCTCGCCTGGTGGGTCACGGCCCACATAGAGAGGAGGCCTGGATTCCAGCAGTGGGAACGTTATAGGCTAATTATACGTATGCTTTCCTTAAACTTAATAATAAAATCGTGAGTGGTAGGAGAGCTGGCAGCAGCGCATTGCCTGCTTCTGCTCACCAGGTTCATCCATCAGTTATAGTCGTGACAATTTAAGAATTCGGATTTGACAGTTATAAAAATACTGAATAATAATTAAACTTGATGCTTACAACGAGAAACGTCATCAGACTTCTTAGATGTTGCCCCACTTGTTAGTAGCTGGGCCGCAGACTAGAATTTCAAAAATCCTGTACTGAATATTATTGTTACTTGTGTAACCAATAATTCTGATAATATATCCGTTATAAAGTAAAATTTATGTAAGATAAGTACCTAAAACAAAGAACATTGAAAAACTTATCACATCACAGACCTAAGCAATATTAATGAAAAATTAAAAAGAAACCTTCGTTTTTCTTTTCAATGTTAAAATACTTAAAAGCGGCGATTGAAGATCTTGATAATTTTGGTGTCTAGTCCTTCTTTTCGTGTGTTTCTGAAAAGAAAAATAGTTATCAATAATAAAAATTTATTGTAATAAAATTCTCTTAGCAGATAAAGTATTGCTACTGTAAGCGCAAATGGCTAATAATCAAAAACTTCCGACTAAAATCTATAAAGGGCAATCATAAGGCTGTTTTATTTTCATTGAAGGCTGTTACATTTTCATTGAAGACTGTTACATTTATTGAGGCCTCAAGAAAATGCCGGTTACATTGAAAATAATTATCACTTTGCACACATTGAAAATAACTATCTGAGGTATGAGGAACAGGGGTTCCTCATACCTCAGATAGTTGACATAATTGCTTTGATGTATTAGACCAAGCATTAGGCGTTTATGAGCTGTGGTCGCTGGTTTGCTTTTACGCGCTCCTGAAGATAACTGACTGCGTGGCGACTTCGCTTCGGTCTAATATGACCTATGTATGACCAAATTGTGGCGTCAGAAAAACGCACGGTGCACCATGTCGTTAGTATATAATTTAAGTAAATGGTTGGCGCTAAATACCTGCAGTTTCGTCCTCTTCTGCATCCAGAATATCGGCGCAGCATACTGAGTAGCATATAAGAGATAAGAAGCCGAGTGGTAGCCCAAACACTAGCGCCGTTAATACTGGATTCCCATACCACATATTCGCCAATGTGGTCCTTGCTTCGTAAAAACCTCTGTAGAAACGTACTGGCAAACTGTTGCCTCCATATGTCTGTGGGAAAAGCATATACTTAAATTGCGTCTGATCTAAGCTAAAATTGATAGAGTATGGCTTTTTTTTTGATGATGGTAAGTGATCAAAACAGACGTGAAAAACGATAGAGTTATTCAATTCGTTCGTGTTTTTTTTTAATGTATGTTTTTTTGTGGTTGGCTTTCGGTTGACCACTATCTCACCCGATGGTAAGCGATTATGTGGTCGAAAGGTTGCGGCCACCTGAGCCTTTGCCTCAATGAATGGACCAAAATTGAGGGTCGATGTCATTGTGACACCAAGAAGGTCGAGCTGGGCCTGCAGTCTCGACATAGCTAACGATCGTTACGCTAGCTAACATTCGTTAACTCTTACCACAAAATAGTAAGTATACAGAAGGGCCACTCCCGCCGTTTGGAAAATTGACAGCTAAACTTGACAGATTCACTAGGGTTGTAGTGTTCGTGATATTAAATGGATATTTGATGCCCTGTCTACCCTCTAAGGCATAAAAGCATGATATGATGTATGTTTAGACGAATCTATGTATTTATGTTTGTAACTTGGGCAACCTACCCTTTTTTTTTTAATTCGGAATCAATATAGTAGCAACCCTAGTGAATCTGTCAAGTTTAGCTGTCAATTTTCCAAACGTTGGGAGTGGCCCTTCTGTATACTTACTATTTTGTGGTAAGAGTTAACGAATGTTAGCTAGCGTAACGATCGTTAGCTATGTCGAGACTGCAGGCCCTGGTCTTATCGGCACGGTTACACCACGGAAAGATGAAGCCGGGTGGAATTGGCTCCTTCTTGCGGAAAAAGTCACGCCTGAGTTTTAGCAGCATTGAAACTGACCAGATTGGCATTGCCCCATTTGGAGACTACCTGACAGGTTCAAGGCCTCAACCATGGTTTCCCGGAGAGACCGGATCGGAGGCCCAGTAGCACGTGCGCCGGACACTTATCTCTCTATTAAATGTTGTGTTGTTTAATACTTCGCCTTGACATGTTCTAATTTGTGCGTGGGGTTAAAATGCATGCTATCTTATCCGACAACACGTGCGAAAGAAATAGATGCTGTGATGAGCAGTAAGAAGCTAGTTCGCGTCCGAATTAGCACTTTTGCAAATTTGTATCGAAATGGATGATGATTTAGGACGAAAACGAGCGCGCGAAATTTTATAAACAGACCTTTGGGAGTCTAGATATCATGAAAAAATACTAAATGTATATTTATAAAATGACATTATTTGCATTGTTGAATTATACTAATTTATTCCTGTATGGAGGCCGTTTTGCAATTTTCCTTCTTCTTTTTCTTATTTATTGCCGCCCAAAGATGCGTTAAAATTAGTGTTGAAATATGGAACTTTCGACGCTCATATCTTTCAAATATATTATTTTTATGCATTTTTGTTTCCATACAGGACTAGATAATGATGAGGCAAATTGATATCATTTTTTATTTTGAACGTACATCGTCAAACAGTGGAGTAATCTCTAGACTACGTTTGTATGGAAGAATTTTCGTTTAGTGTAACCTTAATGAAAGTGAGGTGCAATTTAATACACCTTTGGTAGGTACCACATATCTCCCAAAGCCACCCTGATCCTAACTTTATATTTGGGAATTGTTCTTACCTGTATTGTGTATATATATACACAGATAAACTTTCAGCTTTTATAAAAATTACGAAAGTCAGATCGTCGCAGGCTCTTACTCTATATGAAAATAAACTGTTTTTTTTATGACATTTTTTTTACAATTTTGTCCAACTGTCTGTTTGTTCTGGGTATTCTTCGAAATGGCTGGACCGATTTTGACGGGCTTTTCACTGGCAGATAGCTGTTGTTATAAGGAGTAACTTAGGTTAGGTTAAAACGGGCTGGTTTCCGCAACTCCACGACCAAGCGCGTATTTTGCGTAAGGAGTAACTTAAGCTACTTTTACTTCATAAAATATGGTTCTGCATAAAAAAAAATGATTTTTTTTCGTTTAGGTATTTAACATGGACAAAGTTGCAGGCAATAGTTAGTTACAAAATAAAATCGAAAGTATTACCGGTGCTACTTGGTTATGTATCTGGTCAAGGAAGATTGAAACTGCTTCAGGGGTCATGAGCACAGGATCATCATCAGGTATGTGGTGGTGGCCTGTAGTCGAGTTGAGAACCAGTAAGTTAGGTGTTGTCAGGTCAGACATAGCTATGGAGTTTGCAATATCAATAGATCCCATCCATCCAAATTGGAATCTATCATGAAGGTCGCGTTTTCTTTTCCTGGATAAACAAAAATCAAACTATCATATGGAAACTTGATTAATTTTGCATTTGTAAGCCCTACAGATTAGAAAATATAGTTGTCGGAACGTAACTTGGCAAGAGTGGTTAGATGCGCACAAGTCGTTTCTTAAGCCGGGTACACATTGGTGCAATGTAACATGTAATGCAACATGCAATGCAAGAATTTGACGTCCACATTGCTGCAATGTATTATGTAAAGTAACAGAATTCCCATAGTGTAGACGCCTTGCGCGCACGAACCGCGTCTACTACGCGCACGAACAGATTGTTGCAACTCTTGCGCGTAGCGACCCGAAATTTGTCGGTTTTTTCCCCGAACACAAAGAGGCGCGCAGTATGCGCGGAGCGTCAGTGTGGACAGGTTGTGTGGTGTGTACGGCTAGACGCGCGCGAACATGGAACAAGACGACGCTACTGCGGCGGAGGAGCGATCCGTTCGCGCGCATCTCGGAAACAGATGTGAGTAGGTACATGCGCGGTTCGTGCGCACGTTGTGCGCGCCCCGCGTCTACACTGATGCAATGCTCGTTTCGTGTTGCATTGCATGTTGCGTTGCAGCAGTCTGTACCCGCCTTTAGGTCTCTTTGGTTACCAAGCGGGACGCAGGGAACGTTTAGCACCATTCCGAGCGTTCTAGTGGTTGGTCAGTTAACACAAGTATCGACTGATCAATAGCGTCAAGTCCACGTTCCGTTTGCTCTATATGGTAGTTGGTCAGTTCATGCACTATGCGTGAACTTACCCCCACTACGCCAAAATCTTGCCAAGTTACATGCTGGGGACTATACTTGGAAACATATATCATAATCAAGATTACTTACTTGACAATGCTCTCAATCATATCTTTGAAGTCTCTCTCTGTTTGAGTGATTTCATTCAACTTATTTTCAGAGACAACAGCCACAACTAAGTATTTTTCTGTGTCCATTAGTTCATGTATATTTGATCGAGTGACCTTTGGGAATGACCCAAATCTCTCAGAGTTAATCCACTTGTCTAGGGTTACATTTAAGGTTTCTCTATCTTCGATTAACGGGGCATTTGCTGTAAATCAAGGTAAACTTAAACTAAAAAATCAATCAAATATTTTGCAAATGAAAATTATTTTTCAATCTTTAATAGGATGACCTAAGACTAACCTTGGGAGCACTCTGGACTAGAGTGGCTTTAGAAAGAGCTCAAAGGAGAAGATTTACCAAATTATGCGACATATTAAAAAAGGAATGGAATGGAATAGAATTTGGAATAGAAGGCTATCATTATTAATAATACCTTCAAAAAAGTAGGCTTCATCCTCTTTGTAAACAAATACAGCAGTTTCATTAGGTATTTTAACATCATTTTTCAAAAGATCATGTGACATAGCATAAAACCATGTATGTGGCTGATATTTCTCAGCGTGTAGTGTAAACATTTCCTGTAACAATAAGGAAAATAGTTTTATTCTATTTATGTAATTCTTTAATATTTGTATTAAATGTATAGGTATTTTTTTTTTTTTTTTTTTTTTAAACTTTGCCCCACACTAGGAATTTCTTCCTGTATCGTGGGAGCTTTTACAGACATATAAACTCACATACACAACACCCAGAGCCGGAACAACTATCTATAGGTAATGTATATTTAATATGTATATTTTTTAATATTTGTATTAAAAATGTTTGTTCATATTGTTTTTTTTTATAGGCTCGTGCTTGACCACTATCTCACCTGTTGGTAAGCAATGATGTGGTTGATGGTGAGACACACTTGCCTTGTTTCATGGGAACCAGTTAACTGATTATGTATTCTTGATGAATTTAATACACCTCGGTACTAATAACATGTTATGTGCAAGCATATAAGTATATATTAAGTAAATATTGGCTAGATGAGAATGATATTCTAGTAATTTGAAATTACCCATAATGGTCCTTGTTGTTTGCCAACAAATCCAAAGAAGACTGGGTGTGTTTCCTTCAGGTACCCAAGACTATCAGCTTGTGACAGTCTTTGAACAGCAGGTTGAGACATGCGTAGGGCATAATTGACCATCTCATCTTTGACTCTTTCACCTACATATTCATGGTGGTAGGGTCCTTTAATACTGTAAGAAATAAATTATAAATGAGTTTAAAATATGATTTTTACGGGACAATTTGAATGAAGACTATCAAAATGATTACTTACAACATTATTGTGGGGTATGCTCTGACTTTGAAGTGCGTCGCCACAGCCATGAACCTAGTGCAGTCAACCTTTGCCACTTTTATAGGACTGTTGAAGAGCGATTGAGCGACATGGGCCCAAATAGGCTCTATCCTGCGGCAGTGGGCGCACCATGGCGCGTAAAACTTCACAAACCACATACCCTCATTACTTATATCCACGAATTTATCACTTAATTCTAAAACTCTGGATGAGGAAACCATGCAGAGTGCTGAAACATACAGGTACGTACGTAAAGTCCACGGGCTAATGCTGTTTAAGTAGAAATATATTTATAAGTTCAAAAGAAGTCAGTAAAAATACAAAATTAAATACTTAATTGTATGCAAATTATTTTTAAATTAATGTAAAACAGAAATGTGATAAATAAGTAACGTAAACATTCTGACCTGCTAAAACCATAAAACACTGTCCGAGCAAAAACTTCATTGTTACTGTGTTAATAAAATTTAATAGATTATTTGTAATACTATCGTGTCATATTAAAAACGGCGGATTTTTATTTCAAAATCCAAATCGATAAATACAAATTTTGACAAATTAAATGAAAGAGACGCGACGCCTGACGTTTATTTTATTTGACAGAGCAGTCCATAGAGTCTAGAGGTGAGACGTATATACTGGAATAGGTTTTTGGAATAGGTTTTTGACCGGACGTGTAAAGACTTATTCCGTGCGCACCACATAAACGCGTCTCGAGTATTTAAGCGTATGGCGTTTGAGACGTAGTCACGTACTACCATACTCGCGTCTAGTGTTTGCGGCTGGCGACCCACAGGCTCGGCCAGTTTCGGTGACATCCGGAGACGTTCGGTTCGGCACTCGAAGTTTGCAATTCGATTTATTTGTTTCGCGTTTTTAAACCTAATGTCTATACCAATAGAATCACAGATACTTTGGTAGGCAGAGTTGAAAATGTTTTGCAGTGTTTGTTTTTTAAATCACCAAAAAAGCTATTTTTCTATTAATATCATGTTTATTAAATCAGCTGACAGTCCTTGGCCTGTAAAGTATGAAGTAATGTTTTCAATACGATTTTATTAAAGCATTCTAGTGCAGGATGCCGTAGGTTAATAAGTTATGTATATTTAAGTAACTTTGATGTGTTATTTGTTTAGAATTTTAGATAAATAATTTAGTGGAGCCAAGAAAGCAACATGTTTCACTCTCTCCACCATTCCCAGTCAATAGTTAATGTACAGAAGCGTTTACAATTTTAAAATCAAGAAAAGATAAGTATACCAACGCGTAATTAATAATCATATACGTTAATAATCCATAAACCGAAAATAATCCATTACATTAGGTACTCCGACTAGCGACTACTCGATCTCGATACTACGAAGACTTACTAGCAATGGAAACGTCAATAAACTAGAGACGCCTAAATACTCGTGGACCTAGTTTTTGGAATAAGTATTTAAGCGGACGCGTACTTCTAAGACTCAGTACACATTTTGCCTAGTACGTCTCACCTCTACCATAGACACAGACTACTTATTTTTTTTTTTTTTTTTTTTTTAAATATTAGTTTTATGGCCTGGTTGCTAGGACCTTATAGCCAAAAGACTACTTAGAGATACTACGTAGTGGAGAGTGGAGAGACGTTATTATTAGTCTAAGGGAGAGACTATTTTAATCACAGATAACTTTATACTAATCAGCTCTCGGTAGGTGCGCACACGATAAGTTTGCGCGCGACGGGTGGCGTGCTTAATGTTGCCAGCATAACTGATCTTTTTTCCTTCATTTAATCAATAGTCATTTTTCATTACTCGAAACCTAAAGTAATTTATGTTAAGCATAATTAATTACTAAATTTTTTCTACTTGCATAGAATATGGTGAAAAAAGGCATCATAAAATTATTGTAAATCTTTTATTGAATACTTAGTAGTACATACTGTTAAATTTGGTCTAAAAATGGTCCTGCAGTGGCTAATACCTTCAATTTCATTTCTTTTTCATTTTATTCTTCAACAACTTTTGAAGAAGCTGCTGCCACATAACCCTCTTGAGTTATTTGGGTAACGGTGCATTCAGAAACGCTTAAAACAAAATAACAATGATGCATTATATTACATGATGCCAGTCCTGTCCCGCTGGTATATTTATGTACAACCCAATAACCAATACTGTCGGGCACCGGTAGTACGAAAATTTAGGGTAATTTTAGTATTGTGGTATCCCTAAAAGTCACCTGACAAATAAGCAACGCGGGCTCTATCTTTGTAAAACAGTACCGTAGGCCCGTTATTATCTTGTTCACTTCAAGAAAACATCCCTGCCATCACTTTAAATTACTTTTAGCATAATTTTGGCGATTATTTACTTCGGAAACGAATAAAAACACGGAATACAACACACTCGCTTGACACCTGACATTCCGTTTTTGGCCGCGCGCAGACTTATCTTGCGGCTTGCGCGCACTTCTATATTCCTTGCTAATCAGAGATTTTAACATTGAGATAAAAATATATGTCTATGGATTTTAATAGAGTGAGCGGCACAGATAAACTTATATTAACTTAACTAAACGTAGTGTTACATACTCTTTGAACTTAACTTTAGAGATACAAAGATCCGCTGTGACTATACTTGATTTTATACTTTTTTTTTTCTGGTATCTGGTAACATTGTCGGGTTGTCGTGCGTGGACTGAACCAGTCGAGGTTGATTCGTTTCGTTTTCCTTTTTACAGCCTATTATTTTAAAAATACGCGTGTTTACCGGGTTATTATAAGACGTTCTATTAGATATCTGTTTGTGCTGCTTATGAACTCGTAAATTGAATTATGAAGTGCTTTGTGCTTTGATAACGTGATAGTGCAATTTTGGAGGTAAAATGCCCGCTTCCATTTGCGACCCCGTAACTAGCGCATTGCGTTTATCTCTTACTCCAGACGAATCTCAAACTTCCTCATTATTGGATAGCAGACTATACTCTTCAGCTAAAAGCGTGCTTCTGTCCAAGATTGAGTTTGAAGAGTCTGGTGATTATCAAAGCAATGTTCTCGACGGACTGAAATCTAAGTACGTGGTGATCCGACCTAAAAAGCCAGTGCATGATAATAAACTACTGAAAAAAGAGTGTAACGCCGCCGGACAATCTTCAGGTAACTAGTTACATGATAATAACTGAAAATAATGTAGGTTTGTTTGTTATCTACATGCGCGATAAGATCAATTTATAGGTTATATCTTATGGTCACTTGTCAATAAACGTCATGGAATCATTGAAAGATTTCTGCTAATACTTTCGCTAAATCAAAATAATAATTTTAAGGAAAGTTAGAAATTAATTAAAAAATAAAATAATACATTTATTTTTTGGTAATCTTCAATAACCTTGTATGTCATCAGGTTCATATCACAAATTTAAAACAAATAAGAAATTAATTTAGTGTTCTTTTTACAATTTACACTGAAATTATGTATTAGAAATGCTTAATTGTCTGTGAATGATAATGTGTAAAATATTAATGGTTGTATTACTTTATCCTTGTTTACAATGAGTAAACAACACTATTACAGAAATATTTATTTATTTTTATTTGGCTTTTCAACACTGAGTACACTGATACTTTATATTAATGATTATGACTTTATTATGGTGGTCTTAATAAAATTAGATAAATAAATAACTTCAGCAAAGTATACTGCAACTTACTAAAATAACAAATACTGTGCTTTGATAGAGTTATAAGCACAGCTGCGAAACAATCTCAGTCTCTTTAATTATAGGATCTCTTTCATTGAGTCAACTGAATATAGAGTATTTTCTAAAAACAGTATAATCTGATACTAAGAGGTCTAAAGCTATGTAAATAAACCCAATTGATTGCTAAACTTGTGTTCAAATGAGAAGGAATAAATACGTTCTTATCAATTACCTAACTTTGAAGATCTCTAGAAATGATAGTAAACTCATTTATAATAAAATTTTCAGAAAACAACAAAAACGTGGAAGATGGCTTGCCCAAATCTAAAAGGGTATTATTTCCTGTTGAAAAAGTTCACTTGGGATGGCAAAATGCATGGGCGGCTGGCGCCGGTATGCAAAATGTGGGTAACACATGCTATTTGAATTCTACCCTGCAGGCTCTGTTCCATGTGCCTGCCTTTGCTAACTGGTTGGTCAGCGAAGTGACCCATGCTGAGAAATGTAATCAACAAGGTGAGCCGACTAACTATTTACACATAGTTATGTATTGACTATTGAGTAAATCCTCAACTCAATTTGAGGAACACTTAAACTTGACTAGCAAAGTAATTACTTATCTTACCAAAACTTACATGCACTAGATATTTTATGTACTCATTATTTCAATTTGAACATCACATAAAAGTTGTGGCAGTAATATTTTTGTATAGTGCCTGGTACTTAAGTTGGCAAGGTTTTGGTGTAGTGGGGTAAGTTCGCACATATTCCGTGAACTAACCATCCACCATATAGAGCGAACGGAACCTGGACGCGACACGATTGGTCAGTCGATCCTTGTGTCAACTGACCAACCAATAGCACACTCGGAACTGACCTAAACATTCCCCGCGCCCTGCTTCACTACCAAAGATACCTAAAAAACTACTTCTGCTCATTTAACGACTCTTGCCAACTTACCTGCCGGGTATTATATCATACTGAAAGAAAATATTTTGTAAATTATTATTTAGGATGTCATCTTAATCTTGTCTTGACTAGTATTATAAAGAGGTAAAATTTTGTTTTTGTTTGTAACGGGTAAACTCTGGAAGTACCTGATATGAAAATTCTTTTTCAGCGAACCTAGCTTTCTAAGTATAGAAAGTTACAGTTTCGCTGAGTGTCATTTTATCCCAATAAAATTACAGGTCCAGTGGGCGGAGGTTTGCCACGGGAAAAAAACTAGTTGCTAATAAAGAGCAACTATAATGTGTAAACAGTATTTGAATTTATGTTTCAGAAGCTTGTGTGATATGTGGGATGCGTGCCACATTGATGGCAACACAGAAAA
The DNA here is from genome assembly GCA_949775005.1 of Orthosia gothica. NCBI lineage: Eukaryota > Metazoa > Arthropoda > Insecta > Lepidoptera > Noctuidae > Orthosia > Orthosia gothica. The sequence continues at coordinate 15,034,431 of OX459069.1, read as the reverse complement.
GTGGCGGAGCACCCATCAAACCATGGCAGGTGTACTCCAAGTTACGTCTTATATGCAGACACCTTACACCAAACAGACAAGAGGATGCACATGAATTTTTAAGGTAATAAAAATATATAAAAATTTTGGTTTTTGATCTTATGGATTTTTAATCTAATAGCAATGAAGTTTTAATATTCAAATCTGTTTTAGATATTTGGTTGAGGCAATGGAGAAATGCTATTTAAACCGGTTTATCAACCATGAGAAATTCGATCAATACACAAAAGAGACAACACCGATGAATCAGATTCTTGGTGGATACTTACGCTCAACAGTCCGTTGTCTTGCATGCCATCATCTATCCACCACCTATCAGCATTTTCAGGTAATTTTCTATTTTCCATACTAACAGACTGGTATTGCATCTATTGATTATTCCATTTTAATTAATGTTTTGTTATTTATTCCAGGATTTATTGTTAGATATAAGAAAACACTCAACACTAGATGAAGCATTAGATTCTTTTTTTTCTCGTGAAAGATTAGAAGATTTAGGTTACAAATGTGAGGCATGTAATAAAAAGGTAAGTCTTGTTTTATACATGGTGAAGGTGTAAATTAGAACTTTTATCATATGCTCACCTAACATCTAATGATGTCTTCAAACATGCTTTCAACATGTAATCTAAACTTCTCTGTGTAGGTGTCAGCCACCAAACAATTTTTCGTCGAGCGTGCCCCTATGGTTCTATGCATAGCATTGAAACGGTTCTCATTGGCTGGAGGCAAGCTTTCCAAACACGTGCAATTTAGAAAGAAAATCACCCTCAACAAATACATGTACAACAAAAGTCACCAACAGTTGGTAAGTTTTTAAATATTTTCCATTTACATATTATTCATAATAATATTATTGTCTATGCTTATGTTGTAAATAAAGTAACTCTGGACATTGGTATAAAAAGTTTGTTTTGTTTCAGTCATACAAACTAGTAAGTTTGGTCACTCATCTGGGGCCGTCACAGAACTGTGGTCACTACACTGCTATAGGACAAGCACCTAATAGCAATTATTACCAATTTGACGATAGTTGTGTCCGACCTTTACCTTTGTCTGCTGTGCTGGGCACAAATGCCTATATTATGTTCTATGAAAAAGACAGTACCGACGAAGCGTCTACTTCCGCGGCGTCTTCTTCGAGTGTTGTCTATGGCCCCCAGTTGCCAGCTAATATATTAAATAGAGATAAAAGTCCTTTAAAACTAACTTTCTATAGAAGTGATGAGAGAAAACCAATTCTTCTTAATAGCACTTCAGTAGAAGTTCCTAAGCCAGATATCAAACCTATAATACTAAATAGCACACTTGGCAAGTCAACAGAATCTAATAATACCAATTCTGAGCCATGGGTCGTGAAACAAAATGGCGAAGTTGAGAAAATTTTTCAGCAACCAAAGATTCTGAATGGCATAGAAAAAAATGGCAACAAAGTGGATGACGATAAGAAGATTAGTTTTGTAATCAAACGGCAAAATGGTGATGAGAACCAAGTAAAACCTAAGTTATCCAAAAGTGAGTGTGATCTCAGATCTATCATAAACGCAAAAGGAGTGGAAAAAGCTGCATCTACTAGCAAGCTAGTCAAGACGTCTAAAACTCCCCTAGAAAAATTGGAGGAGCAAATGAACAGGAGTGACTCATCGGGTGTGTCGCCGAGGAACGGCTGCACGGGATCGAGGTTGGTCCCGTATGATTCTGAATCAAGTGGAGATGAGCGAAACGATAGATTAAACGAGGACGGAGCTCAGAGGGACGGCGGGCGGCGCCCCAAGCCCAGCCTCGTCGTCAGCACCAGCAGCATGAGCCGCGCCTGGACCGTGTCCCGCGCGCCCAGCGGCCCGCTGCTCAGCCCCAGCCTCAACGGCGTCACGAACAAAAAGTACGTGCGGGGGACGCTATTAGCAAATATATTTCAATATTCCTTGCTGCCGCACTATATTCCAGCAGCTAACCAGATAAACAAAAAACATAATATACTTAAAGAAATTTGTGAATTTACCGTCACCTTCTAATATTTATTAATTGCGTTTTCAGGGTTAAAGAAAAAGAAGAGCGACGAACAGAAAACGATCAAAGTCCTAACACAAGCGTGAGTAGCATGTCACCGCTGAGCGACCGGAGCGGCGCGGGCGGGACGAGCGCGGGCGCGGCGGGCGGCGCAGCCGGAGCGAGCGGAGCGGCGGGGGCGAGCGGAGCGGCGGGAGTGAGCGGAGCAGCCGGCGCGCCCGGTGCGGCGCCGCTGGAGACCATGCGCCACCTGCAGAGCGTGTCGCACCGCGGCTACGGCGCGCCTGTCTCCTCTTGGAACGGAAACCATAGCACTCTCGGGCGACAGGTGAGCTATTCTTTCATATAAAGCTGAGAGGGTCTGTAATTCTGCATCGTCAAGATATATTAGCCTTAGTTTATTAGTGAAGATTGGTTGTGGTGGTTTTAAGATATATTATCCGGATACAGCACCATTGCATGTATCAATAGTAGATTCTTTTATGAAGAACTTCTTTCTCTGGCACCTGGATCGGCAGCCCTGTGGTATGGTCATTCCTACACAAAAGTAACAAGATTCCTTTCAATTTAGGTGTTCGAAGAACGACGAGATGAGCGCAAGCGAGCTCTCGATGCTGCAGATGAAATGGATCGAGGACGCAACAAGAAAGTGAAAAAATTCCATAACTATAATAATCGCTTCAACAACAGTAGAAACGGTTACAATCCCTTCCAGGTAATTAAAGCAAAAAGTTTATTTATTAATTATATTATTTTACTTCATTCAGATCTATTAACACCTTAACTGCCAGATGCCTGACAAACAATACATTTTCTATTGTGTCTCGTTCTCTGGCAGCCAAACTGTTAAATATTCGTTAGATACATATTCATTTACCTCTTCAATTCTGCCCCCAACATAACTTAGTCAGACTATAGTTTTCTATTTATACAGGCCTCTCTCTCTATGAGAGGGATTGGGTCGTAATCCACCATTCGGCCTATTATTATACTTCTTATTGTATCAGACATAACTGGAGTATATCTCACGAAAATTAAGCCTTTATTTAAATAATAATTTCAGGAAAAGCAGAACAAGCCACATTGGGGTGGAAATTTCAACAAATATCGCAACGAACGACGTCCCTCACACAACTTCAATAAACATCACAACAACAAGTACAAACGATTTAACAACAGGTGATTTTAGAATGTAATAATCTATGTTCTTTAATCCATTTGGAATGTTGGATGCGAGTTTTTCGCACGTATTCTATCATGAAACTTAAAGAAAACTGTTACATTATTTCAGGTACAGTAATAATGGTCACCACTACCCCAGGCATCATTGACCCGCGGCCAGATTGGTTCCACTTACTTGTGTAAATATATGGACTTAAAATTCATAGTTTAATAAGCCTTCATGAATACGAAAAATAGTTACAGTTATGACATAATTGGAGTTATTGGTTTGCTACCGCCATACAGTCCAAACTGAGCAATTTATGGAAGTTAGTATTATTCTTATTTGTAGTAGACAGATAATAAAAAAATAAGTATAAAGTAATTACTGCCAGTTTCAGCCTTTACCCATAACCGCAAATAGTGACCTCATAAGATGTTAATATGTAATAGTTATAGCTAAATTATAAAAATTCTGATCTAAGTAGTACCAACATTAGCTTGCATGTTTTTCTACTGCAGTCAAAAGGGTTATTTCTGCATGTAGTTAATGAAATATTAAGTTATATTGTATTAAGGATAATTGACTGGTATTGGCGCAAACAAAAGTAATAGAAATTAGGACTTGAAACTTATTTATAACAACAAGCCTTATAAAGTATAGAATTTTCCATGCAAACGTTTCTGTCAACACGCTGTTCTAGGAGCTAATTAAAATAGCTTGAGCAACTTTTCCCGCGCGAAGGGAGAGAGCTACCAAGCATTGTTGTACTAGGAGATAAGCAATGGGTGCGGAACCTGTTATGATTTATTGCATTTCTATTTATTATTTTTCTTTTATTTCTTTAATTACCAACTTGGTTCTGAGCAGTACTACATAACAGTCCCAATGTAACTGCTAAACCCATCAGCCATTGATACCGCGATCGTATCCTATCTCTATACGTGTGACGTATTTTTTATCATTTCAAGGGAATCTATTCAGGGCAGCTGTTATAAAATGAGTTTATTTTACACTGCTCAAAATGTTAATACAGTTTTCTTTTGTTGACATCCATAATAGAATATGTAATGGAAATATGACTGAGAGTAATTATGTTTTAGTTTAGTTACCTTTTTAATATGTAGTTATACCTTCCCATGGAAAATAACACAGGTACTCATTATTTTTCGTATTAAATTTATTATTATGTTTTAATTAAGTATGTAGGTACCTATTTTCTTTATTTGTTATATATTGTAAAAAAATATGTCAATACAAAAGTATTGTATGCTTATTGTTCTGTACTAAAACGAAAGATTTTTGATGTGTATCTTGTTCTCAAGTCATATTGTTAATAGAAGGCATAGTTTTGTTTGGAGGGTAGTTGTAATTATTTAGTTTTATTTACAAAATAATGCTTAATTGTTTCATTAAATCAACAACAGTTGATTTCAATTAGTCAAAATTATACAATTTCTGTCAAAATTATCTCAAAGATGACTTGGCATGGAGGCATATGGAGGACTGCCACTTGCCAGTATGGTTTTAGTACAAGGGCACCAAAACTAATTTTGACGAGGTATTAAACATGGATTTAGAGAATGTATCTCTGAAGGATTTTGTGTGGGAAATAGTTACATAAGCAATAAATTATAATATATTTTCACACGTTGTTAACAGTTAAATATAACAAAACTTCCTTCTCTGGTTTAAATATAGTGTACATGATTATCTAAAATAGTGACTATTCTATGAAACAATACGTTTTATTGTGTCCAGAATTGAACAAAATTAAAACCAATATTGTAACTAAAATCTCATCTAATCTATTGTTTCATAGAACAACGTCGTGGTTGTGAAGATTTTGGTTAATTAATTATGACAAAATTGACTCATAGAAAATTAATTAAAATGTGGAAGTCTAGAGCTTGGAACTCGGGCTACAAAGATGATGGTAGTAGAAAACGTTTGGATACTTACTTCCGTTAATAATTTACTTGTGAAATATTACTATGGCGCAATTTTTAAGTGAACAAAGAAAACATTATCACAGAAATACTGTTTTATTTACTCTTAATACAAGCAGCCTGAAGCATATTCGGTGCCAGGTCGAAAGTCAGTACTCTCCCCAGGCATGTGCCCCAACAGGCGTTGCACAGAGGGGGTTCTGGGGTGAGAGGTCACGTGATCCCTTCTGCGTGCTGATAGTGATCACCAGGGTGGTTTTAGTGAGGTAAACATCCCATACTCCCTGGTCTTTTCCCCAAAATTCCAGGCGCCTTGTGAAGGTTTCCTCCCGTAAAAAAATAGTAATAATACAATTTCGAAAGTCAGACTGCGCCCACTCCCGCTTTCTTCTTTTCGTTAAATTTCTTTTAAATAAATAAAATATTGTTTATTCGGGTAATTTCAAATTTATTTAAATTAATTAAATTTTATCTAAGAATTAAACACATCAGAATAATAATAAAATATATCAAAATAGATTAACTTACATATATTAAATTTAAATTAAAACCAAAACATTCGTATTAATATTTATTTTCGTATTATAATGTCGGAGGAAACGACAGTCCAACCTTCCCGCGACCATGGCCAGGACGGCTAGAACTGGTACGTACCCTGCACACCATAGACGCAGCGCGCTTGCGCATAACCGCGCGAAAACCATCTTACCGTGCCATCGGTGTGTGCCTCTGCGAACATACTTGAGGCACTACAGTATCAGGGCAGCCCCATCACCGCCCCGGACGCGTTAATATACTGCACCCGTATGACATCAAGGATTCGTTTTTTGTAGTGAGCCCAAAGACTACAAGAGTAGTGATGTGAAAAAAGCTTTAAATAGAGTAACCTTTACTTCATTCGAGCATCGAGCGAATCTGCGAGCCACCATATTGGCTCTCACAGATAACGCCCTCCGCTTCCGTTCCATATCTGTATGGTATTTGAGGTCTCCGGTCAAAACATGCCTCAGATATTTGAATTGCTCAACTCTTTCCAGAGGAGCACCATTCAATCTTACTGGAGATATATGCCCGGGATATCTTGCACTGGTGGTTCCAAAGACCATCTACTGGCTCTTTTTAGGGTTCCGTAGCCAAATGGCAAAAAACGGAACCCTTATAGATTCGTCATGTCTGTCTGTCTGTCTGTCTGTCTGTCCGTCCGTATGTCACAGCCACTTTATTCCGAAACTATAAGAACTATGCTGTTGAAACTTGGTAAGTAGATGTACTCTGTGAACCGCATTAGGATTTTCACACAAAAGTAAAATTAAAACAATAAATTTTGGGGGTTCCCATACTTGAAACTAAAACTAAAAATATTTTTTTTCATCAGACCCATACGTGTGGGGTATCTATGGATAGGTCTTCAAAAATGATATTGAGGTTTCTAATATCATTTTTTTCTAAACTGAATAGTTTGCGCGAGAGACTCTGCCAAAGTGGTAAAATGTGTGTCCCCCCCCCTGTAACTTCTAAAATAAGAGAATGATAAAACTAAAAAAAATATATGATGTACATTACTATGTAAACTACCAGCGAAAATTGGTTTGAACGAGATCTAGTAAGTAGTTTTTTTTTTAATACGTCATAAATCGTAAACCGCAATTTGCCAAGAACGGAACCCTTCGTGCGCGAGTCCGACTCGCACTTGGCCGGTTTTTTACGTTATAAAGTAATCCGTGGCCACAGGCATATTCGTAATTTTTATTCGCAGTCGATTTTTGCTGAGAGCTGTTACATATGACCGCGCGCGTACCACAGTGTAAAAGTGCTTACGCATCAAAATAACGCCGTCCAGTCGGATGCACCGCAATGACCTAGTTATTGCATAATGCTGACGACTATAGGTCTACCAGAATCTCATGGCAAATGTGGTAATAAAAATTTGTTGTGTGCATTACTGGGGAAATTGGATTAAACGATCTTGATACTGTTTAATTTTTATTTATGTCTTTAGTATTAATGACCATGAGGTACCTATATTATAGAAGTCACAGCGGATCTTTGTGTCTTTGAACTTGGTCCTGCCAACCATTGCGTAAGAAACAGTTTGTCATCGAGTATACTGCATAGAGTAAGCGAGATAGGACGATGTGACATACATAAGCGAGTGAAAGAGACAGTTACTAACACAGACAGTAGCTACTGCGCGGGGTCTTGCAACCAATTCAGACACAAAGATCCACTGTGAGTATTATAGGTATATAAAATATAACTCACATGTATGAATAATGTTGTTATACATCGGGTTCTTAACATAGGAAAAATAAATCAATTGAATATTAATTGATGTACTAATTTATTATATATCATTTAAATCATACTAATAACTTAAAACCTCATTCAGAACTAGAAAACTAGAATACGATTCCATGAACTCCACTGGCATTTCAGAAACTTGTATCTTTATGTCATCTTTATGTTAGTTTTATGTCATCTCTCTCCATCAAAATGGGTATTTTTCATTGGCATTTAACATATTCAAAACCAATCTCTTTATGTATACAGTCTGTAAAAAACAATAAAATGTATCACGTTACATATAGTCATTCATCATCATCAGTCTAAGTATACTTTTTTTTATGTAAGTTTTATGGCCTGGTTGCTAGGACCTTTTAGCAACGTCTTTGGAAAGAGTTTTGGATCTTATATTTATTCTTAAGTATGCATTAGAATGCGGATGTAACAGATTCTAATATTTTTTGGAGTATTTGGGCGCAAATTGTATCGAGTCAGTCTTCCCAGTAATCTTTGCAGAGGCACTCAATACTACAATAAAATACTCCGCTCCACTATCCCGAGATCGCTTCTGTCAATGATTTTACAAATTGTCCAGTTGCGTAGACAGTTGACACACAAAACTACACCAATAATATATCACAATATCCACTAGGAATCAATTTGCAAATAATATTAACAGCCACTGAACTTCACTCGACAAAATCCGGCCAAAAACTCTCGTCTATATACACGTCCACGCAGGGCGCAGATTATTACTTAATATTTTTCTGACGTCAAAGATTCTCAATCTCCGTTAAAATCAATATTATTCTTGTCGAAGAATAAGTAACAGTTACATTACTGTTGCCATTTCCTTCCGGCCATCATTCGATGTGCCCTGTACCTACGATTTACCATATAATAGTAATGGAAAGAAATAAAAATTAAGTAAGAAAAATATTAAATAAACTTAAAGTACCAAAACAAGTCAGTTCAACTTACCGGTCCACTCTACGACGCACTTTAAAATCAAAGATTGAGTTTGATTTACGACTTCTTCTCCCCTTATTTTATGATACACATTGAAAACAATGTCTCGCTTGAGATCGAAGTGGGTTTTTCGACATTTTCACAAAAATAACAAATTTTCAAGATAATATAAAAAAAAATCAGCAGCGGTTGACATATCAAGTACTTTGATTTGACAGGTGATAGTTGACATTGCCATATGAAAATCACAATTTAAAAAAAATAAAAAATGCCATGAGATTCTGGTAGACATATATCAGCTAATATTATTGTAAAGGCGAAGTTAATACTCGCTTAACTACTACATTAGTGTTCAACTATTAGCGTAAACTTAAAAACTTTTTTGCAAAAAAATAATACCGACTTCCAAATGAAAAACTACAAAGTGAATAACAAAATTTTTGAAAGTCGGTGTATTTCGTAGGTACCATTTTTTGCGATATGGACACTGACTTTCAGAAATTAAGTTATTTTTTACTTTGTAGTTTTTCATTTGGAAGTCGGTAGTATTTTTTTTTATTTTTCCCTTTTAGTTTTACGTACCTAATAGATACGCAAGTTGTTTAGTAAGGTCCCTATAACCCCAGAATAGATTACCCGAATAACATGAAACTTGAACATAACCGATGAAATGAGAGATCCCTACCGTACCCCTTTAGAGCGTACTGGCGTGATGTTATGTTATGAAATGGTATAAACAATAAACAGACATGCGATAGCAGCAATCCCGAGAGGTTTGCCGTTATTTATTGAAGAGTTCTGTTGTATATCTCCGAAGTTCTTCATCAGAACTTGCCAGAGCGTCCATTCTTATTTGGTCCTGATGATTTTGTCACCATTTCAATCGAGACTTGAGCACTGCTGTTATTGCACATCTCATCGTATAGAGGTCCTGACTTAGATCTATCACATAATAGCCACCCCTTGAAACTACATTTGGCCGCCCAGTGAGCCTCAATAACGTGTTTATTCCACCCAGCTATGCGTGGGTCACCCCCGCCCTTCCCCAACTCGCCACTGCCGCATCACGGCGGGCAGTAACAATGCCAGAGTAAAGCGTATCCAGACCATGCCTGTGACCACTGTCACAACAAAAACAGCACAGTTAACACACAGCAGGAAGGTCGATCAGTTTTAGCCGCTTGTGACACACTGGCATACCTACACAGAAACCTGCAGCCGTATTGCGTAATGAATTCGGCAAGGCAAAGAGTATGAACGATCGACCAATCACATAGACGGAAATCCATATCACGTCTTTCATCTCCCCATGTGATTGGTCGATTGTTTACTTTGCCGAATTCACTACGCAATAAGGCTGCTGCTTCTCAGTTTTTGTACCCCGTACCACAGCATTTTTTGATAAAAGCAATTTTGCTTTAAAAAAAACACTGATATTTGCAGAAAATCATAAAATCAGGAGAATTTATGATGCAAGAGCGAGCGAACCTATGTTGTTCAACTGCTGGGTTGGAGCTTTTCACTTTTCCTAATTTCTCTTATTTCGCCTTCTCCGGCCAATCCTCGTGGATTTGTGCCTAAAGGGGTAACGGAAAAACAGGCATTAAAACTCTTTAAAATATAACAATATAAAATCATTTTATTAATTGTAAATGTAGTACATTTATGCCTTAAGTATTATGGATACATATAAACACTGCAAGTCATTCATTTTATATAGTAGGGTGGTCTTTACCTATTTGATTTAAGAAAAAGGTGCACTTTTTTAAGGCCCATGGGCTCAGAGTTGAAGTAGGTACCTACCATAGAAATATTAAATACAGGAGAAGTGGCAAGGGGGCGTGTCGGTGTCTGCGCGACGTGGTCACAGTGCCCATGTCCAAAATCATGTTTCAAAATATCACAGCGACTGTAATATTTTTGCAATAAATACATTGCTCCTTAACCACTAGCTAAGTTCGTCGCTAAGTGACTGTACAAGCAATGTAAAAATCACAAAACGATACTTTATTAAGCGGAGGCATCGCGTAGTACGGCCGCTGCTTCTTGCGACGAGTTAGTAATGTGATTGTGTAGATGTTTTTGTGTGGGTAAGTTGTACGGAGCATGCTAAATACACGCTGTGTTTGATGAGATAAGGTTTATATTTGATTCTGTAGTACGTTCTGATTTAAGAGTTGCGGGTGTGTGCGCGACTGCGTGTCTATTGCTTTTTCTGAACTGCATGTGTAGTAGTTGCCGTGTGGTAGGGGCAAACTGGAGACACAGGTTGCCGATATATTTCGTCTACCGGGCATATCTCCTTGTTTATTATATCTATGGTACCTACTTATATGTAACCGATCTTGAAATGAAGATCCCATTAAACAAAACATCTAATATGAAGGTTCCATGGCGCTAATCAATAAAATAAAACCGGCCAAGTGTGAGTCGGACTCGCGCGAAGGGGTCCGTACCATTATCACAAAAAACGGCAAAAAGTTCGTTTGTTGAATGGGAGCCCCACTTAAATATTTATTTTATTCTGGTTTTAGTATTTGTTGTTATAGTGGCAACAGAAATACATCATCTGTCAAGCTATCACGGTTCATGAGATGCCTGGTGACAGACAGACGGACAGTGGAGTCTTAGTAATAGGGTCCCGTTTTTACCCTTTGGGTATGGAACCCTAAAAAAGATACAGCAGTGAAAAACAAATGTCAAGTCACAGTCAGGATCGTCTCCGTGCGAAGGTCTTGCGATTTAAAAAAAAAGATTAGAGTTCATAAAAAACATGTTTGTTTAACCAAGATTTCATGCTGCTGCAGCTAGAATTTGATGCTGCGTCTCATGAGTGCATTCCTCAACGGTTTATAGAAATGATTTGTCATGTTGTATACATGTTTATGCCTTATTTTTCGACGGCTTAAGCTGCTCATTTACTATATTAATTTTATTAAAAGAACGTCGACAGCGTTCGGTTCCATCCCACGGCGATAGATGGTGTTAACAGTGACTTATAAAAGTGTTTACTCGGTTCGTGAATATTTTTCACTCCGACTGCAAGGAAAGGGTTATGTTTTTCGCGCGTATATTGTATCTATGTATTATTCTTTATTACTTCATATCTTTCAAACCGCTAGACGGATTTATATAAATACATTGTTAGATGCGTCTTGGCCGCCCAAGTTTTTTGAGATAAGTGGGGTTAAAAAAAAACTTGTCGAATTTTTGACGTCATATTGTGGGGGACAAAGTTTTTTCTTCCAAACCCATTGAGTGGGGTATCAAAATGAAGGGTTTTAAGAGGTGGTTACAAAAATTTACAACACTTATATGTTTAAAAGTAATTCGAAAAAAAAGACGAATGAAACGAATTAAAAAATGTAAACAAGAAGAAAATCATGCTGTGCAGTTGGAGGATAAATATTCGCGAGCTGGCTGAGGACCCTTATTTTGATGTTACAATTTAAATTACCATTTTTACAGTGACACCCGCGACGGGTCGCCCCCACTACGCTACGCTACTGGGGTTTGGACCCCTTGTAAAAAGCACTGCAATGCCATTTTGCGCATGTTCAGAACTCATAACAAAACAATGATTAACTTTCGTGTGTTTAAGACGTGGATTCACCGAGACACATGCAAAGGCTTTTCTGTAATTTTGAAATTACGGGCACACGACCGGTTAACCAAGATCTGGTGCTGCAGCTAGGATCGTTTCCCTACGAGGGTAACCCTTAACGTTAGTTTAAATCATACTTAATACAATATGTTAACCAAGATTTGGATGTTGCAGCCTTCATACATTACTCATTGTATCATATAAATGTATGTGACAGGCCGTTCCAGCTATATAACCATTTCAGGTCATATTGTAATTAAGTTTGAATTAACAACTTTTTATTTTATTATTTTGAAATTGAAGCTTCATAATCTGCCTATCATTTTTCCAACATGGGTTGGCTTTCCTTCTAGCTGAAATAGTGGTCCTCCAGTATCGGGATCAGGGTCCAAGCTACTGGCGGTCAGGGCTCTAGAGAGGAACCGCCTAACAATGCGACACTGCTTTTTGCGTCAAGCCCTTGACCAAAATCTTGGGAGGCTCTCATTACGCAGCTGCCTAACGAGGTCTTGGTCGAGGCTTGTGGCTCAACCATTGGATGACACGACTATCGGTAGAACACAATATTGGGCTTATATAATATGTATATTTTTTGTAAACGTTGCCCCACACTAGTAATTTTTCATGTATTTACAAACATATAAACCTACATACACAAACAACCAGACCAGCAGCCTAATTGCGTAAGTGAATTCGGCAAGGCAAAGGGTTTGACCCCTTGAAAGTCTATGACAAATTCTCTTTTAATAATTAGGTATTGCCAAAAACTATTGGACACTCTTGTAAAAGAGTATCTTCACCAATGAAAGCGTCCAATATTTTTTGCAAATACCCAATTATTTAAAGCGAATTTCCGGCTAGGCCCATTCTGTGCCATGTTCTTTAGATTTATTAATAGTAATACCAAACGGCTTTTTTATGAATACGTTTATTAGGTTATATACAGTGAATGACTTCAGTGTAATGACAAGGGCAAGACCGCGTATGTGAATTCGGCAGGGCAAAGGGTTTGAACTCCATGAAAGAATATGACAAATTCCCTTTAAATAATTAGGTATAGCCAAAAAGTATGGGACTCTTTCAGCAACAGTACCAATGAATCGAGATTTCAAGTGGTAAGTATATTAGATGGGTAAAGACGAAAATGCATATAAAATTCGAATTATACAATTAACACGCATTCGAACGCAAAAAAATGGACTCAAATATCTAAGTTAGTGTTTTGGTATGTACGTTAAAGCACTAAATAGCAATATATTTGATCGTTAATTAGAAATATTATAACAAATGATTATTATTTATGAAAATGAACACGTAATTAAAAGGATACATAGTTAAACATGTATATAATTCTTATTATTATATAACAGTATCATGTTTATTACAGAGATTCAAGCTTCATCAACATTCGTGCACTTAAGGTACAATTTATTTAACAATACGGTAAATGGAATTACAGTTTCTAAACAATGATTGAAATTATGACTAAAACAATATATTTAGTCAATCAGTTAGATTACCAAAAATATTAGACCCGTGTTTAGTCTTTTGTCACGTAAACAAAAATGACAACAATGTGTCTCTGAATTTGCTTCTGCCAGTGGTGTCTCATCCCATACAAAGAAACTCTCCCGACGTTCTGTACTGATTATTTGATTTATCTATCGATATCGATTGATTATTAGATGGTGATCTATCTATCGCCGTGGAACGGAACCGAATGCGATCGATTTACAAAAAATAATCGTTATAATCAGATCAAAAAAACGCTATGTGGCATCTGTATGCTAGTATTATATTATCTGTCGTTCTGCGAACCATTGCGCAAGAAACAGTTTGTCTTCGAGTATACTGCATAGAGTAAGCGAGATAGGACGATGCGACAAACGTAAGCGAGTGAAAGAGGCAGTTATACAATGCTATCTTTTATTTCAACATTGACACAAAAATAGCTACTGCGCAGGGTCTTGCAGCCAACTTCAGAGACACAAAGATCCACTGTGAGTATTATAGGCTTTATATTTGCCAATTTGTATTAATTTGATAAATCAAGAAATACTTGAATAATATTTGTAATCTAACTGACGGACTAAATAAAATTATATTTTTTACCCAGGAATCTATATCAAGAATATGATATTTAAGCGCCCGTTGTACTTGTAAATCGTACCTTAAATACAAATTAAACTTGCGTCAGAGACAATGCGCTCCCAGCAAAGCGTCTCGCGCAAGTCAAAGCGTACGTTTAGATGTACCAATATATGCGTACGTAGTTAAAACACTAAATCCTACTAACTTAACCAGAATCACAGATTTAAGATGTGATTTCACATCTATACTCTATTTAAAATAACATTAGAAATTTTAAAATATCTTGTAACAGCCCGTTCAACAAATCTAAGACTTATATTGCGTTGGTGACATGACAAATGGCTGTAAGTGTGTAGTAAACAGTTGGTATTGGGTTATGCTTTTTATGCCATCCTTATGTTTAAGGAATAGAAGTCAAAATCGGTTGAATGGACTTTAAAATATATTGCTTAATTTTTCAATGTTATTTCAAATGGAGCATAGTAACAAATAGAGAACTAACAGATATAGACAAAACTTTAAAGCATCATTACATGTCATACTTGGCCTTCCAGCAATCAGTCTTACGAAATCTGAAAAACAAACCTCAACCTAATCTAGTAATGGCGGTCATACATGATCAATTTTATGGGCCAATTTTCCTTTCCGATTTATTGCTTCATATTATTCTAATCTATTCGCATGAAACTTGAGCTTGAATCAAACCTTGAACAACGTGTGTGGATTTCAATTTGCATGACAAGTGCACTTTAAGACAATCGAATTCCGTTTTTGCTGACCTTATGCGTACGCGCCATATATGTGGTGGCTTCAAATGACGTATCATGCAAATTGGACTGTTTATATTTTTTATTGGATCAAGCTTCAGGTTTCATACAAATTGGTCAAGAAACTTGATGGTGTATGGCTGCCATAAAACTCCAATTTACAATAGTTTACATTTTGTCAGTTCATTTGTGTTCATTATCCAATGCATGGCACTGTTTCTTTAAAACTCTTTCACTTCCTACTCCTTTCTAATAAGAAGAAACAAATTATTCGCAGAAAACTTACAAGAATTTACGTAGAAAAATAGAGACTAACAATATTATACATTTACTAAACTTATTACAAAACTAGAACAAACCTAATGTCATTTAGTGCATTGAATCAGTAAATGGTCATAGCTACTACATATTTTCGACGAAATGTAAATAAGAGTTATTTTATGCACCGTTTACCTTTCAAGACAGTGAATGATAAAGTTGGTTTTTGATGCTTTTGCTTTGCTTCGCTAAAGTACAAACAAGCACTAGACAAAAACTTCTTTCGAAGTGCTGTGGCAGTGAAGATAACAAAATGCATTAGAATAAGGCAATATTGTAAATATCTTACCCTAACTGAAAAATATATTTGAATACCCTCAATCGGATAATTTCATGACATAGTTAATTATGACTGATTTTTATTTTTTCTATATAGAATATAATTCAAAATGTTGTCACTGGACACCTGTGCTGCAGTTATAGGTTGGCACATTTTATGTGGAAGTACTTTAAACATGTTTCTTCTTTGTGCGTCTTCAAATAGAGTTTTCCATTGAGGATTTTTCTGAAAGAAATTGACACATCATTTATTCTTGTTTGTTGAAAGCTATTCATAGTATTCAGAGGTCAAATAAATTAACTTGAGAAACTTCGCAGACGTGATGGAATACTTTGGCGTGTACTTTGTTAAAGACAAATAAATAAATCAATGAATATTATTTAGAGTTAAAAATATTTGTAGGAGGTACCTCTGGAAGTATTCCTCCGATTACAAAAGTTCATTCGATGATGGAAATATTATCGCTGATTGTCATATACAATGTGTCCGGTTTTGTAATAACAAAACTCCTCACTTTTAGAGATAGACCAATTTTAGTATCTGAGTTACTTATTATGATATTCACATATTCTAACGAACATAACTTTGAATCTCGTAGGTCTCACAGAGGCGTCAACTTTCGGTTTAAAGAAACTCTATTCCCAATAAAAACACATTATGTCACTTACTTGAGAACATAAACATACATATATAGATTACAAAAATTTCGTCATTAGTATTACAAGTTAATTGCAATGCTTTCATTTCTCCAATCTGTAATTATGTGCTGGCTATGTTGAGTTTAGATGCATTGAGAGAGTATCAAAAATCAAAATCAAATAAACCTTAGAAGTAATTTTGAATTGTCAAACAAAAAAAAAACGATGAATCTAGTTGCACATGCGCAAGCGTCACTAGGTCTCTATGGAGAAGAACGTGCAAGAAACGCCACGGACACTCTTTTTCATCAATAAGTTTAATTACGTGTATTTGGTTACATCATTCTTGTTGGAAAATTACACATATATGTGAGAACTATGTAAAAAGACGTGCACGTATAAGCTTCTAGAATAAAACAAATAACCTCATAATACAATAATTAATTAAAAACAGTCCGAGGCAACCAAGTTATGACTCATCGAAATTGATGTCGCCCGTTCACGAACATGACGCATGGATTGGCACCACCCAGCTTAACCATCATGAAGGGAACCGAATGATCCAACCCATGTGCTACCATCAGAGATACATTTAAGGGAGAATGACAGATTCAACTGCCAGGGCACACACAAGTCAACCAACGACACATGGATACAGTGAATGATAAATTTACAGTCGGAACATAGTACTCACACATGTGTTGTGCAGTTAAATAATACCAAAAGAAATTGAGTTTATACAATACTAGCTGACCCCCGCGGCTTCGCTCCCGTCAAAATTATAGCCTATGTTACTCGGGAATAATGTAGCTTTCCTTACGTGAAAGAACTTTTAAAATCGGTCCATTAGTTTCGGAGCCTATTCGGTACAAACAAACAAACAAAAAAATCTTTCCTCTTTATAATATTGATATAGACAAATATATTCATACATTCTTCAGCAGGTCGAAAAATACTTCAAAAATGTTCTGTCCATCACTTGTTTTTGCGCCCTGTCTGCGTGGCTGTGGAGCAGGTCCAGCATTGAACCAAGCATTTTAATCAGCCATGTAATCCCCCAACATATTATGCCTTCCTGCGTTTATTCGTTGCCTTTGTGCGTTTTATACAAGTTTAAAATTTTGTCTCATTCAGTTCTAGAATGTGGGGAGGTATTTTTAACCCCCGCCGGAAAAAGAGGGGTGTTATAAGTTTCACGTGTGTTGCTGTGTGTCTGTCTGTGGCATCATAGCGCCTAAACGGATGAACCGATTTTGATTTAGTTTTTTATGTTTGAAAGGTTATTTTGTCGAGAGTGTTCTTAGCTATGTTTGAATAAAATCTGTTTAGCCGTTCAAAAGTTATTGGCGTTTTACTGTTTGAATCGGGGTGTTTTCGCAAGATAAATGTGTCGGGGGTTTTTAAATTTTGAAATTTTACTTGTATTGTAACATTTTATACAGTACCCCATAAAAGATGACGCTACGTTAGCCAGTCTTAAACTTGGTTGAATTAATTGGTCCCTATTTCTAGTAACATAATTATGTCTGTCGCCTTTTTTACTAAAAAGATGTAAATTCATTCTAAGTGTGTGTATAAGTTTCTTATACAGGACGGTTTTTTTTCCAAAGTTATGGTTTTTTTTTTTTTTTTTATAACCTATAGGCTCGCGCTTGACCACAATCTCACCTGATGGTAAGCGATGATGTGGTCGACGGTGAAACACGCTTGCCTAGAAATAACCTATTCACTCTTGACTTAAAGACCCCCAGATTGTAGCTATCGGGAAACACAGACTCCGGCAGGGAATTCCACTCCTTAGCTGTACGCATAATAAAAGTGTTCCCAAAACGTTTTGTGCGTATGGGTGGGATGTCTACCATGTATCGATGGCGCATCGCCGTACGTCTGGTAGTCCGATGATGGAACGGGCTAGGTGGAATTATATCGTGCAATTCCATCGCACACTCCCCGAAATGTAACCGATAAAAAACCGAAAGGCTGGCAACTCGGCGACGATGTTCAAGACTCTGGAGCTTTGACTTGACCAGCGCCTCATCGCCGATGAGCCTCTTGGCTCGCTTTTCGATCGACTCTAGTGCGTCAAGCTGGTATTTGGCTGATCCGTCCCAGAGATGAGAACAGTACTCCATGCATGATCGAACTTGCGCTTGATACAAGTTGAGGAGCTGTTCCGGCGTGAAGTACCGTCTCACCTTTGCAAGGATCCCCAGCTTTTTGGCAGCCAGCTGAGCCTTTGCCTCAATGTAAGGGCCAAAATTGAGAGTAGATGTCAACGTAACGCCAAGAACCTCAAGATGGTCAGTTATTGGCACGGTCGCATCTCGGAAAGTTGGATCTGGGTAAAATTGGCTCTTTTTAGCGGGAAAAAGACACGCCAGGGTTTTAGCGGCATTAAACCTGACCAGATTGGCATCGCCCCATTCGGAGACTGCCTGCAAGGACAGGTTCAAGCGCTCCACCATGGCCTCCCGGAGAGACCGGATCTGAGGCCCGGTAGCACGAGCGTTGGACAAGTATCTCTCAGTAACAGTGCTGTCGTCTGCATACCCAAAGGTGCCGGGTTTAAGCAGATCGTTAATATGCAGCAAGAATAAAGTTGCTGAGAGTACCGACCCCTGAGGGACCCCGGCATTGATATCCAATTGGTTCGACGAGCAGCCATCGATAACCACTCGAATGGACCGATCTCTCAGGAAGTCTGCAATCCAATCACACAGACCACCGGGCAAACCGAATGAAGGAAGCTTATCAATAAGGCTTTCGTGCCAGACCCTATCAAAAGCCTTCGAGATGTCGAGGGAGACGGCAAGCGCTTCCCCGTGTCTCTCGATGGCCTCACTCCAGATGTGAATGGCATACGCTAGAAGATCCCCAGTAGACCGATTTCGGCGGAAGCCGTATTGGCGGTCACTAAGGATATCGTTAGATTCTAGGTATGCCAGGAGCTTCGTGTTAAGTACACGCTCCATACTCTTACAGAGTATGGACGTTACAGAGATGGGTCTGTAGTTGGCCGGGTCAGCTCGACTACCCTTCTTGGGCACGGGCTGTACGTTAGCTAGCTTCCAAGCATTCGGCACTTTTCCAGTCTCATACGAAAGGCGGAATAGGCGTGTCAAGATCGGAGACAGTTCAGGCGCACAGGTTCTGAGAACTATTGCTGGTATTCCGTCCGGGCCACTAGCCTTGTTCACGTCGAGGTTGCGCAGTACCTTACGGACGTCCTTTTGATGGATACGAATGTCCGACATACTCGTCTCGCATCCATCAGGATAAGAAGGGGGCCGCGCGTCACCAGGGTTCAGACGTGAAGATTCCGCAAAAAGAGAGGCAAATAAATTTGCCTTCTCCTCAGCAGAGTGGGCCAGCGACCCGTCGGGTTTCAGCAGTGGTGGTAGTGAGGGACGGCTGAAGTTGGACTCGACCGACTTAGCCAGGGACCAAAACGCTTTACTACCTGCTGGGTAAGAAGAAAGTTTGGCCCCTATTCGGCTAATGTGGTCGAACCGAGCCCTTCTCAACACCTTCTTGCAGGACTTGGCAGCCCTGTTATAGGCTTTCTTCCTTTGACCCACGTCACTCGCTTTGCGCGAACGAGCGTCAACCCATGCCAGGTACGCCTCATGTTTAAGCGCGTCGGCGCGATGACATTCAGCGCCAAACCATGGCCGGTCAACATTGGTCATTCTTACGTCAGAAAACGGAATGTAGTACTCCATTCCCTGACGCAACACATCCGTCACATTGTCCGCGCACGCCGTAGGATCATCCGAAGAAAAGCAAGTAGGCTGCCAAGGATAACATGCGAAGAAAGATCGCATGCCATCCCAATCTGCTGACCTGTACCGCCAAACCCGCCGCGTGCCTCTTGGGCTGGGATCGGGCGGGGAGTAGACGGACACAGACTTCACCAGACAATGGTCGGAACTACCCAAAGGTGAAGTTATTGACACAGAGTATCGGTCTGGCTCTGTTGTCAGCAGAAGGTCCAAGCAATTGGCCGTGTGCGAATCAACATCCGGCACCCTCGTTGCCCCCTGGACCAGCTGGGTAAGGTTAAGCGCAAGCGCAAGCTTACGCATCTCCCGTCCAGCATGGTCAGTGCACTGGTATGGGAAGACCACTCCTGGTGGTGGGCATTAAAGTCCCCCAGTAACACTAATTGGGCGGAAGGGTACCGCTGCTGTGCCGCATCAGCCGCCTCACTGAGGTACTCTGTGAGCCTGGTTGTCTCCTGATCTCCACTGTGCGAGCGGTAGACACAGGCGTAGATAATTTTATCCAGACCTGTGTCCACTAGAGCCCACAGCGTCGAAAATCTTGGGTCCTCAAGGTTACGGAGACGCCGATAGCAAGTGTCGTCACGGGCGTACATACACACTCCCGCGCGCGGTTTATAATTGTGCTCCAGGGTAAACCCTGGGTAAGATAGGTACGACGCGTCTGACGGACTCGCTATCTGCGTCTCCGTAAGGAAAAACAGCGCTGGTTGTTAGACTATGGTTGTTAGACTATGTGGACATCGTTATATATAATAGTCTGTTTTTTTTTGTTATAGGCTCGCGCTTAACCATTGTTTGTTCAATCTAAGTGTGGGGATTGGACCCATTATATGGCATGTTTTTATCGATTTAAGTGTATTTAACGTCTTTAAAGTTTTATTATTACAAAACCGGACGGACACATTGTGTAAAAACTCTCAGTAACGAAGAAGTTTTACCATTTAATTAGGTGGACCTGAATATGATTATTGTAGAATAAGGATTTGATAATAGATATAAAGTATCAGTAGGAAACTTACGAGTAAGGCATTATGGTTGAGGCAGATGAGCAGCGCGTGGCGCGCTCGCGTGAGCATGACGTTCATGCGGCCCGCGTCCGTGAGGAAGCCCACGCCGTGCGAGCGCGCCAGCGACACCAGCACCACGTCGCGCTCCTGCCCCTGGAAGCTGTCCACCGTGTTCACCTCCACCATGCCCTCGCTCCTGCAAGGGAGACAGGAAACAGTTATAATCAATACTATACGCTCATCGTTAACAGGAATAGGGATGTTGACAAAAAAATATATATTTAGTCCGTCAGTTAGATAGCTTAAAAACATTGGATACGTATTTTTCTTTGGATGGTATTTAAAAGTACTTTAATTTATTCCCATTTCATTTACCTAATTTTGCCTGTGTTCCACCAAATATACTGAATGTGCACCAAAATATGTTCATAAATATAACGAGCATCTATTTAACAACTGTTGCAAATTTGTAAAAAAAGTAATACACCTAATTTTAAAAACAAGCATTTATTTTTTAGTTAAGTTTAGTTTTTTAGTTTAGTTTAGTTTTAGTTTTCGAATAAGTCGACGTAGCCCCGCTGCGCGGGGCTCCTATTTCTGTCTGCAGGTTCAAAAGTAACCTAACACGAACGAGATGACGGGAGCTGAGTTCGAACCTAACCTGTCCGTGTCGGGGTGCCCTAAGTTCCCGAGCTCGCTTCGCTCGCTCTTGGACTGATTCTTTGACCATAATTTATTCGTAGATCAACTAATATTTGGTGCACGATCAGTATTTTTCGGGCAAGAATAAAATAGTTATTGTTACAATAGAATATTTGCAGCGCACTACAATAAAAAAGTGTTATATCTTGGTGTTAATTTGGAATTTGTTTGATGCAACATATTTTGTTGGCCGAGTAGTTTAATTATAGTAAAACAATTAAACGGGTTTAAGATCAATATTTTAGAAATGCATACATAGATGTACCTTTAGATTTTTGGTGAACACAAAACTATTATCCTTTTTCTTTTGCCACTTAAACAAAAAATTACGACGATACAGTGCGTTGAAATATCGTGTGACGTCACTGTGTGCTACACTTTATACTGACATAGTGACGTCCGAAACCCCCACTCCTGAACTTTGATGCGCTTTTACTTTGTCATTTTTCTACCCAGGAAACATCCTTATTTAAGCAATGTTATAAATAACTCATTATTATTATTTATGCACTCAGAAAACACTTAATAGAGAAAAGAATAAATACAGATTGTTTCGACCCAAACGTTCCGTTGCTGTTTTTGACAGAGAGTTTGTAATTACTAGAGATAACGTATTTACGACGAAAAAGAAACTGTCAATTCTTTCGTTCTTGCTTATGGAAAAACTCTCTGAAAAAAAAAGTGACAAACATAGACAAACGCTACCATCCTGAACGTCAAAGAGATAACTTTTTAGTGAACGTTGTAAGTGTTGTAACCATATCGGTTAGCAGCTGTAATTAAATTTTTCGCTGTTTTCACGCCTTTGTTTCATTTATATCAGGAAGATTTTTGTTGTTTAATTATCTGCATGAACCATTTCGTGTGTGGCTATCGGTTGTAAGAGTCGAATGACTGTATTAACAGAACATAATCAAAGGATATCTTTCCACAGGTAAGTTATCGACTAGCATACTGAAATTATTGTACAGATATTACATTTCATAGGCTATTTAGTGAAATAATTAACTTGTATGCGTTCGCTGATAGAGCTTTGACAGTTTACGTACTTACGTTCTGATGTTAGAGATGTGACAAAAGTTACAAAAAAGATTTATCGATAATGTATTTTTATTTTACTTACTTTAATTTATTTCATAAAGTTTATTTGATATTCATTCATTGTCAATATTAATCTAATATTGATTGTGAACAGGTTTCCTAAGAGTACTTATTTAAGAAATAAGTGGATCAAGAATATAAAACGAGCTAACTGGACACCATAACCATATTCTCGCTTGTGTTCACAGCATTTTAATGAATCATGCAATCGCTATCCCTCGACTATCTATGGATACAGGTTGATGAATCATGTTTATTTTCACATTTTTCTTTTTTAAATTAAATTTTTATATTTAAACCATTTAGTTATTATTTATTTTATTAATTTTATGTACATACTCGCCTGTAAACTTAATTTCAGTCTTGCACAATAACTAGAATACTATATATAAGTAAAGGTCTACCAGAATCTCATGGCAAAAAGGGAAATAAAAATTTGTTGTATGCAATACTGGGGAAATTGGATCAAACGATCTTGATACTGTTTAATTTTTATTTATGTCTTTAGTATTAATGAACATGAGGTACCTATATTATAGTAGTCACAACGGATCTTTGTGTCTTTGAACTTGGTCCTGCCAACCATTGCGTAAGAAACAGTTTGTCATCGAGTATACTGCATAGAGTAAGCGAGATAGGACGATGACAAAAAAGACAAAAGATATTTATTTCAACTGGGCCACCAAGCGGCACTTTTGAATGTCACAATTTAAATTTACATGAAATAAAAGTTGATTCTACCGTGCATTCGGAAAGTAGCTTGTTATGGAGAAGAATGCACAAGAAACTCCGTAAGCTTATGTGACATACATAAGCGAGTGAAAGAGACAGTTATACAATGCTATCTTCACCTTCAACATTGACACAAAAATAGCTACTGCGCGGGGTCTTGCAACCAATTCAGAGACACAAAGATCCACTGTGAGTATTATAGGTATGTGTATGAATAATGTTGTTATACATCGTGTTCTTAACATAGGAAAAATAAATCAATTGAATATTAATTTATGTACTAATTTATTATTTAGCATTTAAATCATACTAATAACTTAAAACCTCATTCAGAACTAGAAAACTAGAATACGATTCCATGAACTCCACTGGCATTTCAAAAACTTGTATCTTTGTAGTTTTATGTCATCTCTTTCCATCAAAATGGTTCTTTTTCATTGGCATTTAACATATTCAAAACCAATCTCTTTATGTATAAAGTCTGTAAAAAATAATAAAATGTATCATGTTACTTAAAGTCATTCATCATCATCAGTCTATATTTTTTTTTTTTATGTAAGTTTTATGGCCTGGTTGCTAGGACCTTTTAGCCACGTCTTTGGAAAGAGTTTTGAATCTTATATTTATTCTTTAGTATGCATTAGAATGTGGATGTAACAGATTCTAATGTTTTTTGGAGTATTTGGCAGCAAATTGTATCGAGTCAGTCTTCCCAGTAAGCTTTGCAGAGGCAGTCAATACTACAATAAAATACACCGCTCCACTATCCCGAGATCGCTTTTGTCAGTGATTTTACAAATTGTCCAGTTGCGGAGACGGTTGAGATACAAAACTACACCAATAATATATCACTATATCCACTAGGAATCAATTTGCAAATAATATTAACAGCCACTGAACTTCACTCGACAAAATCCTGCCAAAAACTCCCGTCTATATACACGTCCCACTGCAGGGCGCAGATTATTACTTATTATTTTTCTTACGTCAAAGATTCTCAATCTCCGTTAAAATCAATATCTTGTCGAAGAATTAGTAACAGTTACATTACTGTTGCCATTTCCTTCCGGCCATCATTCGATGTGCCCTGACCTACGATTTACCATATAATAGTAATGGAAAGAAATTAAAATTAAGTAAGAAAAATATAAATTAAACTAAAAGTATCAAAACAAGTCAGTCCAACTTACCGGTCCACTCTACGACGCACTTTAAAATCAAAGATTGAGTTTGATTTACGCCTTCTTCTTTCCTTATTTTATGATACACATTGAAAACAATATGTCTCGCATGAGATCGAAGTGGGTTTTTCGACATTTTCACAAAAATAACAAACTTTAAAGATAATATCAAAAAATTTCAGCAGCGGTTGACACATCAAGTAATTTGATTCGACAGGTGACAATTGACATTGCCATATGAAAATCAGAATTTAAAAAAAAAAAAAAATGCCATGAGATTCTGGTACACCTATATATTGATCAGTAGCTGTTTGTACAGTCGTACGAGTGTACCAAAAACTGTCACTTTGATCTCATGATGTACCTCGTTTTGCGCAAGGTATGAATAAACATTATTATCATCATCATCATTTCAGCCGAAAGACGTCCACTGCTGGACATATTCCTCCCCCAGGCGTCGCCACACCGATCCCGTGCGTCTCGCATCCAGCGCCTTCCCGCAACCTTAACCAGGTCATCGGTCCACCTAGTGGGAGGCCTTCCAACGTATCGTCTTTCGGTTCGCGATCGCCATTCCAGAACTTTTCGGCCCCATTGGCCATCCGTTCTGCGAGCAATGTGCCCTGCCCACTGCCACTTAAGTTTAGCAATTCTTCGGGCTATGTCGGTAACTTTGGTTCTCCTGCGGATATCATCATTTCTGACGTGATCACGCAAGGAAATTCCGAGCATAGCCCTTTCCATTGCCCTTTGGGTGACTATAAGCTTTCTGATAAGGCCCATTGTGAGCGACCACGTCTCGGTCCCATAGGTGATCACTGGCAACACACACTGGTCATAGACTTTTGTCTTGAGACACTGCGGTAAATTGGACGAGAAGATACCACGCAACTTCCCGAACGCCGCCGCCCGGCCGAGTCGGATTCGGGTGAGGGTTGACCTCTTTCTCGAAGTTGGACCTACCCAACTGGACCGTTTGTCCCAAGTAAACATAATCGTCTACAACTTCGAGTGTAGAGTCTCCAATCTTGATAGGAGTGGGTGTTACATGGGCATTCACCATGACCTTGGTTTTGTCCATGTTCATTTTAAGACCCACTCTTTCGGAAGCTCTACTGAGGTCATCGAGCATTTTACTGAGGCTCTCCATGGTCTCAGCCATGACCACTATGTCGTCGGCAAACCGAAGGTGAGTGATGTACTCGCCATTAACGTTGATACCAAGCCCCTTCCAGTCCAGAACCTTGAAGACGTCCTCCAGCGCAGCAGTGAACAGTTTCGGAGAAATGACATCTCCCTGTCTTACGCCGCGCTGGAGAAGGATTGGTTTCGAGGTGTGATCCTGAAGACGGACTGACATGGTTGCGTTTTTGTACAGACACTTCAACATCTCAATGTACCGGTAGTCGATCTGGCACCGCTGGAGAGACTGCAGTACAGCCCAAGTCTCGATCGAATCGAAGGCTTTCTCGTAGTCCACAAACGCTAAACAGAGAGGCAGGTTATACTCTTCGGTCTTCTGTATAACCTGCCGCAGCGTATGTATGTGGTCTACGGTGCTAAAGCCTTTTCGGAATCCAGCTTGTTCGGGAGGCTGGAAATCGTCAAACCTGCGCGCGAGACGATTCGTGATGACTCTTGAAAACAACTTGTAAACATGGCTAAGAAGCGAGATGGGCCTATAGTTCTTCAGCCGGGCATTGTCGCCCTTCTTGAAGAAGAGTACTACCACACCCCTGCACCATGCCTGTGGCGTTTTGCCTTCGAGTATGACGGAATCAAACAGCTTCTGAAGGGCCTTGAGGACCGGTTTTCCACCCGCCTTCAGGAGTTCAGCCGTGATTCCGTCATCACCCGGCGCCTTGTTGTTTTTAAGCTGTTTCAGAGCCATCCTAATCTCGTACAGGCTGACGTCCGGGATATCTTCGGTATAGTGTCGGGTCAATCTAACTCTTGGGTCGTTTGCTAGACTCGCAACGGGTTTGCTGATTGATGTGTACAACTGTCCATAGAATGTCTCGATCGCCCTCAGAAGCTCCGGTTTGGCGGATACGATCCTGCCATTGTCGGTCTTCAGTTTCGTGAGCTGGATCTGCCCAATAACCAGATCCCTTGAAAAAGCCTTGGAGCCTTTATTTCGCTCAATCGCGTCTTTAATACCGAGCGTATTAAAGCGGCGGAGGTCTCTTTTCAAGGATTTAGAGATCTGTCTATTGAGCTGCCGGTATTTGCACGCCTCATCTGAAGACTGCAGGATCATCTCACGCGTCTCTTTCATAAGCTTGAGGGTATGATCAGAGAGCTTTTTGTTTCTATCTGTACGACGGGTCTTGAAAAACTTAGACCCGACCGTATGGACAGCTTCCACGAACCCGTCGCTGTATTCGTCCACGCCTAGGGAGCTCTCCCTAGGCACTCGAAACGATTCTGGAGTTTGAGCTGAAAGCTCTCGGGGTTTTGGACCTGGATCTTTGCTGGACGGAGCGTGGACTTCATCAGTCGAGACCTTTCAAGCTTAATATTAATGTTCAATGTGCCTCTTACCATGCGGTGATCGCTCCCGGTTTTCACCGAATTGATCACAGAGACATCATTGAACATTTGCTTCTTGGTTGACATGATGAAGTCGATCTCATTTTTTGTTGCACCATCGGGGCTCTGCCAGGTCCACTTCCTGTGTTCACGCTTTTTGAAGAAGGAGTTCATCATATAGAGGCCCTCCTTCTCCATAAAACTGGCCAGTAGGTGACCCCGGTGGTTCCTTCGTCCAACTCCAAATTGCCCCACTTGCAGCTC
Source organism: Orthosia gothica (assembly GCA_949775005.1). Classification (NCBI taxonomy): domain Eukaryota; kingdom Metazoa; phylum Arthropoda; class Insecta; order Lepidoptera; family Noctuidae; genus Orthosia; species Orthosia gothica. Next base: position 15,007,017 of record OX459069.1, on the reverse strand, counting down.
ATCCTCGTCTCGTTTGCCTAGTTTCGCGTTGAAGTCCCCCATGACAACGGTGAAATGAGTTTTGAAACCATGCATGGCTCTGGAGATATTCTCATACATGGTCTCTACCTCGTCGTCGGGGTGTGCCGAGGTTGGGGCGTAGACCTGTATGACCTTCAGCGAATATCTAGAGGATATTCTGAGTATAAGGTACGCCACCCTGGTCGACACACTCTCGATCTTCACCACGTTGTTTACTAGGGACTTGTGGACGATAAACCCGACACCACCCTGGGACTGCCGGTCACCCTCTCGGAAATAGAGCAGGTTACCGGATTTGAAGATTATCGAGTCCTCCCCCTCTCTTCGGACTTCAGATAACCCTAAATACTCCATCGCAACCTGCTCAATTCCTCTTCGAGCTCGGTGATCTTCTCGACGGTCCGAAGTGTGCGCGTGTTGTACGTTGCCAGGTCCAGTCGTCGGTGATTGTTGGGGTAACCGGATCTCGTCCGGAGATTCTTAGCACCCCTTGCCATGCCGTAATCTCGACCGCTACCGTAGTCGAGGGTAGGCAAGCTGCCGGGCACTAGAGGCCATTTTTAGGGTTCCGTACCCAAAGGGTAAAAACGGGACCCTATTACTGAGACTCCGCGGTCCGTCTGTCTGTCTGTCACCAGGCTGTATCTCATGAACCGTGATAGCTAGACAGTTGAAATTTTCACAGGTGATGTATATCTTTTGCCGCTACAACAACAAATATTAAAAATAAATGAAAATAAATATTTAAGGGGGGCTCCGATACAACAAACGTGAGTTTTTCGCCATTTATTACGAAAATGGTACGGAACCCTTCGTGCGCGAGTCCGACTGGCACTTGGCCGGTTTTTTCATTTGTGCTATTCATAGGGGGGGCTTGCCATAATCGCCACGCTTGGCAGGCGGGTTGGCGATCGCAGTATGGTTGTTATAGAAGCACAGAGAACGTTGCTGCCCATTCTCTGGTTTGCCCCTTAGTCGCCTCTTACGACACCCACGGGAAGACATGGGATGGTGAAATTCTTAACGTCCGCCACCATAGGGAACATTATTATACAACGCGTATAATGCGCAGAAAAATTACGAAAGAGTGGAATTGTACTCTTACAATGTAAAAGTTCACTCTTTGTACGAGTACATTCACTTTTTAAATAATTATAAAGAATCCCTAAAAAAACGTAGAAAAATTAGCCGCAGTCAGGGACGATTCTTACAGATATTTGACCAAATTTGTAGATCGCTCCTAAACTAAACTCGATATTTATTTATTTATTTAGACTTCATGCACAAAGGTACAAAGGCGGACTTAATGCCTTAGGCATTCTCTACCAGTCAACCAAGGGTGGTGAAGAGATAACATGGCAGGTGCATTTTTTAATAATAAAAACAAAACCAGTTATTATATAACATAATAAAATAGGTAAAATATACATACATATATATTGAAAATAATATATATTTATATAAATATATATATTTATAAAGTAAAAGAAAAGAAGAAAGTGAGATGACTCTTCTTAGTTGTTTTGAATGTAAATCCGCAATTTCCGCTTGAATGCATACCGACTGGTGGCCGTCCTGATCTCGGGAGGAAGCGCATTCCAAAGAAGAATGGACTGTATATGAAAGGAAGAGTGAACAAAATCAGTCGAATGAGGAGGACAGAGTAAGAGGAGATTATTAGAAGAACGCAGATTCCGAGCATGTGAAGAACATAGATATTGAAAGTTAGACATAAGATAGGAAGGAGGGATGGGAGAATTGAGTAGGGAGAAAAATGTGGTCAAAGCTCGTAAACGTCTCCTCTGGCGAATAGGCAGCCATTTTAACTCAGACCTGTAGTTCGACACATGGTCATATTTTCTGAGGTTAAATATAAATCTGATACAGTTGTTCAAGACCCTATCTAGTTTATCAAGCAAGACCGCGTTCAAGTCGGAGTAGCACACGTCACCATAGTCGACCACTGGGAAAATTAAAGTCTGCACAAGCATTGTCTTTGTCTTTACGGGCAAAAACCTTCTCAAACGATATAAGGATCGCAAACTGCCGTTAGCTCTCTGACTGACACTGGCTACCTGACTTTGCCAACTAAGTGTCGAGTCAAGATGCAAACCGTGATCTTTCACACTAGGGCTGATGGGAATGACGGAACCATTAAAAATGATCGGAGGATATATGTCTATAGATAAGTATCTATAGCATCCTCGGTCACACTGGCACAAAAGATGATATAGACAAAAGTATATCTATCTCTTTTTGCTTATGACATTATCTGTTAGTGCGAAAGTGAATACCGATATTGAAATTACGTCTTAAATATGTTACCTCTAGTAATTACAAACTCTGAATTTTGATATTTTGTTGCAACACCATGTCAGCTAGCTGTCAGCGATTTTGATTGAGTTGAGTTGACACTTGTCTAAAAAAATTGTGTGATGGCGTGCGACGCGATACCGGGCTCTCATTGGATTATATAGTAATTGTGGAATAATCCACCCATCTTGATTGTAATTGCATTCGCCATTCGCGGTTGGTGTAGTCTTTCGCCCGTGCAGTCGTTTTTGTGTATATTTCACGCGCAGCGAGATGCTTTTGACGGAAACGTGTATGTATCTGCTGGCAGCCGGACCCCGGCTCAGAACACGTTTGTTGTCCCATCCCACCATTGTCCTTTATTATACATATTTTATCCCTAAAACCCTCGGCCAGGCACGGGATTGAGCGAGCACAGAAGATCACCACTATCCTACGATCGACCTAGGAAGGTAAGGTAAGGTAAGAGTCCTACCAATTGTACCACTTCCACCTGTCAGACAGGAACCAGAATCTCAAAGAACAGACTCCAAGCTGACCGCTGCTGCGTACCGCATGTTCACGGGTAAAGGCCTGATAGGATCTAAGAGCCGCAACGTTGCTATGGGCCCCAGCGTAGCCTCTTGGCTGTGATCCGCAGGCCTGTATTCAACACAGATGGAGCACAAAGATACAGCGATCCAGCACCCTAATTGCGTAACTTAAAAAAAGGCGCGAGCGTGTTCTTTGCTTGCATTCATTGCATCGTATGTTGCTGTAATATGTTTAAAAATCCGTAGAGTAGACGGAACATATGACAGCTTAAAACTCACAATGAATTGTCAAAATGGAAGAGTTTGCGATCATAATCATCAGCCTACAGCAGTCTTCTGCTGGGCATAGGCCTCTACTCCTCATAGGATTTACGGAACTATCATCCAGCTGCTACCAGCCACCCTGGAAAGATCATCGCTCCAACAGTTTGCGAGTCCGAGCTGCATTTGTAGATCTTAGGCCTACTGTCCACGGACGCGTAGCTTCATAGACGCTTCAAAATACGACGTGCAGCTTGTGAAGCCCAGCGTACAGAACTCTGTCCACCAGGCCTATAGCAAGCGTACGTTTTCAATCATTCACTAAATCAAAATCAATCATGTAATAATACTGGTTTCAGTTGCATCCAGCCAGACTGGAAACCTAAGGTCGGCTTCCAATTTGGCCGGATATATAAGTGACCGACATACTTGGGAAAAGGCTAGGTAGATTGACTCACAGTTGTAAAGTCCTGAGGTGTCTCTTGATGAGGTCTTTGTGCGCGTTGTAGGGCGTGATGACGGCCAGCTTGAGTCCTTGGGGCCGCAGTACTGCGAGCAGGGCCACCACCAGGCGCGACACGCCCCACGCTTCCATCTCGTTAGCGCCGTTCACTCCTACGCACACAGCGAATCATATTTAAAAGCTACTTTAGAGTTTCCAGAATAGCAAAGGCACAGATAATATAATACTAGCATACAGGTGCCTCACCCCATACAAAGAAACTGTGCCGACGTAACTAGCGTTTTTCGACGGACTAAGGACTACGGAATTTGCACGCTTTTAACAGTTTCATTGTACCAAAATGTGTTACAATACAAATTTAATTAAAAATATCGAGTGGCACGCCTCAGAAATTTAAAAGCCGCGCCATCTATTGGAATCAATTTCAAACGATCCGTTCAAATAATCTTTGAAATGTGAATTAAGAGCACACTATTCCATAATTTTGTGCTTGATGTTGTTATGGTCAATTCTAGTATTTTTTATACACCCTCATTTCAATAACAAATCGATGCATATCCCGCGTTCTAGTGATATTTATTTGAACCAAGTTTTCTTTCTTAGCACTGGGACCTTAAAGGTAAGAAGTCGAAGTAGTTTTGTTTGGAACGTGTCTGTTGGCTGCCGGGAGCCCCGGCTCAGACCACGTCGGTTGTCCCTTATTCGCTTAATATTATATATATATATAACTGCCCACTATAACCCCCGACCGGACACGGGACTGCACAGGAGACCACCACGGGGACAAATGTAAGTATACCTGTAAATTGTGTATGCTTGTAATTGTAGGACTACCACTTTCCTACCATGGTAAGGGAATCGGTATCCCAAAAAATAAGCCCCTAGTTACCGCTGCCGCGTTTCGCGGTTTCGTGGGTATAGACCTTGTAGGATCCAAGAGTCGCGGCATTGCTCATGGGCCCCAGTGTTGCCTCTTGGCTGGTGATCCGCAGGCCTGTATTCAACATTTTGGTGAACTATAAGATGAGCAACTTCAGATAAGGATAGTTGCAACCTCAATTAAGTTATTGTAAGCTTGCAGAGTCCCTGACGCAGCCTCTTTTAAGCCAGGTATCTAACTCGTCACGGCATATCATTTAGGGCCTACCGAGCCGTCACATCTTCTTCGGTAAACTGGTTACTTTGCCCCGCGTAAGATGAAATGCCCATTTTATTTAGCAGCTTTTTTGTCTACATCTGAAATGTGTGTTTTAGGATACTTCTGATCCGATTTAGATTTATTTTGTAATAAAAAAAGTTAATAAAATAAAAAACCCGACTGCAAAGATGTAAACAAGAAGAAAATCATGCTGTGTAGTCGTCGGAGGATACATATTCGCGAGCTGACTGACCAAAACTATAAATATCCTCCGACTGCACAGCATGTTTTCCTTCTTGTTTACATCTTTGCAGTCAGGTTTTATTTTTATTTTATTATTATTTTTTATTTACAAGTTTTTAGTTAATACTTTTTTTCAAATGTGTTCGCGACGATACGTCACCTTTAGATAGGTTGTCATATGTAAAATATAAATAGTATTGACAGACACACGTCTGCTCACCCCAGAGCGCCATCGCATACTAAGCGATGTCGGTAGGTGAAAAAACCTTTTATAGTAAAGCTCGTAACTAATTTTTGCTCATGTTTTTGAGACACTAAAATTATATTTTATGTGTCTATCAGTAGGTAATAGAATTATATAGTCTAATAACAATAAATTAGAAGCTTTAATATGCATACTGATTGTGTTATTACGGAAAGAAACAAGTATTTAACTCCGTAAAAAACAACCGTCCTCAACGAGCGTTTAGTTCACAATGACCTGTAAGAGGGCGGCACCTTATATTTATACTAAAACCAGTTTTTGTAGAATTTTGATAACTTTAAACTCATGTTTTGGGGGCTTTTACATAGTTTATAGTGTGAATATAGCGCTTATGTGTTAGAATTATACATAAGGTACCTTAGTTATATGATAAATGTATAGGTTTAAGGAAATAAAAATATTTTGTTTACTTATTTTAGACCCCCCGTTTTGAGCAGGGTATCAGGTGGTGCTATAGGTATTCTATTCACCAACCAATCAGATTGCTTCCTTACACATAATTGTTTTGTTAGGAAACACCAGCTAGGTGTTCTAGATAGGATGGCTGGATGCCATGACTGAGAAATTATACATAATAGCAGTACATGGCCAGTCTTAATGCATTTTTACTCTAAAAAGGGAAATATACATACATTTTACTCAAGTAAGTGTTTGGAAAATTCGATACAAGCCATTTTAGCGCTTCTAGGTGACCTAGAATTTTGTCTAGGCCCTATAAATAGACAGCACCTATGTAATTCTAGTACATAGGCGTCGCTTGCTTGAGAGGATGTGTCTGTGTATGCCGGCATGGACGTTTCTATGCGGCTGCCGATGTGTCACTGCGTCCAGGGACATTTGGTGCCTGGTCAGCTATAGATATGCTGTCTGAAGCATTACCTTCGTGGACCCTCAGGCAGGCGCCTACACTCAGTCATGACACAGAGCTAGTATATAGGGGTATGTAACGCACACAGACACATTAAAGATGTGAGACAACGTAAAATTTAGTATTCGGCCGCTTCCCGGCACCTTAAGCTGCGGAAAGGCTGGTGGTACACCCATCAGGGTACCGCCGTCAGACAGCCTAGTTTTCCAGCTACCCAACCACACTTCCGGAAGGAGCTTAGCTCTGGTGGTTGAGGAGTTAAGCGACCTGATATGGTGCGAGGTTACATGGATTTGCTATGTAAACAAACTTGTAACAAACGATAACTCATCGGGGGTTGGACATGTAGCTACCGGACTTCTACCTTGGGATAGCCCATCACGAGGGCTACCCGGGTGTGAATGTAACTTGAAAATCCACCCAGCAGTCTGAGTAGGAATCGAGTTTATGTGCCAAGATCAGGGGCATAAGCTAACTTCTCGCACCATTTCGCGGCTGTACGCCTGAATGTTTTGAATATAACTGTAACACTTATGTGTGTCAACGGCCCAGTAGGAGGGCTCCAAGTCCCTCGCTGGTACCCTAGAGCTAACATGTCTAGTTTTAGGAGAAACTCGATTGTAAAGCTTCAAACTGGCGGGAATTCCCTTTCTTCGACGTTCTCCTTACGAGAACTCCCTGATGGTAGGGGCTAGGGACCTGGATCAAAGACCGGAGGGAAGGTCTCCTCGAGACCTATCCAACAGTACAAGTTTCACCAGAATCGGTCCAGTGGAAGGGTAGTTCCTGTCAGTTTCAAGCTACGAGTCTTAGCGTATATTTTTTGAAAAATAAAAGTTTTTGCGGTCGGAATGTTGTGGTCCTCGTCGCAGTCGAGTTCGCCTCTTTAATAGTGCGCAGGCGCGTGAACATTTCGTAGCCATTATTTCACTTAAAGTATTTCCACGCATCATTGCGCATCGAGGACCATGAAGGAACATCGCTTCTGGCCATGAACAAATAGTTTTATTTAACCTGGACATCACGTTTTTCACCTCAACCTACTTGGCAGCCTTCAAGTGTCTCCAAGGTCCATAGTTACCAGATGACAACTGAACAATAGGTGCAAGGGGCGTCAACGCGTTCAAGCAGGAGCCTTACAACCTCCTGATTGCCTGTCGGTCTTGGACGATCACGTCCGTCCCGTACATTTGCTGGTCCTTCGAGCCGGATATTGGTAACCTACGGACCATTTGCTGGTCCTGTCGAGCCGAATTTTCTGGGAAACATACCAGACCAGCGGACGCTGTGAAGATATAGGCCAACGAAGAGCCTTGTTCCCGAGAACAAAGAAAACTGATGTCCCGGACGCTGTGAAAATATAGGCCAAGGAAGAGCCTTGTTCCCGAGAACAAAGAAAACTGATGTCCCATTCCTGTGAAAAAAGAAACCTGATGCCCTGGGGACACGAACGCTGCCTTGAGAACAAACAAGCCTGATGTAAAGTGACCTTATATACTGAGGTTACATTCCTGTTTCTTGGGTAATGTCAAAACGTATCGTTCCTGTGAAAACTAGTACCTGAGAAAAAAGAAAACCGACGCTCACGCCTGTGAACATTCGTGAGAACAAAGAAAACTGATGCTCAAATATCTCAAGGTACCCTCAATATAAATCTGGTAAGATTGCACACCACGCAAATGTGCCAACTGGGGTACTAAGCGTTGCGTTCGTGAGAAAAGTTCCAGGGAAATAAGAATACTGACGTTCCATCTCGTAAACCTTACAAGTGCCAGGGTTAAGATCATGTTTCTTTAACAGTCAAAAACATAGCGTACACTCTGGGACGATAGAAACCCGTTTCCTGGGTGAGATAACCCAGTTACTGGTTAGCAACCGTATTACTGGGTGATTAGCGTCGTCAAAAGGCGCAACGTACTATCGTCTCATAGTAGAAACTTCCAGAGCGACTACAGTCGTGAAGAGTGCACGAGTGGATTAGGCCCACGCGTGGACTACCTGGAAGACAACCATTTTGCTGGGACACAGCAGCCATTCCTGAGCTATTCCTGTGGTTCTACCGGCTTCCTGAGAAGCTAACCGTTCCCGTGTGATTACCGTCGCGAAAAGACGGTTTTTTGAGCTGTTTCTGTTGTGTAACCTGCTTACTGAGAATTCACAGTAATCGAAGATTACACAGAAACTGTATCCTGAAGGAATATAGCATAGCCTGAAGAGTTATCGCTAGGAAACTCATAATCGGAGTTTTCAAACAGCGTGTTGGGAGCTCGTTTAGGAGATAGAACGAACATACGACGTTCATAGAATTCCTGAAGGGTTACGGCTGAAGGATTATCGCTGAAGCGTTATCCAAGAAGAGGCTTACACACAGAAGCATATTGAATAGTCGTGTGGGCGACTTGTTCTATAAAATAGAACGAAAAAATAGTTGCTGAAATTTCCTGAAGCGTTATAGCTGAAGGCTTATTTTCGACTTAGAATTTGTTTAAAAACAAATAGTCGTTATCGAGATAGAAGCTCTCGATCGAAGTCTGGAGTTTCAAACCTGGATATCTGGAGTCTGAAGTGACTACTAACGTCAAGAGTCGGACCAACAGTTCAGTGATTGGTACCAGACCGGCTGCTCATCCTTGGAGGCTGCTGGACAAGTTGACACTTAGACAACAGTAAGTACAGTGAAAACATATGCTCATGTGCTTACCCATTTTGTGTTGAAAGTCTTATAGTGAACTTGTTTACGTATCAACATTGAAGTTTGAAGCTGATTTGGAACTTATAGTTTTGAAGACTGACTAGCGACTTATAGTTTGAAGAATAACCTGGAGTTAAGAGGGTCGGATATAACCCGGAGTTTAAACTAACCCGGAGTTTGGAGATACTTTTCGAAGTTTGAAAAAGGAAGCGAACCCTCTTCAAGCCGACGACTGAAATCGGACTTAACCCAGAGTTACCACTTAGCAGTTTTTAAGAAAAAAATTAAGTTTGGACATAGCCGTTTTGAAGCTCGAAAATAGATGTCAACCAGTTCGTGTTGAAGTCTAGAGTTGGACTCAGCCGATTCGAACTGACATTTTGAAGAAGTCTAGAATTGGACTCAGCCGTTTCGAGCCAACGTTTTGAAAACAAGTTGAAGATTGGACTTGTACTTGGCGTATTCAAACTGAAACTTTGAACCAATCAGGATGCCGACCACCAGATCCCAGGACAAGAGGCCTGAATCATGGACAGTCCCCATTGAGCGTCCAGGTGCGGGCGTACAACATCAGCTGCCCCCACGCTCACCGTCTACTACTGAAGGGACAGAAAAGTCCATACCAGTCAGAAGCCCACCAACGTCACAGATAGGTGACAACACGCCCACACATGAGGAGGAGGAACCACAGGAACCAAGCACACGCAGGAAGGCATCGAAATCAGAAGATTCTTCAGAAAAAACACTGAAGCCTTCTGGTAGAAAACAAAGGATCCGGGATAAGACCTTTGTTCAAGGAGAAGTAATGGCTACCCGGGGTGACGCCCGTATCGAACATACTGGACCGCCGTCAACTAGCAAGTCGACCCGGTCACGTAAGAAAATTTCAAGAGCTCGTGAAGACTTATTGAAAATAAAGTTGGAACTCGCTAAGTTAGCACTTCAAAAAGCAGAAGAAGAAGCTTCTGAGGATGAATATATGGATGACAGAAATTCTAATGAAGAGTATGTCCGTTCGTGGCTCGAAGAGGCGCCAGAGCCCACACCGTTGAGGGAGAATGACGTCGCCAAAGGGGACAATGACGATTGGACCCCGGCTGCGGCCGTCGACGCTATAGCGGACTCCCGGAAACATATCGACCATATAGAACATCCACAAGTGAAGTCTAACATCGAACCACCTAGGACAGAGCCGTCCAACGTGGAGCCGCCAAGGCAAATAGAAGCGAAAGAGTCACTCCGTCCTTTTCTAACGGAGCTGACATCCGCTATAGCGTCGCTAGCCGACAGAAAAATCGAACCATGGACGCCTAACCGATCGGCGTCGCAGGTTATCATGACTCTGCCGAATTTCGGTGGAGCTCATACAGAATGGCTATCTTTTCGAGCCATTTACGAGGCAACTCATGCCTACTTCAGCGACATAGAAAACACGGCAAGACTCAGAAGGAGCTTGCGTGGTCGCGCACTGGAGACAGTGAGCTCAGAGCTCATCGGGAACGCAAAGCCGGATGAGATCATGAGAGAATTGGAACTACAGTTTGGACGTCCTGACTCAATAGCTCAGGCCGAAACAGACCGACTTAGAGGGCTACCAAAATGCAGCGAGTCGCCCAAGGACATCTGCACCTTTGCAAGTCGAGTCAGAAGCGGAGTTGTCACTCTGCGAGCTCTCAAGAAGGGGCACTATCTGCTCAATGCCGAGCTGGTGCGCCAGCTAACTGAGAAGCTACCCAATTCTCTGCGTGTACAATGGTACAGAACGTACACGGAAAAGTACCAGTCGCTGCCGGATCTGTCACTCTTCAGCGACTTCATAACCGAGCAAGCTCACTTCTGCAGTGCATTCGCCCCGCCTGAGAACATCAAGGAAACGGATTCTCTAGCGGGAAAACGCGTCATACAACGGACGCATACAGCTACCGACAAGCCGGTAAACAAATGTCGAATTTGCGACAAAAGTGGTCACTACGCGTCTGACTGCCAAAGGTTCAGAGACGCAGCAAGTGACAAAAGATGGGAGCTAGCCAAGAATTACAACTTGTGCTATCGCTGCCTAAGACAACGTCGTGCTGGACACACTTGCAACAAGAAGCAGTGTAGTCATAAGGGGTGTACAGCCACGCACCATCGACTTCTTCATAGGGGTAAGAAGCCTCAAACAGACAGGACAAGGAAGCCTGCTGTTCCAGAAGAGAAGAAGGAGTCTCAGGAGACGGTGGCCAGTTCGCGAACTGAATCGAGTCAAGCTTTCCTGAAGATGATACCGGTCCGGGTAATAGGACCGGCGGGAGAGGCAGACACATACGCACTCCTTGACGACGGATCCACCGTTTCGCTGATCGACGAAGCAATCGCTCAGCGAGTGGGAGCAGTGGGCCCCATCGACCCTCTGAAGATCGGTGCTATCGGAAACACCATGATCGACACTCCCTTATCGAGACGTATAACCGTCACTCTCACAAGTCGTATGAGAGATAGGGTGCCCTTCAAGGCGCGCACCATTTCGAAGCTCAACCTGTCACCACAGGCAGTCAGTCAAGAAGACGTAACCCGCTGTAGGCACCTTCGAGACTTGACGTCGCAGCTTACGTATCCTGCTGGAGTGCCAAAGATACTCGTCGGCCAAGACAACTGGCATTTGTTGTTGGCCACTGAAGTCCGCAGAGGACCTAGAAGCCAACCCATCGCGTCGAAAACCATGATGGGCTGGACATTACACGGCGCGCACACCAGAACACTGGGCCAGCAGGTGCACTATGTCAACGGGTGTCAGTCCGTTGACGCAAAGCAAGATGCGGAACTGAACGAACAGCTCCGTGAATTCTTCGCTATCGAGTCGTTGGCTATCAATCCACGACAACCAGCTTCTGACCCCCAGAAGAGGGCAGAAGATATACTGAACCGTCACACAAGACAGTTAGGAAATGGGCACATAGAAACCGCTATGTTATGGCGGGACGAGAAAATAGAGATGCCCGATAGTTACGAGACAGCACTCAAAAGGCTAGTCTCCATAGAGAAGAAGCTGGATAAAAACCCCGCTCTTCGTGTGAAATACACACATCAGATGGACTCCCTGATAGAAAAGGGATATGCTGAGAAGGCTCCCAAGTCAAGCACGCCAGGAAAAACCTGGTACCTGCCTCATTTCGATGTCTTCAACCCCATGAAGCCAGAGAAAATTCGAATAGTACATGATGCCGCCGCAAAATCGAGAGGAAAGTCACTCAACGACTTCCTGCTAACTGGACCAGACTTGCTGCAGTCGCTGCCCGGCGTCATGATGAGATTTCGTAGACACTGCGTGGCCATCTCCGGAGACATAGCCGAGATGTTCATGCAAGTAAAAGTACGAAGTGAAGACCGAGACTCACTTCGCTACCTATGGAGAGGCAACAGAAGAGATGGAGCCCCAGAAGAATATCGTATGACGTCCATCATTTTCGGCGCGGCAAGCTCGCCGTGCACCGCTATCTTTGCGAAAAATTGGAACGCAAGGAAGCACATCGAACAGCATCCAGTAGCAGTGAAAGCTATAGTAGAGAGCCATTATATGGACGATTATCTGGACAGCTATAAAACAGTCGAAGAAGCGACAGAAGTCGCGACAATGGTGAAGAAAATACACCAACAGGCGAAGTTTGACCTAACAAAATGGGTATCAAACAGTAAGCGCCTGATAGAAAATATCGATCCGTCACAAACCTGCACTGAGGTTGTGAACATCGGAGATACAGTAGGCGCAGAGAAAATACTCGGCCTGATTTGGAGACCTAGTGAAGATACGCTAGGTTTCAACCTAACGCTTGCGAGACTGCCGCCAGGAATTTTAGAAAAGGAGGCCCCTACAAAAAGAGAGGCTCTCAAAATTGTTATGTCGTTATACGACCCCCTAGGACTAGCCTCGCCTGTTACGATTCGAGCTAAACAAATATTGCAAGAAGCTTGGAGGCGAGGCGTCGATTGGGACCAGCTATTAGACGCTGACCTGACATCTCAGTGGAGAAGTTGGATCGAAAACCTGCGGCAGCTCAAGGGCATCAGCATACCAAGATGTTATCCTGGTTATAGTGATGCCACAGAAATACAAATACATGTATTTACCGACGCAAGCGAGTTGGCATATGCAGCAGCTGTGTATTGGCGAGCCACCACAGCAGTAGGCACACAGAAGGTGAGCCTAGTCATGGCCAAGGCGAGAGTAGCTCCATTAAAGCTACAATCGATACCGCGCCTCGAGCTGCAGGCAGCGGTGATGGGAACCCGTCTGGCTGCAGCTGTGAAACGTGAACACGACAACAATCCATCGTCGGTCACGTATTGGACAGACAGCAAAACAGTCTTGTCGTGGATAAGAAAAGGAGCACGAACCTATAAAGCCTTCGTAGCTCATCGCATAGCTGCCATAGAAGAAGGTAGCAAAGTGGAGGATTGGCGATGGATATCCACGAAGTTGAACATCGCCGATATAGCGACTCGTGACGTGCCGCCGAGGTTTGACTCACAACACGAGTGGTTCTGTGGCCCAAGTTTTTTGTATGAAGACCCTTCTTCATGGCCATCAGAAAAACCTCCAATCACAGAAGAGACAGGAGAGGAAAGAACGCTCACTGTCACAGAAAAAGAAAAATCTGTTTTGGAGAAAATAACAGACAGACATACATACACTTCGAAGCTCATAGAAGCTATACCTAATCCCGTCAACTTTTCGAGATGGGAGCGGCTATTACGTGCGACTGCTACCGTCCTACGTTTTATACATCTCTGTAAACAAAGGACAGAGAAAACGTTCTACAAAAGAACCCGGAAAAACGCTGAGGAGGACACGGACTGGCGAAAGAAAAAGAAGACAGCGACTGCAGCAACCAAGCCGTCATACATAGCGCCAGAAGTCCGAAAGCAGTACATAGATGCGAGCTTTCTTCAAAAAGCCGAGAAAATACTCGTACAAGTTGCACAGCAGCAATCGTTCGCTCAAGAAATAGCTAGATTGCATGCACATGAAATAGTGGACAAAAATAGTCCGCTACACGCGCTGCAAATAGAAGTAGTAGATGGCCTACTACGTATTAGAAGCCGTATAGCCGCCACTGACGAGGTCACAGAAGATGTAAGGCGACCGCCAATATTACATGGCGACCATCATATAACCCAGCTCTATATAGACTGGACACACCGCAGCTTACTACATAGTGGGACTGAACTCACAATAAATGAGGTACGGCAGCATTATTGGGTCGTAAGGATGCGTCCCACCACCAAGAAAGTACTGGCACAATGTCTTCAGTGCCGTATTCGTAAGGCACAAGCACCTGTGCCAGCGACCGGCGACCACCCACGAACGCGCCTGGCTCATCACCAAAGGCCGTTCACGTACACCGGGCTAGACTACTTCGGCCCGCTATCTGTCACCGTGGGTCGCCAGCATCACAAGAGATATGTAGCACTGTTTACATGCCTCACCACAAGAGCTGTCCACCTCGAGATCGCCGCCAGCCTCAGCGCAGACAGCGCAATATTAGCGCTGCGCCGTTTCGCCGCCCGCAGAGGATGTCCAACTGAGATCCACTCAGACAACGGCACCAACATGCACGGTGCCGATCGAGAGCTACGAGAGGCCTTCCGAGAGGAGGCCAGTCGCCGAGGCATCACTTGGCGCTTCATCACCCCATCAGCGCCCTTTATGGGAGGCGCATGGGAGCGTCTAGTTCGCTGCGTAAAAAACGCATTGTATACCGTACTCACAGAGAAACACCCACACGAAGAGGTGTTGTCCACACTGATTTGTGAGGCAGAGTACACGGTAAATAGCCGCCCGCTGACACATGTATCAGTCGACGGCGATGACGACGAGTCTATCACGCCGAACCACTTCCTACTTGGTGGGTCGGCTAGACTCCCAAACCCCGGCGTGTTCACCGAGCAAGACATCGACCACAAAAAGATGTGGCGTCGGTCACAAATCCTGGCCGACATGTTCTGGCGCCGGTGGGTGCGAGAATACCTGCCGGAGCTCCAAAACCGGCGGGAGCCCCACAGCCGCGGGCCTGGCCTGCTGGTGGGCGACCCCGTCCTTATCGCGGACGGGCAGCTGCCTCGCAACACGTGGCCGCGAGGCCGCATCGAGGCCATATACCCTGGCCCTGATGGAGAAGTCCGGACCGCTGAGGTGCGCACCACTGGCGGCATTCTAAAGCGTCCGGTGAAGAAGCTCATTCCTTTGCCAAAATGAGTGCAGCAGAGTTCCAGCGGCGAGAGCTGAGCGACGTGTCGCAGAGCGTCGAGGTCACGAGCGCTGCCGACGTGCGCCGCTCACAATGCTGATGCAGCGCCGCGCCAACGTAGCATCGAGTCGACGCGACACTGCACGGCGGGAGAGATGTTCGCGACGATACGTCACCTTTAGATAGGTTGTCATATGTAAAATATAAATAGTATTGACAGACACACGTCTGCTCACCCCAGAGCGCCATCGCATACTAAGCGATGTCGGTAGGTGAAAAAACCTTTTATAGTAAAGCTCGTAACTAATTTTTGCTCATGTTTTTGAGACACTAAAATTATATTTTATGTGTCTATCAGTAGGTAATAGAATTATATAGTCTAATAACAATAAATTAGAAGCTTTAATATGCATACTGATTGTGTTATTACGGAAAGAAACAAGTATTTAACTCCGTAAAAAACAACCGTCCTCAACGAGCGTTTAGTTCACAATGACCTGTAAGAGGGCGGCACCTTATATTTATACTAAAACCAGTTTTTGTAGAATTTTGATAACTTTAAACTCATGTTTTGGGGGCTTTTACATAGTTTATAGTGTGAATATAGCGCTTATGTGTTAGAATTATACATAAGGTACCTTAGTTATATGATAAATGTATAGGTTTAAGGAAATAAAAATATTTTGTTTACTTATTTTAGACCCCCCGTTTTGAGCAGGGTATCAGGTGGTGCTATAGGTATTCTATTCACCAACCAATCAGATTGCTTCCTTACACATAATTGTTTTGTTAGGAAACACCAGCTAGGTGTTCTAGATAGGATGGCTGGATGCCATGACTGAGAAATTATACATAATAGCAGTACATGGCCAGTCTTAATGCATTTTTACTCTAAAAAGGGAAATATACATACATTTTACTCAAGTAAGTGTTTGGAAAATTCGATACAAGCCATTTTAGCGCTTCTAGGTGACCTAGAATTTTGTCTAGGCCCTATAAATAGACAGCACCTATGTAATTCTAGTACATAGGCGTCGCTTGCTTGAGAGGATGTGTCTGTGTATGCCGGCATGGACGTTTCTATGCGGCTGCCGATGTGTCACTGCGTCCAGGGACATTTGGTGCCTGGTCAGCTATAGATATGCTGTCTGAAGCATTACCTTCGTGGACCCTCAGGCAGGCGCCTACACTCAGTCATGACACAGAGCTAGTATATAGGGGTATGTAACGCACACAGACACATTAAAGATGTGAGACAACGTAAAATTTAGTATTCGGCCGCTTCCCGGCACCTTAAGCTGCGGAAAGGCTGGTGGTACACCCATCAGGGTACCGCCGTCAGACAGCCTAGTTTTCCAGCTACCCAACCACACTTCCGGAAGGAGCTTAGCTCTGGTGGTTGAGGAGTTAAGCGACCTGATATGGTGCGAGGTTACATGGATTTGCTATGTAAACAAACTTGTAACAAACGATAACTCATCGGGGGTTGGACATGTAGCTACCGGACTTCTACCTTGGGATAGCCCATCACGAGGGCTACCCGGGTGTGAATGTAACTTGAAAATCCACCCAGCAGTCTGAGTAGGAATCGAGTTTATGTGCCAAGATCAGGGGCATAAGCTAACTTCTCGCACCATTTCGCGGCTGTACGCCTGAATGTTTTGAATATAACTGTAACACTTATGTGTGTCAACGGCCCAGTAGGAGGGCTCCAAGTCCCTCGCTGGTACCCTAGAGCTAACATGTCTAGTTTTAGGAGAAACTCGATTGTAAAGCTTCAAACTGGCGGGAATTCCCTTTCTTCGACGTTCTCCTTACGAGAACTCCCTGATGGTAGGGGCTAGGGACCTGGATCAAAGACCGGAGGGAAGGTCTCCTCGAGACCTATCCAACAGTACAAGTTTCACCAGAATCGGTCCAGTGGAAGGGTAGTTCCTGTCAGTTTCAAGCTACGAGTCTTAGCGTATATTTTTTGAAAAATAAAAGTTTTTGCGGTCGGAATGTTGTGGTCCTCGTCGCAGTCGAGTTCGCCTCTTTAATAGTGCGCAGGCGCGTGAACATTTCGTAGCCATTATTTCACTTAAAGTATTTCCACGCATCATTGCGCATCGAGGACCATGAAGGAACATCGCTTCTGGCCATGAACAAATAGTTTTATTTAACCTGGACATCACGTTTTTCACCTCAACCTACTTGGCAGCCTTCAAGTGTCTCCAAGGTCCATAGTTACCAGATGACAACTGAACAATAGGTGCAAGGGGCGTCAACGCGTTCAAGCAGGAGCCTTACAACCTCCTGATTGCCTGTCGGTCTTGGACGATCACGTCCGTCCCGTACAAAATGACTTTTAAACATATAAGTGGTATATGTTTTTGTAAAAACCCTTCATTCTGATACCCCACTCGATGGGTTTCGAAAAAAAATGCAACCCCTACATTATGGCGCCCAAAAGCCACCATGTTTATTTTTATTTTTAACGACATTATTATTCAAAACGACTTATCTAAGAACATTTGGGCGGTCAAGACCATCTAACGATGTCTTCATTATTAAAATCCGTCAAGTGGTTTGAAAGATACGAGGTAATAAAGAATATTACATACAAGATACGTGCGTAAAACATAACCCTTTCCTTGCAGCCGGGTAAAAAGCTATCGTTGAGCATACTTATTATCCCTGAAAACAGGGATAATAAGCATCGCACGGTTCTTGTAAAAGCGGATACAGACATTGCGAGGCATGCGCCGCGCACGCCTCGCAACGCACGCCTTTCCTTTGATTTGAGTTGTCGTAGCGCTTGTTCGCCACGAATATGAACGTCCACACACCGCGATGAGCGCCGTGCGCTGCGCCTCGCAATGTCTGTATCCGCCTTAGGACGGCCGCTGGCAAAATACTTGGCATTCAGTAATGAGTTAATAACTCATGAACGAGTGGACCGATTTACATGATTTAAACGGATAAAACGGTTCTACGCCTACACCTTTCAGTTGAGACTAAATTATCTAAACATCTCCATAAACAAAAATGTTTTTAAGTTTCATGTTTTCAAGTTACATAATTATACTTTTTGATGGAAGTCGGATCAATGACTTTTTTTTTTTGTTATCTGGCGGAGATTTTACATAATAAACCTACCTTGTCCTTTATCTCCACTGGAGATACTGACGATATTGTATGGCTGGAGGTCCATCTCCGGTCTCTTGGGCGGTACGCTCAGTATCTTGCCGTCGTAGAAGGCGCGGCTGGGATAGTCGGCGATGTCCGGGTGCATGCGGTACTGCTGGTTGAGCAGCACTACGGGGCTGGGGCCCGGCCAGTGCTCTGAGCATGAGCTTAGACGGGAAAACAGGCTCTCGTTCAGGCCATGCTTTTTCGCTCTCTGTAAGTTTTGATAAGAGTACATAGTTTTATTTGAAGCAATACGTGACGAAACGTAGGTAAAGGGATTAATGATTGTCAATGTTAAATGGAAGAATTCTTTAGACGCTTTCTGCCTCAGTTAGGCATCAAAGGATTTTAAGTCCAGTTGGATAAAGATTCCAAGTTCCCTAAATGGACTTTAGCAGAAAATAGATGAAATCAAGTTAGTTTTAATTTGAAGGGTCAAAACAGATAATAACTCCCTATTTACGAGTAAATATTCTTTTATATAAAGCAGCTTTTTGATAGTGACCATGACTATGGGCTTGTAAAACTTTGTCCACATTTATTGTATGTCATTTCAAGAGATAATCCCGCATAAAGCGCGAATAAGAAAGACACTGGTCATGGACGGACGCGAACTGGAAGACGATGCGTTGGAAAGCCTCTCACTAGGTGGACCGATGACCTGTTTAAAGTTGCGGGAATGCGCTGGATGTGAGGCGCACGGAATCGGTCAATGTAGCGACGCCTGGGGGAGGCCTTTGTCCAGCGCTGGAAGTCTTTCGGCTGAAATTATTAAGATGATGGACGGTCGTACCAGCATTGTTTTTAATCATGAGGTCATGGTCAGGATGCTTTGTTAATTGAACTGTTACAAACGTGGAGGTAAATTCAAAGTGAAAGCTGAAAAATGCGGTGAGTGCAAACTTTGTACAAACCTGGGAACAGATAAATCCAGGAAGCTGCTGCGGGTCGCCGATGAGCGTGAGTCGTGTCACGTCAAGCGTGAGCGGTATGAGCGTCTCTGGCTCGATCACCTGCCCCGCCTCGTCTATGATACACAGCGCTATGCGACGCTTTAGTCTGCAACGAATATATTGCGCATACAAGGACAAATTCGGATATTTCGGCATTTATTTCTTACCATTATTGCATACCAGTATGGTGTAATGAGGATCACCGCGGGAATGATTTACGCATCGTTATGAAAGGCCTAATAGTAGTTAAGGTACAATAATATCAACGAGGGCTACCGTTTTTGTGCCCAACAGTTGGCGCCACTAGCGAGTAAGGTCCTTAAATGAACGTAGTTATGTTCGCGCACGTACGGTCTGAATTAAAATCAATTCTAATGCCGTATAAGTGCGATTAAATATAACATCGAGTATGCCGCAGTTTTGCACAGCCAATAAAAAAAAATGGAATATACAATTTAATTTTTTTCAAAAAAATTAAGGATACAATTTGCCGAAACATAAAACTCTATTTAGGCAGTGGTTGGTAAAACCCGTATCTATCTTAATCTGCAATATTTGGAAAATATTCACAACATTAAAAATATACTAAATAAATTCGCGCTAAAATCCAAAAGACCTTTGACATTTTGAAGACCTCACGCTACACCAGCGCCCCTAGCGGCAAATTCAAACGCGACAGCCCATTGATGCGTGATATCTTTATTAAAATTATTATAAGTATCAACTAACAATAAATATTTTAAAGCATTTCGACGCAAGCAAGTTCGACAAGATTAATATTAGATGATAGATATAGTAGATATAATATAGATATAGATGAAATTAGTGCTTTTTGAACGCTGTTTTCTTTCTTAGTATTAGAATGGCAACACCAACCCTTTCATTTTGTAGTTCTGTGCGCTGGCAAGTGTTGTGACGACGATGTCAGCGCCCTCTATGATGCGTCGTTCCACTTGCGCGACATGCTCCGGACGCACGCCGTCCGCGCCGACGCCCCGACCAGACCCTGATCGTAGCTGAGAGGGAATAACAACTTAAAGGATGCAAATTGATTCGTAACTACCGATATCAACTCATTCACGTAGTATAGTAATATACGAAGCACACGACCAAAACCGAACCTTCGTTCGGAGGTTCGGTTTTGCTTTCGAGCAAAATAACTTTCTAGTAAAAAAAAAACTCGGAGTTCGGTTCGCTACACCTAGTTTGACGTATCTGCTTCAGTTCACATTCTCCACGCTTTAGGTTCGGTTCGGTTCGCAATTATGTTTGACACTGGCTTTACATGAGCCAGGTAATAAGGGTACTACACAATCCCAAACAAAAGTGTAGAATGAATTCAATAAAATCAAAAACCCGACTGATCAAGAATCGAACTAAAAAGCTGTTAACAAGAAAAATCATGCTATGCAGTCGGAGGAATCATATTCGCGAACTGGCTGCCCACCTGATCCTCCGACTGCACAGCATCATTTTTTCTTGTTAACAGCTTTTTAGTTCGATTCTTAATCAGTCGGGTTTTTGATTTCTAAATTAACTTTTTTTATTTACAACTTTTTAGTTATATTTTTCTTTTCGAATTACTTTTAAAACATATAAGTGGTATATATTTTTGTAATCACCTCTTAAAACCCTTAATTTTGATACCCCACTCGATTGGTATGGAAGAAAAAAAATTGGGACCCGCACAATATGGCGCCCAAATTCCGACATGTATGTTTTTTTAGAACTTCACCCATCTAAGAACACTTGGGCGGCCAAGACTTATCTATCGATGTCTTAATTATATAATTCGGTCAAGTGGTTTAAAAGATATGAGGTAATAAAGAATATTACATACATACAAGATACGCGCGAAACACATAACACAGTCGGGTAAAAAGTTCTCTGGCTCTGGGATCTTGGACCAATAGTGACATCTGGCCAAAAACCCATAACCCGTTGGACGGACAGTAGCTGTTTTGAAACTGAAAGAGTAGCCGATTATTCTCGACATTTCCAAGTGACTATTTGCATTGCACTTGCTTGTAATAAAATGTACAATATAATAACTTACCAAATTAATCCTCTTCTCGAGTTCAGTGACCTTTGTCTGGCAGTACGCAGCTCGCGATGGGTCTTTCGCGTCCTTCTCCTGAGTCCTCCACATGTTGATTTTAGCCTCAACATGCAGAATCTGCAATATAGAGGACATGACCGTATTTGAACTAAAGAGTTGGCAAAATTATACATGTCATACAATCTGGTACATTTGCTCAGCAACATAAAATGATTTTGCTGCAACAATGTTGCGCTAAGTTTTACGGTGGTGCACACTTACAGTAATGGTAATAATAGGTCGAGGAATTGTCACGTTGGAATTCCTGGTAGAGGAAACATCTTTAAATAACTGTTTAGAAATTCATACATTTATGTACTAAGATCAATATTGCACAGCTTAAATATCTAGACACACGGCAGCGTGTCAAGCCAAGTTCAAGCAAAAAAAGGAACTGGCGACGCAGCAGCTGTGTGCTGTGTTTTGTTGTGTTTACACGAACTATTTGGAGCAATTTTTGTCATCTTAATAACACAAAATCTATTTAACATAAACACAAGAAATTTGGTTTATGTATTAAAATTCCTAAGATGAATTATAAACCAAAATATCATAAATATGGCTCAAATGGATATTAATCTCCAAAAATCGTCATTGTTATCACTGACTGACCTATTGATCAAAACTTTAACCCAGTTCCAGATGACCTAGTTGGGTGAATACAAAGCAATAAATCAGAAACTAGTAATTTTTTATCTTTGTTTTAAATATTGTCTATTAGGAACACTTACCTAAAATGCCTGTAATGAAAGAATTAAAAATCAAAATTGATGACAGCCGATCTTTATGTGGATTTTAAATAAAGTTTGCTTCACGTGAATATATTTATAACGAGTGAAATACCATCCTTAATTCTAGAACGAGTCAAGACCAATTTTCAGATATTAAGTAATGTATATGTTCTTAGGGTACAATTCTCTATTTGCTTAGCATATGCTATTACCATAGATAATATAATACTAGCATACAGATGCCTCATCCCATACAAAGAAACCGTGCCGACGTATCTAGCGTTTTAAGTCTGATTAATCTAAGATTTTTTTGTACATCGAACGCGTTCGGTTCTGTTTAACTGTGATAGATAGATGGTGTTAGCAGCGACTTGCAACTATAAGGTTTTACTAGGTTCGCGAACATTTTTTTCTTTAAATACAGCGAAGGTTCGTTTTATAGTATTTTTTTGCAAATTTTAACAGTTTTTTTTTGCACCAAAATGTGTCACAATTCCAATTTTAACAATCGAGTGGAATGCCGCAGAAATTTAAAAATGCGCCATCTATTGGCATCAATTTTAAATCATCCGTTGAAATAATCTTTGAAATGTGAATTAAGAGCCCAATATTCCATAATTATGACTAAGGAGAGTTGATTAAACAAGAACATACAATTTTTATGTTCAATTCCAGAAAATGTTAAATTTTACCACGGGGTCTCATTTGTAAGAAAGAAAAGGAGATGTTCGATTTTGGGCCATCACTATGTACACTACATAGATAAATAGGAAAAAAATAGGGGAATTCCATAAAAATACTAACAAATTAATTTGAAGAAGGGTACAGGAGTAACAAAAATGATCATTTATAGTTTTTTAATTAGATAACCCTATTTTTAGGGCAGCCATGATAGTTGTGTTTGACATGACGTCTGACGACTTTGACAGTTTTAAGAAGTGACTTCTTAGAGGCATTCTTTGCTTTGACTTTGAATTGGACATGTTTCGGAGTTTTTAGTGATTGTTTTACTACTACGGACAATAATTGATTGCTTCTCTATTGCAATTGAATTAGTGTTGTTTTTATTGACGCAGATATTACGATGACACGTCAAACAAATGTCATTGTCAAAATGACATTCGGCGCATACTGTCATTGTCAAAATGACTTTTTTCGCCTACTGCTGATCTGACCCACCATGTTTAATTGTAAATTGTGTTGCTCTACTTGACAAAGTTAATTTGAGTTTACATTGAAACGAAGTGAAATTAAAGAAAATTAACAATAAAAACGGTTACTATATTATACAGCAATTTTTACATTAAGTGTACATAGAGCTGGTCAAGGCTCCATACATTTCTGAAACATCTCCTTTAGTTCAAATAAATCTCACTCATCTAGTGATTAGCGCGACATGCGACAATTTTACAGACAATTCAATAGAATTGTGTGTAAAATTAACATTTTATTAGTGACACTCGCAGGGTTAAGACAAATCGATTGACGTAAGAATCATCAAAATCGGCGAACGCGTTTGGTCTCTAGAACGCCACATAGGAACAAACATACATACATAGACTGATAAACACATTACCCTCCTTCAGCAGTCGGGTAAAAATAATAGGCATCTCCTTTGCTACTCATTCAGGTAGTGAATCAGTCGTACCAGGCCCCTCAGAAAGTATTGCGAAAAAAAGTTTTTATATATGGGAGACTGGCCAGTTATAATGTTTTTCGAAAATATGATTATTTATAAGTAAAAATAAGTAAGTTCCAATTTCAAAATTTCCCTCCACATTTTTTGCGAGTTAATTCAAAGTATTGTGTCTCACTGAAATATGGATCTGCGCCGGGAACATTTTAGAGCTATGATTTTATACGATTTCAAGTGTCGCCTGAAACCGGATGAATCGTACGATAGACTTCAAATGGCATTCATGGATGAAGGCCCTTCCAAGGCAACCGTGTATCGTTGGTATAACGAATTCAAGCGCGGTCGACCAACTTTGGGGGATGACGAAAGAAGCGGTCGCCCTTTGACGGCTGTTACCGAAGAAAACGTGCTAGCAGTGAAAAATTTAATCCAAGACAATAGGCGAATTACATATCAGGAGATTCAACACATATTGAAGATTGGATCGGGAAGCGTTCACGAGATTCTACACAGCCATCTTCGCGTGAGGAGGATAGTATCACGCTGGGTGCCGCACAACCTCACCGATGCTCAGAAGCAGGCCCGGGTGGAATGGTGCCGTGATATGCTTAACAAATTTGAAGCAGGCTCGTCTCGGCGTGTTTACGACATCGTTACAGGTGATGAGTCCTGGATTTATCAATACGACCCAGAAACCAAGCGCCAGTCGACTGTTTGGGTGTTTCAAAATGAGCCAACGCCTACCAAAGTGAAGCGATCTAGAAGCGGGGGTAAGATTTTGATCGCTAGCTTTTTTAATTTGACTGGCCACTTGGTATCAATTCCCTTACGGGATCAAAGAAGCATTAATGCCGAATGGTATACTACCAAATGTTTGCCAGAAGTTTTCTCTGTTATAAGCAACAAGCGACCAAACACAGGGCTCCGCGGGCTACTGCTCCACCACGACAATGCACCTGCGCACACCGCACTCAAAACGAGGGACTTCCTGGACAGCACGCCAGTCAAACTCCTGGGTCACCCTCCTTACAGCCCTGATCTAGCACCGTGTGACTTCTTTTTATTCCCAAAAATAAAAAATCAGCTCAAAGGGATACAATTTTCGTCGCCGGAAGATGCGCTGGCTGCGTTCGAGCAGGCTGTAAACGAGGTGTCTGCGGCGGACTGGAAAAAGTGTTTTGAAAACTGGTTTAGGCGCATGAATCTTTGTATAGAGGCTGGTGGAAAGTACTTTGAAAAGATTTAATAAAAATATATGTACGTATAGAACAATTTTTTTTAGTTTCGCAAAACTTTCTGAGTGTCCCACGTAGTGTAAACGCGCCGATAACGGACAATCTCGAATTTCTTGGTGTCTTGTTGACATCGACCCTCAATTTCGGTCCATTAATCGAGGCAAAGGCTCAGTTGTCTGCAAAAAAGTTGGGCATCCTCCATCGCACACTCGCCGAAATGTAACTGATAAAAAACCGACAAGCTGGCAACTCGGCAACGATGTTCAAGGCTCTGGAGCTTTGTCTAGACCAGTGCTTCATCGCCGATGAGCGTCTTGGCCCGCTTTTCGATCGACTCTAATGCATCAAGCTGGTATTTGGCAGATCCGTCCCAGATATGAGAACATTACTACATTACGATCGAACTTGCGCCTGTTACAAGTTGAGCAGCTGTACCGGCGTGAAGTACTTTCTCACCTTTGCAAGGATCCCCAACTTTTTGGCAACCAACTGAGCCTTTACCTCAATGTATGGGTCAAAATTGAGAGTCGATGTCAAAGTAACGCAAAGAAGCTCATGATGGTCCGTTATTGGCACGGTCACATCTCGGAAAGTTGGAGCCAGGTAAAATTGGCTCTTTTTAGCGGCAAAAGACACTCCTGGGTTTTAGTAGCTTTAAACGTGACCAGATTGGCATCGCCCCATTCGGAGATTGCCTGCAAGGACAGGTTCAAACACTCCACCATGGCCCCACTTACCTCTTCGTTGAGCCCAGCGGGCGCGGCGGGTTGCTCGGAGTGTATCCTGGCGAGGTCGCGCTGCGCTAGTTGCTGCGAGCTGATGTTGGCCGCCTCGGGGTGCATGGCCTCCTCGCGGCCCACGCGTACCATGCGGAAGCGTTCCGCTGTCAACATTCATTAGTAGTATAGATGGCTGTATTGTATGAAAGATGTTATGGCTAGAATGGAGGTAACTACTAAGACAGCTTATAAAGTCACCGCCACCGATACGAACAAAATGTAAAGGCAATGTCGCTAACACGATCAAAACAAACGTATCGCGGTAAGGGGGGTCCTTAACCCTTTCACTTGGCATGAGTTACAAACCTTACTTATTAGTAAAATTAAAAACATATACCAAAAAAATATTTTCAGGAATGAGTTAATATCTCATAAACGCGTGCACCGATTTACATGATTTAAACGGATAAAATGTTTCTACGCCTACACCTTTCATTTGAGAACAAAATTATCAAAATATCTCAGTATACAAAAAAGTTACGTAATTATACTTTTTGGTACTAGTCGGAACAATGAATTTTTTTTGTTATCTGGTGGAGAAGCATATGAAGAAAAATAATCTCTTTTGTCTGAAAAAAGTTTCATCTTATTAAATTTAGCAAAAAATATTGTGTAACCGGTTGTGTGACGTAATTACCGAAACAATTAAAAAGCCATTGTTTCTCGCGTAGTTCCACGTTTTAGGCACTCAAGTAGTAAATTTTAATTATTTGTTTCACTTACGTTTGGGTAGGCTTTGCCTTAGTTTCAGTAATCTAACGACTAGTCCATCGACCGCGGCGTTGCTTGTGGCACAGATTAATATTTTACCCCTGTTTTGTTGCTTTTTCACTTGCCCGTTGTAGAAGTATGACATGACGATTGCGCATATGACACTGGATTTGCCTGTGAATCAGAATTATTAATAACATGTGCATGTATCGTACTTGAACATTTTCTATGTCAAAGTCAAATATATTTATTCAACTAGGCCAATAAACAGCACTTTTGAACGTCAAATAAATGAAATTTTACAAGTAATAAAAATTGATTCTACCGTGCATTCGTAAAGTAGATTGTTATGGCGAAGAACGCACAAGTAACTCCATACTTACTCTTTTAAAAAAAATAGGTGTTTTACAATATTTTCATAAGTAATAAGGTTAATTTTGTAGTGATTGGGGTAAATCGTTAATAAGAATAATTTATTGTTGAGAAATTAATATAAACTAAAAAAAGAGAAAGGACCCAAATATCGAACCTTGAAGAACACCCGTTATCATTTCAGACCGTAGTGAGTTTACGCCGTTTACCTGAACTTTAACTTGTCTGGCTTTTAAATATGATCTAAGTAACTCAAGGGCTGTATGTCTAATTTCATAGTGCTCGAGCTTCAACAATAGTGTCTCATGGTTAACGCAATCGAACGCCTTCGAGAGGTCGCAAAAGATTCCAACGGCGTCTTGTGCTTCCTCCCAGGCGTTAAATATGTTCTTTATTAGGGTGACACCCGCGTCAGTTGTGCAACGCCCGTACCGTACAACCGTACTGTTTATCATAAAAGATGGAATGTTTGTTAAAATGACGCAACAATTGGTTGAGCATTAACATTTCGAAGATCTTACTGAGAACCGGTAGAATTGACACTGGCCTATAATTATTGGCTTCTTTGCTATCCCCGGATTTAAACAATGGAACTACCTTACTGTGTTTTTGAGGTCCGGAAAAACTCCTTGCTCGACACTAGTGTTAAATATGAAAGCTAAATAGGGTGCAACAGTTTCAATGATTGGTTTACACACTTTTACAGATAGTCCGCAAAGATCTTCTGTTGATTTATTTTTAAGATCTTTAAAAGCTTTTAAAATAGCCTCGGGGTTTGTATGTTGAAACTTGGACTCCGAAGGGCACGCATTTACGTTATTTCTAAGTAAGGAACCAGACAGTGCGGGTGAGGAGTTTAAGGCTGCTGTAGTTTTAAGTGGAATATTAACAAAAAAGTTTTCAAACTGTCCCTTGGCAACCTTCGTGTTTCGTCAGTCGTCGGATTTCTATCAGTTGCCCTTTGCACTTGGTGCAGACCAGACGCTCTCAATCAACTTGGAAGTATATAGAGTTGTTAATACTCTTTTAACATAATGTAATTTATTTAAAAAATGGGCGGGAATCTGCTATTTTTACCGATCTATATGTTTCGAGTTTAAACAACAATAAAGTACTTAGTTCTGGATTCAAATTATTATACACGATAAATCTAATAGTTGATGGACATGTTTTAAAAAAAAGTTCATAGGTCAATGGGGCGTTAATAAAAATTTTCGGAACAAAATTTTGGCACAGACGACGGACACGTGAGTGACAGCAATAGGGCTCCGTTTGGACCCTTCGGGTACGGAACCCTAAAAAACAAAGATAAATAAAAGAATACTTAATATTGGGTCAGGCGAGTTGAAATGATCTCAAATTCGTATTCTTGACTCGAACAGTAAGCATCACTCAAAGAACCAGATCGAAATTGGAATTAATATATTACTAAATTCGGGCGTTAAGTTAGAAGTGTGGATTACATACCAGTGCCAGGAGGACCCTGAACCATTTGTATGGAGGGCTTGTCGCTAAGTGCGGCGGACACCGAAGAGCTTACAGCCGTCAGCTGACTCGGGTTCAGCGTAGATGTCCACTGCAACACACCAAATGGACCATGCTGAACAATTTGGAATCAAGTGCCCAGGAAAAATAAATGGAGCACTACCAGCTCCATTAATTTGCCAATGAACAGGAAACATTAGACACACTAGTGATGTAACGAATATTCGCGTTCGCGGCTATTCGCATATTTTTGCATATTCGCATTTGCATTCGCAATATTTCTGTGAATGTTTTGCGAATATGCATATCAGAAAAAAAAACAATTTGAAGATAGGTTAATAAAATCAAAATCCATTAATTTCTTAGGGGTTTTTTTTTTGGAAAGTAACTTAACCTTGTAAGCACATTATCAGTTCTTCCTTTTCTTGAATATTCATTGTAACACAGCTTGTATTTAGCTCGTTCAGCATCGGAAAGTGTTGAATAAGTCCATATTTCACTAGAAGTTGACTTACTCTTGTTAATAAATAACTTTTCACACTCTAACCTCAAAATTCACTTGTTTTGTTTACGAAAAAACCGGTGCGAGCAGATGACACTTCGGATGAGTTCTTATCAACTCGGCAATTCTCAGAACAAAATACAAACGGAAAGCACCTCGAGACTGCCACCAAACCATATACAATAGGCGCCAAATTTGAAAAAAAAAAACTGTAAATTCGTATTCGCATCCGCGAATGTCAGTAGTAGATATTTGCATTCGCATTTGCATCCGCG
This sequence comes from Orthosia gothica, assembly GCA_949775005.1. Taxonomy (NCBI): domain Eukaryota; kingdom Metazoa; phylum Arthropoda; class Insecta; order Lepidoptera; family Noctuidae; genus Orthosia; species Orthosia gothica. The sequence continues at coordinate 14,978,045 of OX459069.1, read as the reverse complement.
AATGTTCAAAAAATGACATTCGTTACATCACTAGTAAACTCATTAACACCCCTGCGTGCTTAAAGACAACTAATTCATACTAACCTGAGATTTTATATTAATTGACTGGTTTTGTTGGCTCTTGATAAAGTGATGGGGTTCTGGCCTCAGTATCGCATCACTGAGGGGGGATCCCGCCAAATATTCCATAGCTTCAAACAGCTGTAATTCTTTGTTGATGTAAGCTAAGTTCCAGCCCATCATTAATTCACCCAACTTTAGCGACTTCAATTTGTCCGCAAATGTAGCATGAAGAGATACACTGTAGTATGCGTGTCTGTTATCTGCGAAATCATAACAGTTTACAAATAAAATAACTTTCGGGAGAGTTGCCGATAAATATTAAAATTAATCCTGCAGCTAATTACGTAATTTAAATTTATTTTTATGTTGTGTAACATCAATTTATTATACATTGTTCACCGTTTTTGTTAACATATATACAATTGATTAATCTAAGAAGAAACCCTTTATACAAATACAACAAAAGGGAGACGGAAAAGAGCTCATTGTGCATCAAAAATTCGTCCACATGGATGTCAACGGGCAACGTGCCCAGAACGCTGGCAGCATTGTCACATTTAAATTTATTAAATCGTTTGCAAACTCTTTCATTTTGAAAATTCGAAAGTGTCCATTGCGCATTTAACGCTGTTGTGTAGATGGATTAAAACATTTAAATCAATGAAAGCTGTTTTATATATCTTTATGCTTTGAGCGGTCAAAAAAGTTACGCAATTGGGCTGCCGGAGTCTTACTCAGATGATAATTATGGGTGATTTATTGACAACGTATGGTACAGTGATAACAGTATTAGAACAAGGCATTCTCATAGAAGAAATAAACTTATTCTCTATTGATTTTGCGGTCAAAGTACGGAACCCTAAATGTGCAAAGTCCGATACGCACTTGGCCGATTTTAATCAAGTTATCATGGGAACGCTAACAAATTCTATAACAATATTGATTCAGTAGTCAGTTTCATCGCAATCAGCGACTTCTAACAGATAGATATGTATGGATGAGTGTGACTCATGACAACAAAGATAATAATAATGTATTTGAGGCGAAGCATCTAAGGATCGACCAAACGACTTTGACCACGTCAGTTCGACCTTACGCCATTGTTTTTCGCTACACAATAAACATTGTAATTTTATTCTTACAGCATATTCAATTTGAAAATTGTATACGTATTTTGCAGCTCATTCAAAGGAATGTCTCTAGATTATTTATGGCCTTGAATATGAATCTATCCATATATATAAAAATCAATGGCAGTTTTCGTTGTTATTTTATAACTCAAGAACGGGCTCACCTATCCAAACCAAATTTTTAGGCTTTATTCGGACTATTTAGCAGATGGTATAGGTGAAGAAAAATGAAACTTAGGGTAGAGTAGGGTAGTGTAGTGTGGTGTAGGGTAGGGTAGGGTAGGGTAGGGTAGTGTAGGGTAGGGAAGGTATGTAGGGTAGGGTAGTGTAGTGTAGGGTCGGGTAGTGTAGGGTAGTGTAGGGTAGGGTAGGGTAGGTAGGGTAGGTAGGGTAGATAAATGTTTGGTGTTTTATGGCAAAACAAAGTTTGCCAGGTCAGCTAGTAGAATATATGTAGACTCACTAGAAGGTGATGGCAGACACCTCACGTTGTGTACAAAGAAGAATCTTCGATTTCTGGCTTGTTCTGGTCCAAAAGAAATCAGAAGCACTTCTCCTACTCTTGGAACAGTTTTTGATGCAAAGGTAGGAACAGAAACTGGAAAATAAAACGGTTGAAGTAAAATATATTCATCTACCTTGTTAGTTACACGATAGTGTGAGTGATGCTCTGACAAAGTTTTGTTTTTTAAATGTTGCCCACACTGGGCATTTATCCTGCAATGTGCATTTACATACACACACAGACCTTATACAGGCCACATACATATTTGTCCCGTGCGGGCATTGAACCCACGACAGCCTAGCAGCCAATCGCTGAGGCACTGCACCAACTGTATCTTTACACACATTCTCGTGCTTTGGGTTTGCTAGAATTCGCGATCAGTGTTCGATCCTAATTGGAAATCTTCTAAATTCGGATCTAATGCGTAAATTCTATTATGGCTGGCTTTCGGTTATTAATCAGATTCGCCACCGTTAAAAACGTTACCATTTGGACCAAGTTTTTTATGCGGCTATTATGTGCCGTGGCGGGAAAACATATCATTGTTTATCTGTTATTGTGCGTATGATATACGTGAAGGGAAGTAGGTACACATGATGACACATAAAAAATATTAATAGCACAGATAATATAATACTAGCATACAGATGCCTCATCCCAAACAAAGAAACCGTGCCGACGTAACTAGCGTTTTCCACCGATTATTTTTTGTAAATCGATCGCGTTCGGTTCCGTTCTATGGCGATAGATAGATCACCATCTATATCTGTTGAATGGAACGGTACGGAACCGAACGCGATCGATGTACAAAAAATAATCAGAATAATCAGTATAGAACGTCGGCACGGTTTCTTTGTATGGGATGAGACAACACTGTTAATAGTATCACCTTATCCGGTTTTCGGTCACGGCACAGTAAAGATATACAAACAGTATGGAAACTACCTACAAACGCTCGAAACGGCACACTCACACAAAAATACGTGACCACTCGTCGCGACGCGGCACTTAGTACTGACATTACCTAGAAAGTGCACGAACGGTCTCTTCGGTAAGTACATTTGTGTGAGTGTGCCGTTTCGAGCGTTTGTAGGTAGTTTCCATACTGTTTACCATATGTTCACTGTGGTCACGGCAACGACTCTACAGATACTAGACATATTTTATCTACATAAATCTTGTCAAATTTTCCTGCAATGCAATTTAAAAAGCTTACTTATAACACTAAGACTGAATAGCTCAAGGCATCGCTCTTGTGGAGGTATAGGCGGCAATGACTCCACTCTCATTTCTATGCCTTTGTTTTGATTTGCAATCATCTTCGAGTGTGCTATTGTTAAACATTCCCAAATCTCCATTAGAAGTAAGTCACCAACCAACCTAAAATATATAAACATGTTAGCTTTGCTACAATCAATTCATCACACAAGCTCTTGGGCAATTCAGGTCAAGTTTCATCATTCAATATGGTTACTGGAGAATTCATATTTTATCTATTTTTTAGGGATAAATAAATTGCTACGTGAATTATCATTACGGTGCTAGAATATGGCTTAAATCTAGTGAAACACACAAAATTAAGGAGATGCATTTGGAAAAAACTAGGAATTTGCAAGCAACAACTTAGTTTAAAAGTTATTCATTGAAAAATATATTTTTTTAAACAAGCTTTTTTCATATTCTTCTCAGTAAACCCTTTCATTTGATACCCATGTCATGGCAGTGCACAAAAAATAACTAGTCCACCATCTTGGGCCGTCCGCCTTATTGGATTTAGAGTGAAGTCACTTAGCTAACCATGCATTGTCATCCAAACTAAACGTGGATGCAAAATTTTATCTTAATCGGTGGCGGATAACTGCTTTAAAATTCAGTTGCAAGATTTGACCCAAATACACTTACATACATTGCAAGTTAATGAAAAGCTTGTAAAAAAGCTACTTACTGCACATACTGATTATGATTCACAAATGAGTGAAAAACAGACATAGGTGGGTTATTGTGACCTAAAATGGGAGGTGGCTCACTGAAATTCTTCTGCTCATCCAACCACTGCGGATTCCAGCGCAAAATTTTCATAAGTGTTATTTTTTCTAATGAAAATACAGGTGCTTGACGTACATCAACCAATGTTGTTTTCACAGAACTTGTCTTCTTCATTTTATTGCCAGGTTCGATTTCAAATACTAATACCTGGGGTGGTTCTTCTGAAAAATGCACTTTCTTTTTACCAGTCTGCATTGGACCCACTTTAGAGACTGGCTTGCCAGAAAAAGTATCTTCACCATCTAGTAATGGTTTTAAACTCTTGAGAGGTACCCTTGTTTCTTTCTCCTTTGTTGAAGTTTTGTCTGATTTATATTCTGTTCTGCTTTGGTCTTTTGTTCTGTTTGGCTTATAGTCTTTACTTCTATCTTTGTTTGATGTTTCTGGTTCTTTTCTTTTGTTTTCAAGGTCTTCAGTAACATCTTTATTTCGTGTTGCTTTTGTTTTTGGTGAGGCATCTCCACTTTTATCCTTACGTGTGTGTTCTATTCTTTTCACAGGATTGACAACTGCTTGTGCCGTATCAGTTAAAAATGCTCCACGGTTTGAAGTGGTAACTTTCACATTTGTTGATACTGGTTTGCTTACTCCTAAGGAATCTCTACTTTGTTTTAATTCTTCCTTTTCCTTGCAGGCTAATTCCTTAAGTTTTTTTTTACGCTCTTCCTTAAGAGAGCTAGATATGTGCTGTCTTGATGACGATTTATCTTTGCTATGCTTATTAGAGGCACCTCTTGGTTTTACTAAAAATAAACAAATTGATAAATATTTTTATATTATATGATATAATAATAATATAATTTTATTTCAGATCATGCAAGATACATTAAAAATTACAATGATCAAGCAATGTATCTTTTGAAGTACCAAAAGAATATAGTGTAATCTGGCTATTAGAATGTGCATGATAAGATCAGCATGTAACTGCCCCACTGCAATGAAAGTTACAGGCTGCAAAGGGTTCTTTTTCAGAGAAGCAATAAAGCCACACACAAATCTAATATGATGAAGAGGAAAATTTAAAATTTTATTACTTACTTTCTATAGCACCACGATTTGATACTTTAGTTTTTGGTAAGTGAGCAATACGGCTTATCAATTGTGCCTTCTTCAGTGAATCTGGTTCTGTCAATTGTGCCTTCTTCGGTGAATCTGGTTCTTTTAATTGTGACTTTTTCAATACAATATCTTCTTCAATTTGTGCCTGTTTTTGTGGATCATGTACAGGTGACTTTATAAGATTATCTGCTTCTTTTAATATATCTTCAATATTGTATCCATCAACTTCATCTGTTCTTGTGTCTTTTTCAGCTGAAGGCTGTTTGATTGAAATAATGTCTTCAAAGCATTCATCAGAATCAACAACCTCTACTGAAGGCAGCAGATCTTTTTCTGATACTAAATTAACTGTACTTTTACCAGGTACTCCAGAATTGTCATCACTAGGATGCGGAATTGGTAAGGATATCAGATCATCAACAAAATCTTCATCATCATCACTTTGACCACCAAAATCATCAAGCTGACTGTAGGAATCTTCTTGCAAGGCTTCTTTTTTAGGGGTTCTTGCAATTTTCATAAAAGGTTTTCCAGGTGAGCTTTGGGATAGTCGCATTAGCCATTGCTCAGATTCACTATCACTTTCACTATCAATCTGTATTGGTTCATCATATCCTAGATACTCTTGTTTTACATTAAAAGCCTCAAACTCTAACAAATCTTTTTCAATCTTAATTTCAGTATCTTTAAGCATTTGTTTTGGATGATCTTCACATTTCGGTTCAAGTTTAAGTTTTTTTGCACCATTTTCAAGTGGTTTGTTTTGAGAATCACTATCACTATCAGATATATTTACAATATCATTACCCTGATCATTATTTTTACTTTTTGGTTCTTCTTTTATATGACTGTTAATGTAGTTATTGTCTATTTTTCGCTTTAGGTGCAATTTCTCATTAATCACAGGTGATCTGACAGTTTCCTTTACATCAATGGATTTGTCATCCTTCAAGATGCTATCTAATTCAGCAACTTTTGATTCTATTTCATCAACTTCATCATCACCTTGAAATCTTAATTTACTTGATATAGATAATTTTTCTTTCAGGAATTTGAATACATATTTTTCACAATCTTTAATGTTCACAAGTGGTGCTTCCGTAGTCCAACCTAATCCAATGGTATCTGAATCTTGAATCACATATGGGGTGTTTGGTGGAATTTTGGTGGCACCAATATATACTCCATTAGAACTCTAGAAAAGTCAAAAATAAAGTTTTTTTTGTGCGCAGTACATTTTTAATAAATAATGCATAATAATAATATCAGCCTGTTACTGTCATGTTGCAGGCCAAAGACCTTATTTCATACAGAGAAGGCATGGTCAGTGGGTTGTCGAAAAAAATTGTCAACGGATATCCCTGACACTATCACTACCTACTGTAAAAAGTGCTCTTCCCTGGTGCGCTGGGTGTGGAGCAGCTCCAACAGTATACTAAGCATGATTTTGAGTCGCCTACGTTGTTTATATGTTGGACGCAGCTGTGCCATCTCACATGGGGTACCGCAACAGTGATCAACTATTAATTTTTGAATTGTATGTTTTGTTACTTGCTACTATGTTAGTAAGCACTGACACTAATGTCAGTGCTTACCAACATAGTAGCAAGTTTCACTAACCATTTTTGAGTTTTGATACTCATTAAAAGATTATTCTATTCTATTCTATAATCATCATGGTAGCAACAGATTGATGTGGTCACAGCATTGCCACAGTCGCTATCTACTGCAGATTTGATTGAAGATAAAGTAATATATTTTGTATCTAGTAGTACCTTCCCTACTCCCTTAATTTATTCACTGACAAGACACTGATATACATAAAATTTTGTTAATATAGGCAGATACCGATGTTTTAAATCAAATTAAAAATGCTCAGATGAGATGGGCAGGAGGAGTAACCCGTCTGGAAAAATGCGAAACAAATATGTGATTGTTCAAAGTAGCACCAATTGGCTAAATATTCAATTAAAGCAGACTGCTCTGGTAAGGCCATATACTGAGATGTGGAGTTAACAATCATATCAAAAAGGCCATAAATAACCCCGACGACCGACCGCGAAGCATGCAGAAATAGGTCCTGAGAGAAAACCTGATGATCACAAAAGTATAGTCCTCGCCAAACTTCTTGGCCGCCCTGAAGTTGGTGTACTGGTTGCGCGAGGCACGAAACGGTGCTGTTTTTGTATGAGATTTACTACTGCGCAGCCATTGTATCCAACTTCAGGAAGACCAAGAAGTTTGGCAAGAACTATAAGTTTCAAGGTTGTTGTAATGACGTTAAAGTGAGAGGAGTACTACGAGCTAAGGCTTCGTTTAATTAATTTTCATCATAATTTTCTGTAAACAAACCTTGATAATAACGTGTTATTTTATAAGAATGATGATCCCTTACTATTATCTATGTCAGAAATGTAATAGCTATGTACCTTTAAATCTGTGATGACGGCTTGGTTGTTAAGAACATGTATCACACAGTGATTCCTGGATATAACTACGCTTGAGAGTGATATAACGTTATTAAATCCCCTGCCGACGGTTACTTTGTCGCCCTCTGTTAGCGTGTATTCTTCAGTTCCAAATTGTAAGCGAGTTAATTTCCATTTAGCCATTTTGAAACGTTTAATACAATAAGATATGGTTTAAATAAAACTGTTCAGAATGACAGTACATCACATTATTTTTGAATAAATCGTTTACAAATAAGTTTTAAAACGAGTCGCAAGTCGCAATAGCCGCAATCGCGCACGAACTTGACTGATTTGACAGTGACAGTTTGGTTTGAAGTTTGACAACAATTGTTTTTACTTTTTTTATGGCAATTTGCCGGAGTCAATTCCTGCCTATGTCATGTAGTGGTGGCAGAGAGTTTGTAAGTAGAAAGAGATAACGTATTTACGACGAAAAAGAAACTGTCAATTCTTTCGTTCTGGCTTATGGAAAAACTCTATGAAAATTACCCTCCTTCGGCAGTCGGGTAAAAAGAGACAAACATAGACAAACGCTACCATCTTGAACGTCAAAGAGATAACTTTTTAGTCACTGTTGTAATCAATGAGGTAGGAAAAACTATGGAGACGGCATATTCTACTATATGAAGAATAGTTATACAAATATCTATCATATCGACACACACATGTCAAAAAGCGTTTTGTCTCTTTTTAACTAACCAAGAGCTGCATATGAAAAGAGAGACATCTAAATGTTTGTCAAGGACTAAATTTGGCAACACTTTTGGGTGACGTCAACATCATGCCTATGCGTGACCGATCGCCATTTTATGTGCCGAAAGTACTCTGTGATTTTGTGGTAGTTGTGCTGTCAAACAGTTGCTTGCTCAGAATATTTTTGTTGTTTTACAGAGAAATACGTCTAAAAACTAGTTATTTTGGTATTATGAGTTTGGACATTCATAGGAAAATCATGCCCTAGTATTGTTTAAAACAGTCTGGTGCGAGAAAAAACAAAAATCAGCCTAAATTGACTCTGCACAGGTTAGTAACTAGTTTTCACTAATCCGGTCGAATTTTGTGTTAAGTACTGTTACAAGATGGTATTTTTGAATATTATTGGAACCTGTGTCATGTTTGTATGGCATAAAACGTTATTATTTTCTATATTTCTTTGCATTGTTTACCTACAATAATTATTGACATGTAAGGTTTGTGATGGTGGATGTTCGCATTCGATAAGTATCGATAAAATTGATAGTATATAAAATACATTGCAATGATATTTTAATCCACAGATTTCCTGGAAACGAAAGTTTAAAGAAGAAATGGATAGAAGCTATTGGTTCTGAAAATACAAACCCCAGACATAAAATGTGGCATATCTGATCCATGCACTTTGAGGAATCTTGTTTTAACAGAACCCTCGATGTGATAAGGTTACCTGATGGCGTAGTGCCCACATCGACTTTACTGGTATGTTTGTAAACAAAAATTACAAAACACAGTAATTTCAACACATCTTGTTACATACTTTTTTATTGACAGTATTTCAAATTTAAATGAATTAAATATGTAATAGAATTATGCGACTATTTTCTTTATCAGCCTAGGCAAATTTGTTCCTCACAACAACCTACTTATATATATATAAATGTGTATCTCACAAAGAAATGGGCAAAAAGCAAAAATTGAGAACTTTAAATGAAAAGGTCCGGAGATGTGATGGAAAGATTTCTAGTCTTATTCAAGACCTGAAGAAAGTTAAATACATCAATAATGAAGGAAGTTTCATTCTGGATGAACATGCAGGATTTCTTAAAAAGCAAATTGCCAAATCTAAAGGCCTACTTTAGACTGATTTTGGCTGATTTGACTTGATACAAAACAAAATACATATTAGTTTTTAGTGGGTTAGGTATAGGGAAGGCCAAAAATCGTGTATCAAACGAAACAGGGCGATATTTGGGGCTTTTGATCCACGATATATTTTTTGCCCACCCTGTATATTGCCAGTCATACAATACTCTATACCCATAGCTACTTCTGTTTCTATGGCCTGCTTTGTTCATATTATACTGTTATTACATTATTATATCGTAGAACAACAACGTAAACAATTTCATGAAGGTCGATATTTATATCGATATCAGCTGCGCATGTTTCTCGCAGGTACAACCCTACAAGGCAGCCATTTTATGTGCCCGATTTTTGTAGGTATGCACGCTAATTTCGTTGGTATGGCAAGTCCATAGGTTTCTAAGTCAGTGGTTGTAATCCATCGGTTACCAGCTGTAATTAAAGTTTTTCGCAGTTTTCACGCCTTTGTTTCGTTTATATCAGGAAGAATTTTGTTGTTTAATTATCTGCATGAACCATGTCGTGTGTGGCTATCGGTTGCAAGAGTAGAATGAGTGTATTAAAGGAGTGTTTTTTGTTTTTTTGTGGACTATGAGATGGCTTTTGACTCCATCGAAACCTGGTCTGTTCTGGAGTCTATGCAGCGATGCCAGGTTGACTGGTGATACATCCAAGTGCTGAGATGTCTCAATGAAAACGCAACAATGACCGTCCAAAGTCAGGACCGGCAAACTAGACATATCTCACTGCGTCGAGGGGTTAGACAAGGGGACGTAATTTCCCCGAAATTGTTTAGTAACGCGGTGGAGGATAAGTTTAAGACGCTGGACTGCGAAGGACGCGGCATTAATATAAACGGCGAGTACATCTCACACTTGAGATTTGCGGATGACATCGTCATAATGGCAGAGTCACTGCAAGACTTGCAGCAGATGCTGGATGGCCTGGCTGATTCTTCTGCACGCATCGGTCTCCGGATGAACTTGGACAAAACCCAGGTTATGTTCAATTCACCCGTCACTCCGGGATCGATTGTGGTTAATGGCGGTGTTCTCAAAGTTGTTCGAGAATACGTTTACCTCGGGCAAACTCTGCAGTTTGGTAAGAACAACTTTGAGGAGGAGGCTAGCAGAAGAATACAGCTGGGCTGGGCGGCGTTTGGAAAACTTCGTCGAGTCTTCTCGTCGCGTATGGGATACGCGACGAGTCGACGTCGAAGACTCTACGAAGTTTTCGAGACTTTAGTCTTCAGGCTTTGTGGGAAAGCCTGAAGACTAAAGTCTTCAACCAGTGCGTCCTACCTGTTATGACCTACGGTGCCGAGACGTGGACACTCACAATACGGCTGGTTCATCAGTTCAAAGTTGCTCAGCGAGCTATGGAAAGGGCTATGCTCGGAGTCTCTCTAAGGGATCGAATCCGAAACGAGGTGATCAGGCAGAGAACCAAAGTTGTCGACATAGCTCACAGAATAAGTAAGCTGAAGTGGCAATGGGCCGGCCGTATAAGTCGTAGAACCGATGACCGTTGGGGTAAACGTGTTCTTGAGTGGAGACCGCTAACTTGTAAACGTAAGGTAGGACGCCCTCAGGCTAGGTGGAGCGACGACCTTCGCAGGGTGGCTGGTAGCAACTGGATGACAGTTGCCGTAAATCGAACCAAATGGCGTGCAATTGGAGAGGCCTATGTCCAGCAGTGGACTGCTATAGGCTGATGATGATGATGATGATGATTTGCTATTTGTTTATATCAATCTAATATTGATTGTTCATAGGTTTCCTAAGAGTACTTATTTAAGAAATAAGTGGATCAAGAACATAAAAAGAAATAAATGGGCACCTGCACCATAATCTCGCTTGTGTTCACTGCATTTCTTTTTTTACCCTCGACCCATCTATGGATACAGGTTGATGAATCATGTTTACTTACACATTTTATTTTTTAAATTAAATTATTTTAGCTAAACCATTTTGTTATTATTTATTTTATTACTTTTATATACATACTCGTCTGTAAACTTTATTTTCAGTCTTGCACAAGAACTAGCATACTATATATCAGTATATTGATCAGTAGCTGTTTGTGCAGTCGTACTAGTGTACCAAAAACGGTCACTTTGATCTCATGATGTACCTCGTTTTTGGGCAAGGCATGAATAAGCATTATTATACAACGCATATAATGCGCAGAAAAATACGAAAGAGTGGAATTGTACTCTTACAATGTATATGTGCACTCTTTGTACGAGTTCACATTCACTTTTTTAAATAATTGGAGTCCACCCAGATGGGCGCCCCGTAGAGGGCCATACTCTTTAGAATGCCGGCATAGAGGCGCCGGCATCTCTCCTTGGGTCCCCCCAGGTTTAAGAATCCCTAAACAAACGTAGAAAAAATAGCCGCAGTCAGGGACGATTCTTACAGACATTTGACCAAATTTGTAGATCGCTCCAAAACTTAAACTCGATAATATCGATATTACAGTGGCACAGATCTAGTACTGATATATGTCTATAGATAAGTATCTATAGCATCCTCGGTCACACTGGCACATAAGATGGCATAGACAAAAGTATATCTATCTCTTTTTGCTTATGACGTTATCTGTTAGTGCGAAAGTGAATACCGATGTTGAAATTGCGTCTTAAACATGTTCTCTCTAGGTTACTTTACAAACTCTCTGAGTGGTGGAGACTCATGGGTAGAGTGCGCGCAAGATAAGTTTGCGCGCAACGGGTGGCGTGCTTAATGTTGCCAGCATTACTGATCTTTTTTCCTTCATTTAATCAATAGTATTTTTTTATTACTCGAAACTTAAAGTAATTTAAGTAAAGCATAATTAATTACCAACTTTTTCTACTTGCATAGAATATGATGAAAAAGCTTATTGAAATTTTTGTAAATCTTTTATTGAATACTTATACTACTACGTACTGTTAATACTAGTACGTACTGTTAAATTTGGTCTAACAATGGTCCTACAGTGGCTGATATCGTCCATTTCAATTTCAATTCTTTTTTAATTTCTTCTTCAACAATTTTTGAAGAAGCTGCTGCCACATGGGTTATGTAGGTATTTGGGTGGCGGTGCGTTCTGAAACGCCTAAAACAATATAACAATGATGCATTATATGTATTACATGATGCTGTTCCTGTCCCGCTGGTATATTTATGTACCACCCAAAAACCAATACTGTCAGGCACCGGTAATACGAAAATTTAGGGAAATTTTAGTATAATGGTATCCCTTAAAGTTACCTGTCCAAAAGGCAACGCGGGCTCTATCCACAGATTACTGATATGTAGCGCTCTATCTTTGTAAAACGGTACCGTAGGCCCGTTACTGTCTTGTTCACTTCAAGAAAACATCCCTGCCAACACTTTAAATTACTTTTGGCATAATGATGGGGATTATTAATTCGGAAAAGAATAAAAACACTGAACACAATACACTCTCTTGACACCTGACATGAACGACAAACGATTAGTTCCGATTTTGGCCGCGCGCAGACTTATCTTTAGCGCACTCTATTAAAGAATTTGCAAAATAATTTATTTTTAATTTATATGTAGAGCTTTTTGTGGTGGATCCTTTCAGGACTGAAGCAGACACAAATAATTGGGGTTATTATACTTATAGTTAGTGTAGAATATATATATTTATACAACATACTATTACTCATGATGTATGCTAGTGTTAGAGTTTAATATTGTTAATAGATAAAATTTAATAAAAGCACGTATAATTTAGGGGTTAGGGAAAAATGAGAGGAGGTGACGAACATTTACAGGATTTTGTATTTTTAGATTAGAAATTACTCCATCAAAAGAAGAGGAATTATTCAGCCGGCATTTTAGGAAGATGTAATCCAGCGTACCATCATCCAGACCACATTCACACAGTGAACTATCCCGGACTCTCATTTTATGGAGGAAAAGTGGAGTGCAACAGTGGCAATTCGTATTCTGCAAACAACGGATGTGACGGTTTTAGAGGTTTCTTTAAATTTGTAGAACCACGGTTTGGGTGGGATGGTTGGTTGAATAGAAGAGACCACCTTTTCTTACTGGATTTAGACCAGTATTCTAGCCAGGATTTAAAGAGATCTATTTAAGCCTTGTGTATCAAGTCATAGATTTGGACCGCATAATGTTTTTTATCAGCCAGACTGCTGCAAACCGCCTCCTTGGCTGCTATATCTGCCAGCTCATTACCCCTAATGTTCATATGACTTGGTATCCATACTAATACGATCTCAATGTTCTTTTCAGAGCAAAATGTAAGACTGTTTTAGTTTCGATGATTAGTGGATTACGGATATTGTCTTTAAACGAATTTTTAATTATGGCCTCCAGGGCGATTTTGAAGTCGGCAAAGATAACTGCTTTTGTAATAGAAGTATGGGCAGAAATAAATAAGCATGCCTCAAGGATCCCGATGCATTCTCCGGTAAATACCAAAGACTCGGGAGGACATTGGAAATGGAGAAATATCTGGGAATTGGAATTGTAGACAGCAATGCCAGTTTTACCACCCGTGGATAGTTTAGAAGCGTCGGTGTAGAATTTAAAGTGATTAGGCCACTTGTCATTAATAACTGAAAAAAATGCTCATTAGCATTGTTGGTGTCCTTATTCAAGCCGGTAGGGGACGTAATTTGGAACAAAATTTGCAATTTCATATGGGGATGTATAAATTGGGAATTTACTAAATTGAGGGATGGGAGAATTTACTTTTACAATGTGAATATTTCTATATGAATGAATAAATAAAGGTCTTTATGTCTCCAATATTCGCTTTGTCTACATAGGTTATCTAAAATGGACAGTTTAGCCAGAATAGTGAGGTTATTAAGGAAATGTGCCTTGTAGATATGTCAGCCAGATATTGTCTACGGAGAAGAAGAGGAGGGTCGCCACTCTCGACTTGCAGAGCGTTGGTTGGGGTGGACTTCACACAACCCAGCACAATACGGAGGCATTTCGGCTGAATGGTCTCTAGTTTGGCTAAAGCTGAACTTTACTACAGGGCTCAAGGAGGAAAGAGCCATAGTCGAGCAAGCTTCTCAACGTAGCATTATAAATGAGCTTAAGTGCGAAGGGATGAGCGCCCCACCAAACACCCGCCAGACCACGTAGCATGTTAATCTTATTCTCACATTTATTGGCGATAATTGAGATGAAAGATACCAGATAGTTTTAAGTCCAGGATGACACCAAGTAATTTCACATTATCTTCAACCTTGATGGGCGATCCTTCAATTTCAAGGTGGACATATGGAGGAACACGTTTACGTGAGAAAACAACAGTGGTGCGTTTGGGAGCAGACAGGCTAAGGCCATGTGAAATTAACCACTGGTTTAGAGAATTAAGGGACACTTGCATGGATTCCGTAGCGCAATCCATGGAAGAAGAAGGAATATATAAACATAGGTCATCTGCATATTGTAAAACCTGACAGTCATTATTAGGGAGTAGTGGAGGTCATGTGTATAAATACTGTATAAAAGAGGGCTTAGCACTGAGCCCTGGGGGAGCCCGCGCCAGACCGTTCTGGGTTCGGATGTTTCACCTGGAATATGGAGTTTTACGTTACGTCCAGACAGCGGGTTGCAGATACAGTTTAGTATCTTTGCCGGAATACTCAGCTGGCGTAATTTACTTCTGAGTACGGAAAGAAGGACACTGTCGTAAGCCGCTGCAATGTCAAGAAACGCCGCCAGAACGTTTGCTGAGGGCGATTCGGATATCAGTCATAAATATTCCAATGCTATCCATGGTATCCCTTTCGGAAACCAAATTGTGATTTGGCTAAGAGACCTCGGCTCTCAACCAACCATTCTAACCTGTTTTTAATGAGGTGTTCTAAAATTGTACTTATAACCGGTGATAGCGCTATGGGCCGGCAATTATTTGGACTATCTGGGGGTTTCCCAGGTTTCAATATGGGGATGATCAGGTGCGTTTTCCAACTATCGGATATGAGAAAAGGTAAAACAAGAATTGATTAACGATAGGAGGTATTGGCGACTGCGGGACCACAATTTTTTAGACATTTCCAATGACCATCTGGACGTGTTAAAAAAGCAATAAAATAATAACATTAAAGATATTTTTTATTATTTATTATGTACAATTTTTTTTTTACTCTCCATCAGCAATATCCGGCACTTGTGCAGAAACACTGTGATATTTTTTATTATTTATTGAGTGGGAGGATGGTCAATCAAAGCACAACCATTAGGGGAAGGAGGGAATGAGTAACTATTAATAATGTCCTGGTGAGCCCTTTGGTCATAACCAGGAGGACGCGGGGTATGTGATTTTGGGTGGGATGTAGTGGGTTTTCTACTGGAGGAGTAAGTGGAGGTTTGGGGATGGGAGGTATAATTAGGAGGAGGAAGACGTGAAGAACGTGGCTCATGAGTAAGAGTCTGGTGGATAGACTGCGAAGAAAGAGGGGCTGATGCTGTAATATCCGCATAATATCGGTAATATTCTAAATTGATTGATTAAAGTCATTGTTTCTAAATATTAAAGTAAACTGAATATTGAATTTTTATTGGGAAACCAACCTACCCACTTGTGTTTTGATTATTTTATTTTGTTGTGATACCCACTTGTGTTTTGATAATTTTTATTTTGTTGCATACCCACTTTTGTTTTGATAATTTTATAAATAGATATTTGTGGTTCCAAAATAAAATTGTATTGTAAAAATAATTAAATAAATGTAACAGGGTTCAGTATTATTTGTTAAAATAACTTACAGACTTTATTATTTGATATTTATCTATTTATTATATACTTTATTCCCACCCGCATTGAAGCATTAAACTTGAAGCATTAAACAAATGCCAAGTACACGAAAAGTACAAAACCGTTTTGAAAAACATATATGACAACAGCACTAGTTGTGTGAACCTGGAGAAACGAGGTCCAGAAATACCAATTCTACGAGGAGTGAGGCAGGGAGACCCCCTGTCCCCCAAAATTTTCATAGCTGTGCTTCAAAACATCTTTGAGTGTCTGAAATGGGAAAATGAAGGAATAAAAATAGGTAATCGGTACTTAAGCCACCTCAGATTTGCAGATGATATAGTCCTCTTCGCTGAAAACAGTAGACAATTAGAAACGATGATAAATCTATTGAGTGTACAAAGTGAAAAAGTAGGTCTTCTAATGAATAAAGAGAAAACAAAACTTATGACAAACAGCTTCCCCCACACAATAAAACTTGAAGGAGAAACACTTGAATACGTGAATAAATACATTTATTTAGGAAAACAGTTATCATTTGAAGATAGAAACGAGGAAGATGAGGTAGAGCGCCGAATAAATATGAGCTGGAAAAAATACTGGTCGCTTAGAGAGATTATGAAAGGTGACTATCCGCTACACCTAAAGAAAAAAGTGATGGATACGTGCATTCTACCGACTCTCACGTATAGTTGCCAGACGAGAACTTACACTACTAAAATAAAAAAAAAAACTTGTCACATGCCAGAAAGCGATGGAAAGAAGCCTACTAAAAATAAGAAGAATACACAAAGTAAGAAGTGAATTAATAAGAAAGAAGACAAAACTGATTGACGTCCTACACTACAGTCTAAGGTTAAAATGGCGATGGGCTGGCCATGTAGCACGAAACAGTGACAAGCGATGGACAGTAGAAGCGACGAGATGGAAGGGACCTAGTGGAAAACGACGAAAAGGCCGACCTATGAAACGATGGCTGGATGACATCATAGCTACAGCAGGAAAAGAGTGGATGAAACATGCTCAATATAGAGAAAACTGGAACAAACTGGAGGAGGCCTATACCCAAATAGGGGTTCCTATCCTAGAAAATAATTAGGTATACCAAGAAAATAACGACTATAAAGAAACACATTCGGCTTAAATATAAAATGTAAAAATGTTAAAGAAACTAACAATACTAACAATTAGTAAATAAGTAAGCCAAATACTAACAAATACCTACTAACAACTTTTGAAATGTAACAATAAGGATATGGAAATAAAAAGGTTTTATTATTATCCATTTATTTATTCTTCTTTCTTATTCAATACATTTTTAAATATTTAAAAAAAAAGAAAACTTAAAACATTTAAAAATATAAAAAATAGAGGCCAACCGGTATCGGGAACAGGGTCCAAGCTACCGGCGGTTAGGGCTCCAGAGAAAGGAACCTCCTCACAATGCGAGCCGTATCGAGGAGTACTGCCTTCTGTATCAGACCCTTGATCCAACCGCCCAATGACAGCCTCGACAGATGGTCGTCGAGGCTCTTGGCCATCAGGCCGTTGGCCGTAACGACAATCGGCACAATGGGTCTGTCCCAATAGTCCCATTGGCCCAGTCCCATGATGGGACTAGTGGGATAATTTATCCCACTTGTCCCATGGGACTACTGATACTAACATAATTTTAAAATTA
The DNA here is from genome assembly GCA_949775005.1 of Orthosia gothica. NCBI lineage: Eukaryota > Metazoa > Arthropoda > Insecta > Lepidoptera > Noctuidae > Orthosia > Orthosia gothica. The sequence goes on along the minus strand of OX459069.1, from coordinate 14,960,492 downwards.
TGTCCCAATAGTCCCATGGGACAACTGATACTAATATATTTTTTAAATTCTGTCCCATTAGTTCCATAGGACAGCAAGTACTGATTAAACGAGTATTATAGCGACGTCGACATCGTCTACTAATACTTCAAGGCTATATTAAAAAAAAAAAACTTCTGCCTTTGTAAATTTCTTATTTATTTTGCGGTGTCAACGTTCAATAGAGTTGCCGCTATTCCCATTACCTTAGGGGGTATCACGTTATATATGTCTAGGATCATAGTTTATATGATAATGTAATATAGACATACTAGCACTCCGCCCGCGGCTTTGTTCGCGTGATTTCGTATTTTTTCCTACAGACAAATTTCATATGTGTACTTTAGTAAAGGCGACTAAAAATAAGCTATTATTAAATGAATAAAAAAGTTAATTCAAAAAAACAAAAAAGCCGCCTGCTTAAGCGAACTAAATCTTAAACTCACTGTCTTCGGTGTTCGAATCATCTTTATGCCGATGACCTTCAACTTTATGCAGCTGCGCGGGTAGAGAGTTCGTCAGACGCTATAGACGATGTGAACTGGGACTTGGACGCTATCAAGGACTGGTCTGATAGATTTGGGCTGTCTGTAAACCCCTCAAAATGTCAGGCCACTGTGATTGGAAATATCGCGCATGATGGGTCCATTGGGGATTAGCTCTCTTCCTCCTATTATTTTTAATGGAACTGTCATCCACATCAGCCCTAGTGTAAGAGATCTCGGTCTACATTTCGACGCTAAGCTGGCAAAGTCAGGTTTCTAGTGTCAGTCAAAGGGTCAATGGGACTTTGCGATGCCTGTATCGTCTGAGAAACTTTCTACCTGCAAAAACGAAGACTATGCTTGTGCAGACTTTAATTTTCCCTTTAATCGACTATGGTGACGCGTGCTACTTTAACCTAAACGCGGTGTTACTGGATAAGCTGGATAGGCTCTTAAACAACTGCATCCGGTTCATATTCAACCTCCGAAAATATGACCATGTGTCGAACTGCAGAACTGAACTCAAATGGATGCCCATTCGGCAGCGAAAAAATTTGCGCGCCTTGACTGCGCTTTTCTCTCTACTCAACTCTCCCACACCTCCTTCTTATCTCATACCTCACTTTCAATACCTATGTTCTTCACTCGCTAGGAATCTGCGTTCTTCTAACAATCTTCTTGTGCGTTCGATAGATAACCACAACTTTTTTCTACGCGATATCGTACTACAGCTCCTAAAATATAAACCTAGGATTTTTTTGTGTATTTTTGCATAATTTGACAAATTCAAAGAGACCTCTGCGATGCTTTTTCAGTGAGATATCGGCGATAACGTGTTTTTCACCGTTTCAATGGCGCGGCCATACGGTATTGGTCTTACAGCTCATGAAATATAAACCTAGGTTACTTGTGTATTTTTACATGTTTTGACAAATTCAAATCTAGGTTTTACAAAAAAATTCAGACGTCTGCGATGCTTCTTCAGGAAGATATCGATGATAACGTGTTTTTCACCGTTTCAATGGCGCGGCCATAGGGTTTTGGTCTTACAGCTCCTGAAATATAAACCTAGGATATTTTTGTGTATTTTTACATGTTTTGACAAATTCAAATCTAGGTATTATAAAAAACTTCAGACCTCTGCGATGCTTTTTCAGCGAGATTTCGGCGATATCGGATTTTTCACCGTTTCAATGGCGCGGCCATGGAGTTTTAGTGTTACAGCTCCTAAAATATATACCTAGGATTTTTTTCTATATTTTTACAATTTTTTTACAAATTCATTCTATTACGTACTCAAATTTCAGGTCTCTGCAACGCTTAGTTTTAAAGATCTCCGTGGCCGCGCGGTTCGCCGCGTTTCAATGGCGCGGCCACGTTCAAACCCTTAAAACTTTTTAACCATAACTTTGACAAATTTATGGTTTTGGGAATCATCTTTTACAAATTTTACATAATCTTGGCAAAGTTTTTTTTTAACAAAAACGCCGTGGCCGCGCCGTCGAAACGCACACCAATCTTCTCTTGCTCTGTCCTTCTCATACTTCTGATTTTATTCATTCTTCTTTTAATATTCAATCCATTCTTCTCTGGAATGCGCTTCCTCTCGATATCAGGACGGCCACCAGTCAGTATGCATTTAAGCGTAAGTTGCGGCATTATTTTCTAAACGAATAGCAGACTCGTCTCAATATGCACCTTTCTATTAATTAATTAATATATATTATATTATACATAGTATTTATTATAGTACCTACATATTTAAGTATGTTTATTTTAACTATTTATTTAAAAACACATATAATAAATTAAAACATAATTACACATTTCATTTATACTTAAACTCTTCTATTTCTCCTTCATAATTGGTTCCTGCAGTGTGAAATGAAATTTACTTTTCACATGCATCTGGTGTACTACCCTGCTGACTTTTTCACCGTCGCAATCATAATTATAATCAGTGCTTGCTGACCTATGGAACTAATGGGACATAATTTAAAAAATATATTAGTATCAGTTGTCCCATGGGACTATTGGGACAAAATTTAAAAAAAAAATTGTATCAGTTGTCCCATGGGACAAGTGGAACATATTAATCCCATTTGTCCCATCGTGGGACTGAGTCACTGGGACTAGTGGGACAGACCGGGCACAATGATCGCCGAGTCCACATTCCACATGTCGACAACCTCGTGTGCCAAGTCGAGATACTTGATTTGTTTCTCTTTCTCAGCTTTCACGAGGTTCTCGTCATGTGGGATGGTGACATCGATTATCATTGTGCGGCGCGCTAATCGGTCTATCACCACTATATCCGGCTTATTGGCAACAATAGTCCTATCAGTGATGATAGACCGATCCCAGTACAACGTGACATGGTCATTTTCGAGAACTGGGTCGGGCACATACTTGTAATACGGTACCTCTGAATCCACTAAATTGTACTTCAAAGCAAGTTGCTGGTGAATAATCCTGGCCACTTGGTTATGCCTGTGTAAGTACTCGCCGTTAGCCAGACGAGAACAACCAGAGATAATATGTCTGATGGATTCACCCGGACGGTGGCATGCCCGACACACGTCAACCGTTCCGTCCTTCATTATATGTCTCCGGTAGTTATTCGTCAGGATAACTTCGTCCATAATTGCACAGACAAAACCTTCAGTTTCCCCGAAAAGGTCACCGAAACGTAGCCAGGATACGGATGCTGGGAAATCTACATCGGGCCCATGGAGAGCCCGATAGAAGCGCCCGTGTAGCTCCTTGCCTTGCCATACCTCTTTGCGTTCATCAGTCGTTAGTATTACAGGTTTGCGCCAGTTCTCTTTAGCCATGGACAACGGGGTGAGTCCCTTGTCCACTGCGACCACATCCCGGTGCATACCCACTTCAGCTTTTAAAAAGTATTCTCTGAGGCTGCACATCTCGCGATTGTGAAGAGTCTTGGCGTTTAAAAAGCCTCGACCCCCACACTTCCGCGGGATGTACAGTCTCATCACCGATGATCGTGGGTGATGCATCCGGTTTGCGGTCAGCAGTGTCCGGACCCTCCTATCGAGGGCGTCGAGCTCGGTCTGAGTCCATTTAAGTATGCCGAAAGAGTACATCAAAACCGGCATGACCCAACTGTTGAAGGCGCGCACCTTATTTCCGCCTGACAAAAGGCTATTTAATACCTTTTTCAGGCGGCCAAAGAAACGCTCCTTCAGCAGAAGCTTCATGTCAGTACTGTTGATGCCCAACGCTTCCGACATACCCAAATACTTGTAAGTTTCAGTCGAGGAGAGGTGTCTAAGGTGTATGGAATCAGAGAGTTGAATTCCCTCGGATTCCATAATCTCCCCTTGCTTTACATGCATGACTGCACATTTGTCCACACCAAATTCCATCCTGATGGAGTTACTGAAGGTTTCAGTGACCTTCAGTAGCTCCGTCAGTTGGAATTTGTTAGGGGTAAAGAGCTTCAGATCATCCATGTAAAGGAGGTGAGATATGACCTGACCACCTCTTCTCAACCGATAGCCTAGTCCTGAATCCTCCAGCAGTGTACTTAGAGGATTCAGGGCTAAGCAGAACCAAAGTGGACTCAAACTATCGCCCTGAAATATCCCCCGCTTAATCCATACAGGCTCATCATCCCCCTGGATCGGTCGACATCCTGGATATCGAAGGACTGTCTTCCATTGCCCCATACATGACTCAAGAAAGGTGCATATAGTTGCATCTATTTTGTACAACTCCAGCACCCTCATGAGCCATGTTTGTGGCACAGAGTCGTAGGCCTTCTTGTAGTCTATCCAGCATGTCGACAGATCCTTGCGGGATCGATGAACCTGCTGGCTTATGGCCATGTCAATGAGAAGTAGCTCCTTAGTTCCGCGGGACCCATTCCTACATCCATTCTGAGAGGTAGACATTATTGAGTTACCTTCAATATGTTTATCAATTTTTGCTCTCAGGATGGATGTAAGAAGTTTATAGACCGTTGATAAGCATGTAATTGGTCTATAATTCTTGGGTTCCGCGGGACTACCTGTTTTATGGAGCAGGTGGGTAACGCCTGACTTGTTTATAGATTGGATTAATTTAGCAGAGCTAATGGAGTTGGCTAGTAAGGAAAACTATTTTGAACAGGATAAACGACGTGTATTATATTTTACAAAGATATATGAAGAGTAGTGACAGATATAACGTAAGAAAGAAATAGCTGTCAAAACAGTAATGGCCAGGGTGTACTTATTAGAATAAAAAAGGTTTTAACACCTCCCCGTAATACGGACACCCTGTATATGGAATAAAATTTACAGAGAGTTTACAAAAAAAAACATATCAAAGTTCACTGTACACTTAACACTAACACACAAATAAAAACATTCTGTATTCATTTACAAGAAAAAAGGACATCCTGTTCACACCTACCTATTACTCACTATATAATACACAACTATATACATACCAACAAATTTAAATCACTGTACAAAACCTACACTAAAGTAAACCTAAGAGATTTGCACATCTAGCATGCTTAATCCTTGGTAAAGGTTTTGTGAGAATATCGGCAATGTTATCATTACTTGGTACATATTTCAGGGTTAGGTTGTGATGTGCAAGTGAGTCTCGAATGAAATGGTGTTTGATGTCTATGTGTTTAGTGCGTGCGTGATATGTGTTGTTGTGGGCCAGTTTAATTGAACTTTGATTGTCCGAATGAATGACGATAGGATGAATGATGACGAATATTTCTGAAATGAGCGATTTTAGGTATATTGCCTCCTTGCAAGCTTCCCCGAGAGCCATATACTCAGCTTCTGTCGTGGAAAGAGCGACTGTGCGTTGCTTGCGCGCTTCCCATGAGATGGGAGCTCCACTCATTAAAAATATGAATCCTGTGAAGGATCGCCTATCTATTAAGTTATTCCCATAGTCCGCATCGGCATATCCTGTTGGATAGGACTGACCTGGTTTGTATAACAGTTTGAGGTGTATAGTCTCCTTTAGGTATCGAAGAACTCTCTTAGCGGCTCTCCAGTGCACCTCCCCGTAATGTACGTTGAATTGAGACAAGTACGAGACAGCATGTGCAATGTCTGGTCGTGTACATATGGAAACGTACATTAATGAGCCGATAAGCTCCTGATAGGGGACTTCAATATTTTCCTCTTCTTTGTCAGGTAACGCAAGTTTAAGGCCAGGTTCCAATGGTGTAGTCACGGGAATAGCGTCATTCATGCCAAACTTGTGTAACAGTTTTTGTATATACTTGGTCTGATCTAGAGTTATGAAACCTTCCTTTTGGATAACTCTCATTCCGAGACAATCCTTAAGGAGACCAAGATCTTTGACAGAGAACATTTTCTTGAGAACATTCTTGAAATTCTCTTTCAATTTAGCATTATTGCTCAGCAAAAAAAAGTCATCAACAAAAACTGCGACAACGAGGAAGTCATTGCCTTCTCTTTTATAGTAGAGGCAGTGTTCTGTCGTGGCTTGAGTTAGAGACAATGTTTCCATTGCTTCACACACCTTTTTGTTCCATTGGCGTGGAGCTTGTTTAAGGCCATAAATGGACTTCTTGAGAAGACATACTTTGCCCTTTGGGTCGGTTGAGAAACCTTCAGGTTGTTCCATATAAATCTCCTCCTCTAAGTCTCCATTTAAAAAGGCAGTCTCCACATCAAGGTGTTCTACTTGCAAGTTGTTTTGGACAGCAACTGCTATTAATAGCCGTACTGAAGACAGTCTAGCAACAGGAGAAAAAATTTCGCCGTAGTCCACACCTGCTACTTGGGTGAATCCTTTTGCTACTAGCCTGGCTTTGTATTTAGTTATCTGTCCACTTGTGTCCTTTTTAATTTTAAATACCCATTTACTCTTTGTAGTTTTCCTATCGGAGGGTCGGTCAACTAGGATCCATGTTCCATGCTTCATTAATGAATCATATTCAGCCTTCATTGCTTCGAGCCATATTTCTTTTTGGGGGTGATCTGTAATTTCTTTATATGTCTCCGGTTCGAGGTCTGAAGTCATGAAGAGGCCACACTGACTATATCGTTTAGGAGGATGTCGTTCCCTAATAGGATATCTTCTTTCGATGGTTGGCTCTTCACTGGGTTCAGCTTCGGGAGCGCCTGGTAATACTTCAGGCATTACAGGATCATGTAAGGCTGTCGGCTGATCAGAAGATGACATTTCAGGTAGTGTCTCTGGCTGTGAATGATGCTGCGTTTGTGGAACTAGTTGCTCCTCATCTTGAATGGGTACAAGGATTTCTTGCGACTGTGGCGAGGGTAGCGTCTCGCTGGAAGAAGAATTTTGTGAATCTACCGGCGTCTTGTCCTCTATGAAGACAATATCTCTAGCGACAATTATCACTCGAGGATTTTCGGGATTTATAAGACGGTATCCTTTGCTTTCTGTAGCATAGCCAACGAAAACACACTTTTGTGTCTTAGAATCCAGTTTGGTACGTTTTTCTTTAGGTACAAGAACGTGAGCTTCGCAACCAAAAACTCTTAAATGAGATAAGTTGACTTTGTTGCCACTCCACAGTTCTTCTGGTATTTTGTTGTTCAAAGCTTGCGTTGGTATACGGTTCTTGAGATAGATGGCCGTATTTACCGCTTCTCCCCAATACGCCAAGGGTAGTTTTGAGTCTTGGAGCATTGATCGAGCTTTTTCGATTATTGTCCGGTTTACTCGTTCAGAAACCCCATTCTGTTGAGGTGTGTACGGTATCGTGGTTTGATGCACGATGCCATTTTCCTTAAGAAAGGTACACATATCGTTATTTAAATATTCACGACCATTGTCCGAACGTAGGACTTTTATTCTCTCTCCGGTTTGATTCTCTACTAAATGTTTAAACTCTACAAACTTTGCATAAACTTCGGCTTTTGTTTTCAAAAGATATCCAAAAGTTTTGCGACTAAAATCATCGGTAAAAGTCAATAAGTACAAAGCTCCGCCCCATGAGTGCGTACTCATAGGTCCACATAAGTCCGAATGGATTAACTGTAGGACTTTGCTTGATTTAATTTTAGATTTCTTAAACGGCTTTTTAGCTAATTTACCTTGTAGGCAGGGAACACACTTTTCAGTGTAGCTACCGTTGTAATCTAAACCGATTGATTTATTTCTAAGTATATCCATACTTTTTGCATTTAGATGGCCAAGGCGCCTATGCCACAGCATTGCAGACTCTTTGGTCGAAGAATACAACGCTTGTGAACTACTCAGATCCAACCTATATATTCCGTTATGGTTTGATCCTGTAGCAATGACAGATCCTGTCACTTGACATCCGCCTTTTTGGATGATGCTTGCGCCTCTCGATGTAAATAAAACATCGAAGCCTTTTTTAACTAAACTGCTCACAGATAAAAGATTTGTAGCAAGGTCAGGGATATAAAGAACATCACTAATTTTATTTACACTTTCGGAAATATGAATATTTACAGTACCTTTACCATGGCTTAGTAATTGCTCCTTGTTAGCAACTGTAATAGGGATGACATGGGATGACATGGTTGCATACCAATCTTTCCTGTTACTCATATGGGAAGTTGCGCCAGAGTCAATATACCAGTCTTGAGAACCTGAGGGAGGAATGTTAGAAAAACAGGATGAAAGTGTGAATTCGGATGTATAATGTGTAGAAGTGTTAGCCGAAACATTTTTGCCTTTCTTCTTTCTAAGCTTTCTACATTGCGATACAACGTGCCCTAGCTTTTTACAATAGGTACAGAACTTTTTCTTCTCGTCCTTCGTTTGTAGCGCTGCGTTGTCAGGTCCTCTGATGGTAGTAGCTGTTGCGGTGCGCACATCCTCTTTGAGAAGTGCTGTCACCACATTTTCCGATGAAATCTTCGTGTTGGAATGTTCAAGAGCCATGACAAGTGGATGAAATTTTTCTGGAAGTCCAGCAAGCATAATAATGCCAAGAAATTCGTCATCTACTGCTGCTCCTATTCCCTGAAGTTCTTGCTGCGTTGATAACGCCTTGTTCACATACTCTTGTATGTTTCCTGTGTAAGTATTTCCTAGGAGACTCTTCATTAAAGCTAATCTCCTTGTAAGCCCGCTGTCAGCGTAAGCCTTTTTTATACAATTAAAAGTATCGTATGCGGTTTTCGCTGACCTGATTATTGGAAACACCGACTCGTCACACGTGAGGCAAATCTTAGCTCGTGCCTTCGCGTCTCTGCGCGTGGCGATGGGATCGGCGGGATCGACCGCTTGAATCACAACGTCCCATAAGTCGACGTCCGTCAGATAGCACTCCAAACTAAATGCCCAAGTGTTGAAATTGTGACCATTTAGCTTACTAATACTTATTGCATTTGTCATATTGGAAGAATTTGTTACCGCTTTACTGGAATCCGCTCTTGACTGCTGCACCGTGGTGGACGTTGGAGGGACCATAACCACTTGTTTATAGATTGGATTAATTTAGCAGAGCTAATGGAGTTGGCTAGTAAGGAAAACTATTTTGAACAGGATAAACGACGTGTATTATATTTTACAAAGATATATGAAGAGTAGTGACAGATATAACGTAAGAAAGAAATAGCTGTCAAAACAGTAATGGCCAGGGTGTACTTATTAGAATAAAAAAGGTTTTAACAGCCTGTTGTTAAAAACTGCGGAAGCGACGATTATTATTATTATTTTCTGAAAAACATGGACTGTTTCTTAGCTCTTTGGCTAGTTTAAGCTACATCAACGGGCAAAAGCCAAGTCAATGTAGCGTGTGGTGATTTTTTATGATGAAGATAGGGTGTTATGGACAGAAATTTCGTTTTCTTCAATTTGCATAAACTTTCTTACTATTCTACAGGTGTTTAGAATTGCAGCCTTTTGAAGAGTAATGTAGATTGAATCGTACAAGTCTATTAATTTGAGGCTATGGTGGAGATGGTTTGGTATTGTTATACCAAATCATCTCCACCATAGCCTCAGCCTGTAGTGGAGACAACTATGGGTACGATGTAAACTTTTTCTTGCCTCCAGATTCTGGTCACTTCTTCCTTGAGTTCCGCATATTTACTTATTTTCTCTCCTATCGTCTTTTGTAAATTGTGTGTGTTGGGGACTGCAATGTCTATCAGGTAAGTAACTTTATTAACTTTATCTAGGAGAATAATATCTGGTCTATTGAAGTGAACGGTTCTGTCGGTTAGTATAGCACGGTCGTAGTAGAGTTTGTGAGTGGTATTTTCTAGAACAGTTTGTGGGACGTATTTGTAGTAAGGAGTGTTTGTATCTTGTATGAGTTTATGTTTGATTGCTAGTTTTTGGTGGATGACATTTGCTACCTGATTGTGTCTGTGAGTATAGTCAGTCTGAGTGAGCGTTATGCATGCTCCCGTGATGTGTTGTATGGTCTCTGGCTGACTGTGACACTTGCGACATTTGTCATTTGTTACTGTGGGGTCTTTGATTATAAATTTCCTGTAGTTTTTAGTATTGATGATTTGATCTTGTATTGCTATAATAAACCCTTCCGTTTCCGGGAATAAGTTACCTATCTTAAGCCACTTATTTGAAGCTATCGTATCTATGTGGGATTGTTCTAGATCGTGTGGGTGTCGTCCGTGCAGCACTTTCTTTTTCCACTCATCTATCTTTTGTTTTTGAGGGTCATTATTAATATTGTAAGTTGCGTTTTCTTCGTTTAGATTAAGGGGGGTGTAGTTAATATCGTTTGTGACTATGGCTTTATGTATACTGCTTGTGTGAGATTTTGTGTAAAAGAATAACTTTAATCTAGCTATTTGTTTCTGCCAAAGGTAATGAATGTCTATCAGGCCTCTCCCTCCGTTTTGACGTTTAATAGTCAGTCTTTCTATTGCCGATTTAGGGTGAAGGTTGTTGTGTTTAGTAAGTGTGGTGCGTGTAGTTCTCTCGATCTGCTGGATGTCAGTTTTCGACCACTTGATCACTCCAAACGAATATGTTAGTATTGGGATCGCATAAGTGTTCAATGCCTTTATTAAATGCTTTCCTGAAAGTTGAGTTTTACATACTGCGATCACTCTCCTCTTGTATTCAGTGTTCAATGTGTGTTTAATCGCTGTGTGATCTAGCCCCTTGAGTTGCCTATATCCTAAATATTTATATAAATCCGTTGATTCCAATGCTGTAATTGTTTCATTATTGTTAATTGCATAGTCACCGGTTTTAATTTTGCCTCTAATTATGTGTACTGTTTTGCATTTGTCTAGCCCAAACTGCATGTTAATGTCTTTACTGAATTCTGTTGTGATTTCTATTAAATTTTTCATCTCTTTTTCAGTTTTTGCGTATAATTTAATGTCATCCATATAGATAAGATGAGATATAGTGGTAACTTCTGTTGTGTGTTTTAAGCTATATCCGGCATGACTGCGTTGCAATAAGTGAGATAAGGGGTTTAGAGTATTATTATTATTATTATTCCCACCCATCCTACTTTGTTAGGACGGTTGCCTACCTTGGACTTGCAACGGGTCTCCTTGTTTGACCGAAAGGAATTTGACAAATCACTTAAATATACAAATTAAATTACAATGTGTAAGTACGATTTACGATTACTATTTAAGCAACAAAGACGACGGAGCCCCGATCAGCGTATTTCTGTCTTCAGGGTCTAAAGTAACCTAACATGACGTGTCAGGGTGCCCTAAGCTACCGAGCTCGCTTCGCTCGCTCTTGGACTAATTCATTGACCATAATTATCGAATTAACATTAATCTACCAAGCATGCTTACTACAATTCCCAAAATATCTTATTTTTGCCTAAATATTTTTTGTCTTAACAAATCATTTCACCAAACATTTATTGTCTGAAGATTGTTTGCTGTAATAAATCATTTGATTTAAGACCAAATGCCATAATGACATTATACTTGGTAATATTTTGCCAAGTAAAAATTTGACCAAATAAAAATATGCGTACTAAAATCATTCGAAATATTGCAATGGTATAAAAAAAGGTTGCTGAAATTTGTTTGGGTAATGAAATTTTGTCAAAATCTTTTCGGCAAAACGGCAGGATCCCCTTGCCACACTTTGTTGGAGATTTAGGTTGTTGGACTGCCTACTTCGACCTGTTCAACAGTTTGGTAGATTCTAGGTCAGACTTGTCGCCTAGTCAAAAGCAGGCCTATTTGTTCTCCACTTTGTGAGGAGAGGCCCTAGGTTACGTTTCACTAGACCTATCTAGTGAAACGTAACCTTAGAGGTTACGGATCAAAATTACCCTACTGCCCGGGCACTTTTGATTAAGCGCTACGCGAATGTGAGGCTTTTTGCGGACGTCCACGTCTCTCAGGTTTTGGCGTTACCTCGCATCCATCGGGTTCTATTTGGTCAACCCACTGACAGTGACCTTGATTGTTTTGAAGCGATTAGGTCTACCAATCGAGCAATGGTCTTTTGTTTTGCTTCACATCGTCTTGTCTAAGTAGCCTTCCGATTTGAAGGTTCGGTTTGAGCAGAAGTATGGTGGGGATAATGCAACATACCTTCCCCCTTTCGATGATTTGTTGAAGTTTATGGATGAGGAATGTCGCCTTTTGTACAACTCTGTTGTTGAAGGTCCCTCGCGGGCCCGCGGTCCTCTCCGGACTAGCGTCGTGTTGGTGCGCGCTCCTCCCCTCGTGGGAAGGGTGAGCCACGACGCCATCCGCATCAATATGTAGCGACTCAGGATCGCAGTATGCGCTGCATATATTGCAGCACGGACGGCCACGTGGTCACATTCTGTCCGAAGTTCCTGGAAAGGAACATAAGGGACCGGCGTGGAATCGCCAACAGCTGCAGGTGGCACTACAATTGTCTGGGACAGCATTTGGAGCGGGAATGCCAGAGGTCGGATCCTTGCCCACATTGTCAAGGTAGGCACTACTGCGTGTTGTGTCTGGACCAAAATGGTGCTGGTGGGCCTGATGATGCCGGACGCTGCCCCATAGGTGGGGGTCCGCATCCTCCCCAACCCCACGTGGATCCTCGACGGAGTTCACCTTGCACAGGCGGGGGCACCCCTCCGCCCCCTCCTCAATTGGAGGAAGTGTCCGCTTTTCAGGACGACTACCAACCCCAGGGGGGTGCAACAATATGTAGTCGCCATCCTCTCCTCCACTACAGCCGCCCAGCCAGAGACAATCCTTCTGCCAACTGTCTCTGCAAGGATCTGGGCCCCGAAGGGTAAATCTTTCTTAGTTCGTGCTCTTTTGGATTTGGGTTCTTAAGGCTGTCTTGTATCCTTTTGTTTAGTGGAAAGACTGGGGCTCCCACGTAGATTCCACCCTTCTACCATATGGGTGGTTTTGTAGCGGTTGGTCAACGGAGAGAAAATAGAAGCGTTTTTTCTGAAATAAAACGCATATTAAATTACTTACCTAAATTCGAAGCTTAATTTATTGAGATGGCAACTCTGTCTCTCCGTTTATTTCCCTTCTCTTTCTACCCTCTCTTTCGCACACACCCCCCCTTCACCTTTCCTTCACCACCTGGTAGGGCTCGTCGCTAGCAGCGTTCGAGTCTCTTGCTCATTGGGTTGAAAATCAACAGGCAGAAAATTATCTTAAGCTTCGAATTTAGGTAAGTATAGTTCTCGCCAAACTTCTTGGCCGCCCTGAAGTTGGCTACGATGGCTGCGCAGTAGGAAATCTCATACAAAAACAGCACTGTTTCGTGCCTCGCGCATCCGGTAAACCAACTTCAGGGCGGCCATTAAGTTTGGCAAGGGCTATAATTTAATATGCGTTTTATTTCAGGAAAAACGCTTCTATTATCTAACTTGACCGTAAATTCGAAGCTTAATTTATTGAGACGTGTTTGTTATCGCCTGGTGGTGAAGAACGCCAATGTGAGGATGATTAATATAATCATTATCCAGTTAGTGTGGGTTGAAGGGAGTTAAATATTTATTTACGATTTATCATTAAAAATGAAATTCATCTTGTGAATTATAAGGTAAATTTGCCAATTCCCTTAAGCAGTTCTATCTTAAGAGTTTGTAAATGATCTTCGTATCGTTCGTATCTATTAAGTAGTTTTTTAAGATATATGTGTCATGTTAGTTTTATAATTTCATTATGTGAAAATTAAGTGTCCGCACTAATGAAAATGTTTTTTTTTACTGTGTGTTCCGTTCCCACAGACAAACCGTGTAAACGGTTTTGTGGGGCATAGTTCTTAAGTTAAGATTAAATAAACTTGTACCTTAATAAATAAATAAATAATAATATATAATAAATTAAGCCACAGAAGAATTACAATCAGTATCCATGAAATAAAGTAGGTAATTTAAAGAGTAGATCAAGAACAAAAATAACAGTTTTCCTTGAGAACTTACAATGTATGGTTGAGAACGTTATTATAATTTCTAAAAACTAATCACACAATTTAATTTCAATAAACACAGCATTCAGTTAACAGGATCAAATAAATCAACAATCCTAGTATCCGACTATAGGAGGCTGGCATAACCTGGCGTTTGTAAAACATTTTAAACGTATTTTCAGCTCTCCAGTTTCCTCTAGCTAAAATGTTATCCAATGGAAGATTGTCCGACCAGTTTTTGGATGCGACCGCGGACCGAAAACTACCGGGGGTCGCTATTATATTAGCTTCTAATAAAAGAAACCTAATCCAGCCGGCTATTACAGCCCGTGAAGCAGGTCTTGCTTGACCTCTAATATTTATAAATAAATTATTGCATGAAGCCAAATTTCGTCTATCTTTGACGATATCTATAGTTTGTTGTATCCAATAAACAGGGTCTAGATTCCTATTACTCGGGTTTTTTATTAATTTCCAGCCCGATTGTCTATAAGTTGCAGAATCAGTTTTGGATCCAAAAACCGGCCAAAAAACTATATTATCTTTAGACATAATCAAATGTTCTGAATCAACACTGAGCAGAGTCAGGTCGTGTATTCGCCTACCAGAACAAAAAAGTAATAATGCGGCTGTATGTCTGGATGTTGCGAAAATATTATTTGAATCGATGGAACTATTCTCTAAATAAGATACAAGATCGTCAATTTTCCAAATCGTGTGTTTGTTTGCTACCGGTTGTTTGAGAGCAATCGACTTAAGAACATGCTTAACTAATGTATGGGAACTTAAAAGGCCAGCTGAATCCGCATTACATAGTGCAGAAATTACAGATTTATGCAGAAGGATGGTATTGTACGAAAGTTTATCAATTAAAAATAAGTCTGCCAAAAACCGTGCAACTTCTGAGCCTTCTGGATTAACGGGGTTAATTCTATGCTCCTTCGCCCATTTAAGCCATCGTAACCAAGCTACTTTGTACGTTTTACGAGTTGAATGCCGCCAAGATGATTGTAATAGATTAATATGATCAAAATTCCAGTCTAAGAGATTTTGATCCCTCCCCCACATTTCCATACCTCTAGAGTTATATCCTGGACTTTTGGAGGTGGGAAGCCCGTTGACGTGTCCACTAGGCAATGACTGAGATTCCGTATGGTGAACGGAGCTCCTATTGCTCTTGCTTTCAGGTCTTCCCTCCAGTACACTCGATCCCACCGAGGAACTACCAGGAGGAAAATTCCTCGCCGCCTCACTGGAGACCGTGCGGTATCCCCGAACCAGCCGGATGGCCATGAGCCTTTGGGACGCGTTCAACCAGTGGACTGGTCGCCGCCTCAGGGATCGTGCCCACACCGGTGCCCCATAAAGGGTCATGGACTGCAGGACTCCCGTGTAGAGCCTCCGGCAGGAGGTGTTTGGACCCCGTAGATTGGGCAGGATCCGCTTGAGGGCAGCCCCAGCCCGTTCCAGTCTGGGAGCCAAACGTCGGAAATGCTCCACGAAATTCCACTTTATCGTCGACCCGACGCCGATGTGAATCCCTCCACATACACATGGCTTCGGACTTGTGCAGGACCACCTCGAGTCCCAATTGCCGGACCCTCTTGACGACTGTCGCAACCCCGCGTTTCGCTATTTCGGCCGCTGCCTGGTGTGACTCGCCCTGCGCCTGAACCAGCGTGTCGTCAGCGTAACAAACCACGCTGACACCGCTAGGGAGTTCGGCGCACAGCACCCAGTCGTATCCGATGTCTCACAATTACGGCCCCATGACCGATCCATGTGGGACATCGCACGACGTCTCTCGCCGGTTCCACTTTTCCTGATGACCGGGTAGGTGACGGCCCTGACCGCCAAATAGGCCTCGACCACGCAACAGAGGTACGTTGGCATCCGGTGATACCGAAGTACCTCCCTGATAAAAGTCCAGCGCAGTGTGTTGAAGGCATTGGCGATATCTAGAGACACCGCCAAGACGACCCTACCCCGGGCCACTGCATCCCCCGACGTGAGGGCTCGCACGGGCATGATAGCGGCCACTGTAGAGCGCCCCCTGCAGAAGCCGAACTGGCTCTCCGCCAGATCCGGCCCCACCCGCACCAGCTGCCCGACAAGGCAGTCTGCAATGACTCTTTCAAAGAGCTTGCCCACCTCATCGAGTAGCACGATAGGTCGGTAGGCGGACAGAGAGTCCACAGGGCGCCCCGTCTTCTTAATGAGGACCAATTATCCTGTCTTCCAACGAAGTGGAAACTGGCCTGTCTCCAAGCATGCTCTAAAGAGTCCCCTTAGTCGAGGCCGAGAGCCTCCAAGGCCTTTCCAGATAAGCCGTCGGGTCCTGGGGCGGAATTTTTGGCATTAAGCCTACGTACCGCCAATCTCAGCTCTACCTCAGTCACCTCCGGAGCATCGTCGTCGTCGTCGTCGGCGGTGTGGTCCGCATCGGGCACCGCAGGAGAGCGGGGGAGCCCATGGGTGGAGTTTATCCCACACCATTTTGTAGGATTTTATAGGGGCGTCCCCAAGAATCCCTGTTTAGACTCCTCGCGGGCCAACATCTTGGCCCGCTTGATCTCCACTCTGAGCGTGGTCCTCGCTGCTCTGTACCCCTCGTACAGCCCCGCCTCAATGGCTTCCGTATCTGGAGGGCAGTTACGGAGCCTGCGGTGCCTGGTGTACCAGTGCCGCGCAGCACCACATGCTTGACGTGACTCACACATACACAAAAAGTTGAATTTTATTCAACTTTTTGTGTATGTGTGTGTTTTTGGGAAAGAACCAGATTGTTTCCTTTGCCGAATTCACTTGCTGCCGGTCCAGCTGCTTCAACGCCCACCGCGGACCACTCAGGGTCTGTCGCTCGGGGTTTGGGCGGTGACGTCGAACCAGATATACCGGTTGTCGGAATAGGTCTCCACCTCCTCCATGACGCGCCAGTCGATGACACGTGACGACAGAGTTGGGCTTCCGAACAAAATGTCCACTACTGATTCGCCCCGCTTCCGTACACACGTGGGGACAGAACCCCGGTTTAGGACGACCAGGCCTGTCTCCAGAGACCAGTCCTCCACCATCCTGCCCCGTGTTTCCGTATACCGGGAACCCCAAGCCACATTCTTGGCATTGAAGTCCTCAATGACGTGCACAGGGAGGGAGCGGCACCCAACGACGACGATTTTTAACTCCGCGAGGGAGTTGGGGTACTCGGCGAGAGTTCGGTTCGGGGAGAAGTATACCCCTACCACGGCAATCTCCCCGAACCGTGCTGCCACGCAACCCTGTCCCCTCTTGACACTCTCGAGGGACGGGGTACCGGTGGTGGCCGACGAAATTAAGGTCACTGAGCCACTCAGGTCCTCCACCCATTCTGCCCTGGGCGGGAGAAATTACGGCTCAGCGATCACGACGATGTTAATCGACAACTGCATCATGCTCTGGCGCAATAGATTCTGAGCAGTGGCACACATTATTAGCACTCCATTTCAGCCTCCTCCTGAGCTCCCTGTGAGGGCCTTGCCGCGGTGGTTTCGGCGGCCACGACAGCGGTGGCTGGGGGCTTGCTCTTAGCCCGGTGATCGGCTGGCTTGCCCGCTGCTGCACATACGATGCAGTGTGGTGTGGCATTGCACGAGCCGGTCGGCGAAAGCAGTGGTCGCTGTGGTCCACCTCCGAGGTGCATTGAGCTCCCACGTGGTTGCCCATATGGCAGCGGAAGCACCTCAGAGGTCTGGGATCCAACAGATTCACTTGCGCAGAAACCCAGCCCACCAAGAGCCTTCGGCCCTTCCCAGCAATTTTAAGGGCTGCTGAGACGGGGCAGCTCACCATAACGTCTCGCATCCTCGTGACGTAAGCACGTATGGTGCCTGCCCTCCTGCTTGGCAGAGCATCCCCCAGTCCTGGCGACGGTGGCCACCACCTCTCCCTCCGTCACAGAGTCGTCCAGGCCCAGAATGCGCATGTCAGCGCACATGTTCGGCCTGGACACTCGGGCTTCGTCCGCATTTAGGGAGGCCCTGAGCTTCTTGCCCAGAGCGTCAGCGGTCGGGCCGAAGTTCGGGGCGCGGAGCCTAGCCACGACGCATCCGCCTCACCTTTCTTTTGGCCGCCCTCGCTGCCTTGCCGGCCTTCCTCTTCTCTCTGGCCATTTGCCATTCGGCGTCGGCCGCAGGAGATTCAGGAGGCAGAAGAGATTGGGACGGCTGTCTCACCACCTGGGCTGGGGCCCTCGCCACTTGTCCAGATGCTCCGCTCTTTTTGGAGGCTGAATTGCCCAGTGTCACCGAGGCTCCAATCGAAGGTTCCAGCATGGCCCCGCGGTTGGCCTATTCCAAAGAGCCCGTGGCAGCCGCGGCAAACGAGGCCGCCTTCCGCTGGCCCGAGGCTGCCTGACTCACCGCTACCGAGGGGCGCAGGATGATGGCCTGCAGAAAACCGACTCTGAGAGGCAGCCAGATCCTGCCGCACCAGGTTCAGAACCCGGTTCTCTCCAGGCACGGGCAGGCCTTGCCCATCCTGCGCCCCCCCTGCAGCATCTCCCGGGGGCCAGCCCCTTGGAGCCCAGCCAGGTCTACTCGGAGCTTCTAATTTTCCTTTTGGAGAAGCTCCAATTCGGCTTTCAAGCGGGCGACCTCCGCCCGCATCTCGGACATTCCAGCCGACGGAGGCCCGGCGTGATTGGCCACATCTCTGATAGCGGCTCCTACGACCTCTGCAAACCTATAATAATAATAATATCTTTATTTACATAAGAAACATAATACAATTCAGTGAAGTCCCTGACTCCTGTGCTAGGTGATTAACCTGTGTTACAGGAGCCAGTGCCCTCTCCCGGCAACAAATACAGTTCAATCTTATGCAACAGTTATCAAAATGAAATTAAAACCAAAGTTGTAAAGAGAAACACAGAAAAAAAAAACAAAAGATTTGTTAGTAATAAACTGTAATGGTGAGTGTGTGTGTGCGTGTGGTGTGTATTTGTGGTGTGTACCTACATCAAATGACTATGTACTGAGGAAAGGATTGATGTCACAAGAGCGTTATCAAAATCTGCTCAGTTTCTTCGTATCTGAGAGACATTAGCCATGACTTGAGGTTATGTTTTACCCTACGCGCAGTTAGTCTGTATATTGCTAGAATCTTGTTTATTCGGTTGTAAATGTGGGAGCTTTGGGCAACATAGTGTCGTCTTGCTAGTGCAGAACGACATTGAACTGACGGACATATAGAAAAGCCTATTCGTCAACTAGCGATATTTCTGTCTAATGGCATCTTGGAATGACGACGCAAGACAGTGCGCAGAATGTATAGCTGTCTCACCGTTAATACCTTGTCATCGGAGTAGAGCTGAGCTGTGGGGTAGTCTCTTTGCCGGAAATACATCACTTTGAGTACAGCCCGCTGAGCTCGTTCCACCCTAAGCATCACGGTTTTAAAAGTCCCACCCCACACAGGAATGCAGTAACTTACTATAGACTTACACAGGGAACGATACACAAGAGAGGCCGTTTTAATGTCAGTGTCTGAGCTCCTTAAACAGATATATAAATTTACGAAAACGGGAGCACAGAGAATCTGTGTGGACATGCCAATCCAACCTTTCGTCGATATGCACACCCAAGTATTTAATACTTGGCACCATAGTCAGACAGGTACAGTTGCAAGATCCTGCATCGTGACAAATATGTGCAATTATTGTTTTCGAATTTGAAGGTGGTTTAGGTGCGTTTGGCGGTAGATACTGAATTACTTTGGTCTTGGATATATTGAGCGTCAGTAGGTTAGTGGAAAGCCAGTTCATAACAGTTCGCAAAGTAAGTTCAGTTCTAAGCTTAGCTTTGTCCCAGTCCTTATCGCATATCAGCAGTGCTGTGTTATCTGCATAGGTAAAAATGTCACATTGAATAAGCGGTGATTGACAGATATCGTTAATATATATTTGAAATAGCGTGGGTCCCAAAATACTTCCTTGAGGTATGCCGTAGCCGATAAATTCTTCGTCACTAAAAATGGAATCAATCTTAACACTTTGGCTACGCCCAGTGAGGTAATCTTTGAAAATATTTAGGGCCACACCACGTATTCCCATGTGCTCCATTTTGGCCAAAAGTCTGGGAATGGAAACTGTATCAAAAGCCTTGGTTAAATCTAGGAAGCCACCATAGCATTTAAGGCGATTGTCCAGCTTGTCGACCAAGGTGTTTGACAAATCAGAGACAGCGTCTTCTGTGGAGACTCCTGAGCGAAAACCGTATTGGTTGTTTGCGATAAGCTTATTTTTTAATAAATAATTAGACAGATTGGTGTTGAGGATTCGCTCAAGTACTTTGGACAAAGAGCTAAGCACTGAAATTGGCCGATAGTTGGAAACTTCGTCCTTGGCTCCACCTTTGTACACTGGATGGACTACTGCACGTTTAAAAGCTTTCGGAAAAATGCCCGAAGTGATGGAGCAGTTGCAAATATGGGCAATGAAAGAAGCCAGAATTCTGATAGATTGCTTGATAATGTTAGAAAGGATGTTATCCCATCCCATTGCACAATCACTGCGCAGCCTATTAATTGTACTTATTATAAGTGGTTCATCAACCAATGGAATAGCTAGAGACTCCATTGGAGACGGGGAAGCAGATGTGTAGGAGGCTTGATTGCTGCAGTCAAATTTTGATGCAAGGTCCCTTCCAACATTTACAAAATACTTATTGGCTTTGTTTACTGACTCGATAGGGTCAATAGAGGATTTTAGCAGAGCATTAGTCAGGTGTTTCTGTTTGTTGCTATGTGTAATAGACTTAATGACTTTCCACGTAGCTCTCGGATTGTTATTAGCTTTTTGAAATTCGGTCCTCTCATAGGCCCGTTTTAATTTTCTAAGTAAAGAATTGCAAAAGTTGCGGTATCGGGTATATGATGTCTTTAGCATTAAATCATTGGGAGACTCTCCAACCCGACGGTGCATTCTGTCTCGGTTACGAAGGCATCTTATTAAACCAGTGGTCATCCAAGATTTAATAACTGTTTTCCTACTGGGAGTGCGACCAATTTCAGTATGCTTAGTTATGACAGACTGTAAATCGCCAATCAAAAGATTAGTTGCAAGGTTAGGGTCTGTAGTATCAAGGATAGGAGTGAAATCATGTTTATCTAAATCATTTTTAATGGCCTCATAGTCATATCGAAGGGAGGTGTTTTTTGAGCGGGATCTCACTGGTTTTTCTACATCGAGGAATATGGCAATAGGTAGATGATCAGTAATGTGGGTGTCCAGGACGGCAATTCTGGCAGGGGATTTAGTTTTCATCATAACATCGTCCAGACAGTTATCCAACCTTGTCGGCAGAGTATGGGGTAATAGGCCATGGGTTGCCGTCAAGGTTAAATAATCATCCGAACGACGATCAGTATTACCGGGTTTGATGTCAATATTAATATCGCCTATAATCATAACATTATTTTTGGAATTTAATGACTATTATTTCACTTAAAGTAGAGTAAAAGTTTGCAAGGTTTAGATAGGATGGGGATCGATACACAGCGATTATAGCTGTATTATCGAAGCAAGATACCAAGCAGTTGGCATCTGAGATCATTGGTTCATGCGTTGTACAACTAATTGTGTTTTTAGCGAAAATTACAACTCCGTCATTTTTTATTGGGTTGTTTTTTGTGGAGTGTGAGGTATAACCCGGTAATACAGGGATGTCACCCGAAACCTGCAACCAGCATTCAGTGAGAACTATAAAATCAAAATCAACTTTTGTTACTGTTATCATGGTGACAAATTGGTCTAGATTCTTTTTTATGCTCCTAATGTTAATGTGTATAATTCGAAGGCTACGATCGCACCGTTCTGTGGAATTCAGGCATTGTTCAGGAGTACAGGTATAGGAATCAGCAATGGAAACGTTATCCATTTCATGAGTAATTTGATATATATTCATCATTTTTAATTATATAAGTACGCGCAAAAACAGATCATATCTGGAGGTGTGGACATCTGTCTGTTTAAGTTCGTCATAAATAGAGCTTGAACCAATGATATGTAGGTAGACGGTAAAGATTAAAAAAATTGAAGTTGCGCGGGTATACACAACAGTGTGTGACGTGACTGCATAGTCCACAGAGTACTTTTATCATATGCATAGTCTATTCCAGTCATGCTAACTAATTGGTTATTTTTTGTGATATTTAAGTTGAGGCCATGTAGTTTATTTATTTTTGTTGGAGTAATTGAAAAAGACAAAAAAATTGTGTTAAATATTACGATTGTGATCAACAGTGTAAACATGTGTAATTCCGCAAGAAAAGCTAGTGAGTGCAGTAAACTATTACAGTCTTATTACAAAAAACCCAATAAACCTTGGTTTAAACCTGGCCTATCAAGTCCAGGCTTATCTGCAAAACCATGGTCTAAATTTGTCCGTATTATAAAACTTTAAAAAACTCTGGTCTTCTTAGTACCGTCATTTGAACCATTGTCAATATGTCAACCACAGATTATTACAAATATCATTCGTTCACCATAATATCATTCAATTGCAACGTTCCGTATCCCAGAAAAGAAAACGTTTTGATAATACGATAAGGATTAAATGATGTTTAGGAATGTTAAAAATATTGACACTTTATTATTTTGCATGTATAAACATTAGTCATTTATCGAATGCAGTTTTGTTTAGGTTTAAGCAGATTATTTAAATTCGTAATTATTATCAATAATACATCTACGTACGTGTAACGAAACGTAACATTCTCGCGCTTTAAATGAAACCATAACATTAAACAAAATCATCGCAAGTAGAACAAAGTTCATTGGGCTTTGGATTGTTTAAGTTATCCAAGTCTCTAATAGAACAATTGCCTCTTTGCTAATAATATATTGTGAACGACCAACAAAAAAAAACATCTGAGAACTGGAGTACCGAGGAAAAAGGAATATCCTCAATATCGATTAAATCCACCTTCTTAATATCCATTTTTGGGTAAAAACAACACAACACAATGAATGAAAAAAAAAGATGCTATAACCTGAAAGAAAAACTTTGACAGATACGACTTAGACCATCGTTAAACTAGGGGCCGCCGAGGTTTAGCGTTAGACCATGATATGGTCTATGGTTTATCGATAAACCACGTTTTGTAATATCGATTTTGTATAAACCACAGTTTATAGAGATTTAAACCTGGGTTTTTAGTTAAACCGCTTTTTGTAATAAGACTGTTAGAGTTAAACAGGTTGTCTTGTAGTGGTGCTGTGTTTATTTTCATAGGTGAGTAGTGTACCTAGTGAGTGCAGAAGTATTGCTATATTGTGAGTAGTGATAGTGGTGAATGGAATAGTGTTTAAATGACCAGGTAGATAATACTCCGGGCTGGCAGTAATTATTATTAATAATTTGGCAGATTTATAGTATAACGTATTCAGGGTTAGCGTTGTTTGGTCTATAGGTAATATTTTTGTATGATAAGTAATTATAGTAAGGAAACATTTTGTCATTGTGTGTATTTTGTATTTTTTGTTTGTATAGGCTTGTGTTTGTATGCAATATTTTCTTGAGTGTTGGGTATTGATGTATGAATTATGTAAGAATGGTTGATTAGATGTACAAGTTATTTTCATAATGCGAACTAAAATCAACAATAAACAAAACAATAAAACTGGCAAAATCA
This sequence comes from Orthosia gothica, assembly GCA_949775005.1. Classification (NCBI taxonomy): domain Eukaryota; kingdom Metazoa; phylum Arthropoda; class Insecta; order Lepidoptera; family Noctuidae; genus Orthosia; species Orthosia gothica. The sequence goes on along the minus strand of OX459069.1, from coordinate 14,936,994 downwards.
TAGAAAAATTCAGAGTGAGTCACATAACCTTATCTTGATTCTCTGATGTGAGATTGAGACATTTTTGGGTTCTGATGAGGACTTGTTTGTCACCTTCCTTCTTGCGAATAAATATATTACCATTGGAGATCCAGCAGAACTTATAGGCATTTTTGGTGGCAAACTCTCTGGCTAGGTAGAACAGCTGTTTGGTGCTGGGTGGCAGAAGTTCAGCGACGTACACCGGTCGACGATCGCCAGGCATACCCATAACTGTGGTGTTTAATTTGTCGTCTCTTTCTCGTATTTTGTTGTACGTGCGCACAGCCGAGATGAAGGTCTGCCTAGTTTGTACGGAAGTAAATTCAGCAACTATTGGAGGTGGGGTGGTGGAGCTGTTAGACTTCCGTGGAACACGATAGATATCACGCAGCTCTGTTTCAGAGACACGTACGCCAACAATTGTGGCAATGTTACACACTGTTTTTGTGAGACTGGCGCTAGATTCAGCAGCCTCCTGCGGGATGTTACGCAATTCAATGGTAGAGGACCTGGATTTGTGCTGTAGATCATTTATTTTCTGTTCCAAATTTTCAATATATATTTGTTGTTCATGTCGCTCTTTTCTCAACGTTTCAACCTCCGTTTTTAAATCTTCGAATTGCTTGTTGAAAAATTCGATTGATTGGACGATTTCAGCGCTCGACTTATGGATTTCTCTGTTGGACGCCTGTATTTGGTTGTTTTGCTTGGCACGGTCACATCTCGGAAAGTTGGAGCCGGTTGAAATTGGCTCTTTTTAGCGGAAAAAAGACTCGCCTGGGTTTTGGCAGCATTAAACCTGACCAGATTGGCATCGCCCCATTCGGAGACTGCCTGCAAGGACAGGTTCAAGCGCTCCACCATGGCCTCCCGCAGAGACTGGATCTGAGGTCCGGTAGCTCGAGCGTTGGACATGTATCTCTCAGCAACAGTGCTGTCGTCTGCATACCCAAAGGTGCCGGGTTTTAGCAGATCGTTAATATGCAGCAAGAATAAAGTTGCTGAAAGTACCGACCCCTGAGGGACCCCGGCATTGATATCCAATTGGTCCGACGAGCAGCCATCGATAACCACTCGAATGGACCGATCTCTCAGGAAGTCTGCAATCCAATCACACAGACCACCGGGCAAACCGAATGAAGGAAGCTTACCAATAAGGCTTTCGTGCCAGACCCTATCAAAAGCCTTCGAGATGAATGGAGATGGAGAAATGGTACCTCAAAAGTACTGTTATTTGTAGAAAAATGTAATAGCGTCCTTAACCTTCCTACCTAGTAGGTAGGAAGGTAGTAAGCAAAATAGAAAAAAAATAGGTTGGTAGTATTTTTTTCTAGGGGTCCTTTTTAACTGTGTTACTAACATAGTTTTTAAGTAATGTGTAATACCTACTAACAAAACTATGGAACTTTGAGTCTGCAATTTTTTTTTATTCTTACTCGCAGAATCTTAACAACGCCATTCAGAAAATGACGTCAAATGCACAACGCCATCTATCGAATATGGAGTTTAAGTGTCCGAGTATCTGAATTGCGTGTGTTGTTAAATTTTCCTCTTGAACACTTTAAATTTATCTGACTTTTGAAAGAGTGAACCGATTGCGATGAAACAAAAAAAAAAACCGGCCAAGTGTCAGTCGGACTCGCGTACGAAGGGTTCCGTACCATTAACTCAAAAAACGGCAAATAAATCACGTTTGTTGTATGGGAGCCCCACTTAAGGACGCTGTTACATTTTCGACGAACTCAAATTTAGGTATCTAGTCGCACACAGCAACATTACGCGTACGCACACATTGAAACTACTGAGCGCTCGATTTTATACATCACTGAAATAATCTTGGTCCTTGATATTATTTTTTAATTTTATTGAAGTTGATTCAGGAAGGTTAGTTGGCACTTTGAAAATGCATTTGATAACTGTTACAAACCGTCGTCGTAAAAAGTAGGTTATTATTTTCAACTGACTTCAAAAAAAGGAGATGCTCTATCTATTCGGCCAAACTACTTATCCGATACTGATCAGGTTTTATTGTATAATATAGTAGGATCTGATAAAGATCTTCGGAGATAGACAATGGAACTCTTTAATAACAAACAGCAAATGACCTGCAATTACTGTGATCGTATGTTTATGTTTTGTTTTAACCATACCATAATATATCATCACGCTTGTACGGTTTTAGGGGGTAAACAGATGTATTTAGTATACCCAATATGGGTACCTACAAAAATTTAAAAGAGAAAAATAATAGCTTTCCTGTGACGAAAAACAATAGGTACCGACACCGACTTCCGAAAAAAAAAATTAGTTTTCACTTTGTTGTAGTAAGTAGGAATTAAAAAAAAAACGCTACGTGAAATAAGTAGATACCTAAAACGAATTAATTTCCGGTCACAAGGATTAAAAAATGACTTGAACATTTTTCATTATATGGAATATATTAAATATTACTATCACATCATCAGTCACTATTAGTGTTCCCACTGCTGGGACACAGGCCTCCTCTCTGTGAGAGGAAATGGGTTGTAACCAACAACGTGGGCCCAGTGCGGGTTGGTGGATGCACATATCTTCAAATATTTGGTTCTAGGACATGCCGGTTTCCTCACGATGTTTTCCTTCACCGTTATGAGAGCAGTGGTGAAGAAATAATTTACACAAAGTAAAGCGCCTGCCTGGGCTCGAACCCACGACCTACAACTTGTAAGTCAAGCTAATGACATACTACCCAAAAACCATAAAAATGACACCCATGACGAAAAGATGCCAAATTTTCATCGGCGCCTACTTGTATTTTGGTTTTGACCCCGTATTCGATATAAGCGTCCCCAAAATCCATAAAAATGACATCCATGACGAAAATTTGTCTAATTTTTGTCGGCGCCATCTTTTATTTTGGTTTTGACCCCATATTCGATATAAGCGACCCCAAAAACTATGACAATGACACCCATGACGAAAAGATGACAAATTTTAGTCGGCGCCATCTTGTGTTTTGGGTTTGACCCCGTATTTGTCATACATACATACATACAAACCGGTTAAAATCATAAATCTCCTCCCACCCATCCACTTCTAAACTTCCCCGTCGGCAGCTTAACCTTACCCATCCAAATCCTAACCTTACTCAGAGCTGTTTAAACCCACCCATCCATTTCTCAACCTTGTCAACAACTGCTTAACACCAACTATTCAAATCCCGATCTTACCCAAAATAATTTCTAAATCACATTCTAATAATAATAGGAAACTCAAAAATACGGCATATGTCCGAAAAAATATCAACTCCTTTCGATCACGACGAGGACGGTACTCACACTACAATCTTTCTATTACTTTTATCGTATTTATTTCCTGCGAGAAAGCGATACGCCCGTCCTTCCACGAGCGCTTCTGAGCGCGGAATGATGAGCCGCGGGTACAAAATGTATGAAGACGTCGGCAAGTGATTTTATTTTAGCTAATAATTAAAAAATATAATTATTTAGGTGAAAAATAATTATCTGAACCTGTAAAGGACTATATATACCGCATTTTTTTATAATTTTGATGATACAATATGCTGTAAATTTACCTAATCTGGAACCTGTTCGGAACCTACTTTTTTAAAGTTTTTGCGATTATTGTGATGGGCAAAACGTATTTGTGCGAAAATTTTATATGATGTCATAGAATTTTTCTGATGCCAATCTGGAGCTTAATATATTATCTTTAAATTAAGCCCATGATATCTTCACATCGGTGATTGCTTATACATTAAAATGGTACCTCAAAAGTACTGTTATTTGTAGAAAAATGTAATAGCGTCCTTAAAATATTTATTTTATTGTGTTTTTAGTATTTGTTGTTATAGCGGCAACAGAAATACATCATCTGTGAAAATTACAACTGTCTAGCTATCACGGTTCATGAGATACAGCCTGGTGACAGACAAACAGACAGACGGACCGCAGAGTCTACTAAGACTCCGCGGTCCGTCAGTCTGTCTGTGCGTTCCTGGCTGTAGGGTCCCGTTTTTACCTTTTGAGTACGGAACCCTAAAAACTAAGTAATATTCAAGTTACGCACAATTTTATATAAAAATGTTATCTACATTGGTTTCGTACGTTTTACGTGATGCGTGCACAACTAAACAAACAAACGGATAAACAGACAAACTCATAAACGGACAAAAATTCAAAAAATGCTGATACCCATTATCAGCATTTTTGGAATTTTTGTCTTTCTGTTATCCTGACAATTTTATGGCAATATTTTCGATGTAAGAAAACGACTTTTTGACAGATTTATTATAATAATATAATAATATAATATAATAATATTTATTTACTCAAAAACAGTAGGTAGGTACAGTACATTCTTATGAATATTAGGCTTACAATTTTAATTCTAGATAAGAGAATGAGCATCCGCAGCTGAACTAGGCGTGAGCCTGTATCTCAGCTGACAGCGCCGTTTCCCCTCAGAAACAATACACTAGTTAACCTAAATCAGCAAGATGCAAGAGTTTAGAACCATTACAAATCAAAGAGAAATAAGAAATTAAGGTAAACTAAACTTAAATTACTAACAATTTTTGTGTGTGTGTGTGCGGATGAGAGGGTGAGTGTGTGTGTGTGTGTGGGGGTGTCTGTGTGTGTAAGTGAAAGTGTATACGTATGTCTACATGATAAATGACAGGAGTAGAGTGAATATACATGTATATAGAAATACAAACAAAAATATTAGCAGATTATTTGAATAAATTTTTCAGTGTCTTCGTATGAAAGTTTCATTAAAAATTCATATGCCTTCTTTTTACAATGGAACTTGTTAAGAGAAAAAATATTTATGGATTTATTAATTTTATTATACACGTGTGGTGCTAGAAAGACGAAGAATCTCTTTATGAAAGAGGTTTTAGGATTATGTATGCGGACCACAACGTCATGTTTTCTGCGTTTCTTTGTGAGATCAGTATTATATATAAGTTCACCATGTTGTTTTAGTACAATGTTGAGTAAGAACAATTGTCTCACTGTTAGGACTTCGCATGATTTGTACAAAATGTTTGTGGGAAAGCGAATTGGACGAAACGTGTAAACTTTTAGAATTGCACGCTGAGCTATCTCAAGGCCTTTTAGAGTAGTTTTGGTAGCTCCTCCCCATGCAATTATGCCGTAATTAATAATGGATTGACAAAGAGAGAAATAAACCTGTTTTAATAATTTAAGATCAGCAACATGTCGCAAAGTTTTGAAGATATAAATTAGTTTTCTTACTCGTCCCGACAAAGCTTTAATATGGGCCTTATAGGATAAATTATGATCTATAATTAATCCTAGATATTTCACATTGTTGACACATTCTAGAGGTACACAATTACAGTTATCTTTTTCAGGACAATCGTGAGGAATAAGGCAATATTTTGTAGTAAGATGTTTAGGTGGATTTCGTATGCTGAAAGTCAAGTATTTAGTTTTATCACTGTTCAGTGTAAGTAAATTATTTTGTAGCCATTCCTTTACGAGATCAAGTCCACATTGTGCAACGTTAAATACCTCATCCCAATTGTCGACGTTGAATATAAGAGCAGTGTCATCTGCGTAAGAGATTATTTCGCCTTGGGGTATAGATAGGTTCGTGAGGTCGTTTATATAAACGAGAAAGAGGGTAGGTCCCAAAATGCTGCCCTGGGGAACTCCGTACGTAATAGGAAGATAAGAGCTAGTGCAATTTCCTATTCTTACACACTGGTATCTTTCCGACAGATAGCTCTCAAAAAGTTTAAGTTGATTGCCTCTTATACCGAAATTCTCGAGTTTTCGCAAAAGGATGGGGACCGAGATCGTGTCAAATGCCTTGGCCAGATCTAAAAAGATGGCAAGGCACTTCTTTCCAGAATCTAAATTTGTAGCTATACAATTGTTTAATTTAAAGATGGCATCATCTGTGCTTCTATGCTTCCGAAAGCCAAACTGTGTACAAGAGAGTAGGCCCTCGCCCTCCAAGTAGCTAACAAGTCTATTGTTTAGTAGTTTTTCAAAAACCTTTGACAAGGAGGGTAGGATCGATATCGGCCTGTAGTTATTAACACGATCGCGGTCACCTCCCTTATGAATAGGGTGAACCTCAGACAGTTTGAGATTCCTCGGAAATACACCACACTCTAAGCATCTGTTGAAAATAAACGTGAGAGGAGGAACTAAAAGCTCGATATTACTTTTGAGTAGGTTCGATGAGATATTGTCACAACCAGTGGCGCAGTTTGACTTTAATGTAAGGATTGTACGGGACACTTCTTCTTCCGTCGTTTCTTCACATACAAATGATCGCGAATGGGAGTCGCATGAAAACATAGAGGACAAATTATTAGATGTTGACGGAGAAGGGTTAATAGGATACTTTTCTGCCAACGATTGACCTACTTTTACAAAGTGCTCATTAATAATATCAAGTGCGGTGTTTTTGGAGTCACTTAGTTTTAACAATTCCTCTGGATAGTCACTGTTATTGACACAGCTCGTAATTGATTTTATAGTCTTCCAGAGTTGCTTGGGATTATTCTTTGCAGTATCTAATTGAGTTTTCTCATATGCTCTTTTTACTTTCTTTAAAATTTTGGTACAAAAGTTGCGGTATCTAATATATGATGTTTTTAAAATGATATTATCCGGAGCCGTCCTATGCTTTTTGTGAAGAAAGTCCCTGTTTTTCATACATCTGAGAAGGCCAGGCGTAATCCATGGTTTGAGTATTTTTTTGCGCTTCGACACAGTGAAAGTTTTTGTGTTGTTATTTATGGCTGATTGGATATTAGTGATAAGGTAATTTGTGGAAAAATTGGGGTCAATTGTTTTGTATATGGGGGACATGTCTATATTGTTAATGTCTTTGTTCAAGTTTTCTGTGTCTATTCTAGTTATAGTTGATTTAATCATTTGCCTAGGGAGTTTAGAGATGCGCTGTGGACTTAATTGGGTCAAGACAGGGAAGTGATCTGTTAAGGTTGATTGTGGCACAATAGTTATAGCAGTAAACTGGGTCTTAAGGAACACGTGGTCCAAGCATGAGGAGCTGTTTGCACGGGTTATTTCAGTGTGTGCAGGTAAGAGACCATGAGAAGCGGCGATGGTTAAATATCTTTCACCCGCTAGATCCAGCTTGGAGGAGTTAATGGGAATATTGATATCTCCAATTAACACTATGTTTTTGAAGGAATTTAGTTCGGATAATATATTGTCTAAGGAGTATAGAAAGTTGTCAATGTTTCTTATAGAAGGAGACCGGTATATAGATATGATTGCGGTATGTTTGTCGAGTGTTGTAACTAAGCAGTTGCCGTCTGTGAATTCTGGTTCCTCAACATTTACATTCAGCGAGTTACTTACATATATTACCACGCCATCATTTTGTCTGAGGTGGGTTTTAGTGGCATAAGAGCGATAGCCGTCGAGCTGTGGAATGACAGAAGCACCCTGAAGCCAACACTCGGTAAGTACCAGAACATCACATTCTATGTTTAATCTCCTTAACAAAGTATCAAAGCCAGCCATATTGCAATTGATGCTGCGTATGTTTTGAGTTAATATTATAAGGCCACTGGATGGTACCTGAGTTATGTGTTGCTGACATTCTTCTAAGTCACATGAGAGGGATTTAGATACAGAAACTTCGTCTATATCATTTGTTATATGACTTAAGTTATCGAATTATAAAAGTTAAGAAAATTATTTCACCACGTTTAATTAGAAAGTAAAAAGTTTTCAGACGAGTTGGTCCGGTATTTATCTGTCGATTTAGAATTGGTATACTTTTAGGTATATGTAATACAAGTGATATTTGACAAGAATTATCCAAAAAATGATAAGCATCGGGCCTGAGCTTATTTATCTGCCATTTTAAGGTTGATATAAAGTGTAATAACCATGAAATATTTAAATAAAGTGGATGTAGAAGACTTACAAAGATTAATATTAATTCATCAGTGCAAATAATATTATAAATTGAGTACATGTGATATGTATGGTTTGTAAATATATTCATGTAGGAACTGTGTAAAGTAAGAAGATGTATATTTGAGTCGGTTGTTAATTCAAAAAATAACCCAGAGTGTATATTTGTAGAGAGTGAATGTGTAATGTACTGTAGTATGTGATTTGTATGGTAATAACATAATGAGAAGTTGTTATCTGAAGGTATTAGTAAATGTCTATTAATTATAAAGTGATATAGTGTGGGATAAATGTTTACACAATATTCATTTTTTGACTTATAGTCATACATGCTTAAGTTTAAACAAATCATTAGTTGATACGTACTTAAGGTGAACTGTTTACATCTATATCTATAAAAGCGAAAGGTGACTGACTGACTGACTGACTGACTGACTGACTGACTGACTGATCAATCAACGCACAGCCAAAACTGCTAAGCCTAGAAGCATGAAATTTGGCAGAAAGGTTCTTCAAGTGACGTAAGTGTGCACTAAGAAAGGATTTTTGGAAATTCTACCCCTAAGGGGGTAAAAAGGGGGTTGAAAGTTTGCATGCAAAATCTAATTCCTTCGACCAAAATTCTTGAAACTTAGCACAAATAGTAATCTAAGTAAATGATAAAGATTGACATTATTCGTTTTTCGAAACTACCCCCAAATGATGATTTAAGGGGTGTTGAAGTTTGTGTGGAAAAATCAGATTTCTTTGATCAATAAACTTGAAACTTGCCACAAATACTTATCTAAATGAATAATAAAGGTTGCTACTATTATTTTTTTAAACTACCCCCAAAAGACGATTTAGGGGTGTTAATTTTTTTTGAAGAATCTCATTACTTCAGTTAATAAACTTGAAACTTTACATAAATACCCATCTAAATAAACAATAAAGGCTTTCATTGTTGGTTTTTCGAAACTACCCCCAAAAGATGATTTAGGTGATGTATTTTTTTTTTGATGAATCTGATTTCTTGGGTGAATAAACATGAAACTTGACATAAATACCATCCTAAATAAACAATAAAGGTTGTCATTATTAATTTTTTGCAACTACCCCCAAAAGACGATTTAGGAGGTATTACAGTGTTTTGGCAAAATCTGATATTTAGGGTCAATAAACTTGAAACTTGCCACAAATACTAACCTTAAGGTTGCTATTATTATTTTTTGAAACTACCCCCAAAAGACGATCTAAGGGTGTAATTTTATTTTTTGAAGAATCTAATTATCTAAATAGACAATACAGGCTTTCATTGTTGGTTTTTCGAAACTACCCCCAAAAGATGATTTAGGGGATGTTAAATTTTTTGAAGAGTCTGATTTCCTGGGTGAATAAACATGAAACTTGACATAAATACCATCCTAAATAAACAATAAATGTTGTCATTATTAGTTTTTTGCAACTACCCCCAAAAGACGATTTAGGAGGTATTACACTGTTTTGGAAAAATCTGATATTTAGGGTCAATAAACTTGAAACTTGCCACAAATATAACCTTAAGGTTGCTATTATTATTTTTTGAAACTACCCCCAAAAGACGATTTAAGGGATGTTATTTTTTTTGAAGAATCTAATTTCTTGGGTCAATAAATATGAAACTTTGCTTAAATACCAACCTAAATAAACAATAAAGGTTTTCATTATTAGTTTTTCGAAACTACCCTTAAAATACGATTTCGGAGTGGTAAAGATTTTTGATTACTTTTACTGCACATAGCTTCTTTTTAAGATGTAGGGGAGCACTAGGAGGGATTTTTGGAAATTCAACTTTTGAAGGGGTTAAAAGGGAGACATTTATTTGTATGAAAAATCTTATTCCTTTGGCAAAATAATAACGGTTGGCATCATTAGTTTTTTGGAATTATCCCCAGAAGACGATTTAGGGGTGTTAAAGTTTCTTTGAAGAATCAAATGGCACTAATACGGGGAACTACCGAACTGGACCATTTGTCTCAGGTAAACATAGTTGTGATTGACGTTTTAGTGTTGCGTAATTTACGCTGTATTAGGTTTTTGTCTTGTGTCGCGTAATTTACGCAGCATTCGTTTTCATACTTAAATAATTTTTGGTCCACCCGAAATTACGTCTCAAAAAACCCGACCAGTCTTCTGCTCCATATATCTTCTTCTATACATATAAAATGCTTTGTCCTGAATGACTGACTGACGGATCAACGCACAGCCTAAACCGCTGATCGTAGAGACCTGGACCTTGGAGATCATTTTTTTGTGACACGTAGGCATCCGACAAGAAAGGGTTTGCCAAAATTCTTCCCCTAAAGGGGAGAAAAAGGGGGACAAAGTTTGGATGAAAAATCTAATTCCTTCAGCTAATATTCTTGAAACTTGGCATAAATAGTAATCTACGTAAATGATAAAAGGTTGACATTATTAGTTTTTTGAAACTACTCTCACAAGTCGATTAAGGGGGTATTGAATTTTGTATCGAAGAATTTTATTTCATGGGTTACTAAACTTGAAACATTGCACAAATACTAACTTAAATTAATTATAAGGTTGTTATTATTACTTTTTCGAAACTACCCCCAAAAACAGATTTAGGGGGTGTTAAATTTTATTTGAATAATCGTATTACTTGGGTTAATAAACTTGAAACTTAAGCAATAAAAGTTGTTATTATTAGTTTTAAAAACTACCCCCAAAAGACGATTTGTTTTTTTTTTTTGATGAATCTTACTTCTTGAGTTAATTAACTTTAAACTTGACATATATACCAACCTAAGTAAACAATACAGGTTGATATTCTTAGTTTTTTTAAACTAACCCCAAAATACGGTTTTTTAGGGGTGTTAAGGTTTTTTGAAGAATCTTATTTCTTGAGTTAATAAACTAGAAACTTGACATAAATATCAACTTAAGTAAACAATCAAGGTTGTCATTATAAGTTTTTAGAAACTACACTCAAAAGTCGATTTAGGGGGAGTTAAAGTTTTTTGAAAATCTTATTTATTGGGTTAATAAACTTGATACTTGACAAAAATACCAACCTAAACAAACAATAAAGGTTGATATTATTATATTTTCGAAACTGCCTCCAAAATACGATTTAACGGGTGATAAAGTTTTGTTAAAGAATTTTATGTCTTGGGTTAATAAACTTGATAGTTGACATAAATACCAACCTAAGTAAACAATAAAAGGTTGTCATTATATTTTTTCGAAACTATCCCCCTAAATAGGATTAAGTGGGTGTTAAAGTTTGTTATGAATCATACTGGACAAGGTTTCGTTCTTGATGTAGGGATATAGGGGAGCACGAAGAAGGAATTTGCGGCAAATCAACCTTTCACCATCATCATCATTTCAGCCAAAAAACGTCCACTGCTAAACATAGACCTTCCCCAAGCGCCGCCAGACTGATCGGTCCTGCTCGCAGTCGCCACTGAACTGTCAACCTTTAAGGGGGTGAAAAGGGGGCAATTTGTTTGTATGAACAATCACATTCCGTGGAGATAAAGTAAATAATCAAAATTTACAATTTACGTTTTTTAAAACAACCTCGCCCCTGGTAGGGTTAAGTGATTTTAGTTTTTTTGAGACATCTTACTGAGCAATCTATCTAAAATAAATAAAAAATTAAACAGAGAAAAAGGGTATATTAAGTTTTAAGGGCCGGATTCTTTAAGTCAAATAACGAATCATCCCAAACCTATAAACCGTAGAACTTTACGAAACCACATTTTTATTTGGTTTAATAACAGCTTATTTTTGGTTGCCATCACACGATCGAAGTCGCGGGCGGAGTTAATATTATAAATGTGAAAGTAACTCTGTCTGTCTCTCTGTCTACCTTTTCACGCTTAAACCGCTGAACCGATTTAAATGTAATTTGGTTCGGCGATATTTTGAGACCCTGGGCAGGACATAGGATAGTTTTTATCCAAACATACTTACGGAAATCATACTTAAGGGAGTGGAAAGAGGGGTAGAAGTTTGTATGGAAAACCTACAATATTAAGCCGCGATATAAAAAATAAGCAATTCGAATTATTAATGCTTCGCAGACGAAGTCGCGGGCAACAGCTAGTTTTCCTATAAAGACAACACAATATAGTCATACTGTTAAGGTTTTCTTTAGGCTCTCTAGGTCATTGAGGTCGATTATTCGAGAATAGGAAGCTCCTTCATGCTGCTTAAGGTACACAATTCCATTTGATGTCCAGCAGAAATTAAAGCCATGACTTGTTTGGAATTGTCTCGCCATATAAAATAGTTTCCGGGTTTTGCTGGTTAATGTCTCGGATACATATAGCGGTTTTAGTTGATATTCCTGGTTAATATGGGTAGTATTCAGTTTGTTTCCTTTTTGCTTAGTTTTATTAAAGTTTTTAACCGCCTTAAGAACCTTCTCCTTCATTAATACAGTGGTAAAGTCTACCACGACAGGATTTGAGGGGTCTTGAGACTTGGTTCTATAGATGTCTCTAATTGAGTTAGCATCCATTACCACGTTAAGAGTTTCACCTAGTTTTATAACTTCGGTCTGGAGGGATTCTTTCGTCTCGCCGGAATGTTTGGGTAGATTTCGAATTTCTATACCTACACCACGCGTTTTTCTCTCCAAGTTTTCCAGCTTTTCTTCCAACTCTTTTATTTTTGACTTGTCGGCCTTGCTTTCTTTTTCTAAAGACGATATTTTTAGTATAAACTCCTCATATTTATCAGACATGAAGTCAATACTCGCCTTTAACTCATTAAATCTCTTATCCTGCTCTGCGGAGAAGGAGAAAAACATTTCTTTTATGGTTATTAGTAAGTCCGTACCTTCGTCATTGTATTTTCTTTTTTTCCTCTCAGTAATGTTAGCTAGAGTGTGAAGATCAGGCTCCGAATCGTAATGCTGTAATGGTGACTTCATTATGTCTGTGATGACTTCAACTGACTTAACACCCGCTAACTCCGGTGCCGGCGTAACCGCTTTCAACGGCGGGGCGGGGGAGGGGGGAGGAGACGTACGTCGTACTGACATTATTCAAAAAATTTTGTAGTGCAAGGCAAGATACCAGGGCAGCAGAATAGAATAGATAGTGTGGGCAAGCGCTGACAACTTGGCAGGTCAACTTCGCTGGTCGGTTATCGAAGAATCTCAACAATCTCCCGTTCCGTCCAGTGTAAGGTGATCCCAAGCGCGTAGACAATGTTTGCGTTGTTTATGTGTGTAACTACTAACCATGCGTAAGCGTCGGAGTGAATGGGATCTGCCCAAGTTGTAGATCTCTACAGCGGTGTGTGCGTAGAACTGCGAAGTCCTTGATGTAGGTGTGCTTCATTCAGTCCGCCGCACTGGTGTTGCCGTCGCTTGACTCGAACTGATGACCTCTTTGTACTTTATGAACTCCTAGTACTTCGACTAAATATTACGATGTTTATTTTGAATTATTTGTTAAATGAATCAATACAAAAATAAAATTCAATACGGAAGACACGTCTAAACGCTTTCGCGATCCAAGGGGAAAGGCATCCAAGGGGAAAGGTTATTATGTGTATTGATATTGATTATCTGTGCTGCAAATTCAGTAACAAATTTTTGAAAAGAAGACTGTTTGCCGCCTACTAAAACTATTCTACTCAAATACTTGTAGAACCCTTTCGAGTAATACCTGACTACAAGCTGACACCCCATTTGACCTAGTTAACCCACTTTGGACAAAGTTTCACCCTCTATGGTGGCTTGTAATTGCAATGAAACCAACAATAGGTATTTTTTTTGTTTTTCATGTGGGCTTGTTCAAGTATTGTTAACTATTTCTAGCAGATATTGTAAACTATAACCGCGAGCAACCATATCGACAATTATGTTTATTATTATGTTTTTTCGTAAAAAGCACTGCTATTCCAGTTATTTTCAGGACCTGTGGAGACGCTCGCCATCTGGTAGATGTAAGACGAAGAAGCAGGTTGTTCCTAGCGGTCACCTTCTGCCTAACATATGTCTGAGTTAGCAATGGCAGGCGGTCTTGTTCACTGACATGTGCAGAATGTGTTTGCATGGTAGTGACAGGAGAGGACAGCAGCATAATTACGCAAGTGAGTTTGGTAAGGCAAAGTGTATGATTCTATGAAAGAGTATGACAAATTTCCTTTAATTTTCTTCGGTTTTGCCAAAAAATAATGGACGCTTTCATTAGAGAAGATACTCTTTTCGAAATCGTGTCCGGGAGATGCTGAAGAGAAGGACTAACCAGTACATTGCTGACATTCGCCAGGAACACGTTGTTCCCTACGCAGGATTTTCAGTGAGAACTTCGTCATGCACGACAATGCCCGGTGTCACACGCCACGTATCACTCGGCAGTTCCTGGACGAAGTGAAAATACTGACAATCACAGATAATGTATACATTGTATCGGCCCGCGTGCTCTCCAGATGGTACTTTCTCTGCTTTGATAACGATCATGTAATTGTCACTTTGCGACTGCATAACACTGTTTTGAACAACTGGACTAACCGTTTGTGACTTCGCATAAAAGTTTCCAACGTCGCTACAATTGCTGACTCCTCCATCTGCTCGATGTGGTTATATTTGCAGCGTGTGTTTATTTGTCTCTCGTCAGCGCCCATGATGTATTTTTTTAAGAACTTCAGATCGGCATCAGGCTCTGACAAAGGCAACCAATTTGATGGTATACCTGTCCCTGAATCTTAAGCGTCAATTAAACATTCCGGTCATCGACATTCTGAGCAATATTTTTGCCCCAGATAATATAATTTGAAATGAAGTATTAAGTTTACAAGTATTTTTCGCAAAAATAATTTTGACTGAATAGTGCTTCCAACCCATTGTGCCTTATTACAAAAAGCGATTTTACTAAAAACCCAGGTTAAAACTCTATAATGTACGGTGTAAACAAGGTTTAAACCTGGGTTTTGGTTGAACCGCTTTTTGTAACACAGAGTTTTTAATGGGTCAGGAGGCGAATTCAAACGTGGAAGCACCACTTTCCCAGACGCACATCATAAACTGGCTGATTCGCCCTTTGTATTTAAATGCATTCTTGATTCTTTTTTTTCCCTTTTTTTAATTCTTCATTCTTTTCTTTCTTCTTCTTCAGTCAAGCAGCCTATAGTGCATTTATTCAATGCTCAGATCTACAATAAACATCAAACACAATATTCAAGTCAATACATACAGCAAAATACAAAAATATTTATTTCATCTCATACACTTTAATCATACATAAACTGAGGCAGCCCCAGTAAGTTACAATAGTACTTGTAGCGGAGCTGTGTCACTCTTCCTTTAAGTGGTACCTTAACAATGAAATTAATGAAGCTAATGAATTTAAAGAAAAAATAAGGAAAATAAAATTAACAAAATATTTTTATTTTAGATTATAAATAAATAGCTCATGATGTGTGAGGAGTACATGCATATTTGAATTTGCGTAGGTGTGTGTTTTGTGCATGCGTATGTGTTTGTGTGTGTGTTTGCGCGTGCGCGTGTATTTGTGTGAGTATATGTGTGCGCATGTGTCTGTGTGTGTATATGTATGTGTTGGGTATCCAGCATCTTACCTTACCCTGACCAGAATGTTTTCTGTTTCTTCATATGTTATTTTTTTTTTTTTTATTGTTGTCGATAGGCTCGCGTTTGACCACTACCTCACCTGATGGTAAGCGATGATGTGGCCTACGGTGAAGCACGCTTGCCTAGAAGTAACCTATTCACTCTTGACTTAAAGACCCTAAGGTTGTAGCTATCAGGGAACAAAGACCCCGGAAGGGAATTCCACTCCTTAGCTGTGCAATGAAAGTATTAGCAAAACGCTTTGTTCGTATGGGTGGGATGTCTACCATGTACCGATGGCGCATGGCCGTACGTCTTGTAGTCCGATGATGGAAAGGGCTAGGCGGAATCAAATTGTGCAGTTTCGTCGCACACTCCCAGAAATGTAACCGATAAAAACCGATAGGCTGGTAACTTGGCGTAGCTTTGACGCGAACAGTGCATCGTTGCCAATAAGCCTCTTGGCCCGTCTGTCAATCGACTCAAGTGCATCAAGCTGATATTTGTCAGATCCGTCCCAGAGGTGAGAGCAGTACTCCATGCACGACCGGACTTGCGCTTTATACAAGTTGAGCAGCTGTTCAGGTGTGATGTACCGTCTCACCTTTGCAAGAATCCCCAACTTTTTTGCAGCCAACTGAGCTTTCGCCTCAATGATTGGTAATTGGACGATGGAAACATGTAATTTTCCCCATAGACCAATTGATCAAATTTCAATTGGTCTACGGAGCACCGACGGTATGGACCAAAATTGAGGGTCGATGTCAACGTAACACCAAGAAGTTCAAGATGGTCCGTTAACGGCACGGTTACACCACGGTAAGATGGAGCCGGGTGGAATTGGCGGGAAAAAGACACGCCTGGGTCTTAGTAGCATTGAAACTTACCAGATTGGCATCACCCCATTCGGAGACCGCCTTCAAGGATAGATTCAAGCGTTCGACCATGGCCTCCCGGAGAGACTGAATCTGTGGCCCAGTAGTCCGTCCGTCAGACACGTATCTCTCAGCAACAGTGCTGTCGTCTGCGTACCCAAAGGTTCCGGGTTTTAGCAGATCATTAATGTGCAGCAAGAATAATGTTGCCGAGAGCACTGACCCCTTAGGGACTCCCGCGCTGATATCTAACTGACCAGACGAGCAGCCATCGATAACCACTCGGATGGATCGATCCCTGAGGAAGTCCGCAATCCAATTACACAGACCACTGGGTCGTCCGAAGGTAGGCAGCTTACCAATGAGGCTTTCGTGCCAGACCCTGTCGAAAGCCTTCGACATGTCTAGGGAGACGGCTAGCGCTTCCCCGTGTTTCTCGATGGCCTCACTCCAGATGTGAATGGCATACGCTAGAAGATCCCCAGTGGACCGATTTCAGCGGAAGCCGTATTGGCGGTAACTCAGAATGTCGTTCGCATCTAGGTATGCCAGGACCTTGCCGTTGAGCACACGTTCCATACTGTTACAGAGGATGGACGTTACAGTTGGCCGGGTCCACTCGCTTTGTTCACATCAAGACTACGCAGCACCCTACGCACGTCCTTTTGATGAATGCGAATATCCGACATACACGTCACACATCCATCAGGAGAAGGAGGTGGCTGCGCGCCATCAGAATTCAGATTCGAAGATTCTGCAAAAAGGCTGGCAAATAAGTTTGCTTTTTCCTCAGCGGAGTGGGCTAGTGACCCGTCAGGTTTCAGCAGTGGTGGTAGTCAAAGTCAAAGTCAAAGTCAAATATATTTATTCAATTAGGCCAATAAACGGCACTTTTGAACGTCACATAAATTAAAATTAAAAATTAAAAGTAATAAAAAATAAATTTAAAAGTAATAAAAAAAAAAAAAAAAAATATAGAAAAAAAAAAAAAAAAATGATTCTACCGTGCATTCGGAAAGTAGATTGATATGGAGAAGAACGCACAAGAAACTCCATACTTACTCTTTTAAAAAAAAACAAATTGGTGTTTTACAATATTAACATACGTACATACATTAATATATGTGAGGACGATGCACCCAGAATAGCTCTACACGCAGGTATAAAGTATTAAAAAGCATTAACAGGAAAATTAATTAATTTGATAAGTAGGAACATGGTTCTCACATACTTACAAATATTACAAACATAGGTAAAATACCTAATTCAACAACAACGGAACAGTGAGTCAATTTCCTAAAAAAAAAAAAAAAAAAAATACAATGAATACAATAACTATGAATGGGAATATAAATTAACAAATTTGATTTTGTCTACACCAAAGATTGCCCTATGGAGCAGGACCAGCATGTTTCCAAGCATTCTTATCTTGAATATAATCATCTAATTTGTAATATGCTTGTTTACAAAGGGTGCTTTTAACTAAAGTTTTAAATTTACTTTCATTTAGTTTTAATATATCACAAGGTATTTTGTTATAGAATTTAACACAGTACCCCATGAAAGATGATTGTACTTTAGCTAGTCTGTAAGAAGGCTGATCTAACTTATCTTTATTTCTGGTATTACAATTGTGTCTATCACTGACTTTACTAAAGAGATGTATATTTTTCCTTACATACATAATATTTTCATAAATAAATTGGCAAGAAACTGTCATAATATTAATATTTTTAAACAGTTCCCTAAGAGATTCACGGTGACTTAACTTATATATGGCTCTGACAGCTCTCTTTTGCAATATAAATATGGATTCAATGTCAGCCGCTCGACCCCACAGTAAAATACCGTATGACATTATGCTGTGAAAGTAACTAAAATAGACCAAACGCGCGGTTTCTACATCCGTTAACTGTCTTATCTTTCTAACAGCATAAGCGGCTGAGCTTAGCCGACCCGCAAGAGATGTTATATGAGGACCCCATTGCAATTTGTCGTCTAGAGTGATTCCCAGGAAAACTGTTTGATTTACAAAGTCCAGCTTTTCGCCATTCAATATGATATCGCATTCGGTACTTCTAACATTCGGCAATGTGAATCTAATACATTTGGTTTTTTTTTCATTTAGTACTAAATTGTTTGCCGTGAACCAATTTTGGACCTGATAAATGGAGTTATTCACGTCATCAAGATTTCGTGACCGCCGATCTATTTTAAATATCAAAGATGTGTCATCAGCAAACAACACCATCTTCGGTTGATTTTGTAGTAATTGGGGTAAATCGTTAATATAAACTAAAAAGAGGAAAGGACCCAATATCGAGCCTTGAGGCACACCCATTGTCATTTCAGACCCTAGTGAGTTTACGCCGTTTACCTGAACTTTAACTTGTCTGGCTTTTAAATATGATCTAAGCAACTCAAGGGCTGTGTGTCTAATTCCATAGTGCTCGAGCTTCAACAATAGAGTCTCATGGTTAACGCAATCGAACGCCTTCGAGAGGTCGCAAAAGATTCCAATGGCGTCCTGTGCTTCCTCCCAGGCCTTAAATATGTTCTTTATTAGGGTGACACCCGCGTCAGTTGTGCAACGCCCTTTGGTAAAACCGTATTGTTGATCATAAAAGATGGAATGTTTGTTAAAATGACGCAACAATTGGTTGAGCATTAACTTTTCGAAGACCTTACTGAGAACCGGCAGAATTGACACTGGCCTATAATTATTGGCTTCTTTGCTATCCCCAGATTTAAACAATGGAACTACCTTACTGTGTTTCATGAGGTCCGGAAAAACTCCTTGCTCGACACTAGTGTTAAATATGAAAGCCAAATAGGGTGCAACAGTTTCAATTATTGGTTTACACACTTTTACAGATAGTCCCCAAAGATCTTCTGTTGATTTAATTTTAAGATCTTTAAAAGCTTTTAAAATAGCCTGGGGGTTTGTATGTTGAAACTTGAACTCCGAAGGGCACGCATTTACGTTCTTTCTAAGTAAGGCAGCAGACAATGCAGGTGAGGAGTTTAAGGCTGCTGTAGTTTTAAGTGGAATATTAACAAAAAAGTTTTCAAATTCCTGAGCTACCTCTATATCTGAGTGTGTGGGGCCATGTGCAGTCGCTAAATTAAATTCTGTGTTACGCTGTTTTTTCCTACCTGTTTCATTATTTATTATTTTCCAGGTAGTTTTTATTTTATCATCTGCTGATTTTATTTTATTGCTAATATACAGCGCTTTAGCTATTTTGCATGCAATCTTAAAGGTTTTTGAATATTTTGAAACATATTTATCAAAACTTGTACTATTCATATGTTGCTTTAGGCCATAGAGTTCATAAAGTTTTTCCCTGCTTTTACGAATGCCTGGAGTCGCCCAATCGCTAAATATGAACTTGGTGTAAATACTTTTTGCTTTCAGTGGAAAAGTGTCATTGAATTGCGTGTTGAGTACTTTAAAAAACTCGGCATAGAACTCATTTGGGTCATCTATATTCATAAAGTTTTGAACACATAATTTACTAGTCAAGGTTTTATTAAATTTTTCTAAATTTTTACATGTAATTGGTCTAAATTTTATTTGCATTTTTTGCAAAGGTATGTAGGTGCTAAACGTTATTGTTTGTCCACTGTGATCAGATGTTAATTTATTTATAATTTCTTTATTTAGGTAATCACAATTACAAAAAACGTTATCTATGCAAGTCGCAGAAGAAGCTGTCATTCTAGTTGGCTCCATAAAAACATTTGCTAGATTAAATGATTTAAAAAGACCCAATAACCTGATAGTGTTAGAGTTATTTTCTAATATGTTAATGTTAAAATCGCCGCATATGACAATTGATTTACTACTAGTACAAACTTTTTTTAACACATCTTCCATTATAGAGTCAAACACAGATAGATTCTGGTAACTTGGAGGTCTGTAGACACAAACTACAATATGCTTATCAAGCTCAACACAGGACAATTCAATGGTGTGTTCAACCGACAGTCTAACAATGTCTTTTCTTTCTTTAGATTTAATAGAATTTTTAATTAGTATTAATGATCCGCCATGTATCATACGTTTTCTGCTGTAATGGCTAACTACACGATAATTTTCATAATTAATGGACCTTACTTGGTGATCTTTTAACCAATGTTCTGTTAGACAAATAATATCAAATTTGGTTTTTTCTAGAAATAGTTCAATTTCTAATAATTTGGAAGAGCAACCTTGAATGTTCTGATTTAATAATTTTAAAGAGTATTGCTCTCCCCTCAGCTTAGTACCATTAAATGGATTGCCAGAAGATACCTTCATACTATTTACTAATAATATCTGATTATTTCCAGGGGTAACTTCTATTGTCTTATGGACTAGTTTAAAATTATGTTGCTAGTTGAACTAGGCAACACAGGGTCGTCGCTTAATATACATTTTGATAGATTTGCTATCAATTGATTAATAGAATATGCTATCAACATAGCAATTTTATGTTTACATCTACGTGACAGAGAGAAAGCTCTCTGCGTTACTTGTAGTCCACTAATAAATTTATTAGTGTCAAAAAACAATAATTTGTCACAATGACAAGTCGTCAACATTTGTAAAATGTTATTTAATTTAAAAATCCGCTTGTTCTCATCTTCTGAGAAGCTATACGAGTAAGGAAATGCACAAACCATGAGCTTTCCTACATTTAACCCTAACAAGGTGTCAATACCAGCCATTATGTCCTTTTTGGTAATCCCAGTACTATTTCCCAATAGCAAAACCATTGTAGAACAATTATCTATATTTGAATTCATAATTCTATTGATCATTTGCTTAAAACTTATATTATGGTAACAATGATTTGTAAAACTATGGCTAAGGTAATTTAGTAATATTTTGCCAAAGCCTGAACCTATTTCATCACTAAATAATGTTGTTTTACATTCCTGTACATTGTGTACACATGACTTTTCAGGAAGAGCCAACATTGGTGTAGACAAGTCACCTTGTAGCTGGGGAGGTGGTGGGTAGCTGGCACAGCTGCAAGAGGAATTAGTCAGAGACTCATACCTCTCTGCATTGTATTTTACCAAGTCTAATAATTCCCCAGCCTCAAACAAGCGCTCACTCAATTGCTGTTGTGAACTTTGATATTTCTCAAAGATATCCTGCAGTAAACACTCCTTGTTTAATAAATCGTTTTGGAGGCACTGTGTATCTTTATCATACTTTACCCTACAATTATCTAGCTCACTCATACAGGTATTTAATCTAATAGTTAAGTTAACACGTTCCTTTCTAAGAGAAATATTTAATTTCTGGAGATTTTGTTTTTTGATCGCTCTCCGGGATTGTTTCATAATTTTCTTGATTTTAATATATTTTTTTAATTTATTGTGACTCATGACAATAGGACATAATGGTCTAGAGTCTTCACCAGTCAAATCTATTATAAAATCTGGCTCACACACTGTTTCCGACTGAATGCTGCCAACCAACTCGCTAAATAAGCTATTAGTGTTATTAAACTGCTCACTGACTCTAACAGACTCAGCGTTAGATAGTGCCTTATGGGCATCACACAATGCTTGTTCAAGTTCAGAAACACGGTTTAAAGTTAGTTCATACGTGTCATTGCACTTCTGGTATGTTGCCGCTTGGTGCTTAAGTTCCCGGTGTTGTTCGGCTAAGTCGAGGTGCTGAATGTGTAGCTCAGCTAGCTCATTCTTGAGGAAGGTGTTTTTATGAACCACCTTTTCAACTTCCACCTCACTGTCTGCAATTTCTTGGAGCAGTTTCTTATTAAGTGATTTGGAAACATGCAGCTCATTCAGTGATGCTCTCAATTTTGCTTCCAGCTCCTTCATTGTAGCGCTGCGGGTCATCATTTTCCTTAACAACCTGGAATGTGTGGAATTTAAACTAAAAAACAGTGCTGTAGTTTTCTAATATTAGATAGGAGGTAGTTGAGAAAATTTAAATAAAAATTACTAAAGAAAAGTTTACAAGTTAATAAATGTTAAGAAAATATAGCTGTTACAGATAGATAAGTTTAATAAGACTTAGATGGGAAAGTTTAATGAGTAAAAACAATAGAAAGAACTATGGAAATCACTGCTTTGAGTTTATTAAATTATAGACTACAATTAACCTTTATTTTTTATTTTTAACACTTTCTAGGTAAGATTGTAATAAAAACCTACAAAGATTATTTGTGCAGTAAATTATGTAGTGTTTATTAATTGTCTGGGCTAATGTTATTGTCGATTTTGCTTCCACAAAATAGTCAAGCAAAAGGAGACATAAACCGTGCCAGTGTGTGATGGACGTAGCTCAGATAATTGAGCAGTATTCTGTGATATTTGTACAGTCTGTAGAATTAGTTAGTATTAATTAAGACAGAAATACTCCCCGGGAATGATGATTTTTCAAATCCGTCACCGTTGATTCGATCAGTTGACAGCTGTACTTGTTTTCTTGTTTAAATAGTTTTCCGATAGGAAGACAGTAGGTACAACTACTGGATATTGCACTCACTATTGAGATTAAACTATTGAACACTAATTAAGCCTAATTAAAACACTTTTATTAATTTATTATAAATAAAATCTACAGAGACGTTATTTTTGACGACCGGCTACCAGTGTTGCCAGTGCGCATCAAGTCATCATCATATAGTGAGGGGCGACAGAAGTTTGATTCGACCGACTTAGCCAGCGACCAAAACGCTTTGCTACCCGCGGGGTATGAAGCTAGTTTGTGCCCGATACTGCTAATGTGGTCAAACCGTGCTCTTCGCATCACCTTTTTGCAGGACTTGGCAGCCCTGTTGAAGGCTCTCTTCTTCTGACTCACGTCATCGTCATCGTTATAGATCTTAACCAATCACCTTTTGTTTTTTTACAATCATATAACAGCATGGGATATATTTGACACTTAAGATTCAATTTATTATAGATGTAGGTGGATTGTGTAGCATATTGACGTTGAGCAAAAGCTGATCGAACCCCTGGAGAGTGGGCCACAATATCTCTGCGCCTACAGCAGCTTACAGCAGCTTTTTACTGTCTCGCAGAAGGCGTGAAAAGTAGAGTATGTTCCTCTGGGATAAAGCCAGTCTTCGTCTTGGGCAGCTTGAACCCCTCGCTTCATTCAGGACTCTACATAACTCCCTCGCTTCGTTCGGCAGTTATCTCTAGGGTCCCTAGTAACGCTCAGAGTTCAATATGCCGCCCGTGACGTAAGACACTGCTTTATCCCCATGGTGCATAATCTACTATTTTTTACCATTTTATGGCTTTATGTCCGCAAGATTCTTAAACTGCGAAAATTCGAAGAGCGTTTGTAAAACCTGTGTGACAGCAGACGACGGACAGACAGACAGACGACAGAAAAGGGGTATTGGGGTACCCATACAAGTGAAAAGGGAGGCTTTTTTTTTTGACCTAGCTCATTGAGTTGTTTAGGTTTGTATAGAGCTCGTTGAGTAGATACATACAGTACTTTTTAAAAAAAACTTATTGGAAAACAAAGGAATGAGAAGCCACCAAATTCAGCCAAATATTACAAAAAAAAACCTGTGTATGTATTGGTATTTGTTAATAAAATATATGTATTAATAAATATTATCACCAAATTTCAAGTTCATTAGTTCCTAGTTCGGCGGGCTGTGCTGGCGCTGCTGCTGCGGCTGCTGAGGCCCTCAAGCGGCGCAAATACTGTAACCTAACTGGTAATTACAGTTTTGAGCCGTTTGGGGTCGAAACGCTTGGGTCATGGGGCCCGAGTGCACGTCTTCTTTTTAAAGAGATTTCTCGCCGACTAATCGACACTGTGCGTGACCAGAGGGCTGGCTCTTTCTTTGCGCAAAGAATCAGCATTGCCATTCAACGTGGCAATGCTGCCAGTCTTCTGGGCACGTTCCCGGATGACAGCGATGTGGAGGAGTACTTCGACGCCTAAGTATACCTGTCTTTTGTATATACTGTAAGTAGTTAGGTTTAGTATATGTTTGTATATTTTACTTTTGTTTAGTGTTTAAGTATGTACAAATTTTACACCTTTGTTTTACATATAATAAATATGTTTTATTGCATATAAAAATAGTTCATTGGCAAATGGGGAGTTAAAATTCTTCGGAACAAAATGTGTGACGACGGACAGACAGACGGACATGTGAGTGTCAGCGACAGGGCTCCGTTCGGCTCCTTCGGGTACAGAACCCTAAAAATTGAACCCTTAATCGTCGGCAAAGGTTTGCTCAACATCCTCAGGTAACTTTTATAAAGTGAATTGCCGCCCTAGAAAATAATGGGACCCACACGTACATAATATGCTACACAAAGCACCCGTTAGTTCAATGAAACCTCTCTCATTATATTTTTATGCAAGCAATCGAAAACAGTTACAGGTGGAATAAAGAAATGTTTGTTGTTGCGCTGCGCAGAGAAAGCTCTGGGCGGGCGGGGCGGGCGGCAAGCGGGCGCAGTGGGCGCAAATAGCGGCAGCGCGCGTCGCCGACTCAGGCGAACAGTCGGTGCCACGCTCGCGCTCGCCAGTAAGCGCCCGACGCCCGCCGCCCGCGCGTTCATGCCGCTCCGCACGCTCAGCCACGCACGAAGCGACCTCCGCGACCTGTCGCACTGAAATCATCACTCGCGCGCGAACCCGCCACCACTGTGAACATCCCCGACCACTCGTGATCCCACCCCGACGCTACATCCCGACCACCAGTGTGTTAAACCCTTGTTGTGCAACTGTGACCGCTTCACGTAATCCTGGCCTCATCAGCGCTGGTGATCAACTCTTGGCTAGCACGTGGCTCCAGGATCGATAGCGGACAGCACGCTCCTCATTGTCTCTTACATCTCAAGGTCACCACGACAGGTAAACATTTCACTTTCATTCATTATTAATATTGCCAGTGATCGCAATGAATGGGAACAGTTATTCGGTAATGGATATGTAATGATTCAAAACGGTTTAAATGCCGCTGAATGTTTGTTATTGAACAATTTCGTAGATAAGAATGTGAGAACGAATTACGAATGATACTGAAACAAAAATAATCGCATCCACAAATCCCGCTGGCAGATTCTGGCGACGTAGGTACATAGATATATATTATGAGGAATATTAAGGAGAAATTTGCATCGATTGTTATACACTTGTACAATACATTGCATGGCATCTATTCCATCCGGTGACCCATTTTCGCAACTTTGACATTCGGCAACAACGCTTGGCAATAGGTAGACGGGACAATTTTATTTTCTGCTATTTTCTAAAGATTATTTTGAGAAAACAAAATGTGTTACGAGTACTTTGTAATACTGAAAAGAATGATGATTTCCGAAGAAGTTTTGTAAACCATTTGGATGTTATAGGCTGTAATAATTGTTATTAAGTATTTGGCTAGTCACCAATCCGGTATTGAATAATAATAGTATTATTTTATGTTTCAGTTTTATGCCTAGAGCTTATTGTGTCTGTGAACTTTTAAAACAGTTCCCCAACGTTTGCCAAATTGAAAGCTTTTGTGAAGCTCGGCGTTTTATATGAGTCGAGAGCTGGCTTTTTGTTTAATTTAATCTCGCTGTATAACAAAGCAAAATCGAGTGTTTAAATATATATCTCTTTGTATGTTACGAGGATCCGCAATTCGCTGGATGCGAGAAGAACAGGACCGCTCGATGTGGTTGGGGGAGGCCTATGTCCAGTAGCGGACGTCTTTCTGTGGAAATTATGATAGTGACGGTACAAGGAAATATGGATTATCCGAGTGATAGGTTAGTTTAATTTTAAATGTAGAGTAGAAGGTTAAATAACCTTTAGTTTAGGACTAAGTTACCTTATTTAAATTTTATTTCATAATAGGTAAAGTTAGCTCTATGTTATTAAATTGATAATCTACAATTCTTAAAAAAAGTACATCTGGACAGAGTTAAAAAAAAACAGAGTGCTTGTATTCGCTCCTTTTCTCATATACGTACCTACTCGCACATACAAATAAATAAAATTGAAGTGTCTGTTTTAATATCTAAATAACAGGTTTTAGTAAATACTTATTAAAGTACTCATTTACGGTACATACAATAAAAAACAAACATTTTCTTTTTACCTGTTTAATTTTTTTATCTGTCGTATGTTTCGGCTAATCGCCGAAACGGCAAGACTAATTTTAACGGGACTTTTTTTTGTAAATAGAATCCGTGAAAAAAAACATTTTTTTTTTGTTTCAACGAGTTTGCGGACGAAGTTGCGGGCAACGTCTAGTTTTGTATAAATTACGTAGTGACTCGTATAGATTTGTTGTTGTTGTAGATAATTTTTCTCCGTCTTTTCGTAATTCAGTACTCGGAACTATTATTTATCGTCGGTGGAGTAGCAGCCCCGATTAGTTAGGAGCGTTCGCTCGATCAACAAATTCCTTTGAATAAACACCTCCGGTTCACCGAAGCTCCCTTTTGTTTACACGGCAGTCGCGGGCACGGCTATTATAATTATGCTTTATAACGTAATATACAACACTATAGCACCGAATATATGAGTTAGAGTGAATAGGTTACTTCTAGGCAAGCGTGCTTCACCGTCGACCACATCATCGCTTACCAAAACTAACTTAACTAACTTTTTCCTGTCCAAAAAGGAATTCCGTTTTCGTCAAAAAAGAAACAGCCTAAAATTTATTCTGACGAAAAAGGAATCTGACGAATGTGTCCGAGATCTGCGAGATAGTGATCAAAGGAGATACTATCGATAAAAAATATATTTAAAAAAAGTTACTCAAAATAAGTAACTTTCCTGAAACAATTTTTTTGTAATATTTTTGTCTCTATGATACTCTATTTTGATAGTTCTTGTAAACTATAAAATGCAGTTTTCAATAATATTTCTGAACCCAGAATAAAATATTTTGATGATTTGCAGTATTTACCTACCGGTCCAAAATCTGCGAATTGTGGATCAAAGGACCAAATGCATCAATTTTCGAAATCTATATAGAAAAAATCCCATGTGGAGTTCTGCCAAGAGCTGTTCACATAATTTATATCTATGTGACGCTACGTTTTATGATGTTAACATCCTCTAATTACGATAGTGTCCAATATGTCACCAGATGTTGGAACCACATTGACGGTATTACTATTTAAGATGACGACAGTCGTCAACGACCTTGAGGGCACAAAACGCACTCGTTTCACACCCGCGCGACCTAAAATTCAATAGTTTTAGTACTTTCCTTATTATTCTATGACTTAAAAAAAGCCTTAAATCAAAATGTGGGTAATTAAATTGTGTTTGAGATGGTGACGCTTTCATTAAAATACGCCCGGCGGGTTTGGTGCAATTGTCGTTTTTATGTCAGTGTTAGAATAACTTTACAAATTAATCACACTGTGTTATACGAATAAAACTCACAATTTTCTTAGATCAAATTATTGAGAAAATGGTCTAATGTAACATATATTTTTCAAAAACATTTCAATTTGCCGTCTAGACGTGATTCTCATTTTAAAAGCAGCTACTCAGGGGTAACTGCGCCTTAAGAAGGTGTCCTGCCTCGTAAAGCCCGTTAAACATAGAGAAACATAGAGAAAGAAATGAATAACAATTTGTTTAAAGGAATAACATGCATTTAACATAAAGTTGATTTGAACTTATGTTTGTTAAGCCTGATTTTTCATTAGCCTGATAACTTCTAATTGAAGAATAAAAATGGCCGTTTGACATATTTTATATACAAAAGCTGTCAAACCGCCATTTTTATTTCTCAGTTAAAAGTTGTCAGACTATTGAAAAATCGGGCCTGTGAAACTGTAGTAGGTAATCACAGTTCAAAGGGACTCGTTTAAAAAAAACGCTAATTTTATGTAAGGACATAAAATATACCTAATTCAACTAAGTAGATACCTATTTGAAATGTAATATTGCAATAAAAGGGTAAATATAACAAAACATATTTTGCATATTGAAGGAAGCTATTCGCCACAGTGTGGGCAGTTTTACCCGGTTTGCAAATGTTCTTGAATTACTAATTCTTATACTTTTTTGTCAGTTTACTAAAGCCTTCTTCAGCTCTCAAAAGGAATAAGCTTTCCCCGTTTTTACAGCATTTTTCATTAATGCTCCGCTCCTATTGATCGTAGCGTGATGTTATATAGCCTATAAGCTTCTTCGATAAATGGACTATCTAACACAAAAATAATATTTTAATTTCAACCAGTAGTTCGTGAGATTAGCGCGTTCAAACAAACAAACAAACTCTTCAGCTTTATTATATTATATATAAGTATATAATATATGGTATGTTTTGTTTCATCTATACTAAATATTATTTAGTATAGATGAAACAAAACATACCTACCTATAACATTTACAATATTATCATTTTGGAGTCTTGAAATATACTTGACTAGCTGTTGCCCGCGACTTCGTCTACGTAGCATTTAGTACTTTGAATAACCATATTTTTATATCGCGCCATAACATTTAAGGCGGGTGGGCCGCCTTACTTGAGAAATTATTAGTTCACCATACAAGCTTCTACCTCTGCCCAACCCCCATAGGATGATTTCCGGGATAAAAACTATCCGATGTCCTTTCCAGGGTTTCAAACTATCTCCATAACAAATTTCATCTAAATCGGTTCAGCGGTTTAAGCGTGAAAAGGCAACAGACAGATTTACTTTCGCTTTTATAATATTAGTGAGGATAATTACATCATTCCCGGAAGGGTTATGTAGAATACTCGTACCTTTTAGTACCTCCACATTGAATGATTGATTGATCGAAAACTTATGTACCTACCCATATACTTCTACATGGTTTAATTCATATATTTGTATGTAGTGGAGGGCTCTACGTATAATGGATTTACCGGCTTTCGCTGGATAGTGGATACGCTTTACAGGAAGTGGATTAATTAAACCGCTATTGAATTAACTTTCGATACTTCAAAGTGAAAAACCAATTAAAGGCTTTACAAAATGCCAATTTTATGTGCATTTGTATGAAGTTAATAGAATTTTATAAACTGTATATATTTTACCTTTCCAAATAAATGATCCAGGGACGTTGGTATATTTGAAAATGCCAATATGCCTTGTATTAAAAGCAGTGCCGTATATTGACCAAGCGAAATTCAGGCCTGAGTAATCTAAGGGAAGTTCTGACATGATCGACAATCACAGGCCAATAGGTTGTAAAAATAGGTACATTGTAATAAAACAGCTCCATCCAGTATGCAATAGCAATATTTATTTCTCGACTTCAACAATAATCTCCTAATTTAAAATAGACTACATTCCAGTTAGAATAAACGCCACTAAACTTGGTGTTAGCTAATGTTTTCACAATAGACCAATTGTGTCCGACCTCGACCAGCGCCAACAGAACAACCACTGTCAACCACCGACGTTCTTTTCACGAAGCTATTGACAGTTTTACCATAGATTGGCACAAATTCAATCGTTTCGGAGTTGCCAGCACAATTAGTTAAATGCGATAAGTAGTCGAAAAGAAATTAGATGGAATAATATTGTTGATCACAAAAACAGTCTTAATAATTAGAAAGTCCTGCAGCCTAATTGTGTAAGTGAATTCGGCAAGGCAAAGCGCAAAGAGTATGAACAATTGACCAATCACATGCGAGATGAACGACGCGATGTGGATTTCCATCTATGTGACTGGTCGATTGAGAGTATGACTCTTAACGCTTTGCCTTGCCGAATTCACTTACGCAATAAGGCTGCAGGGCGCACGACGCACATACGAGTTTCAGACATTTTAGTTTATATCTAACTAATATTATAAATGTGAAAGTTTGGACGAATGTGTGTATGTTTGTTACTCAATCACACCAGAACGGTTGAACAGATCTGGATGAAATTTGGCATAGATATATTCATGAATAACACATACTTTTTATCCCAGGAATATGTTCCCTCGGGATTATTTTCGACTTTCACGCGAAACCCGAAGTTATTTTAGAGATATTGCAAAAACTGCTATTAAACTGTCGTTGCGACATAGAGCGCGCCATTATTTTGCAAAATACCAATGTACTTAGTCACTGCTGACTGGCTAACTGCGTAATTTAGCTGCTGGTTTCAAAGACACTTTTACTGATAGAAAACTACACATCACATCATCAGCCTATTAATGTTCCCACTGCTGGGACACAGGCCTCCTCTCTGTGAGAGGGAATGGGCCGTAATCCACCACGCGGGCCCAGTGCGGGTTGGTGGATGTCACATGTCTTCGAATTTTTGGTTCTAGGACATGCCGGTTTCCTCACGATGTTTTCCTTCACCGTTTTGAGAGCAGTGGTGAAGAAATAATTTACACAAAGTAAAGCGCCTACTTGGGCTCGAACCCACGACCTACAACTTGTAAGTCGATGTCGATACCACTGGGCCACCACTGCTCCTTTAAAGAAAACTACATCACTGCATATTATATTTTAATTTTATATTAAAACAAAAATTTCACACGGACAAAGCCGTGAAAAAGGAAAATTACAAAGCGATATTATCCGAACTTTATTTATGTCGGGCCCAAAAGCGGTTATTATGACTCTGGTCTAAATGTTAAACGCCAGAATCATTTAGGTACGATATCGAAACGGTAGCTATCTAAAATTATGATGTTCTTGTGCATTTAGCAGTAATGGAAGCTACTCCGGCCGTGATAAAGCAGGAATCCTATATGCCAGCCGGTTTGAGGAGCACGTTCGGAAAGTAAGGGGAAATCATTAGTTCGCTTTTTCCGACCCTCCTTACAAGGGATCGCATTTACATACATAATGTATTAGAAAATGTATTTATGTAAGTTAGCACTACGAATAAAGCGTCAGAATTTATCTTTTTTTAATTTGGTTGCGGACCAACAGCTTTCCAATTTATCCTCACTAGCTTCTTTCGGCGGCTTCGCTCGCGTGATGGTCGAAAATTATCCCAAGGGAACATATTCCCGGGACAAAACGTATTCTGTGTGCTATTCCAGACTATAATCTATCTCTGTGCAAAATTTCATCCAGATCCGTCCAGCCGTTCGAGCGTGAAGAAGTAACAAACACACACACAAACACTCACAAACTTAAGCCTTCATAATAATCTTTTTTTCTTTCGTCTATAGGCTCGCGCTTGACCACTATCTCACCTGGTGGTAAGCGATGATGTGGTCGACGGTGAAGCACGCTTGCCTAGAAGCAACCTATTCACTCTTGACTTAAAGACTCCTAGATTGTAGCTATCGGGAAACACAGACTCCGGCAGGGAATTCCACTCCTTAGCTGTACGCATAATGAAAGTGTCCCCAAAACGTTTTGTGCGTATGGGTGGGATATCCACCATGTATCGATGACGTATCGCTGTACGTCTGGTAGTCTGATAATGGAACGGCCGGGCTGAGCGGAATCAGATCATGCAATTCCAACGCCCACTCCCCGAAATGTAACCTATAAAAAACCGACAAGCTGGCAACTCGGCGACGATGTTCAAGGCTCTGGAGCTGCCAGTGCCTCATTGCCGATGAGTCTCTTGGCCCGCTTTTCGATAGACTCTAGAGAATCAAGCTAGTATTTGGCAGATCCGTCCCAGAGATGAGAACAGTACTCCATGCATGATCGAACTTGCGCTTGATACAATCTTCTGAAAATGTAACATGATTTTACCGGTATTATTCGCTTTTGAGAAATCATCAATCAATCAGTCATCGGAAAACTTTATCCTGCCTTTACTACACACAAAAACTCCTTTAGTGAAAATACTAACTTAGGACACCTTCTGATAGTCGATTCATTTGCCTACGTGAAAAGCTTCGGATCCCGTGACACACGGCGTGCAACCTACATGAATACCAACGTAAACCAATATTGATCCAACGTCTTACGTGGCCGCCAGCGTGCTATCTATTATTGATTAGTTTCGTTACTAAACACTTAGCTGAGTATACTGTACAGTTACAATACTACCTGCCTGGAATAACTAGAATGTTACAGCAATATCGCTGAAAGATATTGAAGTTTTGCATAAATATGTCATAAGGTTTTGTGCTTTAGTAACTACACTACGGTATACAAGTTATTCAGGGTTGTGTCAGCTTACTTGCAGGTATTGGCTTTACATATAAAAAAAAAAACTTTTTTGCAAAAAAATACTACCGACTTCCAAATGAAAAACTACAAAGTGAAAAATAACTTAACTTTTGGAAGTCGGTGTCTTACGTAGGTACCATTTTTTTGCGATATGGACACCGACTTCCAAAAGTTAAGTTATTTTTCACTTTGTAGTTTTTCATTTGGAAGTCGGTAGTATTTTTTTGCAAAAAAGTTTTTTTATTTTTCCCTTTTTAGTTTTACCTACCTAATAGCAAGTTGTTTATTAAGGTCCCTATAACTCCAGAATAGATTAACCGAATAATATGAAACTTGAACATAACCGGTGAAATGAGAGATCTGCGTACCCCTTTAGAGCGTACTGGCGTGATGTTATGTTATGAAATGGTATAAACAACAAACAGACATGCGATTGCAGCAATCCCGAGAGTTTTGCCGTTATTTATTGAAGAGTTTTGTTGTGTATCTCCGAAGTTCTTCATCAGACCTTCACCAAATTAAAATGGGACCAATTTCGAAACATACTCTTTCAAACAAAAAAAGTATTTTTAAAATCGGTCCACAATTGACAGAGATATCGATGAACATACACAAAAAAAAAAAAAAAAAAAAAAAAAAAAAAAAAAAAAAAAAGTCGAACATAGAACCTCCTCCTTTTTTTGTAAGTCGGTTAAAAAATAACCATATGGTTAGTTTAAAGAATGTTTAAAAGATCCTTTATTCAAATTTCCCATCGAAAATTTGAATTAAGAATCTACTAAATTTAAATTCTCTTTCGAAAATTTGAATTAGGAATCTACTAAATTCAAATTCTCCTTCGAAAATTTGAATTAAGAATCTACTAAATCTATATAATTTTATTGTTATGGCTTAAATGCTGTTATACATATGGCTGATTATCGCTTGCACATAAGTTGAAGTATATGCCTGTTCATCAGAGCGAAAACTTCTTTCATCTGCCTGCCCTTGTCCCGCATCCTATGTATGATAGTTAGGGTCGGCGCAAAAGGTTTTCACTCCGATTCTATTGTACCCTATTAGCCGTCACGTTATCATTCACAACATTTTCATTCATATCATCCCTCTCACATGTCATCAATGCATATTTTGCTCTCCCTCTAAACTATATTTACTTGAATCGTTTCGTTTGTCTGTCGAAGTATTACATATAAACGTTACTACAAGAAAAAATCGCTCCTCCAGTGACTTTCTCCTCTGTCAACGCATAATTGAGTCGAGTGGATTTTACTGTCAAGTACTTTTTAACCCCCGCCGGAAAAAAAAGGGTGTTATAAGTTTCACGTGTGTTGCTGTGTATCTGTGTGTCTGTCTGTGGCATCATAGCGTCCAAACGGGTGAACCGATTTTGATTTAGTTTTTTTTTTGTTTAAAAGGTGACTTAATCGAGAGTGTTCTTAGCAATGTTTGAATGAAATCGGTTCAGCCGTTCAATAGTTATGGGCGTTTTACTGCTTGAGTCGGGGTGTTTTCGCAAGAAATCGCGTCATAATTACGTGTTCAATAGATTGCCGATCGAAGCGTATATAATATGTACTAGATACATTATGTAGCATGAAATAAAAATATGTCGGAAGTTTCTTAAATTTTGAAATTTTACTTGTTCCGTTTCTTTTAAAGCTCAAAGGTTCAAATAACGAAGAAGAAATCAGCTATTCGTACCAAAGACCTTATACTTCTTACTACTAGACTGTGCACTATGGCGCAAAAAACGGTCCGAGCGAGAGGGCTCCCGTTGGTAGTGTGTCTCTTTCTAATGAGGTGACCATGACCAAACATAACAAGGGACAGATTGATTGTAAAAACAATAGTGTAAGTAGCCCGATATATGTATATATGCTACCTAACTACGCTACCTAAACCTACCAAATTCAAGGAAAAAAAAAGAAACGTGTGTATATTTATTTTTGGAATCTACATCACTTACCGTATGGTGTCGGGCGTAAAGAACTCACAGGCGACTAAGGGACAAACCAGAGAATGGGAAGCAGCGTTCTCTGTGCATTTGTAACAACCATACTGGGATCGCCAACCCGCCTGCAAAGCACTCCCCATGAATAGCACAAATAAAACATAGCCCCTAGTGCCCGGCAGCCTGCCTACCCTCGACTACGGTAGCGATCTAGGTTAAGGTATGGCAAGGGGTGCAAAGAATCCCGGACGAGATCCGGCTACCCCAACAAATACCGACGACAGGACCTGGCAACGTACAACACGCGAACACTCCGGACGCCGGACCGACGATAAGATCACCGAACCCGAAGAGGAATTGAGCAGTTTACGATGGAGTATTATAGAGATATCTGAAGTTCGAAGAGAGGGGGGGGACTCGATAACCCTCAAATCCCAAGTCTGGATAAGTCTTGTTCTTCAAGACCCATCGTATAGATAGGAACAAAAAGCTCTCTGATCTTACTCACTCATGAAGGAGAGGCGTGAGATGATCCTGCAGTCTTCAGACGATGCTTTGAAATACCCCAAAGGATCTCAATTATTTCACTTATTGTCCAGTTGCGTAGATAGTTGAGAAACTTAACTTCATCAATTTTATTCCACTAGGAATCAATTTGCGAATAATATTAACAGCCGCTGAATTTTACTCGAACAAAACCCGCCAAAAACTCCACAAACCTGGTGGTCCTACATTTAGTATTACCAGGCCCAAACATTTAAAAGTACTACTCTTACTCAGTATTAATGAATTATTTTTTAAATACAATGAATTGATTAATTAAAGGAACAGTAAAAATATTTAAATACGCTTCAAAGTTTCATAGACTTTGAAACGTATTTAAATATATTTTTTATTCGTTCGTTTTGGTATTACATAAAAAAGAAAATATAAAATTTTCTACCATTTCTACCAAACCCAATGATTAGTTGAGCTGGCAAGATGTCAGACAAGGATACACTACTAGCGGGCACCCTCTCGCTCAGGACCGCTTTTGGTTAGCTACCGCTTATAAGGGAATAGCTAACCTAGATGTATGATAATAGATTTCATTTTAGCTATACAAAAATTTTTGGTACACAGTCTAGTAGTAAGAAATACGTATAAGGTCTTTGATTCGTACATACTTTGAAGATAAACTACTCTGCGAAGTTCTGCTTTGGGGATAACTCTGAACTAAATTAATCGCACAAGATGGAGGTGCTGTGTGTGACATATTCTGCATGCTACCCGCACGGAGGCGAGGTATTATTGGAGTCTCAGTTTTCCGCATACGGAACTCTCATTCATGTGTAAATTTATAAGTTTATCTGCCGGAGTTTCACCGCAACAGCTTTTGGTATTTCTTAGGTGGATTATATCTACTAAAGAAAATATTTTCTTGAGAATTATATTTATTTATTGGCCTATCTACATTTTAGTGGCATATTTTCATTGCATTCATAAACTGCAAAGCCCAACAGTTTTGGCACAAGGCTCTGGTGTAAAACAAACCTCATACTTATCGGTGCGATCAATCTTAGAGTACATGTACCTAGCAGTAATCGTGATATGTTTCTCGTGGGGTAGTATAGAGAATACATGGCCTACTACACAATTAGATACGCAAATGTATGTGTGTACATGGTAATGTGTGTTCAACACACTTGAATGTCCATTATCTATTGCTAGCAACGTCAACAGACCTCTTGTAGGCGGAGAGACTGATGATCTTCTAATCTGTTTGCTAATATAAACAGCCATGTTATTATTAATTAAACACTTAAATGCTAACATCATCAGCCTAACCAGTTTGTCCCTGCGTTTAAAGGGATGTGGATAAATAAGGTAAATGTCCATATATCAAGTAATAAATGTTATAGATTGCCTCCCCGTCGTACCTACGCTTCATCGGAAATACGTTAGAGGCCAAAGAAAAGCAGTTTCACCGAGGTTCTATAATACTCCGCTGTCCCGGTGAAGGTGTTAGTGCTTATATCTACATACTTTGTGGATGAAAGGCGACTCTAATTCATTCTAATACAGCTTATACTCTGTAATCTCATAAATTCTATTAAAATAAAAGAACTATTAACATTTGAGCCGGAATATACCAAGGTGCTCTAAAGTTATATACGTGAAAGTTCAATATAGCATTTTTATGTATATAATGTATAATTTTTGTTACCCGGATCGCTAAAGTTCCCGGGGAGGCTTTGGCTGGCAAATATCCAGCAAGTCAGCCATGACATAATATCTTGTTTGCCAAAAGGCTTTATTTTCGGAGTCTATATGAAATAGGTTCTTGTTTATTTGTGCTAGTAGGTCTCCTATGTGGGATAAAGTAAGCGCTCTTTCTAAAAGATATTATCTCTGTTTTCTAGACTTATCGTCTAGTCTATGGAGGGGTGATTAACATTTCTAAGTGGATTTTTTTGCGCCAATGTGGAAGCGTCACCCGCCCTGGCTCATAACTGTGCTCATATTTCTCGTTTGTATTGTTTCCTTCTCGATAATGAATGTCTGTTACAAATTTCACTACATTTTCCTTTCTCCGTGTAAAAATAAATTACAACAATAATTACAGAGCGAGTATGTGTCGATAGGATAGGATAGATGGCACCTTAACCGTATTAGGACTCCCGTTTGGTCCGTCGTGCGTGCAGGCCTCCTCTCTGTGAGAAGGAATGGGACGTAATCCACCACGCGGGCTCAGTACGGGTTGGTGGATGTCACATGCCTTCAAATTTTTGATTCTAAGACATGCCCTTTTCCTCACGAGGTTTTTTTCACCGTTTTGAGAGCTGTGGTGATGAAATAATTTACACAAAGTAAATCGCCTGCCTGGGTTCGAACCCACGACCTACAGCTTGTACGGCCGTTACCACTGGGCCTCCACCACCACAGCTCGAGCATGTGTACAAAAATATTATTTTCAAAAACAAAAACATAAAAACCAGCGAACGGTAGCAATCAAATGAATGTTTTAATAGCCACATATATTCGGCATGAAGGTTCTAATTGTAACCTATTTATTGTTAAGAAACCCATATCAATATACCGTCCCATAAAAAATGTATAATGCTGGTGTTATGGGCTGAACAGTGAAGTCATACTCAATCATATAAGCTGAAGTGTCGACGAGGTTGCGTGGTGTATTATGTCCTATGATTCACTTCACATTTATCATTCGTTGAAATTGTGTACGAAAATATAGCGGTGTATGTCTGTCCAATAGTAGTAAAGTAATAAATACATCAGTTCACACTTCATTGTAATAACCTCCCACGGCGGTGTTTATAGTTGTATGTCACGTGTTACGTCGGTTACAACGTTTTACGACTACATAACGCTATAGCTGGAACTTGTGGTTATAGACATGTTTAGTCAACTAATTAACTCGTATTTAACTCCTTTAAATTGATGTTGTTAGTTCATATAATAGATGTATGCGTTGATGTATCAAGAAAAAAAACGCACCGAGGGTTCCGTGAAAACCTCAGCTTAAAGGTATTATAGACCTGAGTATTTGATATGAATTTCATTTTAATACCTCTAAGTGTTCATGAGGAAAGGGGTAATAAGTTTGAAATTATTAAAAATATTTTTATTATAATGATGTAACTAAAAAAATACGGTTTTCGCAATTATTCCTTTATCTGTGCTATAAGACGTTGCTTCGTACCAAATTACAAGATTCTGAGTTCACGGGTAGTACCCTGTAGGTTTTGATTCCCTTGCGAGTATCTAAAATTTGCGGCATAAACGGCTGTATCTTTTGATTGCGTTGGCTTAGAAGTTTTATTTTTCACAGCTTTAAGGGACAGTAGTACCTGAATATTTTATATAAATTTCACCTAGATACCTCCACGCGTTCCTGAAAAAAAAGGCTCTTGACAGAAAGACGGACGGACAACAAAGTGATCCTTTAAAAGTTCCGTTTTTTCCATTCGAGGTACGGAACCGTAAAAAACACAGCTGTGCATCTAGCAGCGGTAGACTGGACAGCCACCTGTTCTCGTAGCTTGCTTTCAATGATGCTCATAGGTGTGATAAGTTGAGTATTCGCTAGATGATAGAAGAGTATTTGCCTTGGATAAGATGGAATCCCTTGCTGCATTCAGGATTCTAGTAATTACTCCCCCTCGCTCCACTCGAGAGTTCACTCTGGAATCCTTTATTACTCTTGGGATTCAATGTGGCGCCCGTGACATAACATTCTGCTTTATCCCTTTATCCTCAGAAAATACCACTTATAAATTAGCTTCAAATAACAATGAATCGTAAAAACTAAGGAAATAATATTCGCTAAAAGAGAGCGTTAATTTTGTATGTTTTCAGTATAATACACTGCATCAGACAGAAGAAAACACCAATAAATCAAATTAAAACTAAAAGAAACGTGTACTTCCTTTACAGTGTTTACTTTCACTGGAGGATTTATAGCTCGTAGTGCATCGGTGTTTAGCTGTCATAATAAAAACATAGTACAGTTTATTACGTAGTAGGTATGTGACGTAGATACTATATGTATAATCAAACTATATCATCATTTCTTCCATAAGACGTCCAATGCTGGACATAGGACTCCCCAAGCGTCGCTACACTGATCGGTCCTATGCGTGTCGCATCTACCGGACTCCCGCAGCCTTGACCAGGTCGTCGCTCCACCTAGTGGGAGGCCTACCAGAACTTGTATTATATATTGTTATTTTATAGGTGGCTTCTTAATTTAGAAGGGACTTTAAAAGAATAGAACTTATTAGTACTTATAGAATCCCCATGCATAGGGGATCGTAGTGGAATATTGAGTGCTGCATAATCCCCTGGGGGACTGAAATAGGGGATTCTAGTGGAACGAGTGAACTTTTCGGCCATCCGTTCTGCGAGCAATGTGCCCTGCCCACTGCCGTATTCTTTGGGCTATGTCGGTAACCTTGGTTCTGATTTGATCACCCTAGGAAACACTTAACATAGCTCAGCTCAGCAGCATAGCTCTTCATAGCCCTTTGGTTGACGTTATGCCTTCTGATGAGGCCCATTGTGAGTGACCGCGAAACGTGGTTAGATTTATTATTAACTGATTATAATTAGACAACCCGATTTCTGGCATATGATTGTAAATTTATCAGCAGCTGGATAAAGAGCTATATATTATGATATTCATGACAGCCGTATGTCAAACAAGATTTCAAACTAATACAATTTGGTTAATCAGTTTGTTTGTTGATTGGTTTGTGGTAAACTGCACGAAAGACGTCCGGCAACTTATTTTATTTTTTATTTTTATTTGTTATAGGTTCGCGTTTGACCACTATCTCGCCTGATGTTAAGTGATGATGTGGTCGAAGGTGAAGCACGCTTGCCTAGAAGTAACCTATTCACTCTTGACTTGAAGACCTAGACCCTAGGTTGTAGCTATCTGGAAACAAAGACGCCGGCAGGGAATTCCACTCCTTAGCTGTACGCACAATGAAAGTATTTTCAAAACGCTTTGTGCGTATGGGTGGAATATCCACCATGTACCGATGGCGCATTGCCGTACGTCTTGTAGTCCGATGATGGAAAGGGCTAGGTGGAATCAAATTGTGCAGTTCCATCGCACACTCCCCGAAATGTAACCGATAGAAAACCGACAGGCTGGCAACTCGTCGTCGGTGTTCAAGGCTCTGGAGCTTTGAGTCAACCAGCGCATCGTTGCCGATAAGTCTCTTGGCCCGTCTGTCAATCGACTCAAGTGCATCAAGTTGGTACCTGGCAGATCCGTCCCAGAGATGAGAGCAGTACTCCATGCATGACCGAACTTGCGCTTTATACAAGTTGAGCAGCTGTTCAGGCGTGAAGTACCGTCTCACCTTCGCAAGGATCCCCAACTTTTTTGCAGCCAATTGAGCCTTTGCCTCAATGAATGGACCAAAATTGAGGGTCGATGTTAACGTAACACCAAGAAGGTCGAGATGGTCCGTTATCGGCACGGTTACACCACGGAAGGTTGGAGCCGGGTGAAATTGGCTCTTTTTTGCGGAAAAAAGACACGCCTGGGTCTTAGCAGCATTGAAACTGACTAGATTGGCATTGCCCCATTCGGAGACTGCCTCCAAAGACAGGTTCAAGCGCTCAACTATGGTCTCCCGAAGAGACTAGACTTGAGGCCCAGTAGCCCGCGGGCCAGACACGTATCTCTCAGCAACAGTGCTGTCGTCTGCATACCCAAAGGTGCCGGGTTTTAGCAGGTCATTAATGTGCAGCAAGAACAATGTTGCCGAGAGCACTGACCCCTGAGGAACTCCGGCGTTAATACCTAACTGACCGGACGAGCAGCCATCGATAACCACTCGGATGGACCGATCCCACAGGAAGTCTGCAATCCAGTCACACAGACCACTAGGCAGACCGAAGGAAGGAAGCTTACCAATAAGGCTCTCGTGCCAGACCCTGTCAAAGGCCTTCGATATGTCAAGAGAGACAGCAAGCGCCTCCCCGTGCATCTCGATGGCCTCACTCCAGATGTGAATGGCATACGCTAGAAGATCCCCAGTTGACCGGTTTCGGCGGAAGCCGTATTGGCGGTCACTAAGGAGGTCGTTGTCTTCTAGGTAAGCCAGGAGCTGAGCAGGAGGTGTGCAAAGACGTCCGGCAACTTTTGTTTTAATTAACTGTTTTCACTTGTAAAAATCTTTTTTGCAAAAAAATACTACCGACGACTTCCAAATGAAAAACTACAAAGTGAAAAATAACTTAATTTTTGGAAGTCGGTGTCTTTCGTAGGTAATATTTTTTTGCGATATGGACACCGACTTCCAAAAATTAAGTTATTTTTCACTTTGTAGTTTTTCATTTGGCAGTCGGTAGTATTTTTTTGCAAAAAAGTTTTTTTTGAAAAAGTTATATCTCCGAAGTTCTTGATCAAACCTTCACCAAATTATTTGGATCAATTTAGAAACATACTTTTTCAAACAAAAAAATAATTTTCTAAATCGGTCCACAATTGACGGAGATAACAGTGAAAATACACAAAAAAAAAATACAACATAAAGTCGAACATAGAACCTCCTCCTTTTTGGTAAGTCGGTTCAAAAGGAAGACGGAGGCCTTTGCAGTGGGACAATATAGGCTCGTTATATTAGATTCACTTATTAATTAATAGCTGCCGCCACGGCTTCATCCGCATGGAATTAGTAGGTTCTTGCCCCTGCAATATCTTTATTAATTACAGCCTATTTGGTTTATTCTGAAGTATAAGCTACGTGACAGTATCATCAAAATCCGTTCAAAAGTTTTTGCGTAAAAGAGTAATAAATGCATTCATCCATACTAATACAGTATCATGTATGAAGCAAATATCCTACACTCTTTAATTATAAGCGCGAAAGCTTTTGAGGATGGATACATCGACGCATGTTTATAAATCTTTCACGCAAAAACAACTAACGGATTTTGGTGATACTTATTACTGAACAGTCACAGATGTATCAACAATCCCACTAAGTAGGGGTGAATTGCACTACAATACTACAGTGAATTCAAAACTGCAGAAGTTTCCTCACAGTTAAGAGCACTTGTTTACTGCAGCGATTGTCCGTATTTCCTCAGATTTGAAGTAGGTAGTACTCAAGCACTTTTTACGCCTTTCATTGAATGGATTACCACGCTGTTGTCTAGTCCTTACTATTGGACTTGAGCGTTATCGTTGGGCTATCCCGCTAACATGTAGGAAGATAAATATTCTTTCGGCATAGAGAAGGTTAAAGTAAGTAAGTGATTCACTGAGATAGGTCAGAAGAATCTATTCTGCTGTCCCTTTTCGATGAATCACTATCACTTACTCTAGTAGGTAGGTACTCGAAGTGTTGCATGGAACCAGGTGGAATTTTGGTCTAAAAAACAGCTTGATTGTAAAAGCGTTGTATAAAATTTAACAATATGAAAAAACACTAACTGGGCTGTGATAACTTGGTTTACGTGCTGGCTTGTTGGATTGTAGGCATTACCGCAATGCAATGCACGCATGATTCTCGTTCTATAGACTAAGTATAATTGGATTTGCTAACGGGGAATACTTTATATTGTACTGCATGTAAGCCTATAATACTACGCTTCAACCCACTCATCGTAAAATAGAAAACTATAACGCCATTTATTGAAATATGATTTTCATTTAAATATCTAAGAACGGAAGGAATTGGTGTTTATTTATTTATTTATACATACTTAATAGTACACCAACATATAAATAATTTAAAAATACATCTTAAAACAAAAACAAACATACAACAGGCGGCCTTATCGCGATCCGCGATGTCTTCCAGGCAACCTAGAATGGAAAGAGACAGCCTGGACACAATATGGGGTTGCATTTGGTGCAAATTTTCAACAAATAATTACTTAGTTTATTTAGTAAGTAGGTACTAAATACAAAACAAAAAAAAAACATAAATACATACAACTAATTACAGACAAGAAAACAATTCAGCATCCTTCACAAGTCGCTTAAAATCGGCAAAGATTGCGCGTTTGTGTTTCCTTTTAGTAAGTCTGCCAGAGCATGCAAGTCAATTCCAATCTTTATTGTCCGAGATTAAATTGATATAATAGTATGTGTGTCAAAAGTTCAAAACTGATACATGTCCAAATTGGCCTAAATGTCAAGGTAGTATGTATCTAGTCCGCAGCCAGTACATAACGTGGCTTGAGCCACATTTGGCTATTTTCCAGCTGTCTATGTACCAGTGACGTGATCGATCCGGCGCCGGTCCGGGATTTAATGACAGACCTACGGAAGGGCACACTCTGATAGGTAATTTAATCGGTGGTTTGAGTTATCTAGTTACCTACTCACTCGACATTTTCACATTTCTAACTTATTACGATACTTGCTGGGCTTGCGAAGTGCTTTGCGATAGTTGTATGTTATCTAAACAAATTATACAAGCGATCTTATTTATAAGGTAGATCACAATCACTGAGGCATCTGCCAAGAATCAACAATCACTGAGGCCTTTTGTGTCCTATTTTCATAACAATAACAAAGCTTGAAGTCAATGTGACTTTTTCAATTAATATGTACTTTCTAAGTTTATCAAATCCAGGCAAGTACCAATGTGACATTATATATTTGTGTTATTATTATTATGTATTTGATTTTATTTTGACATTTTTAAGTATTTGACATAATTTATTTTATAATTTCTAAATGATATTTATCAATTATAATTTGACTTTCTTGATTTTTATTAATAATATTTTAAAATGTAATTGACTGTTTTCAATTTATTTAAAAGTTAATTGAGTGATTTGTTTTTATTTCGACATTTTTAACTGTTTAAGTTTGTTTTATTTTTACTATGATTTTATTAATTGTTTTTTTGACTTTCTTTTAATGATTTTATAAATGTTATTTTGACGGTTTTAACCCTAATTCACAAATTTACTGCTAATTTTAACTGAATCTGACTATATTCTTATTACTTTTTTTTTCTCTCCGCCTTATTTTATTAATTGTATAATTATGTGTTTGTTTTATTTGTGTAATTTATGCATGCAAAATTTTGGGCAGAATGTATGGCTCAACTGTTCTAACAACCCAACATCTTATTTTGTATACCTTCATTCCAGCAAATTAATAATTTTATTTGATTTGATTTGATTTATACTTTCTAAGTTTATTTTGGACATCGCTGACAACGCTGATGGAAAACATCGTGAGGAAACCAGCAGCCATAAGTGAATTCGGCAAGGAATTGCCAAACATTATTGGACGCATTCATTGGTGATGATATTACTATTCGAAAGACTTCAATAATTGTTAGCTATAACTTTATCTAAAGAGTATATGACATACTCTTTCACGGAGTCAAACCCTTTGCCTTGCTGAATTTACTTACGCAATTAGGCTTCTGGAGTTACAGTTAGTATTTGTAAGTTCGTGTTCCATTGGTGTAATTGCTGCAAGGCGTGCCAGTGTGAGGGGAAAAAATAAATAACACCCTGTGCAAGAATTTCGGCTCTACTCAATGAATGCAGAAAAAGTTGTGTTAGAGCTGGGGAAGGGGAGGGTAGAAAACGAGGGGTGGGTTCTAGGTAGCAGGTGCAGCATCCGAGGTAGATTGCTATTAGCACACGAGTGGAGCAGCGGGTGAGGTTTACCATTTAGAAATCTAAATCGAAAGAAAATCGACGTAGGTTTGTAGTTTCGAAGACGACAGTGTCTATTTCAAATTGTAACTTACTTTTGTTGAGTGTTTCAGCGTCTCGCGTATCTATATAGGTAGATCTCCTACGAGGTGTATAAACATATATATTATGTAGAAAACCACTCTGTTATATTAGTAGGTTTACCTATTGTTTTGATTATTTACTTCATAATGTGTTTATCTACAGAGAAGTATTAATAGTTACGTACCAAAATATTATTACCAGAATTTGAAGTACAAAGCAGTTATTTTGAGAACTTGGGGTTATTAGAAATGAAGACATGTTGTTTGAAAAGGGTATTCTG
Organism: Orthosia gothica; assembly: GCA_949775005.1. NCBI lineage: Eukaryota > Metazoa > Arthropoda > Insecta > Lepidoptera > Noctuidae > Orthosia > Orthosia gothica. The sequence continues at coordinate 14,892,051 of OX459069.1, read as the reverse complement.
ACTTATCAGGTGGTAAGCCGTTTCGTGTTACTAACAAATAAACAATTATATCATGTCAGTGTAACATTTCGAAAGCCACTGATTCAGTAATATCTATTTGCACGTTGTTTTTTTACATGTTCGTAACGTAAACAACTTAATGTTTTGACTGATTTGTTATGAATAGATTTCATGTGATCCACCCGTGTTCCCGCAACGATAAATAAACTTATGATTTATACGAAAACATTGATTTAAAACGGAAAATTACGATAGTACAGTAGCCAAGGTGCATGTTATAAATACATTAAGGACACACCCCTACTCCAAATAAAGTTATATTTCACGTCAATAAACAACTTGCACTAATTAGGAACTTAAATTAGTGTTTTGTATATTTATGGCGGAGGGTTGAGTTCTCACTCAATGGAAACACTCTAGCTAATTGACCTTTTAAATGAGATTTTCCTAACTTGAGACAAAGCTCGTTTTGCCGCTTGAATGAATTCGTAGAGCGTCGAGGGTAACAAAGTTACCTTTTTAGACCTACAGTGTAAAAATATTACTACCTAAATTTTCTTAATTAGTGGTGCTACTCAGTGGGACATTCGAAAAAGCATAATTAGTGAACTTACTCTGGACAAAAGAGTATAACTTGAACTTAGAGTGAATATTGATCGCGTGTCGGCCGCGGGCGGCGAGAACAAAGGGCGGGCGGCTTTTTGCGGCCCACGCTCGCTCGCGCTCGTCACCCAGCGGCTAGTGCTGCTTGCCTAGCCCAAATACGCCGCTTATCCTAGCATTTAGTAATTGCCTTAGGGTCAGAACATGTTAGCACCAAATCATTCATTTCCACCTCTTAGTTAATATGAGAGGAGCTCGTGGCTAAATAATAACAGCCGCACGGGTCGATCTTCAAAGTTAAGCAACCCTTGACGAGGTCGGTCAATGGATGGGTGACCATTTCAACATACCGAGTTTCCTCCGTGCCTCGGAAAACACGTTAAGACGTTGGTCCCGACTGTCATTTGAAGATCTTTGACAGTCGTTACGGGTAGTCAGAAGCTTGAGATCTGACACCAGTCTTGCCAAGGGGTATGGTGTTACCCTAACTGGGTTGTGGAGGTCAGATAGGCAGTCGTTCCATGTAAAACACTGGTACCCAGCTGAATCCGGTTAGACTGGAAGCCGACCCCAAAACAATTGGGAAAAGGCTAGGCAGATGAGTTAATATGAGGTAGTGGTAGAAAATGTTTACAAATTGGAATGCCGATCTAAAAATATTTGTAAACATTTAAAATCGCAATAAAATTTATGATTGCGAAGTGGGGAATCTGTTAGAAATTAAGTGTTCTAAGACAATGTTAAGCCATAAAATCTATTGCCAATAATTTACAGTAGATCCGTAGAGATAAAACAGACCGCCGGCCGGTGCAACACTCAAACTGGTTCAGAACTCATTGGACGTACACAATGTGTTTGTTGGCCCAACACACGCACACAGGCACATCACTATTAAAGATTAGGGGTTTGATAATGAGTGTTATCGCTTCCCTATTGATGTCTGCGGACTGAACTACTTACTGACCAATAAGTAGGCGGTGAACCAGATGAATGAAAACAACATTTGATAAGATTATTCACAGATAATCTGCACACACGAAATGTTAATTAAAAAACAATAAATTTACCGGTAGTATGGCTGTAGTTCTTTTGGATAGGTATATATTTTTTTGTTCTTTTATCTGTATTTTTTTTAATTTTAGCATTAATGTACACACATACATAATAAATAGACAAGAAGAGAATATAGGTTCAAAGGAATGCTTATTTCTAACGAAATCTCTTCCAGCATAGCTGCGAGAGGAGCGTTAAAAAAAAGTGCGAGTCGGACTCGCGCACGAAGGGTTCCGAACCATTATCGAAAAAAAACGGCAAATATCACGTTTGTTGTATGGGAGCCCTACTTAAATATTTATTTTATTCTGTTTTTAGTATTTCTTGTTATAGCGGCAACAGAACTACATCATCTGTGAAAATTTCAACTGTCTAGCTATCACGGTTCATGAGATACTGCTTGGTGACAGACAGACATACTAACTGCCCGCGGAGTTTCAGTAATAGGGTCCCGTTTTTAACCTTTGGATACGGAACCTTAAAAAGATATGTAGGTAGACACCGTGTGTAGAGAGGAAATAAAAAAAATTGTTAAACTATTCACAATAAATAAGAACACGGTATAAATAATTAATATATACTCTAATAAAAAAATAATAAAAAAAATATTACATTAATAAATTAATACATAATTTATTGATGTAATACATTAATAATACATAATTTTAAGTACTTTTTGTGTTGAATGTGGGTACCTTTATCGGTTCTGCATCGTTGCTAGCTGACACAGGAATTTATTAAAATTTTTGAAGTACCCCTATAGATTATCAAATGATAATGGTGTAATGCGTTAATATATACGCATTTTAATTATTGCAATTTCAGGTACATGCTGTCGTAACTACATATTGAAATGTAGGTTCGTTACCTTCCAAGCTCATTATTTATACATAGAAATAAATTAATGATACTGTAGAGCCGCTACAAACGTCAATATTGTGGGCGAGACCAACGAAAATAGCTCGTTGTTTGTTACAAAGGATATAATTATATTACATAAGTAATTAAATACTCAAATTGTATTAATCTAAACTAATACACATAGCTGTTAGATCTTTAAGTACTGGTTCGTTTTTTTTCACTGATTGATAACTCTAGCTAAATCTCTGAGTACTAGTAGAGACTCAAGCAAAATTAACGGCTCCTATTGGTATAGATAGCTCATGGTAGAAAAGCCGCGGGGAAACGCTAGTCGCGGGGCAAGTATAATTACGTAAATTGTAAACATGATTTTTTGTTTATGGAGATATTTTGATAATTTTGGTCTCAAATGAAAGGTATAGGCGTAGAACCATTTTATCCGTTTAAATCATAACCGTATAAATCGGTCTACGCGTCTTTGAGATATTAACTCATTACTGAATGCCAAGTGAAACAGTCAAGGACGCCCCTTACCGCGATACGTTTGTTTCGATCGTGTTAGCGACACTGCCTTTACGTTTTGCTCGTATCGTTTTGAAATATTGGAATACATTGGTAGACAGGTGTTATCGACTTTTATTTTTTTGTTATTTCGCAGTGACTTTAGTTTAAAAATAATAACGCCCCACTTTTAAACGCAGCCCCGAATTTCGACAGAATATTATCTGATACGATCTACAGACGTCGTAGCATGCGCCATGACCAGCGACATTACAAGCCCATCAGGCTGCCTCACACCGAGCAGCTTTCAGCCTTTTGTTTCTCATAAGCCGTGTCTGTCGTGTAAAGGACCGACTTTTAGCCGTTGCGATTAATCCTGCTACGGTTAAGTACTGATTAATATTTCTGTTAATATTAATCGATTCATCATTATCATCAACCTATTAATGTTCCCACGGCTGGGACACAGGCCTCCTCTCTGTGAGAGGGGATAGGCAATAATCCACCACGCGGGCCCAGTGCGGGTTGGTGGATGTCACATGTCTTCGAATTTTTGGTTCTAGGCATGCCGGTTTCCTCACGATGTTTTCCTTCACCGTTTTTGAGAGCAGTGGTCAAAAATCAATAATTTACACAAAGTAAAGCGTACGCCTGGGTTCGAACCCACGACCTACAACTTGTAAGTCGCGGCCGATACCACTGGGCCACCACTTCTCTTATAATATATTAATCGATTACGATCTACAAAAGCTGCTCCTCATATCCTAGCAAACATCACTAATCCCTCAGTCTGCTACTTACAAAGATACAGTCGCATGAAGCTGTCGACAGTCGACACCACCCTCATCGCATCCACTTGTTTATCTTAAACCATGTTTGTTTTGTTCTATACCGCCATTTTAATCGTTACGATTAATCCTGCTTCGGTTAACCGTAACGATTAATCCTGCTACGATTAATCATTTTATGAGACTAATATTCAGGTACGTGGAACAGTAATTTACAGGCACGTAACGTTTTACTGAAACTATTAAAGTTGAGACGCTCTTCAAAGATTCTCTCTGGAAGGACTATAAAAGGAACACAGTGCTTTTGCACAACTTATTAAGTGCTTTTCCTAGATCTATAAAGTTCGTATTGTTTGAGAAAACTATTATCATTAAAACAAGTATTTGTAAACTTGTTAACGGTGGTGATTGGTCTGTTTATTGACTCGTTTTGAAGATTTTTATGAATGCTTTATTAAAAAAACTTCTTCGTCAGCTTTATTTTTATTTTTTTTATAATGGAAGCACTTCTGTGAGAGGATCTAGTTATCTTTGTGTAGCACGCTTCGCACATAATGGGGGCGCCGTCCTGCATACAAATTTTTGTATCACCTCTCCGTCTTATTAATGAATTTGAATCCATTTTCCTGACCTAAAACGGTTTGAAGACAGGAAAGTAGGTAATGCTAACAAAACCGGCAAAGTGCGTGTCGGACTTTGCACATTTAAGGTTCCGCATCAAAGAAAATTAGATTTTTCAATATATTGGTATTTGTTAGTAAAATATACGTAATAATCACCAAATGTCAAGTTCATAGGTCAATGGGATGTTAAAAAATTCTTCAGCACAAAATTTAACAAAAAAACTGACTTTGGTGCCTTCTCATTCCTTTTTACCCGACTGGGTTATGTGTTTCGGGCGTATCTTGTATGTATGTATGTATGTATGTAATATTCTTTATTACATCATATCTTTTAAATCACTTGACCGAATTATATAATTAAGACATCGATAGATAAGTCTTGACTGCCCAAGTGTTCTTAGATAGGTGAAGTTCTAAAAAAAAGGATTTTGGGCGCCATATTGTGCGGGCCCCAATTTTTTTTCTTCCAAACCCATCGAGTGGGATCAAAAAGAAGGGTTTCAAGAGGTGATCACAAAAATATATCCCACTTATATGTTTAAAAGTGATTCGAAAAAAAAAATATAACTAAAAAGCTGTAAATAAAAAAATAAAAATAAACCCAACTGATTAAGAATCGAAGTAAAAAGCTGTTAACAAGAAAAATTCATGCTGTGCAGTAGGAGGATCAGTTGGTCAGCCAGTTCGCGAATATAATAATAATAAAATCATTTAATTCAAGTTTCACTGACTCATAATAGAAATAATACATTTACACAGTCACATTACACACACAATATTAAAAACAATTTCATTTACTTAATTCAATTACATTATAATAATAAGTTTATATAATATGTTTCCTCCGACTGCACAGCATAATTTTTTCTTGTTAACAGCTTTTTAGTTCGATTCTTAATCAGTCAAGTTTTTGATTTTTAAATTATTTTTTTTACAATATTTTTTAAAATAAAAAATACAATATTTATCTACTCAACGAGTTCTAAACAACGATACCCTACTCAATGGGGTAAGTCAATTATTTTTACGCGCCCCTTTGTGCTGTGTGGCTCTCCTTAAAAATATTTAAAAATAGTTTTGATATTTTTTATGTATTTGGGTCAACAAGATGCTTATACTGAGAAAATTTTAAGACTGTAGGCCCAACCGTTCGGCTGTAAAATCTGTGTGACCTGTGTTCCTGTGACAGACGACGGACATACATCAATAGGGCTTCGTTTGGACCCTTTGGGTACGGAACCCTAAACATGAGAGAAATTACATTTTCATTTTATATATTATAAGTACATATTTCTTGTTTGAAACAAGCTTTTCGATTGAAATTCCCTGTAGTTTTAACAAAAAGCTGGCTTTAAAATATTTAAAATAACGGCACCGTTTTGTTGGTGGCTATTAATGAGTTCATCAAACAAGCTCTAATGCCGTTAATTGCCGATGAGCGCTGAGTGAGGGTATTCTCGTTAATATTCCACGCGGAGACGAGTGCCAAATAGCTGTTTATACGCAATCACCAAGGATTTTAAGAGTATTCGATTGAGTACATCTTGTTTATTCAGTGTGACCGTATTTAAATATGCTCCATTTCTGTCACCTGACCCATTAGATAAAGATAAAATTAAGATACAGTCAAAACTATTGCTGTTTTTCCTTCTATCTTGAACAACATATTATTGATATACGTAGTGGAAGCATTTCAAGCTCGTGGCTAAATAAAAACAGACGCACGGATCGATCTTCAAGGTTATCTAACGCTTGACGAGCTCGGTCCGTGGATGGGTGACCATTTCAACATACCGAGTTGCCTCCGTGCCTCGGAAAGCAAGTTAAGCCGTTGGCGGGACGAACGGCTGTCATTTGAAGATCTTTGACAGTCGTTACGACTTACGGGTAGTCAGAAGCCTGAGATCTGACACCAGTCTTACCAAGAGGTATCGTGTAACCCAGATACTGGGTTGTGGAGATCAGATAGGCAGTCGCTCCATGTAAAACACTGGTACTCAGCTGAATCCGGTAAGGCTGGAAACCGACCCCAACAATAATTGGGAAAAACATTAGGCAAATGATGTAGTGGAAGCTTTTCCTACATTTCTCAGTATGTTTGATGAAACAAGAAACAAAATCTCCGTAAATAAAGCTAGCGTCATGAGAGCTTTCGATAACCGACTTCAAATTGATACAAGTGGGTTAGATCATTGTTTGCTTGGGTGTGTGGTTTAAATAAATACGGTTTTTGGTGTACCTACCTACACAGAATGATCTCTCGAAACAATCTCTCGCAAATGATCTAGGCTACGCCTTACAGGACGGAAATAACGTAATTTTAAGAAAATATAACATATTTACATATTTGAAATGACACAATAATGACAGTAATGTGTCTGTAGCTTTATGAACAAGTAAAATTTCAAAATTTTAAAAACCCCGACACATTTATCTTGCGAAAACACCCCGATTCAAACAGTAAAACGCCCATAACTTTTGAACGGCTGAACCGATTTTATTCAAACATAGCTAAGAAGACTCTCGACAAAATCACCTTTCAAATAAAAATAAAACTAAATCAAAATCGGTTCATCCGTTTAGGCGCTATGATGCCACGACAGACACACAGATACACATATACTCAGCAACACACGTGAAACTTATAACACCCCTCTTTGTCCAGCGGGGGTTAAAAAGGACACCGACACGTCTCAGCGGCCGCCTGCGCAGAGGTTCCGTACCTACTCTGTAAAACGCGCTCTATCTGGCTTGGAGCTTCAAGTGGAGCCCTGATATGTTTTTTTTTAATTGACTTGACCTAAGCTTTTATTGTGGGTTTATCGCCACCCTAATTATTATCATTACAGTTAACATGAGACTAGATGAAACTTGATGCAATAATGTTTTATCGAAATATTTCTATCCTATGAATAACGACCCGAATTTCAGTATAAAGTACTTATTTTCTACGAGTTGAGTTCTATGATAACCTTGTTTAAACGTATGATATAACTAGTTACTTATAGCAAACACAAACTGGAGCGCATTTAACGTGCCCGCTATAGTTTATTTCGATATGCATATCAGAAAATCATTTCCTCCATGCATTTAGAAAATGCCGCGTTCTCCGTGCTCAGAGAGGAATGTGTGTCATCCTTTGGAAATTCAGATTTCGAAATACTTGAATATCTATCTACTAGTTTTTTTCCCGTGGCAAATCGCGTAGAAATCGTAGATGGATAAATTTGCCGCGATACAAAAGTATAAATCCTATCAGTGACAGAATTTCGTAACCAGTTCAGTTTCCAGAGACAAAGGAAATGCGCGGAAAGGTTATCTCTCTGGCAAAGAAAATCGCGAACATAATAAACAGACAATTTGTTTTACCTCTTTATAAGCTAATACCTTTAAACAAGCAATTCTCGTATATATGTAAACTTATATAATCTGAATCTCGGAGACGGCTCCAACGATTTTCATGAAATTTAGTATGCTCGATCTAGCTAGGTTTCATTTTTAGAAAACATCGCTTTTCTTATTTTCAACCGAACAGAGCTTGGTCACCTTTAATTTAAATAGAGTAGGGTTTCCACTATATTCGCGCAGCAGCAGTGTCCCGCGCATCTCCTTTGTGCTTGCATAAATTTAGCCACAACGACAAAGCAGACGCGCGGTGGAGTGCGGATATAATGGACACCCAGCTTTAAAACACAGCACACGTAGCTGTACTTAATATACATTTGATTCAGATATAGAGCAGTTGATAACACGGGATTGCCTGTCAGTGAACAGCCAAGCGTTCTGTTATCACACCATTAACCACTGATAACACACAGTAATCTTAGTACACATCTAATTAATCGATGGGATTATTCCCCACAAGTGTTATTTGTCGATGTCCCAATGATTGATTAATGGTCTGGAACATAAATATTATCTTTTTTCAGATGCCAGTAATGGTGTTTTTTTTGTTTTAGGCAGACGAGAAGTGGGTATCTTCAATTGCTAGAGTGACTCTAGCAATTGAAGATTCTTCAAGACTCTAGTTGAGTCTTACTAATAGGTAAGTATGACAGCAGTCGTGGTTTCATTTCAGTAAAGCTTTGATATCCCATTCCATAATAACTATTTCCTTTCTTTCTTTCATCATTTGTAAATGTGTTTTGGTAAATCTCATAAAAAGAAAGACGGAGGAAAACTTCAGATGGATAAAATATGAGGTGGTGTAATCCCCTCAGAGAGCAGACGTCGGCAATCTAATAAATATCCCCCAGCGAGGATATAATAATATGACGTAGGTGGAGATCTGTGCTGATGATAAGTTAGAGGTACAAGCATGCGCAGTGCAACAGGAAAGTCACAAAGGGACAGAACTCCCACTTAATTAGTTTTATTAAAGGAAAGCCTCGCTCTAAAAGCCAAGGTAGTATTTCTTCGTACCTATAGTTGGTAAGGTAAGATATTTGTTATTCGCTGGCGCCAGCCCCCGAGTCCGTGACCTATTTCAAAAAGCCTTCGGTGATGTTTCACTTCAGATACGAGTCGAGCCAAACAATTTATTACCCTTTTCCGCTACCGCTCGAGTTTGCCATCGCTAAACGATGATCTTTCACGTTTACTCATGCAAAGTACCAATCGGTGAAACGCATTCTCGACGCCTATCGCTACACGCTTCTATAAATAGTCTTTGATATTTGCCCTGTTTAGAAATATGGGAAATTGAAGTAATACCAATGTTATCTCAAAGTTTCAAAGTGAATGTAATATAGTTCACATTTTGTATTCAATTTATATCGAAATGTCGGAACACGTCAACACAGTGTTGGCATTTTGTGCTCGCTGCGAAAGGGGTGGCAATGGCGGGCACGTTGCCGGCATCTCGTCAATTTCAAGCGCTGCTCCAGTATTTTATACGCAGTTACTATAAAAATAAATAAAAATTGAATACACACAGTAAGCTTAAAAAGTTTTACGAGTGTAAACATCATAGGTATTTAAATAATATGAAACGCCAGGAGAGCTTCCTAAAGAAGATTTATGTATTTAGTTTTATTCGCTGAGACTGGTAGGTATGTTATATTTTTGAAGTAGGTACATTATTTTAGCATGGTTATGATATTGAGCGATTGGGGAGTCGGATGCGTTGTTCACCCAGTTGGCAGGTCACCAGCGTGCTGCGCCCGGGGTGGTTCGCTTGCTGACGGTGTATTTCTGTGGGCCGCGTCACCGCTAAACTGTCCGCGGTTCCGTTGCGGCTCGCGTTGCATTATAGCCTCACATTTGGCTGATGCGTTCGTTGCGTCATACATGCGGCTGTCAGAGCACTAATTAGAGTCATGACTCGCATAGTAAGTAGGTGACGTAGCTGTATTATCTAGTTCAAAATTATCTGCGGCTCTATGTATAGCTGGCTCACGCGACCGTTGTTGAGCAACTAGCCTTTGGCGCTTTTGGCTGAGATTTTGACTCCATATAATAAGATTTTTTTAAAGGCACTGTCAACAAATTTATAATACTGATTTGATTTATTATTTTATTATGTTGACATTTTTTATATAATAATATTTTTATCTTATTTTTTTTTGTTCTGACGTTCTAGAACGATAATTTTGAATTGTATTCTTATTATCATATATATTATACCATTTTTAATTCATTTGACTAAACGTGACAAACTAGAACTGTAATTTGATTTAATATTTTGCCATTTTTAATAATTTTATTGACATTCTAGAATGATATTATAACATTTGCACATTTTTTTTAATCATTGATTGACATGACATTTAGGAATTATTATTTTAATTTTAATTTTATTAATTTGTTTTGCATTTTATTATTTTGATTAGAATTGTATAATTTTGATTTACATTATATTATTAATATTTGCATGCCAATATAAAAAATAGGGCAAACATGACGCTTTGTATTTTACTTTTTATTTAACATCTCTTACATATTGACAATTTGTTGTGTGTACTGTACTCATGTTTGAGCAACTAAGGAATGATTATGATTAACAAAGTTTAGGTTGTATAGTGAATAAACGTATCGTGACTAAACAGAGTTGAAACAACCATTTTAATACTAAAGTGCTAATAGAACAGTTAATTACTAATCTAATATGTATCGCGGGACTGATCAAAGCCGAAAAATGTATGTAGATTTAAAAGCATTAATATCAAATTAGCCGATGTTGAGTTGCTAGGTTCATAACAAGTACATGAGTCACTGAACCCGAATTTATACGATACAAAAGCTGTGTTGAGCCAAGTGAGGTGGCACGAATATATCTACATGTATAGGTGATTATATTCAATATTATGTCAGTTATGTATCGTCACGCATTGCTTCACTGTCGACGGCGAACTATCTGAAAAGATTAACGTTCAGCAATATTCGGTGCTGCCAACTTAGCCCTTTCAGCTCCAGATCTAGCGCTTTTTTTGTTTAATATAGCGTTCTAGCGCCTAGCGCTAAATCTAGGGCTTTTTGAAATCATATTTTGATATGCACATCTACTATTATTTATTCTGTGATATATGTGTGCGTAATACGGGCAGAATCTATTTTTTTTCTTAGAAATAATACACCTAAATTCTGCTTTGTTTCGTAGGTTGGTGTCTTAGTCTACGACTTGGAAATTCCTCGAGTTGGCAGCACTGATTCCTCGCTAACTATTTTGTAATTTTGTTCTATTTACGACAGTAATTTATATTAACTTTCCGACAGTTATACTGAGTCAGTTTTAGGAGTTGTTCAGTGAGACGATACTAAAAACGGATGTGCCCTTAAAAAAAAACAACTTTTGTAGTTGTCGTTTATACATCCCTAGTCTCAAATTATTCGGCGTATTGTTTGAATTTGGCGGCGAATATAGCGCTTTTTTAGCCATTTGACATTTAGCTAACAGCGCGTTTTTGTTAGACGAGTTGCCAGCACTGGCAATATTAATTATTGGCTGATGAAGTGACGATGAATAACTGCAAGCGTAGGCCGTAGATTGATACATTATTATATAAATCGTGCTCTATAATTATATTACTGATATTTCTTGTAGCTATGGAAATAAGATTATATGAACAAAAGGCATTAACTACTTACTCTTCATAATCCCAATCAGCTTAGCGGGTCTTTTTGAGAAGATTACTTAAAGCCACTAATAAGTCAACAATGTGTCTAAACTTTATAACCAGGTGGTTATAACTCTACCTGAGGTGTCGATAAGTATTAATAGACTGTCGGTAGAATCAATTATTATTAGTTTTTTTTTTTTTTTGATCTCCGAAAGTTCCGCTTATTGGCCTAATTGAATAAATAAATTTTGATTTTGAGTCTAACAACTTTAATTGGACCGTTTTCAAACAGTTCGTAAAGACGAAATTCGTGAAACAGAGCTATATCGTGGCACTGTAAAGCGGCCGCCACTTAATTTAACTTTCAAATACCCCTTTGAGCTGCGGCTTTATGAAAGGGAATTCCTTTTTCCGGGCGCGGTCCGTCACAAATGGAAAGCCACGTTAACTCGAGCGGAAAGCGTCCTACGGCTTGCCTCGCTCGGCGGTCGCGACTCGCGAGACGTCACTGAGAACAAAGAAAACTATGCAGCTTTTTACAGCAGCTTGTAATTGGTGGAGCATTTAAATATTCTAAATACAAGTTGCGTTTATTTATACGTGGGGAAAAACTTTGTGTCCTTTTTTAAAGCATATTGCAATATGCTAGGTAGGGTGGACAGACGGGTGTAATATTTATTTGGCATAGCTAAAGTTTATATGGAATTTATATGCAGTCTTTGTGCAGATTTTTCTGTTCCCCGCGGCTTCACCCCCGTAGACTACCCTACAGGACCCGTTTTCGTGCTTACAAATAGACTATGCCACTCAGGAATAATGTAACTTTCGTTGGTGAAATAATTTTTTTAATCGGTCCCGTAGTTTCGGAGCCTATTCGGTACAAACAAAAAAATCTTTCCTATTTATAATATTATAAGTAAATAAGTATAGATTATTATATAATACGAGGCTAACGTTATCGTAATGTTTGTAAACGGAAAGTAGAGCAACAATTTATTTTATTCTGCAGATCTCTGGTAGTATTTTATTTCAACGGTAGCTCGGGCAGTCATGTGACAAAGTTCTTGAATTTATATTCAACATCTACACGTTACTTTATTCCTGAGGGTAAGATTTTCCTCAAGAACTTGGCCGTACTTTGCAAGTGGTAAAACATTCAGAAAATACATCATATTTTCGAGAGGGCTTTCTATAATTTTGTCAAAGTTCAGGCAACTATCTGAAGTTGTATGGAACGTAAAACACAGCTTTACGTACGAAAGTGGAGTTTGAAGTGTGACAGGAACAGCTCGAGCTGGCTGGGTGCCAGACGGGACCAGCTCAGTTCCGATCGTACTTCCCTAATATTTCTTCCACAACGCAGTATCTAACGCCCCGTGATTTGCGAAAATAAACTCAAGTTTTATTGAACATCAGCTTAAACAAGAATTAAATCGCATTACCTACTTCTGTTTCATTGAAAAAGTGAATTTATTCAACGCAGGTGTCTTTATGTTCGCGTTAGTTTGTGGGTATTGTTTAGTTCGTCGTCGTACCTTTTTATTGCATGCACTTCAATTTCCTGCTGTTATTAAAACTTGTGGCATTATAACGTCGTTATATTAATTGAAAACAGCACGTTCGCGTTGTTTGAAACTACGATTATACTATCCAGCAACAGTAGCTGCTACTTTTTCTATCACATAGCAAAACAATCTGTATATTTGCATTAAGCAATTAAATTATATATTGTACCTATGATGCTGCTGCGAGAAATATGCATTTTCTGATTTCTTGTACTTATGATTTCAGCAACTCCAGCAATGCGTTTCGTTTATGATTTCAAACATTCAAAAATATTTATTCATTTGGTTATTTTATTCTGAACTTTTCATTTTACACCGCGGGAATATAAATAGTGATTCATTCGCGATAAAATTATATTTAGATTGCAGAAACTGATGTTATACGTATTGATGTGTATTTTATGCATATTTATTTAAGGAGTATCCGGGGAACCGAACTGAAAACATTGAACATAACGTTGAGAAATCGTTTGCGCCTAAGATAATTTCATTGTTTAGTGAAAGGATACGTTGACAGATACAAGGAAGAGCGTTCGAATATCGTTTGTTACATAATTCTGTGCCATCGTAAGCCTAGTTTCGGATCGCTACCGCTTTAAAGGTCTTGGCTCGGTTCAGGCGAGGGCGAACAAAGTGTAATTGGGGATTTCTTATAGACAGTAGGTAGTCGGTTGTAGACCGGGATTGGAGCCGCCTGATAAATGGCGAAAGACCCGCTGTCTATAATAAGGTCATTGACAAACGAGAAGTGACAAACGAGTGAGTAAGTAACACTACCGTCCTTGCTTTCAAAAAATGTATCCATATTACGCAAGATTTTTAGATATTTTCATCTCCTCGTTGATCGAATAAACAACATCTTGAAGCATCCGGTTCAGTCACTTGAAAATAAACACTTCTTTGTATAAGCTTAAAAAGCCTGGCACGAAACCGACAAAACGCCGTGAAAAATAAAACAAAGCTGACTCGTAAGAACTCTTTACTCATTAGCAGTACCTATTTAGGATAATAGTAATGTTTAATACCGGAAAATTTTAATAATTTGAGTACGTAATCGTCGTGTCGTGGTTTCAACGATATATTTTCATTAAAGTAGCGATTGCATGGATGTTACACAGCTCGAGCTCCCTTGACACACAATTGACACTTTCTATCCTCTACCTACGTCATATACCCACTTTGTTTAATTAGAAAATAAACCGATTATGTTTTAGCAATAGACTTTGAGTCCTTAGGGGACTATTTTAGTCTATGGCATATTTAAGATCAGTATAATCCTAACTGTGGGCAGCGCAGAACGGATGGCCGATGGGGCAGTAAGTTTCTGGAGTGGCGACCGCGAACTGGAAGACGTTGCGTTGGAAGGCCTCCCACCAGGTGGACCGATGACCTGGTGAAGTTTGCAGGGATCCGCTGGTTGCGAGACGCACGGGACCGGTCAATGTGGCGACGCTTGGGGGAGGCCTATGTCCAGCAGTGGACGTCTTTCGGCTGATATGATGATGACAATGATAATCCTAACTCAGTTCCGAACAGTTCGATTGTGAAGGTCTGAAAAATGTCACGGTTCACATTATTTTCATTGAATTTGGGCCCCCTTTTTAAAGTCGGTGAAAAACAACAGAAGTTATCAACATGCACGTGTTAATAACACGACAGAGTGGAACAACACATGTTTTTACCTAAACAGAAAAATGTTTCGTTGTTTGTTGTGAAATGTTAAGAATTCGGTCCACTTAACGTTTTCGGTATGCCGAGTTCGTATTATAAAAATACTTACAAATGTACGTGTGGAATACCAACACTTGGAACGAAGAAAGAAATGCATTTTTGGAAGTCATGTTGAATGTTTGAAAAGTCTAAATGAATGCGTTGATTCAAAGCATTGTTGATTTTTCTTAATGCCTACGTTTTGTTGTATTGACAGGCATCAAGACAGTCTATCCTCCAGTAAAATGCTTGCTGGAAATATGCTCGCCTATGTTACGTCATCATAGCACTCAGGCAGTGACGTCACTAACTGATTGACTGAATCTGTTGCAGGAAATAGGAATCTATACTTAATATTATAAAGAGGAAAGATTTCTATTTTTGTATGTAACGAATAAACTTAAAAACTACTGGATCGTTTTCAAAAATTTGTTTCACCGTTGGGAAGCTACACTATCCCCGGGTGACGTAGGCTACTTTTTAACCCCCGCCGGAAAAAGAGGTGTGTTATAAGTTTCACGTGTGTTGCTGTGTATCTGTGTGTCTATGTATCTGTGTATCTGTGTGTCTGTCTGTGGCATCATAGCGCCTAAACGGATGAACCGATTTTGATTTAGTTTTTTTTTTTTGAAAGGTGATTTTGTCGAAAGTGTTCTTAGCTATGTTTGAATGAAATCGGTTCAGCCGTTCAAAAGTTATGCGCGTTTTACTGTTTGAATCGGGGTGTTTTCGCAAGATAAATGTGTCGGGGGTTTTTTAAATTTTGAAATTTTACTTGTCATCCCTGTATTCCCACGGGAACGGGTGAAACCGCGAGGCGTCCGCTATATTCGATAATTTGAGGCAGTTTAGTTGTTTCGACCGATAGCTTAGATTTTGAACTGGAATCGTGGCTTAACTTGTCCCAAGCGCTACATCACGATATCATCTATATTGTTCAGTAGTTTCTCAAGGACTCCCCAATATATATACTGTCACATATTTGCCCGACTCGCGTAGCTTTTAACCGACTTCGAAATAGGAGGAGGTTCTTAATTAGATTGGTATATTTTTTTATGCATGTACACCGATTACGCTGAGATATATGATCCGATTTACGTGTTTTTTTTTAGTTGGATGCGGAATAGTTGCCATTTGGTCCCATAAAAAATTAACATAGTTTGGCCCAGTAGTAGTATTTTATGTTTTTTTTTATTTACGAACATTTTTGTTTACGTGAACGATGTAATTTTAGTTTGCGTACGGCTTTTTTAGGCGTTTTCATTTGGGTAATCTATTCTGGCATCACTGTGGGCATTATAGGTACCTTGCTATAGAACTTGTCGATTATGTACCACAAAAAGTGAAAAATCATAAAAAAATAACAACAACCGGCTTCTAAAGCAAAACCAAAAAAATATTTTTTGTCCCGAAGTCGGTGTCTAAAAAACGAAAAACAGTAGGTACCAAAGACACCGACTTCAGAAAAAAAAGTTATTTTTCGATTTATAGTGTTTTGCTTTAGTAATCGGTTTTGTTTTTTTTATTGCGAGTCTAAATAGCAAACTGTCAATGTGGCCAGTCACCGTATATATGACACTACTACACCGTGTATATATAACACTAGCTGACCGCCGAGGCTTCGCTCCCGTCAAAATTATAGCCTATGTTACTCGGGAATAATGTAGCTTTCCATAGGTGAAAGAATTTTTTAAATCGGTTCAGTAGTTTCGGAGCCTATTCGGTACAAACAAACAAAGAAATATTTCCTCTTTATAATATTGGTATAGAGGAATATAAAAGGTATATCTATAATCATATAGCAGCATACTTTTACACAAGTAATGCTAAATACAGTATTAATTTATCCCGAGGCTAGACCACTATCGTAACGAGGCCAGGTACCAACTTTACGGCACTAATCGAAACAACACGAGCAACGCAATTAAGGTGGCGCCCTATTCACAGTTCCGGCCGTATGTTTACATTAACTATTTCCTTTAGAAGCCGGCGCGGACGATGGCAAATGGCTGAATGAAAAGAAAACAAAGTTCCGGTTCCCGAATTGCCTGATTTCTTTTTGAGATTTGTGTACACGTCAATCTCCTCTTCCATTTTCACGCCATACAAACGAATTAATGGAACTCGTTTACAAATTCATATTTTATTGATTGTATTTGTATCTAATGTGTGGAACCCAAATTGATAGCTAAAGGTTCATTCTCATTTGACTAACGACCTATTCGAAACCCATCAAACACCATGACACTTAATTAACGATTGATTGGCTGAAGCGTGGCCTTATTTAGGTTAAATTCCGTACCATGATCAGGATGGTAATTTTTCACATTTCCATCAGTTTGAACACATCGATTTCATATGGATATATTCTCATAAATCACTGCAATCCAGAAGGGTGTTGCTCTAATCATTGAGCTCTGTGGAATCATTGGTAATCGTAGTCTAATCTAAATCAATAAACAGTTGCACTTTGCTAATCCATCCCCATATTTTATTAGTATTCCCATGTCCCCTCTTAATTGCTTCGACCGGGAATAATGGGATGGTCTATTCAACACTGACATGTATGGGAACGATTAACGACGACATTATTCAAGTGCAAATGGCTTCTGCTGTATTCACTCTGTTTCTACAAGTTTTCAATCAAATAAGCCGTAGTTTTTGTTTTAATCGAAACCTTTTAATAGTAATTTTCTCGTAACAACGCCGACAATGATTTAAAAACACTTTTCTCTACTGAAAGAACAAGAAAACACAGAAAGATACGTTTCATTTTTCACCCTACGTGCTCCAGGATAACGTATGAAAATATACTGAACCCGATATTTGAAACAACCTCCTGTCAACTGTCATGTAGCATCAACCTTACTTGCGCTACTATCGTGACCCGCCTGCAAAAAAGGATGAGACGGCGACACCGATCCAGAACCCTAATATATTTGACGCGCATCTGTCCCCACTATTTACATAAGTTCCAATCTCGTCTCATCTTAAAATTAGAAGACATTCACACTGACCATCGTAAACCCTGATATAAATATTTACGACTGTCAAGGTCGGCTCTATTAGCGTCGGATTAACAGTGAGACGGTTAATTCTGTAGAGAACGGAACTGGGAACCAGTCGCAGTCGGTTCATATTCTAAGAAAATGTGCTCCGCGTCGCACTCGCGGTGAGCGGTGCGGTGCGGCCGCGCCGTAGGATGCCGGCGTGCTGTTTACAATGTCGGAGTGATCGAGTTTCTTTGATGTTAAAGGGGCGAATATAGCTCACTTTATAATACAGGATGCATTATAATTAAACTATACTGCAGATGCTATATCATGCATTTAGGATCGTTGATCATCATGATAAACTTAAACCGAATATAACCTGGCCTTCATATTTTAATTTAAGGTTACACTAGTCGAAAATTCTTCCATACAAACGTAGTACAAAAATATATCAATTTGTCTCATCATTATCTAGGCCTGTATGGAAACAAAAAAGTAAAAAACGTCGAAAGTTCCATGTTTCAACACTAATTTTAACGCATTTTTGAGCGGCAATAAATACCATAAGTAGAAGGAAAATTGCAAAACAGCCTCCAAACTGGGATAGATTAGTAATTCAACAATGCAAATAATTTTATTTTGAAAATATACATTTAGTGGTTTTCATGATATCTAGACTCCCAAAGGTCTGTTTATAAAATTTCGCGCGCTCGTTTTCGTCCTAAATCATCAACCATTTCGATAGAAATTTGCAAAACTGCTAATTCGGACGCGAACTAGCTTCTTACTGCTCATCACAGCATCTATCTCTTTAACACGTGTTGTCGGATGAGATAGCATGCATTTTAACCTCGCGCACAAAATAGTTCGTGCCGTCGACTAGGGGAACCTTAACGAGTGAGTAGGTATTACCTATTAGTTTCAAGAGTTATTTAGTTGATCTCGCCGTGACAAGGTTAGGTCCGATGACCTTTGGTTTTCTGACGTCAAGTTTTCTAAATCTTTATTTTTCTAAGCTGTAGTTTATTTGTTATATTTTATGTACACATCACAAATCAACGAAATGTACTCGCATATCCGTATATTAAAATATCAACATCATTCGCACATAAATTATTCTGAAGCAACGTCAGTGACAGCGAATGAATCGAAATCGGCGCCAAACTTTAGTTTGTGGAAAGCGTGAGAAACAGTTAAATGGAAATGTACAAACAAATTTTGTTTTTTACGTTGGCTTTATAGCTGTCAATTAGGGTGTAATTGTTGGCAAACATACAAAATAAACCATTATGCCGCGTTTTTTCTGGTATAAGTTTCAGATAGCTTTTGCCATCCCGATCTCTGCTTACCTACACCAAAAGTTGCCTCGTGGCGGTCGTTAAAATTTAAACAAATTTCATGAAGCTGTATTTTATAGAGATGAGAGCTTCGGTACATTAGATGCAGATCATTCGACGTGAACGTAAGCAAATACACTAAAGTGTGCGCGTGGTACGTTTTGTCCGATACTACTGACGTACACTGTCGTCGGCCGCCACTACAATACGTATTCCAAACTGTAGTTTTCGATTCGCATCGAATCCATTGCAGTTTTTATGTAAACTTACAATAGACATTGTAATATGAACGCCGTATTGAACTACGAAGTAACGATATAGTAGTAAAAACTTGAACCTCGTATTAAAGGTCCAATCGTCCAGGTCGGTCATTCATCAATGATGTGCTCGAACTGGCCGAAGTTTCGAACAGCCGTCAATAAAAGATACGAGTCTTGCCGTATCATTTACCAGCACATAATTTATGGCTTACTTTAATCTGGCACAGCGTGTTAGTCAAAAGTTCATACTCGGTATAATTTACTAAGTTTACTCCGGTAATACACAAGTCTGACATACGAATAGCCGTAAAGATGTTTAGGTAGTAGCAATGCTAGGAGTAGACCATAAATCACGTGTCTAGTGGGTGCATACAACGTTTGTCGACTGGCTTTATCTTTTTAACCGACATCTCAAAAAGGAGGAGGTTATTTTTGACGGTATTTTTTTTTTGTAGAAGGGTGGTTATCACAGAACTTATTACTGCATGAACCGATTGTGATGAATCTTTTCTTAATTGAAAGCTGGTGCTTGTCATGTGGTCCCATCAAGATCTGATGAAGAACTTCGAAGATATAACTCAGAACTCTTCAATAAATGACGGCAAATAACTCGGGATAGCTGCAATCGCATTTCTGTTTATTGTTTTCACCATTTCATAATATAACATCACACTGGTACGGTTGAGAGCGTTTAAAAGTCGGTGTCAAAAAACGAAGAAACGAAAACAAGAACACCGACTGCCGAATTTGAAGTTATTTTTCACTTTGTAGTGTTTTTATTTGGATTTCAGTTGTATTTTCTGTTAAAGTTTTTTATTTTATTTTGTAAACGCAGCATCTTTTTTTTTTTTTTAGCTGAGAAATCATCCAATGATGTCTCCCGCTCTAGGTGAGGCGGGAGGGCGTGTCAGACTTTTACAGACTAAAACCCACCCGTATTCCTTCAGTTTGTAGAAATTGAAGTTGTCCGTCTACGAAAGCCTACGAAGGCCTACGCGGCTACGACGCTACGGCTACGAGCGACCGCTACGATATTTACACATATTTTCGTAGCGCTCTTTCCCGAAGCCCCGTTAATGACTGTTTTCATGCAAGTCAGAGTTTTTGAAAGCTTTAGTTGGTACAAACCTACGTACATTTTTTATATTCTTTAAGTAGTAATTCGTCTTAACTGTTTTGTAAAATAAATACTCCGAGATATAAGATAAACTAACACAATACTCTTATCATATTATGGATGTCTGAATGTCTGTTTACTGTACTGTCTGTAGGTGTGGGTGGTGTTTTAGCTAAGGTAGCGCAGCCAGGTGATCGAAGGGTTAACAACCTTCGCCGCACAGTCCCTCGCTCACAACAGCGATCGAACGAGACAATTACCAACATCACAATATGTGTAATATTGTGATGTTGGTAATTGTTTCGTTCACAACATTAACAAACTCGATTTATACGACGCTTGTGTATAATATAAACGGTAAGCTGTTACGTAACTCGATCTCTGAAGTTAAGATGTTCATTAACTGGATTTTAATCGGGTATTCTGTTGATCTAGTGATTCGGAAAATCGGAGGTGATGAAATTTAAAGTAGCCGTTTGAATTTGAGCATTGGCTATTTATCGATTTAATGCATAAACACCTATTTTATATTTCATCACTTACTGGATGCAATTGGCAATTACTTTTCGTGAGTAATAAATTCAATTGAGAATAAACTTAGCCTTAGTTTGTTGGTGTTTGTTACTTACAATTAATATTGAAGCCATCGTTTGTCGTAAGGCAATGGACACGCACTATATCGGCTGCTTGCCAATATGCCGTAAATTGGTAGGATGGCTCGTAAACTTGGCCATTATTGACAGCCATTAAATTGGAGTCTTTATGAGTCGCGCGGTGACGGCAGCCCATGGCCCATGTCGCGGCAGGGATTACAAATTAACTCTTTTTCAATGTTGCCCTCTAGATGTGCTCTTGAAAGGAGCTATTTATGGTATCTGTGCGCTTGTCCTTCCTAGAGCTGGACAGTGGCCACTTCTAGAAAAGAAACGAGCCTTGATCAATCTTAACCGAGCTATTTACTGCTTGTTGGGGTTCCGTAGCCAAATGGCAAAAACGGGACCCTTATAGATTCGTCATGTCTGTCTGTCTGTCCGTCCGTATGTCACAGCCACTTTTGCCCGAAACTATAAGAACTATGCTGTTGAAAATTGGTAAGTAGATGTATTCTGTGAACCGCATTAAGATTTTCACACAAAAATAGATAAAAAACAATAAATTTTGGGGGTTCCCATACTTGAAACTGAAACAATTTTTTTTTTATCAAACCCATACGTGTATCTATGGATAGGTCATCAAAAATGATATTGAGGTTTCTAATATTTTTTTTTTCTTAACTGAATAGTTTGCGCGAGAGACACTTCCAAAGTGGTAAAATGTGTCCCCCCCTGTAACTTCTAAAATAAGAGAATGATAAAACTAAAAAAATATATATGATGTACATTACCATGTAAACTTTTACCGAAAATTGGTTTGAACGAGATCTAGTAAGTAGTTTTTTTTTAATACGTTATGAATCGTAAACCACCATTTACCAAGTACGGAACCCTTCGTGCGCGAGTCCGACTCGCAATTGGCCGGTTTTGGCTATTCCAGATTATTAGTGTAGTCTATGTTTGCTCAAAATGTTTTTCTGCACAGTCACCAGTGATAGCGCAGATTAACTTGAAACAACAATGCAATCAAAGATTCTCATTAGCACTCGAATGGTTCGGATTTGCAATCTCATGATTGGAAAACAGTTCCGGGCAATCACTATATTTAGGTCAGTAATCCACCAAAGTTAAGCATGTTCAGGCAGGCTTTTACACGAATACAGTATAAGTACCTACATACAATTATTTAACAGGGTTGAGTAGTGCCAATCTAAAATAAAAACCAGAATAATAGCGAATATGAAAAAAATACATGAAAGGTGTAATTTTGGAATCGCACGAACACTTAACTTAAATTGGCGGAAACTTTTCTACGAAATGCTATTTTTTTACTGGTCAAATTGAATTAAATATTTTTCGAAGGTTCACGATATAGATCTATAACAAACGAGCAAGCACACTTACTTACGAAGGTACCTTTTTTGTTTGCTTTCCATTTGCCTGCTGACGTAATGAAAAACTTGTTATTTTCCTTATCTTGATTTGGAAATGTTACAAGTGGATGAAAAATGAACGATGATTATGATTACTGTACAATATATTATTAAAAATCTACTATACGTAAGTAGATATTAGTCTCATTGGTGCGTTATGGACTTTCCAATTATAAATATTTGTTTATTGCTAGGTCAGTGTTGTGTGGTCGACCCCGCCAAAACGTCTAGAGCTGTAGAGACATTATACCGACGTTTATACATGAAACAAACGAATGCACTCAGAGGTAGTACGTCACTATGTTTGTTGCTGTTTTCAAACAGTTCACGTAGGGGAAACAAATGTATCCAAAACATACACATCTGGTGTATAGGTTGGGCGGCGTCTGAATCGAATTGCTTATTTGAACGTGTCCAAGTGTTTTAACCCAAAATACAACAAGGAGTTCTTTAATTCTTTAACAACTTAAGAGCGATCCATCAGCATATACACCAAATACATTTAATCAGTATCTTTTGCTACAAATAAATTCAATTACGGTCATACTATTGTTTACGACCGGACGGCGTAAAATCTATTTTATAGTGTTATAAATACGGTTGTAATTTATTGGAAAATCATATTCGACGACCACGAAATGTTTATAACTAAATTATTAACATTGTGAACATAATGTTGTGTGCTTGGAAATAGAATACCATGTTTCTGGGTAGTAAAGAATTTGAAAGTGAATCTGATTATGAGATTGAGTTGTTACAGTTAGCACCGGAGCTGGAAGCACGCATTCCGCGGAGATAAAAGTCCGGACGAGTTAGTTTGTATTCATTTCTTTCAAATATAGCACAAAGCGGTCCCTCGCTCGGTATAACTTTTACGTTACGCCTTTCCTCCTTATGTATAATATAACATATACACACGTATATAGGGCATAAATAATGATAGGTTGCCCGGCAATCGGTTAAGGGTCATGTTAGTACTTATTGGTCCTCATTGGACATGTTTTATCCGCTGATGGATTAATAATAACGATGTTTACATATTAAATGCCAAGAATGGACAGCTTTGAGAGTCTTTGTGTGATATACACAAAGATTATGTGAATGTGAGTGAAAATAAGCGGTGGATTCCTTAGCATCATCGCCTGCGCAATTTGTATGGAAATCCCTCAGAAACATAAAATGTGAAATTATGATATTAACACAAAGCAGAATATTTATTAAGTAATATTAAGGCATATCGCAGTCTGTGAGGAAATACTAGGCAAGCTATACTCGTATTCACGACAAGAAAAACCTCCAGAGGTTCTAGACAAGAGGCATTCGATGTCAGCGAAGGCGACGTGATTTTGGATATCGCTTGTACAATTTTGCCTTCTTGACAATCGCTATCGCCACGCTTTCATGATAGAATTTTAATTGTCTAGGACCTCAGGTTGGTGACCGTAAGCTCATAGAGCAAGGTTATTTTGAGAGTGCGTAAGGGACAGATGTATGTGACTTGTATACATCTGTCAGTTACAATCGATCTATGATAGTTTTGTCACGTCAGGGTACGAGGCCAGCAGCTGTATTTTTTTATTTTTTTTTATAACCTATAGGCTCGCGCTTGACCACAATCTCACCTGATGGTAAGCGATGATGTGGTCGACGGTGAAACACGCTTGCCTAGAAATAACCTATTCACTCTTGACTTAAAGACCCCTAGATTGTAGCTATCGGGAAACACAGACTCCGGCAGGGAATTCCACTCCTTAGCTGTACGCATAATAAAAGTGTTCCCAAAACGTTTTGTGCGTATGGGTGGGATGTCTACCATGTATCGATGGCGCATCGCCGTACGTCTGGTAGTCCGATGATGGAACGGGCTAGGTGGAATTATATCGTGCAATTCCATCGCACACTCCCCGAAATGTAACCGATAAAAAACCGACAGGCTGGCAACTCGGCCACGATGTTCAAGACTCTGGAGCTTTGACTTGACCAGCGCCTCATCGCCGATGAGCCTCTTGGCTCGCTTTTCGATCGACTCTAGTGCGTCAAGCTGGTATTTGGCTGATCCGTCCCAGAGATGAGAACAGTACTCCATGCATGATCGAACTTGCGCTTGATACAAGTTGAGGAGCTGTTCCGGCGTGAAGTACCGTCTCACCTTTGCAAGGATCCCCAGCTTTTTGGCAGCCAGCTGAGCCTTTGCCTCAATGTAAGGGCCAAAATTGAGAGTAGATGTGTATTGCGTTAGTGAATACGACAACGCAAAGAGTTTGACCGCTATCCAATCGAACAATCACACAGACGGAAATGCACATCGCGTCATTCATCTCGCATGTGATTGGTGGATTTGGTCGATTGGATAGCGGTCAAACTCATTGCGTTGCCGTATTCACTAACGCAATACGGCTGCAGGTAGGTATTCTCTATTCTCTGAACTTCTAAAATCGGCATTTTACCTAGGCGTGTTTTGGCTAGGCAAGTACAAACAAAACGCCGCCGAATATGATTATTTATCACCATAATTCGCAAGGAGCAACTGACTTCTGACCTCCGCAACCAAATTAGTGCAAGAAGCCAGTATATTAGGCTTGCAGTGATGTATCGACGCGTACTCGAATGCGTTTATACCATACCGTCTCAATATTTACATTAAGAGCGTTCATTTGCACTCGGATTCGCACTCATTAATAAACATTTAGGTAATCAGAATAAAAATGTTCTAAAGCTGTAAGTTCGCAGAAAATGTGAGAGAAATGTTACAGAGAGAGGGGAGTGTTTAATGAATCGCCTTGCACTTTTAATTTAAACCAACCAACACCAACAAATCTTTAACAGTCTAGGTCCTGTTTAGTTAAACCGGATTCTATTTTTTCACTTTACCGGGTTGTTTATAGTTATAGTAAGTTGTAGTATCTCGTAACCACAATAGATCTATTGTGGTTATTCAATTGCAACCCTGCGTGCTACCCTCCGATAAGCTGCTCCTGCGACCTACCTACCTGGCTGCCACCAGTCGCCTACGTTCTGGGAACTATAGA
Source organism: Orthosia gothica (assembly GCA_949775005.1). Lineage (NCBI taxonomy): Eukaryota > Metazoa > Arthropoda > Insecta > Lepidoptera > Noctuidae > Orthosia > Orthosia gothica. The sequence continues at coordinate 14,866,527 of OX459069.1, read as the reverse complement.
ATAGTGGTTTTCTTTCGGCGGTCTTGAACGACACGCGCTCGATGTCGAGAACTCAAACCAGTATCCTGCTTGGTTAATATAAAAAAATTACATAATTATTTTTCCTTTAATTGAGGAGCTCGTGGCTAAATAATAACAGCACGGGTCGATCTTCAAGGTTAAGCAACGCTTGATGAGGTCGGTCCGTGGATGGGTGACCATTTTCAACATACTGAGTTTCCTCCGTGCCTCGGAAAGCACGTTAAGCCGTTGGTCCCGACTGTCATTTGAAGATCTTTGACAGTCGTTACGAGTAGTCAGAAGCTTGAGTGACACCAGTCTTGCCAAGGGGTACCGTGTTACCCAGTTACTGGATTGTGGAGGTCAGATAAGCATTCACTTCATGTAAAACACTGGTACTCAGCTAAATCCGGTAAGACTGGAAGCCGACCCCAAAATAGTTGGGAAAAGGCTAGGCAGATGATGAATTATTTTTCCTTTAATAAATTATTGTATTTACCCTCTCTTCGAGAGTTTGATTTACCTGCCAGGCCCTAACCGTTACTGAGACTAATAAACATAATAGATCTATTGTGGTTATTCAACTGGCTATGTGGCTATTGAGTGTTATGAGAGAACTTTTACTACCATATAATAAGTGTACCCTGAATGTTGGTCCTTAGGATAACTAGCGTGTTATTATTAATAGGTACACACGTTACATTAAAATGTAAATGTGTATTGTTTACGTGGAAAGTTTGCGAGTTCAGTGCTCAGTACTCGCTCGCTTGTCGATCAATTGTGTGGATGTGCCAGATGAGTCGCGGTCGCATGCTACAGCTGCTCGGCAAAAATATCTCCACTCGGCATATATTCGTAATAGCTCGGTACGCATGTATAGACGTACGCGTTCCTAATGCCGATAGTCGGACAAATAGATAGGTCAATGTCTCGAGCCGGATCGAGCGCATACCGCTCTATCTATGACAAAGTTTAACCGTTTTATATCATGGTTTTAATCATGGAAAGTTTCGAAATGATCTACGAAGCAAACGGACTAATCCGAAGATTAATATCGGATGATATAAGACATAAAACATCGGCGCCGCGCTCAACGTGACTCGCTGCTTTTTATAAGTGGGCAATACTTGTCTGGAAGTTGTCAGTGGGATTGGAGTTCGAATAGGAATCGGAATATCGGCATGCTCCGAGAATGACGGTATGGTTAATATTAAACTGCCGCGTATGATATGCGGTAGCCCTGTATCAAGGCGAGGACGAAAATACTCGTCTTGACCTACGTCGCCGGCGCCACACGTATCCATGTTATTTGGAGACCATCATGTCGTAACTGACGGTGTCGATGGACTTTAACATAGCTTGGCTAATTCCTCATACGCGTGTAAGACATATTTATGATAAGCAATAACTTGCCTGACTAGTACAGTACTAATGGAAGCTCTTAGAGTCACCTACTTTGTTATATAGAGATAGGTGCCTAAAACCTTTTTTCTCAAACATGCATGGCAATATTGTCATTATTTTCGAAAAAAAAGAATACGCGAAGTATCGAATTTACGGACAAAGAAAATCATATCCATTGCAAGAGCATTTTTTGAATTTGGAACATTACAACGCTCCTGCAATATTGTTGTAACGTTTAATATTAATTAAATTAAATGTATAATATAAAAAGTATGTTTTATTTCCCTGCATTCTTTTGAGAAAAGCACTATATATGCCTCGGCGGAAATGGCAATTGCCTGTTTCGTATTAGTGATACTCGACCTGCAATTGCCTATTTCACGGCCTTTGCAATAATGTACTATTGATAGCTGATGAGATCTGTAACTTACATGTGTACAGATTCCATTAGATCACCGCTAGTAAGGCCTAATAAAACTTCTTAACCTAATTTCAAAGCTTCATAATTATCTCCATGAAACGTGAATCAACAGTTTGTTTCTGAGCTATTTAATAAGTAGACAGGCTGGCTCATTAGCGTGTGATCAAAGACAGTCAACCTGTTGAGGCTAACGACGGTCGTCCGGCTGCCAGCTCGGCTGCCCATGTATAATCGACCATTTGTCTGTTTCTTTTTTTACCGTTCTGTTGGACTGTAAAAAGCGTCCCTTCTTCGAATACGAGCACGCAACGAGGCCTCATGCAATCATAAATTCCGCCGCTGGGACGGTCACGATCTCCGCCTGGATCGTTATACGAGTTGACATTTTGTACACTGTACTTATTTTTGCAAAATTAATGTACACAGCCCTAGGTATTTTATTTACATAAAATTTATAAAAGCAGACACACGAACATTCAAGTAGCACGAACGATGACCGAACAAAGAATCATAAAATAAGCTAAGTATTGTTTACGACAAAACTCGCAAAAGACTCGGCCGGTCAGGCTTAGTCACTCAGTTGAAGATCCTCTAATGATGTTATGATTGTTTTCGTTGTCATCTTGCGTAGTAAACGTTCTGGAGCGTGGTGGCTGAGTAGCGGGAGACAAACGGGAAGAACATCGTGCGTCGTGCCAAAAACACTGGTCGTGCTAAATGTGGCGGGCCACGTCACGCGAGAGTCCCGCGCGAACTGTCACGCGTCGCCACCAGCGCGCGCGCCGCTCGCACCCGCGCCCGCGCACTTCTTTATGTTAATTTCATAATTACTTGCGTGTTTATCCTTGTCGTATGTGTGACATGTGTTTATTTAGTACTGAAATCAAACTAAACATAATTGTTTGCCTTGAGAAACTAATGGATTCTTTTATGCTTCCTGAAGCAAATATTTTTCAAGATCGAGTTTTCATTTTTATGTCAAGCAACGCCGCGCTGGTATTCAGTTAATTTCTGCAGCTGAATGAATAAAATTTCACAATGTGTAATACATTTTTGACGACACGCCGTGAGCCTTATCATGGAATCTATTGGAACGTTTCCACCTCACATACATTTTTAAAATGCTTTCGACGTGCGTGCGTACGTCAATAACAGGCTACATGTGTCAGCCACGGCCACTTTACATGCGTGTCACCCCAAAATGGACTGAAAATTGTACTTCGACTTTCTTTATTGCCCACACACATAAAAACGTCGATTTTCCCGTAACGAGGAGTGTTTGTATAGTATAGAGTGTTTCTAAACCATTAATCTATACTTATATTATAAAGCGGAAAGATTTGTATTTTTGTATGTAACGAATAAACTTAAAAACTACTGGACCGATGTCAAAAATTCTTTCACCTTTGGGAAGCTACACTATCCCCAAGTAACATAGGCTACTTTTTATCCCTGTATTTACACGGGAACGGGAACTACGCGGGTGAAACCGCGAGGCGTCCGCTAGTCCTACTTAAAATGAGCCGAATGAGGCACTAGATGTAACGTGTAATTTTCATATTCTTTTAGAGAAAGGGGAATGCCCATTTTGTAAGGGAACTTGGGCCCCTTTGAAAAAATGGTTGTATCTTGATGAATTTTGTTGTATATTGTAGAAAATACACGTTATATTCATAATTAGAAAATATTTTTTATTTATTATGCGGGGTTCAAGAGATATGTTTCTGTTCTTGAAATGAACCCTTATTACAATGTAATAAGGTGCATACAAATGTCAAAGTGAAGGCACATCATCTGTTGTTGTCTGTACATATAAAGTAAAGGATACGGATGAAAAAATATACAAAATATAAATCCTATTTTTGGATAATATTGAAGTCGCTGACAGCCGCACGATCTTCAAGGTTAAGCAACGCTTGACGAAGTCGGACCGTGGATGGGTGACCATTTCAACATAGCGAGTTTCCTCCGTGCCTCAGAAAGCACGTTAAGCCGTTGGTCCCGGCTGTCATTTGAAGATCTTTGACAGTCGTTACGGGTAGTCAGAAGCTTGAGATCTGACACCAGTCTTGCCAAGGGGTACCGTGTTACCCAGTTACTTGGTTGTGGAGGTCAGATAGGCAGTCGCTCCATGTAAAACACTGGTACACAGCTGAATCCGGTTAGACTGGAAGCCGACCCCAACATAGTTGGGAAAAGGCTAGGCAAATGATGATTGAAGTCGCAGACACGATACCTCATAAGGGGCCTGTGTATGGGCAATCTCCTTTCTATAATTTTTTTAACAAAACTATTTTTGATATTATCCTTCCTTTAATTGCCTTTAACTTACGAATCTTAGAAGAAAAGTGTAACGTATATAAATTCATCATCATCATCAGCCTATTAATGTTCCCACTGCTGGGACACAGGCTTCCTCTGTGTGAGAGGGAATGGGCCGTAATCCACCACGCGGGCCCAGTGCGGGTTGGTGGATGTCACATGTCTTCGAATTTTTGGTTCTAGGACATGCCGGTTTCCTCACGATGTTTTACTTCACCGTTTTGAGAGCAGTGGTGAAGAAATGATTGACACAAAGTAAAGCGCCTGCCTGGGCTCGAACCCACGACCTACAACTTGTAAGTCGCGGCCGATACCACTGGGCCACCACTGCTCCAAATTACGCCAAATCATCCTGTGGGAACTTTTACGTGTTGGTCTCCCGAAGGAGTGTAATTTGTTTATCAGTCTATGGATGTATGTTTGTTCCTATGTGGTTTTCTAGAGACCAGATTTTCAGTCAATATCGATTCGTCTTAATCTTGCGAGTGTCATTGGCCACCTTTATATTTAAATGTAACTAATTAGAAAAAGAATGTTAACTAAAAAGTTATAATAAAAAAATATAAAAACCAGACTGCTTCAGAAACGAACGAAAAAGACGTAAACAAGAAGAAAATCATGCTGTGCAGTCGGAGGATAAATATTCGCTAGCTGGCTAACCAAAACCAGATGTGTACGTCTTTTTACCCGACTGGGTTATATGTTTCGCGCGTAACTTGTATGTATGTATGTAATATTCTTTATTACCTCATATCTTTTAAACCAATTGACCGAATTATATAATTAAGACATCGATAGATAAGTCTTGACCGCCCAAGTGTTCTTAGATAGGTGAAGTTCTAAAAAAACAAACATGGCGGATTTTGGGCGCCATATTGTGCGGGTCCCAATTTCTTTTTTCTTCCAAACCCATCGAGTGGGGTATCAAAATGAAGGGTTTTAAGAGGTGATTACAAAAATATATACCACTTATATGTTTAAAAGTAATTCGAAAAAAGAAAATATAACTTAAAAGTTGTAAATAAAAAAGTTAATTTAAAACCAAAAACCCGACTGATTAAGAATCGAACTAAAAAGCTGTTAACAAGAAAAATCATGCTATGCAATCGGAGGTTCAGGTGGTCAGCCAGTTCGCGAATATGTTTCCTCCGACTGCACAGCATGATTTTTCTTGTTAACAGCTTTTTAGTTCGATTCTTAATCAGTCGGGTTTTTGGTACCTATTAATTCTACCTAAAAACGCTCAAAAGCTGCCGCCTTTATACTACAAACATTTGACATCCATTCAACAGCCGCACAGCTCGGTTTGTATTTGCTCTGCAAACTACACTCAATACGAATTAGCTGTGAATGCCTGCTGCAAGCTGTAGCGATGCTGCTTAAACTGTTTAAGTAGTGTTAAACATTCATGAATGTCAACTAGTACCATCTAAACTTTTTAGAAGTAATTACATGGCATAGCTATACCCGACTGCGCGACCCAATGGACGGTAATGTGTTTATCAATCTATGTTTGTTCCTTTATGGCGTTCTAGACACCAAACGCGTAAGCCGATTTTGATTATTCTTACGTCAATCGATTCGTCGCAACCTTACGAGTGTGGCTACATTAGAAATAGAAAAACTTTTTTTACCGACTTCCAAATAAAAAAACTAAAAAGTGAAAAATAACTTCAACAATTTTTATTTGGAAGTCGGTTCTAGGTATATTTTTTGTACAAAGGTTTTTATTTTTCACTTTTTTGTTGTGGTACATATCTATCATGCCCACAGGTATGCCAAAATAGGTTACCCGAATAACATGAAACTTGAACACAACCGGTGAAATAAGAGTGTACCAAGGTGAACTGTACCCATTTGCGTACCCCTTTAGAGCGTACCGGCATGATTTTATATTATGAAATGGTGTAAACAATAAACAGACAGTCAATTGCTGCAATGCCGAGAGGTTTGCCGTTGTTTATTGAGAATTCTGTTGTATATCTCCAAAGTTCTTCAGCAGATCTTGGTCAATTTAAATTTGGACTACATGATAAGCACCACCACCACAAATAAAAAAAGAATCATTGAAATCGGTTCACCCAGTAAACATTTTTGAGGTGTCAAACATTAAAAAAAATACAGTCGAATTGAGAATCCTTTTTGAATTCGGTTAAAAATAAGAATAATGGCGAAATTTCGGCGCCATATTGTGGGTGTCCCAATTTTTTGTCGGTATACACATGGTTTTGTTCAGTCAGGTTGCGATTATGTATCCTCCTACTGCGCAGCATTATGTTCATCTTGTTTACGTCTTTTTAGTTCGCTTCTTAAGCAGTCGGGCTTTACTTTTATTTTTTAATATCAACTTGATGCACTTGAGTCGATTGACAAACGGGCCAAGAGGCTTATCGGCAACGACCTTGAGGGAACAAAACGCGCCCTCGTTTCTCACCCGCGCGACCCGAAATTTAGTAGTTTTTTGTACTTTTCTTATTATTCTATGACTTTAAAAAAAAAGCTTCAGATCAAAATGTAGATAATTAAATTGTCTTTGATATGGTGTTGATTTCATTAAAATACGCCCAGCGGTTTTGTTGTGATTGTCGTGTTTTTGTCCGTTTTAGACATAACTTTACAAATTAATTACACTATGTTATACGAATAAAACTCAAAATTTGCTCAGATGAAATTTTTAAGAAAATGGTCTAATATAACATATATTTTTTCCAATAAATTACGACTAGCCGTTTAGACGTGATTCTCATTTTAAAATCAGCTACTCAAGGGAATCGGCGCCTTAAACATCGACGCCAAGTGGCAAGTCTGTCGGTTTTTGTTCGGTTACATTTCGGGGAGTGTGCGATGGAACTGCACAATTTGATTCCGCCTAGCCCGTTCCATCATCGGACAACAAGACGTACGGCAATGTGCCATCGGTACATGGTGGACATCCCACACATACGTACAAAGCGTTTTGCGAATACTTTCATTGTACGTACAGCTAAAGAGTGGAATTCCCTGCCGGAGTCTTTGTTTCCTGATAGCTACAACCTTGGGGGTCTTTAAGTCAAGAGTGAATAGGTTACCTACTTCTATAGGCAAGCGTGCTTCACCGTCGACCTCATCATCACTTACCATCAGGTGAGATAGTGGTCAAACGCGAGCCTATAGATAAAAAAAAAGTATGCTTCATGCATTATACTTCAAGCTCACTCCACTTAAGTTTTCATAGTGAGATGTTTTATAACTCTCAATAAGTTTGCTGAATTGGTTGGTTCTTGAAATTCCATTGTGGATTGATCCAGTTTCCAACATCGACCATACCGACATTCACCAGAGGGGCAATCCTCGTATTCATATTCTAATCTGTCTCAAACTTTCAAGAGGCTCTAGCTAGACAAGTGTCAATCGATGTCAGCGAAGGCTATGGTTGAAATGTCAAAATGTATGGCATTAATCTCGTGACATTTCTATACCCCCGACGGAAAAAGAGGTATGTATATAACCTGTTTGACGTGTATTTGTGTGTCTGTCTGTGGTATCATGTCTGCTAAACGGATGAACCGACTTTGATTTAGTCTTTTTTGTTTGAAAATTGACTTTATCGAGAGTCGGTTGGAGAAAAATCGGTTCAGCCGTTCAAAAGTTATGGGCGTTTAACTGTTAGAATCGGGGTGGTTTGGCAAAATATCGTGTCATAAATACGTGTTCAATAGATTGTAGATCGAAGCGAGTCTACTACTAGATAAATTAAGTAACATGAAATAAAAATGTGTCGTGATTTTTATATTTTAATTATACTTGTTCCAATCGCTAGCGGGACGCTCTCGTTGGTAGAATGTCACTTATGTAGAGCTTAAAAACACCTCTTATTTAATTTTCGACATGAATGAACTTTGACATAGATTGTCGTTGAGATGAGATGGTGACTTTTGAACGTTTTTTAATTACGAGTTGGCTCTTTTATCGATTTATACTTATTTTCTCGACATCGTAATTCCAGTTACTGTTTAACAGAATTTGCACGAACTTGGATGGAGTAGGATGTTCCCTGTGTGAAATGTTACGATATGTGATGGTTTTGATAATTATAGTCCACTTGGGCGTGTTTGAGTTAATGATTTTCTTGCTAGCTCCTCCTAATTATTACTTTCACTAGGAGTCGTTCTTTTTCTCATTGTAAGCCATGACTTTCCATGCTTACACTAAGTTCTAGTTTAGAAGAAAAACGTTTATCATGCCCTCCATATCTATCTCATCATAATCATCAGCCTTATAATGTTCCCACTGCTGGGATACAGGCATCCTTTCTATGAGAGAGATAATGGGCCTTATAAACCATGTTCGGGCACTTGTTCTGGGACATGTCGGTTTCCACACGATGCTTTCCTTAATTCTTTATTGTACACCAAAAACAACATTACATACAGTGTGATAATAAAGTACATGTACAAAGGCGGGCTTAACTCAATGCTGAGTTCTCTTACAGCAAACCCTAGGGTGACAGAGAAAGATGAAATTATAGAGGGCAGGATTCAGTGTACAATTTTAAAATAACTTATGATGAATAAAAAATAAAATAAAACTTAAATAAATATTATATAAATACTAATTATTATGTAATCCTTCACCGTTTTAAGAGCACTATTGATGAAATAATTTACACAAAGTAAAGCGCCTGCCTGGGTTCGAACTCACGACCTACGACACGTAAGTCGGTATCATTACCACTGGGCCACCACTGCTCATACATCTATCTATCTAGGTATAATACAAGTGTACGTGTAGTGTGTGTGTCTACATATAAAATACAAGGATTGAACACACCTAAAGGAATACAATTCAATAACATATTTGTAGCTGAATGAAAATATTGAATAAATTCATTAGGAAAACAGAATATTATGAATACAAACGATTATTAAATTCTAGTATAATATTCAACTCCAGTGGAAACTGTCCCTAATAATATGTCCGTATAATAATAATTTATTGGCAACTTACTGTGTGTCAGTGGCGTTGTAAATGGCCAGAAAACAATGCGGTAATTGGCGTCTTTAGGTCTTCAGCCACTCGCTGTAATTCAAATCAATTTAATGGACCAGAAAATTTATTCTATTACCCTCGGAAGTTTCGAGTGAACACACAGAATGAAATAAGCGTAAATTCATATTGTTGACGGTATACCTACTTAAACGTGGCGTGTTAGTGTGTGCTGTGTAAGGCTAGATTGAACTGATAATGCTGAATAATTCTGAAAGCTTTCCTTTGTATTCACGTGCTGCGCTTATCTAAATAACCATTATCTTATCATTATTGTAATGTTAAATATAAAACTGATATAATATTTATTGCGTCGTTATAGATAGATACGAAATCATTTAGGCGAGCCCATAACAATACTGCATTTTTTTGTAAACGCATATTGTATGAACCCCCGCCGGCAAAAGAAGTGTGTTGTAAGTTTCACGTGTGTTGCTGTGTATCTGTGTGTCTGTCTGAAGCATCATAGCGCCTAAACGGATGAACCGATTTTGATTTAGTTTTTTTTGTGTTTGAAAGGTGATTTTTTCGAGAGTGTTCTTAGCTATGTTTGAATAAAATCGGTTCAGCCGTTCAAAAGCTATGGGCATTTTACTGTTTGAATCGGGGTGTTTTTAACCCCTTGCCGGAAAAAGAGGGGTGAGAAAAAGCTCATATAATATTTATTGCGTCGTTATAGATAGATACGAAATCATTTAGGCGAGCCCATAACAATACTGCATTTTTTTGTAAACGCATATTGTATGAACCCCCGCCGGCAAAAGAAGTGTGTTGTAAGTTTCACGTGTGTTGCTGTGTGTCTGTGTACCTGTGTATCTGTGTGTCTGTCTGTGGCTTCATAGCGCTTAAACGGATGAACTGATTATGTCGTTACGCCCCTGTCACTGCATGCTCAGATATAAAACAAGTAACATTTCAAAATTTAAAAAACCTCCGACACATTTATTTTGCGGAAACACCCCGATTCAAACAGTAAAATGCCCATAGCTTTTGTACGGCTGAACCAATTTTATTCAAACATACACTCTCGACAAAATCACCTTTCAAACAAAAAAAAAAAACAAAATCAAAATCGGTTCATCCGTTTAGGCGCTATGATGCCACAGACAGACATACAGATACACAGACACACAGATACATAGATACACAGATACACGTGTATGTTGTGTATGTGAGTTTATATGTTTGTAAACGCACCCACGATATAGGAAGAAATTCCTAGTGTGGGGCAACGTTTTTAAAAAAAAAAAACAAAAAAAACAAGTGAAACTTATAACACCCCTCTTTTTCCGGCGGGGGTTAAAAAGTGTCAGGGGTTTTTAAATTTTGGAATTTTACTTTTTTTATATCTGAGCATGCAATGACAGGGGCGTAACGACATAATGATACTACCCGTGCAGGATAGAGGGAAAATGACTACCAATTTAAAACGTGATACATAGGCCCGTAATTGGCGCTCGAACGGTATTCATTATATTCACATTACCCGCTGGAGAATTTAATAGCCACTACATTTTACGCGATGGTTCTGCTGATGTCTATTGAATGGTTGGAGTAACATTTATTGGGTGATCTTTCGATGTTAAGGTTATTAGCTGTTGTAGCAGGTACTGCGCGGGTGTCGTTCAAAGGCTGGTATTAAAATGGTTTATTCATGCACACGTGCTCTGGATTCAATTACTGGAAGCTCAGCGTGGAGGGGCTGTGGGGCCGGAACGGGCCGGTGGGCGTCGATAAAGGTCAGAGGTTACGGGAGCGCGTAGCACCCTGCTACGAGCGCTGCGCTACGCCGTAGCAGCCTGTAACGAGCATGCTACGGAGCAATCATTGCGCTGATGGCAGCTTGAATATTACACAACGGAGGTCGGGAGTATGGGACCGCTGTAACTGACGTCATTATACAAGTTAGGCATGTATAACATATGTTTTGTTGATTTATTATCGTAGTTTTTAGGGTTCCGTACCCAAAGGGTAAAAACGGGACCCTATTACTAAGACTTCGCGCTCCGTCTGTCTGTCTGTGTGTCTGTCTGCTGTCTGTCTGCCTGTCTGTCTGTCACCAGGCTGTATCTAATAAACCGTGATAGCTAGATTTGAAATTTTCACAGATGATGTATTTCTGTTGCCGCCATAATAACAAATACTAAAAACAGAATAAAATAATTATTTCAGTGGGGCTCCCATACAACAAACATGTTTTTTTTCCCGTTTTATGCGATAATGGTACGGAACCCTTCGTGCGCGAGTCCGACTCGCACTTGGCTGGTTTTTATTGTTAAAGACCTAATAAAACATTTAGAAAAGCGTATCCTTTTTACTCAACGGTCTATGAGAAACTGTGATCCAGTGGGACTTATTTTTAAAAGAAGGATTTATATCCACCCGAGCGTAAATAAATAACCACTCTCGCCCTCCGCAAACTTGGCAGAGGGTCGCATGCAATTCTCTATAACGTCTTACAGTCTCATCGTGCACAATAGTCGCGTTTTCACATAAAGAGAACGATTTAGTGAAGCATGTATAGCGATATGTATGTAGCGCTGTTGACGCGCGCAAATAAAAGTAGTAAGGCGATGATAAAAGTTTGTGAAGCTTTGGCTTATTTACTAGTGGCGGCGACTGTCCCGTTCACGACTTGAGATCAATACGGAGCAGTCTCCACCCTCGTCCCAGCAAGCCTATTAAGCAGTTACGTAGTTCCGTCCCGCTCTTGCCAACATAAAATACAGAAAGTAACAGAATTACTCAACTCATAATATATTCCGAACAGTTTATTTGTACGTCAGGTATGTATACTGGCGGTGGTATGCTTGTACGTAGGTTTGTGCGACGGTAGGCCTCGCAGACGGAGTGGCGTCGAGATAATGGCTGGCTCCGGATATAAACGTCAATGACCTATATTCTAGTTGTAGGTATATAGGCCAATAGCAACTTTCACCGCAACCGAACCATTACAAGATATTTTATTCTTATTGGGTGAACGCTTTTGTAATAGTAAGTTTTGTAAGGTAAAAAATATCCTTCCAGTAAGTGCGGTACTGAAAGGATATTTTTTACCTTTGTTATTGTATTTACGCTAAAAAACATATATACCAAAAGCAAGGAGGAAGTCGCCAGCTTGGACAGGCTGTCACATTTGTTCCCATGAGCGCCATTAAAGCTATTAGGGGCTATATTGGGGTGAGCTGCAACATGAACTTTGGTAGTGCGATCACGATTACAAACCCTTATAAATGTTACCATAGCAATATTGCAAGTTCTTTGTAGTACACTATAAAGGAAAACTTGAGACCAACTTCTGATAGGCTTTTGTCCAGCTGTGGACAGCGTCGGACGGAGTTCATTGATCGGGCGGCCTTTGTTCTACAATGGAGCTTTATCGTCTGTTGAGTGACATATATCGACATTCCAGTTTTCCGGGGCGATTGAGATAATAAGGGTCCGTATTGTGAATACCTTTTATTCCTCTCAGCTGTGTTCGTAGTTACATAACAGGGGCACACGTCCAATATCTCACATAAAATCATGTTTACGATTCCCGCATTGGGACCCGCAGAGATATTTCAATAATATTTTTATGGAATTTTATGTTTACGTACGAATGGAAATGGTTATTTTAAGTAAATTGGCGACACATAATTTTAGTAATGAAGGCAGCAGTAGAGGCGTCCTTAACTAGTTTAAATATGTTTTTTTTTAAATAAGTACTTTTATACCTGCAGCCCCAACACACCGTAGTTTCGTTTTTTAACCGATTTACCAAAAAGATGGAGGTTCTATGTTCGCCTTCATGTATGTTTTTTTTTATGTATGTTCACCGATATCTCCGTCAATTGTGGACAGATTTTAAAAAATAATTTCTTTTTGTTTGAAAGTGTATGTTTCGAAATTGGTCCCATTTTAATTTGGTGAAGATCTGATGAAGAATTTCGGAGATATACAACAGAACTCTTCAATAAATAACGGCAAATCATTTGGGGTTTCTGCAATCGCATGTCTGTTTATTGTTTATACCATTTCATAACATAACATCACGCCAGTACGCTCTAAAGGGGTACGCAGATCTCTCATTTCACTGGTTATGTTCAAGTTTCATGTTACGAGTATTCGGGTAATCTAATCGGCGTTATAGGTACCTTACTAAACAACTTGCCTATTTTAAGGTAGGTACAACTAAAAAGGGAAAAGTTACAACTTTTTTGCAAAAAAAATCTACCGACTTCCAAATAAAAAACTACAAAGTGAAAAATAACTTTTATTTTTGTAAGTCGGTGTCCATATCGAGAAAAATGGGAAAAAAGAAAGACACCGACTTCCAAAAATAAAGTTATTTTTCACTTTGTAGTTTTGTTATTTGGAAGTCGGTAATATTTTTTTGCAAAAACGTTTTTTTATATATTAAGAATTTGAATTTGATTTGTCAAGATGTACTTTCGTCCGTAAACCACTGTCATATTTTGGTATTAAAGTAATGTAGATTTGACACGTTTAAAGTCCAAATATTCAATTCTGAAACCGGCCTAAAGTTATCAGGTATCTATAGAGTCTGGTTCTCACTATGATCATCGCCATTTAAAAGTCAATCACAGGCATTCAAAGTTGGATAAAATCTTCCTAAAAACGGTACATAAGTTTAAGCAACCCTAAGTTTAAGTTGGCAAATTGAATGCATACCCCATTTGTCGGTTGTCAGCGGCGATGCCGGTTCGGTTTAGTATGTCCGACCGTATGAAAAAAGACGTTTCACAAAGTAACTCGTTTCGCTTTTCATATGCTTATTTAAACTTTTAATTCGTCAGAGTTTTTTCACTTTGTGGGTCCAAGAACATAATGCTACAATAGTTTGTAGTGTGATACAAAAATAGCCTTTATTCGCTAATAGGCTATATTTGTTCAGCACCAGCGAATGGTGCCTCTTTTCTGAATGCCATGTTAAATGTGGTGATTTACGAAAATGATGGCAGGGATTACCCTGCTATCAAACCATGATTATCCTCGTGCCCTTTCATTAGATACCACCATCTAATAATAATACGGAACGGGAAGAAATAGGCTACATTAGGCTGCATTAAGCACCTCGCATTTGTCCACCGTTGAAGTTATTGTACCGACGGCGGTACTTATTGTAATACAGTATTTAATTTCACTAATCCGGACATGTTATGTGGCATTTCAGTAGCTTGTCTATTTTTCTTGTCAGTTTGGTTTTCTATTCTTTGGTTTTATTCTAACTATGGTAACATTTTTGGACTCTAAATACGAAAATGTGAATTTATTAATGTATGTACTTTTGTACCTGAAAATTGTATTTTTTTTTTTGAGGTAAATAGAATAGAATACAATATTTATTTGCTAGAAACATGGTGTTTACAGAGGTGTTAATTTCATGATATTGCATAGTGCTACATGTCTCACCGTTTTAACGGCATGCAAAATCAAATTCCAATTTAATGAAATTCTTACATCAATTTTCAATTACCTTATATTATTAATAATACAATTTAATTAATATTTCAATCATTATATATCTATATACTACACAATTCCTTTTTTACCATATAATGAAATAAAACAATACATTTAACATATTACCACTTAACTTAAATAATTACTTAAGCCTGTATTTTGATGCCATAACAAGAGAAAAATATTTACAGGGACACTTTACAAAAAATTCGTGAATTGAGTAAAAACATTCCTGCAATAACCACTTCCGTAGTGCCGAACAAAATTTTCTGAAGGGTAATTGGGTAATTGGCTTCGGCAAAGCATTATAAATTAGGGGAGCCATGTAGATACAACTCTTTCGGAAGAGTTGCAACTTAGGAACAGGTATCAGGTTAATTATGGAGTTTCTTGTGCATTCTTCTCCATAACAAGCTACTTTCCGAATGCACGGTAGAATCAACTTTTATTCCATGTAAATTTAAATTGTGACATTCAAAACTGCCGCTTGGCCTAGTAGAAATAAAATATCTTTGTCTTGTCTTGTCTTGAACTCAAACGGGGTATTTCCAAATTGTTACCTACACAGGTAATTTTTAAACAAAGAACCGTGCTGTTTTACCTCGCAGTCGTTGTAATTATTCTAGCATTTAAGCTGGAAGCGGTCCACAGCGTGTTAAAAGCTACAATAATGCGCAGGCAGTAGCCAAGTAACGTTATTACGCGAACCTTAAACTAGGTTACCTATTTTCCTCTCACAGTTTGTGCGGAAATAGCGGAAACGGAAACATTTCTTCAAATAGCTAAATTTTATAAATGTTTCGCAGTTCGCGTTGTTTGAATTTTATTACCAGGTTTATAGTTCTCGACTTTATTGCATTTGCAAACTTTCAAAGAGAATGTCGATGGGCTTTAATGCATATTTTAAACTGAATACGAAAAGCTAACATCAATGCCTACACGCATTACCTATACCTACAGAGCTACAATATTAATTACAGCAATTCATATCAATGTTTTCTAAACTAGAATGCAAACAAAGGGTAGACAAATAACGTTTGCGTGGAGGACGTTACCATGATGTCTATTATTAGATTAGGGTCGGTCAGAAGGCTTGATAAGCTCGGGTCGCGGGGCGCGCCACGCGACCCAGTAATCGATTGCTGGCCACCCACCGGCTCTCACTGCTCTCGGACTCTCAGCAAATATAGACCTAGCCGACTTTTATTTATTTTACTTCGGTAGTTTTATGACGGCTTCGATTGAATAGTAAATTAGGATATGTTTGGACTTGTTTATCCTACGCCTGCCGATCCTGCCCCTCTGTTATGTGACCCGTAATGATTTTTGTTTTTGTTATTCCAACATCGGGATCAGAGTCGAGCAAGGTTTTCGTTTGAGATATTTCTGTTTACAGATGTTTTTATTTCAGCTACATTGTATTATACAAAAACTATGGTGTTGAGAGTGTATCAAGGTGAACTGTACACATCTGCGTACCCCCTTTAGAGCGTACTGGCGTGATGTTATGTTTTGAAATGGTATAAATAATAAACAGACATGCAATTGCAGAGCAATCCCAAGAGATTTGCCGTTATTTATTGAAGAGTTCTGTTGTATATCTTCGAAGTTCTTCATCAATTTAAAATGGTACCAATTTCGAAATATACTCTTTCCAACAAAAAAAAAATAATTTTCAAAATCAGTCCACAATTGACGGAGATATCGGTGAACATACACAAAAAAAAGCAAACAATGTCGAACATAGAACCTCCTTTTTAGAAAGTCAGTTAAATATGTTAGTATTGTGCATTATAACGAGTATATGTACCTACGCATGTTACGCGGTGACAGGTGTTATGAAGAACTTGTTGAGCTTTCAGTGTCGTCACACGGTTCCTTATGATCAGCTGAATGAAATGAAACATTACTTATGTGTTCTATTACAGCATCTACATCACGTAGGTGTATTTGATTGAATTTCTAACGCAGACATTCATAATTGCTCTAAATCTGCCAAAAGAATGTTGGCAGTTAAATAAAAAAAATAAAGCAATTATTTATGTGTTTCACTCCAATCAATTTGTTTTAAATTTTCAATTCTGTTACGAGTACGAGATACGAGTGCTTGCTGAGTATGTCTTTCAGTATGTATTGATGTATTCTGTTCGCCATAGACACTGATATTTCAAGAAATAGCAGCTGTAAAGTTCCAGGCGATCGATGCGGCCGGACTGCCACGAATTTATTATTTAATAGCAGCGCCTTTGTTGAAGTGCTTTACTGTTACATAGTGGTTCGTGCCGTACTGTGACTTGACAGTTTTCTACGCTCGTTACATTTTGTTTTGTAATTTTTTTCATAAAACTGATTTAGCTTTTTCGTTTTCGTAATCAAACCGTAAAGAGGAAACGGGGGCAGAGAGCGCCGACTGAATTTCCTAAGTAAAAAGTCATAATTCGAGGTTTGGCTCTCATCTATTTTCTCCCCCAATATTGAACCAGTTTAAAAGATATTCCATAAACTGAAAATGAAAGATATATTCTATGTCCCTACATTTTCCTTTTTGATGATAAATTATCTTTAGAAGCACTAGAACCCTCAAAAAATTATCAAATTTTCGCTGTCAACACAGGCTTAGTGTACAAATTTGACAAATATAAATGAAAAAAGGAAAACATAGGGATATAGTATATATCTTACTTTACAAGTTTATGGAATATCTTTTAAATTGGTCTAATATTGGAGGAGGAAATAGACGAGAGCCAAACCTCGAATTATGACTTTTTACTTAGGAAATTCAGTCGGCGCTCTCTGCCCATATTTCCTCTTAACACAAACATCTACCTAAACATTGTTTCTGTTAAAACTACCGAACTTTCACTGACATAGTTTTAGTTGAGAATTATTTACGAAAATACATTAAGAGCGACGGCAAACCTCTAATCAAAAATCTATCTATCATATAAATTACCTTCGGTTGGCTGAACTTGTAATACCGCTTTCGGGGGTGAATAACCTTTTGTTTTTCGAGAGACCTCCTTCCTACGAGATTTATAATGGTCCTTTGGTTCACAGTATCGGCGATATTAGTTTTGAAACGCAAAAGTAATTTGCTGAAACTTTTCGATATTTTGTCTACGTGGCTTTTCCTGTATTTTCACTTTGTATCGATATACTTTATTTTTACATAAGTACATTATTATTTACAAACTAATATTAGAAATAGAGTAAGAATAAAATATGTACATTTAGGCTGGCAGCATTGCCACGTTGGATGGCAATGCTGATTCTTTGGCCAAAAAAAAAGGCCAGCCCTCTGGTCTCGTGAAGAGTCGAATCGATATTATGTTTTCTAGACAGCAATTAAAGATTGGTACTTGGTTATTTAATAACACTGTTAGGTACAATTTCTTTGATATTTGACAGTCGTTACGGGTAGTTAGAAGCCTGAATTCTAATACAAGTCTGGCCACACCAGTTACTGGTCTGGTCTGGCCAGTTATTGGATTGTGAAGGTCAGATAGGTAGTCGCTCTTTTTAAAACACTGGTACTCGGCTAAATCCGGTTAGACTGGGAACCCCAATATAGTTGTTTAATGTCTTCATGTGGGAATACAAGTATTCTTTATGTGGATTGATTTTGAGTGTTCTCGTTCCTAACCTATGCAGATGTTGCAGATTAAAGGTATGCTAAGTTAGTTTAAGCTTACCTCGTTTCTCTCACTTGTGTACAGACTGCAAACTATGTACACTAAGCTGTGTAAGTATGATAAAAAAACTTTTTTGCAAAAAAAAACTACCGACTGCCAAATAAAAAACTACAAAGTGAAAAATAACTTAATTTTTGGAAGTCGGTGTCTTTCATATGTGGAAATCGGTAGTATTTTTTGGCAATTTTTTTATTTTTCCCCTTTTTAGTTTTACCTACCTAATAGGCAAATTGTTTAGTAAGATCCCTATAACGCCCGATAGAAGAATAGATTACCCGAATAACATGAAACTTGAACATAACCGTCGAAATGAGAGATCTGCGTACCCCTTTAGAGCGTACTGGCGTGATGTTATGTTATTTTACTTCGGTAGTTTTATGACGGCTTCGATTGAATAGTAAATTAGGATATGTTTGGACTTGTTTATCCTACGCCTGCCGATCCTGCCCCTCTGTTATGTGACCCGTAATGATTTTTGTTTTTGTTATTCCAACATCGGGATCAGAGTCGAGCAAGGTTTTCGTTTGAGATATTTCTGTTTACAGATGTTTTTATTTCAGCTACATTGTATTATACAAAAACTATGGTGTTGAGAGTGTATCAAGGTGAACTGTACACATCTGCGTACCCCCTTTAGAGCGTACTGGCGTGATGTTATGTTTTGAAATGGTATAAACAATAAACAGACATGCGATTGCAGCAATCCCGAGAGATTTGCCGTTATTTATTGAAGAGTTCTGTAGTATATCTCAGAAGTTCTTCATCAGATCTACACCAACACAATTGACGGCAATATCGGTGAACATACACAAAAAAAAAAAAACAAACATAAAGTCGAACATAGAACCTCCTCCTTTTTGCTAAGTCAGGTGAGATAGTGGTCAAGCGCAAGCCTATTGACGATAAAAAAAAAAAAAAAAAAAATTCAGTTAAAAAATTATGTCAGTTATATGAGCTAATTTACACTAACTTACCCGAGCTCTAGGTCTGAGGAGCTCGTGGCTAGATAATAACAGCCGCACGGGTCGGTCTTCAAGGTTAAGCAACGCTTGCCGAGGTCGGTCCGAGGATGGGTGACCATTACAACATACCGAGTTTCCTCCGTGCCTCGGAAAGCACGTTAAGCAGTTGGTCCCGGCTGTCATTTGAAGATCTTTGACAGCCGTTACGGGTAGTCAGAAGCTTGAGATCTGACACCAGTCTTGCCAAGGGGTATAGTGTTATCCAGTTACTGGGTTGTGGAGGTCAGATAGGCAGTCGCTCCAGGTAAAACACTGGTACCCAGCTGAATCCGGTAAGACTAGAAGCCGACCCCAACAACAATTGGGAAAAGGCTAGGCAGATGATGATGATGACCCGAGCTCTAGGTCTGCAATCGGCTTAAAAAGAAACACTGCAACACACTCAGTTTGTAAAAAGCTTTACCTACCGATAGAAAACTTGATTGTAACGTTACATCCAATCATACGCTAGGAAATAATAAGCTTATCCTCTCTCCGAGACGAACCAATGTAGTTATTAAGGCCCGAAATCTGTTGGATGGGATTGAAGCCAATTTCGTTTACCTTAAAACATTGACCGTAGTTGGGACTTCGGAAGTAATCCATCAATGTTTGTGAGTGAGTGGGTTTCATAACGATACGACGCGATGCCCGAGCCACGACCGACGCCTCTCACGAAAGTTTCGCTGAATTACAGTGGCTCCACCTACATCAATTATGTTCTACAGTTATGTATGTATACCTGGGGGGTGACCACAAGCTCTTAGAGTAAGGTTGTTTTGAGATCGAGTAAGGGACAGATGTATCTGACTTGTATACATCTGTCACTTACTCGATCTCAAAATAACCTTACTCTAAGAGCTTGTGGTTACCCCCCTGTAACCTTCACTATCCGTGGGTCTTGTCACTACTTGCAATTTACTGTTCGTCTAATATTAAAAAAAAAAAAAGCATTTATTTCAGACAAAAAAGTCCATATACAAGGCAAGGTTGTTAGTAACAAGAATTTTATAACTATGTTAGTAATTAATAAGGTAAGAAACTAGACACACCGTCTACCCCTGCACAGTAGGCTCATCGGTCTCGCAACACATGGAGTCCAACGAACCTACTGAGCAGAACAATATCGGTTCTTTCGCCATCATACGCTATTCGGGCTCCCCCGTACTCGTCGCACCACTGACGCAACTTTTTTACGCATGATTGCGTAGAAATCATCTACGCTATATTATCTTGCGATTTACCCTAATGATAGGTGCATATCTACTTAGTTGTATGAATAACTTGACATTCCAAAAATCCATAACAATGTGTATGTTTAAATTTTGGTGTATCCGTGTATGTGTGAAGAATATGTTTCCTAGAAGAAACTTTCAAAATTCAAATAATACGAGTAATTCAATCTCGGCAGTCAAATCGTAATTAAAAATTGTGTCTTTCTTATTTAATTTATACTTTGATCCCTGTAATTATTATACATTCATTAAATTGTTTTCGTTTCATGTACTGATTACTAACATTAATTATAAGGTTGTGTACTCACAAAGAATGGACTCCAAAATTGTCTGAATTTTAAATAAATTTAATTTTAATCAAAAAACTTGCATTAAAACTAGTATGTATTGATAGTATTATATTAGTAACGATTTCAAAAACACATTTTAATACAAATCGTTCAAATACTTATTGAGAGCTTGAAAAGGGACAGGACCTATTAAAAATGAATGAAAGAGAGGTCAAGGGTAGTAAATTTGAAAGGGATGTCGTTCACCGCGCGGCGGCTCGACACAAACGACTGTAGCCGGTACCGTACACAATGTAGTTTGTATCAGCTTAGCAGCCCTTACAGATTTACGTACCCCGGATTTATGAAGAGTATAATTTTTCTGAGATTGGGCCTAACTATTTAATGTACTTTAATCGAATGGAAAACATTTCCCAATAGTTCAATAATATTTTAGCAGGATTTCCTTCTATATTTCTTATGCAAGTAGTTGTAAGTAGTGTAGGTGTATTTAAATGAAAAAGTCCACAGAATATTATCTAACGATAAGAGTACCTATAAACAGAATAGGGTTGTGCTACGAGAACAAATAGATTTTCGTAGACTGTGCTACGCCGTAGCACGTAGAGGCATACGGCGTAGAGGCTTCAAGGTAGAAAATAAATAGGGTTACATAATTTGTTATTCTAATATTTAAAAGAAGGGTCTCAGAACAGGGTGGCCTACGTGAAAAGTCATTTAAAGTGTTTGCTATGCCGTAGCACATGGGGGCCTACAGCGTAAAGGCTCTGGTTTGGATCATCGGATTTCATATAATATTTTTTTAAATATATAAAGTGAAAGAGTCCACAGAATTGTAAAAATGGTCTATCAATTCTGTAAAAACTAAGCTATCTAGCTTCGATAAGTAAATACAAGTTATTTTTAGACTGCGCTACGCCGTAGAGCCTGCAGTGTAGCTAATCTAGTTTTATTTTTAACCGACTTCCCAAAAAGGAGGAGGTTATATATTTTTTTATGTTTGTTTCCTCAGAACTTGTTACTGGGTGAACCGATTTTGATGTTTCTTTTTTTATTTGAAAGTTGGTGCTTGTCATGTGGTCCCATTTAATTTTCATCAAGATCTGATGAAGAACTTCGGAGATATACATCAGAACTCTTTAATAAATGACGGCAAATCACTCGGGATAGCTGCAATCGCATTTCTGTTTATTGTTTTCACCATTTCATAACATAACATCACACTGATACGCTCTAAAGGGGTACGCAGGTGTAAACAGTTCACCTTGGTACACTCTTTTTTTTTATACCCTTATTCCACCAGTTGTTTCAGTTTCATGTTATTGGGTTAATCTATTCTGGCTTCACTTTGGGCATTATTGGTACCTTGCCTATAGAACTGGTCCATTATGTACCACAACTAAAAAGTGACAAAAAAAAACTTTTTAAAATTGAAGTTATTTTTTATTTGGAAGTCGAATGTATTTTTTGTAAAAAGTTTTTTTTATGCATTACGTTGTTATTATATTATCATAATATTCAAAGGAAGGAATCTTCAGAATAATAAAGATTGGACTATCAGTAGCAGACAGACTTGCTTAATGAATAATTTCGTAGACTGTGCTACGCCGTAGCAAGCCAAAGCCTACGGCGTAGAGGTACTGCGGTCGATCACCAAAGCGTTGCGTCAGCTTCAGAGGTGAAAGGTAACTTAACTGAAGCTCTTTCTTTGATATTATTATAGGAAAGGAAATCAGCCATGTCCGGTGTCACAGATATCAAAGATAGGTTACGGTCTATTGAGTTATGAGTCATGTCGTTTTGTATCCCAAGGCTTATTAGTTTCTGTTGTAATTTTCTATCTGCCGCTGCCACATGTTATTATTTTTATAATCTTGAAACAGACACTGCGCAACAGCATCAATGACTAAGTTACAGAGAAGGATATAAATTAGAATAGAAATAAATTGCACTGAGCGTGCCCGTACCCTTTCGTTATCGGCACGCTTAGCTCAGCTGGGTTCCAGCAATTGAAACGCGTTAAACACAGCAATGGTATTAGTTGCACCCTGCAGTGTTTCACGAACGATTGATCACGATGAATAACCGGAAAATGTTATTACTTCCAGATTCCTGGAGCACATGTGCACAGTTCGGAACCGATGAGGCGACGGCGCCTGGCGCCATGAGCTAGCGGGAATGGGGGGCGAGGGGGCGGGCCGCGGCGCCGCGCGCTGGCACGTGGGCGACTCGCCCCCGCGCGCGCCCATGGGCTTCGCGGCGCCCGCGCAGGAGGCGCCGCTCGACCGCGGCATGGCGCCGGCGCCCGCGCCCGCGCCGCCCGGCAATGTCGAGCTCCAGCGGACGCACTCCAGGTGAGCCTACCTTCTATTGTAACACATCTTTGCTTAGAAGCAGCCAGAGAAGTTTGTAGCAGTATGTTAACGGTTCAGTAGATAACCTGAGCTACGCAACACGTTTCTTTTTCATGTTGGTGGCGACCAGTTATATCATCCGAAGATGCTACTGTAGTGAAGGAATTATTAGGGACACGAAAAAAGTATCGATACTTTGTGGTATCGAGTACATTGCCATTCGATTCCGATACTTTTGTACTCGATTCTTTGCATTCGATACTTTTACTCAATGAGTACTTTGTGGCAGGTATCGTATCGACTAAGAAATTAAGTTTTAAATGGGTAATCTTAGAAATTACCCATTTAAAACTTGCGACCTCACGGCTTATGTTTATGGTTATGGCAACGCCATCTAGTTCCATCGCTCTGAACCTTCTGGTAACTTTAATTGTTATGCCTAAAGTACTAAATAATTTTATTTTGTTTCTACTTTTTTGTAAATTTTTCGTGTTACAGTTGTCATTTTCTATTATTGTAAAATTGTGTACCAATACCATTTGTTGTTTCATGTCCTGCGTTACTGAAGTTAAACTGACTGATATTGGCCTATGCTCTATACGCATTAGGGGCTCTAAGAAAAGTACTCGATACCTTGAAGTATCGATACTTTTGTTTCGATACTCTTAAGAGTACGATATTTGGTTTTTGATACTACTCATGAGTACAGTATCGATACTTTCTATTCGATACCGTGTCCCTGGGAATGAAACGAATTTTTTAAATAATGGAATAAGTAACCCATAAACACACTAATGATGCTTTGATGGTGTGGATATCGGTCTGTAAGTAAAAACCTATAGAACAATAAACCTTGCCTGCCTCAGGACAAATTCCAATACATCACTCGCGGAGGCTGCAGAGAGAGTCTCTCGGGGTAAGCCCCCACTACCCATTCAGGGAAATATGTCAAGGCTACACAGTTAAATTGAACGAGACAAAATGCCTGGTATTCGTTCGAAAAGATCAATCTTTTAAAATTCCGGGAAATTTCTATATACTCCGCACCATGCAAAATGCCGATCCGTTGCAGTTCCCCCGTCTCCGATTGATTTTCCCGGAGCGTTCGGGGAATTCCGTCTGAATGCCAACCCTATTATAGATAGAGTGGTCCTTTATTCATTCGTTCGACGGTTCCTTTGAATGAAATCATTTGTATTTTCGTTTCAATACATAAACTCACGCCTTTTTTCCCATGAGGGTAGGCAGAAAACACAAAACGCCACCGGCTACGACTATTTAATTTTTAGGGTTCCGTACACGAAGGGTCCAAACGGAGCCCTATTGATGTCACTCACGTGTCCGTCTGTCTGTCCGTCGTCTGTCACACAATAGGGATGTTTCTTGGGTAGAAAACAGTTTTTTTTTTGTCATCATCCCTATTTTGTTCGTCAGAAAATTTCAACTTTACATTCTTGAAATTTGGTGATAATGTTTATTATTGCGTATATTTTACTAACAAATATAAATCAGATTTTTCTTGGTACGGCACCCTAAATGAGCGAAGTCCGACACGCACTTGGCCGGTTTTTTGTTACAATTTAAAAGAATTAATGTGAATCCCCTACAGCCGTGACACTTCACATCATCATAGAACTTATAGATTCACAGCAACAATTCAACCACTTCCAGGTCGATGTCGTCGCTACCACCGGAGCCGTTTATGATGCTCCGCGCGAAGGCGCTGAGCAAGCGGGTGATCATCAACGTGGGGGGCGTGCGGCACGAGGTGCTCTGGCGCACACTGGAGCGCCTGCCACACACCCGGCTCGGCCGCCTGCGCGACTGCAACACGCACGAGGCCATCACGGAGCTCTGCGATGACTACTCCTTACAAGACAACGAGTATTTTTTCGATAGGTACGTCAGTTTTTATTAACTAGTGTACTATTAGAAGGGTCTACTGCGTTTTAAAGCACTTACAGATGACAGACAGAATTTTAGTTCTTAGTTACTTGGACTACCTCTAAGTTTTAACGTTCAGTTGGGCATCCTATGAGTACATCTTGTTTGTCAATTTTATAATTCTCATTACTGATGTATGTGCCCAGAACTCGATTTCAACACAGCTCTTTAATTTTTCCAGGCACCCGAAGAGCTTCAGTTCAATACTCAATTTTTATCGAACTGGAAAGTTACATTTAGTTGATGAAATGTGTGTGTTGGCGTTTAGCGACGATCTCGAGTATTGGGGCGTGGACGAACTGTACCTGGAGTCGTGTTGTCAGCACAAGTACCACCAGCGGAAGGAGCACGTGCACGAGGAGATGAGGAAGGAGGCCGAGAGCCTGCGCCAGCGCGAGGAGGAGGAGTTCGGACAGGGCACGTGCGCTCAGTACCAGAAGTGGCTCTGGGACCTCCTCGAGAAGCCCACCACCAGTATCGCAGCCAGGGTAACGTATCGCGACGTATTCAACCAAAATAATAACAATTTACCGATCTTATTAACCCTGCCACTCTAGCAAGCTGCCGAGGATAGTTTAGTGTAAGGGTACATAAGGGTTATAGAATTTATTTTTCTAAATCTAGTTAAATTTTAGATAGATGCTTTTGTGAATTGTGAGTTTTGAGTAAGCCTCTTGAAATGTCCATGTGCGCAAGATTTGTACTGTTACTGGTAGATATTTGCAGAAGTAGTTTTTTTGTACAACTTTTAAACATAATGATACCTACTATTCTCACTTAAGTTTAGGTAGGTACACTACGCACTGTGAGCACTCAGTAATACTGATTCACTAACATAAAACATTATGTATCTTATGTTCACTTTCATTCCACCACTGTAAGACATCGTGTTTACACATACAAATATGAAATACTTACTTATAACTGGTATACAAACACCTACTGCCGAGATGTACCTACATAAAAGGCTTGTTTCGTAATCCGTACCTATTTCACTTTGCTACATATTGTTTCAAGGATCTGACACTTTCAATATTGAGCTTCATGAATAAATGCATTTAGGAAACAAGCTTGGTACATGAGTTTATATTTATATGTATTGTGTTGTGTTGTGGTGCATGAATAACATCTATCGCTGGCTCCCTTCTGTGTCGCAAGTCGGTTTGTTCGTTGTTTCCTTGTAATTGAATGTGGTGTTGTGTTCCTTGTGAATGTACCGTGTTTGTGATCGTAACCTTTGATCGCTTTTGTCGAATCGATATTGTTTTTGTGTATTGTTTTTGTTTGAGCACCTTTCAGCTTACTTCGTAGCGTTACTATTCAACTTTCTATTTTAAATTTCGACAACAGCGGTGCATCCTTATGCGTATGTAAGTACAAAATTAATATAAGTAGTTTGAATACATTTTCCTTTTTTTATATCTTTGCTAGTTAATAAATTTTAAATTCTTTGTTCTTTCTACCTACTTTATTCCACACGAAAGTTCAGCAAACACTGTTAAGGTGCATTGCATACCTATTTGTGTATATAATAAGTATTTTTGATTCTATGTATTTATTAATTATTGTATAACTATAATTTAATGCCTTGTTACTTAAAGTTTTAAACAAGATATGGAAACAATTTTTGTTGTTGTACTATATAAGGCACAGTATTCTACAACACAAGATCTGGACTTTGTTTAACCTGCAGAATTAGTTATTGTGCTAACATTTTTGATAACACTGAACGTGCTGTCTTATCATATTGTTGTGTTGTGGTCTACCGAGAACCGTCTCACCGTGTCGGTCATAATTAACGGTTTGAAAAGGAGTTTCTCGTAACCCTGCGTATTTAAAATTAAGGTTTTCTATAATTTATTTTTCATTCGTTGTTGTTCAAAGACTGTTAACTTCTTTTCAAAGCTGTAAAAAGTATTTTATGCTTATTATCAAGTCAAATGTTTCACTTCACGGCAATCTTCAGGATTGTAAATAATATTTTATTACAGTAAATTTTATAAATGTTCACAGCCACGTCGAAAGTTCTCTTTAGGGAACTTTATAAAAACAAAGCTTAATTGTTGTCGCAAAGTTGCAAAGATGGGATGGGCTTACGCGATGTGACCAGCCGCCGCTCCGGCGGCGCACAGTGGCCGGCGTGCGGGGTGGCACGGGACGGACCCGGCGCTCGCCGGACGCTAGCCCAGGGTCCGGCGCGCGCCGCCTGCGCCCGCGCCGCCTCCCACCACGGCAAGGCGCCGCCCGCCGGCGTCCCCCCCTACCCCGCCTGCCCACTCCTGCTCCCGCTCGCCTCCCGATCTTCTCCTATTCCACCAGCGCTTCCGCTTCGATACTGATCCGACTAACCGAGCGATGCGGGCGATGGACGGACGAGCGTCTGCTTCGTTCCGCCTCCTGCTATAAACGCATAGACATAGACTGTTCAGACCCGGACGCGCGTCCGTTCACCCACACTTTTTAATATAAATTACCTACTTATCTACACCAAAACCACACAACACTACTAACATAGTCACACGAATAGATGTTATTTCTACACCAAAATTTAACATTACTCTTAAGACATTTGTTACATACGATATTGGCTTTTACCGTTTGTCTGTAAATACATACCTCATGACATATCTATCTTACAAATATTTAAGTAACATAATACCGATGTACAAACATGTAGGAAGAGTAGTTCTGTATAAACACTGCATATAACTGACTGATCTGACACATGTGGCTACATGTGACACTAGGTCCGAGGCTTAGTTGCACAGTGTGGCAGCGCAGGGGCGCGGGCGGCGAGCGCGGGCCCGCCGCTCGCCGCTCACTGGTGCGTGCTTGCAGGTGATCGCGGTCATCTCGATCCTCTTCATCGTGCTGTCCACGATAGGGCTCACTCTCAACACGATACCCCAGATGCAAGTGTACGACGAGAAGGGCGCGCCCATGGATAACCCGCAGCTGGCCATGGTCGAGGCGGTGTGCATCACGTGGTTCACGCTCGAGTACGTGCTGCGGTTCAGTGCTTCGCCGGATAAATGGAAGTTCTTCAAGGGTGGACTGAATGTGATAGACTTACTAGCTATATTGCCCTATTTTGTATCTCTCTTCCTGCTCGAAACAAATAAGAACGCCACCGATCAGTTTCAAGACGTGCGGCGTGTTGTGCAAATTTTCCGTATCATGCGAATATTGCGCATCCTCAAACTCGCCCGGCACTCGACCGGGCTGCAGTCGCTCGGGTTTACGCTCAGAAACTCCTATAAGGAGCTCGGATTGCTCATGTTGTTCCTTGCGATGGGAGTACTCATATTCTCCTCATTGGCATACTTCGCTGAGAAAGAAGAGCCGGGAACTAAATTTATTTCCATTCCGGAAACGTTCTGGTGGGCCGGCATCACCATGACCACAGTCGGATACGGTGACATTTACCCCACGACCCCGTTGGGCAAGGTCATCGGCTCAGTTTGCTGTATTTGCGGCGTGTTGGTAATTGCGTTACCCATCCCCATTATCGTCAACAATTTCGCCGAGTTTTACAAGAACCAGATGCGGCGCGAAAAGGCGCTCAAGCGACGAGAGGCGCTGGAGCGCGCCAAGCGCGAGGGCTCCATCGTTTCCTTCCACCACATTAACTTGCGCGACGCCTTCGCCAAGAGCATGGACCTCATCGACGTCATCGTAGACACAGGTCAGTACCGCGTAGGCCACTCGCTTCGCCGCTTCTCCATGTCATATGTCTCTTGCTCGGATGCACGTTAACTCTATCTACCACTGTGCACGCATGCCACTCGTGCTCAAACAGTGTCTGTGTTATGAATGTTGAATGTGTGCACGTCGCATCGATATAGCTCTCCGGACTCGCAGACATCTTGGAATCAAACCAAACAGTTCACGATACATCGCAGCTACAGCTATGTTCACTCGTTGATTGCGGCGAGGTGCACTCAGACAGTTTTATTCCTTGTCTTCAGGTGACAAGTGCGTCCTCATTGAGGCGAGAGACGACGCCAGATGAGCATCTTGCCACTCTCACAGTGGTCTCGCTCGACCCCTTTATACTAAGTCTGTTACTCGGGGTCGAGCGCGTCGCGGTCGCGTGTAGCTAGCGATGTGCGACGAAGACTATAATCTAAGGTCGATTACATTGTCAGCGTAAGCCTAACGCTTCTTAGAACTAACATTCCTCTTCTGTGGACTGTCTGATGTGTGTATCCGGAGGACGCTGGATTCTGTGTACTGTACTGTTCGTGTGGAATGTGTGTTGTGTAGTTCACGCCGTTATTTTTGTCATGTTTTAACTGTTTCTTCATCTATTAATAAATAAATGAAAATATACGGGGACAATAGTGGAGCATATGGAATACGTCGCTACTCACAGTGGTATGTGTCTTCAGGACACAACTTGTCGCAGGCGGACGCCACTAGCCTGGAGGGCGAGGCCCCGGCCATCACCGGCTGCTACAAACAGTACGAACACTCCATCACCTCTAAGCTGCCTCAGAGTACTGACCCCGGCCAGGTAATAACACTTGCTCACAACACTATGGGTACGTCCAACAATCATCTTGCCTATCGTAGGGTGAGTTGCAGCAAGCCTTTAAGTAGTCATTGTTACTGCCAACTAGTCATTAAACCTTGCAATTTCACGACACAATCTGTTTTTGCTTCAGCAGATATCAGCAGTGCGCTAGAGGAGGGGCGACTCAATATTCTAAATTATTTTCGCTTAAAGCTTTGGACGGACCCTTTTGAAGCTGTAGTCACATTGCAGCAATAAGCTTTCCGCTAACACTGTAGGTAACAGTTTCAGAGCAGCCCTCAGAAAGAGCGTCGTTACTCGAACGAGGGGTTCGGCTCGCCGGAGAAACGCTTGCTCATAAATCCTGAACCTACACCAGTAAGCTATCACCTGTTTACATCTATGCTAACAATCGTTGTCGGACAACATTAATCATTGTAGAACTTTATAGTTGCCTGTTTGTCAAAGCAAAATTTAAAACGCATCACAGATTTAAGCTTTCACCAACCGTCGGCGATCACCGATTGCTTTTCCGAATCACTTATTCAAAGCGATACAGCACTTCGTCGGCGGTTTGGACGACTCACTACTTATTCTCTAACCTTAGTCTATAGGAACGAGAATAACTAGTTACTAATGATTTCTCTTTTTCTAGGAAAAGAAGATGGCTGACAAACAGCTTGACTTGGATCAGCTGCCTTCTGAGTTTGAATGTTGTTTTTGCACGTTCAAGGTACTAAGATACTAACGCATTCGTGATTTTGTAGACGCCTCATATTAATTACTAATGACGAGAGTTTTTTTTATTATTTGTTGTATGTAACACTTAACTAATAACAATATTTCCATCCAGCATTAACCTGTAAGTATTTACTTACTTATTGTTTTAGATTAGTGTTTTAATTATTAACTACCCATCCGCTTCTTTCTTTCGGTTTAAAGCTAATCATTTTATTAACATAGGATACTTGAAGGTAATTTTGTCATACGTACCTACAATTGTATCGTCCCCAAATTTTGATGGAGTCCAAAACTGAAATATAAAATCATGGTCTTTGAAAGCCTGCAATACTGAAATGAAAAGTACACGTTCAGAAATGTGAGACCGGAATGATAGGTATTAAAGTTATCAAACAAATGCAGTTTCATCATATCGGAGTTAATAGTGTGTGTAACACTTTGGTGTAGGGGTACAAGGAGTTCATTGACGCGGAGCAGCTGATGCCCATGTCGACGTCGGACCTGCGCCAGCCGGTGTGCGTGGAGCTGGCGTGCTTGCAGCGGCACCCCGCGCCCAAGGCGCTGCCCGAGGCCACGCCTAACAGCCTCGACAGCCCAGGTACACACGCAATTTCATATATTCTATGTTTGTTGTATACAACAAACGTTTTTTTAAATTTTCATCTTAAACTTGCGTAAAGTGCATTGATTTTTTTTTATCAATGTTGTCTGCAAGACTTGTTAATACTGTCTTTTTTAATTAAAAGAATATTTAGTTTTAATGTATTTTATGTGTGCAATCAACCCGTAGTCGTAGAATCAAATAAATAATTGTCACTATCTTGTCCTTATTCGTTCACTGTTGTAACGTCGATATCCTTTCGGCACACATCATGTTCCTACTGTACTTACTCTAACCATGCGTATTGTATGATATGTAAGAGCTGCATACGCCGGCGGCCTAATTGTGTAACTGAATTCGGCAAAGGAAACAATCCGGAACCTTCCCAAAAAACACACACATACAAACAACTTTGTTCGAATTGCGAAACTAATTTGTGCGGAAACCATTTGATTTCTTTCATTTCACAGATTACTAATATGTAGCTAGTTTGAGTGCAGGTCATCTACTGCGTTATGTTTCTTCAAACTCGAATGATTTATTTCCAAATAATTATGACATAATTTAATTTTGTTTTACTTACAACTAATGGCCTTCCAATGCTTTTAATTAAAAATGTACAATGGTTCCCAAAAACTGAAAAAAAAAAAATTTAACGGTACGCTACGCTATACGCCGTGACTTAATACGTGTAATTAAACGCATTTATTCAGTGGTTCTAGGTAGTGATTTTTAATCTATGATAAATAAGTTTTCTGCCGTTTGTGCGACCTTGCGTATTCATATTATTATTAAATACATAGACATACTAAATATATTTCCTATCTCAATGATTAAATATGAGTAATTACATATTCTTTTACAATTAAAGCAAATCATAGTTTTTTAATTTATGTAGTGACTTGTGTGTGTATTATTTATTTCATACGGCAACAGTCAACACTGTTTGAAATAATGTAAGGTTTCTATAAAGTAACTTAGTTAGTAGTAATCTTATGACTAATAACAAAACAAAATTACATGTTAATAGTTAGGTTTAAATTAAACTAGCCTTACAAACATACCGGCAGTTAGGAGGAAAAAAACTTTGTTGTGCTGAAATTAATTGAGTACCTAATTACCTAGCTAACAATTTCTTTCTGTAAGGTAAGATAAGTATAACAGAACCCTACTCTAGAAGAGAGTATTACGTTTGTTGCTTTTACTTAAGTTCTGTTGTTTTTTTCTTCAGTTTTGCCTGCTAATCCTAAAATATCTGAACGCCAGGGGATCGGAGACGAACGAAGGTCCCAGGGAAAAGCTGGCAAACCTCGTCAAATAGGAAGAGCTCGCAGCCCGCTTCAACAGCGTGGGGCTCGGCTGCTCCAAAACAGGGAAGGAGTGGCTTAAAGTAGGTGTAATTATTACATGAAATTAGTTGTAATGTTGTGAAGTGATGACGACATGTCAAGCTATACCTAAATTTCCCATAAAATCTGCCCGTCATGTCATTGTTGTAATTTAAAGTTCATCCAAAGAAGTGCATATTTAAACCCTTAGTGGTGGGTGGTCACTATAAATTACAGTAGAATCCGTTTATTATGACTCCGCTTATATTGACCAACCGATTATTATGACGTAATTACACTACGAAGTTTGGGTTTCATATAAAATTCTTTATAAAAAAGTCGGATACAATGACTTCCCTTGATGATATGTCGCTTATTATGACCCATTTTATCATAAGAAACAAAGGAATACCTGTCAGCGGCCCTATGCTACATGAAAAGACAAATGTTTTTGCCACGCGTTTTGTTATTCTTGACTTCAATTGTTCTGCAAGCTGGATCAGTCGTTTTAAAGTTCGACAAAACATTGTGGCGGGAAAATTTGTAAATACTTAAGTACATATTTACATAAAAAAGTGTCTTTTTCACAAAACGCTTTGTATGACGTCCGCATATTATGACGTGTTTGTCAATTCCTTTCGATGTCATAATAAACGGACTCTACTGTATGTCAAAACTACAATGATTTGTTTATATTTTTGCTATATCATTTGACTTATCTAATTTAATAATGCTTGTCATGTCTTAAATATTTTATTTAACTTATAATAGTATTGGAATGTTGCAAAAGGTACAATGATTTTATTTGTTTCTGTTATTAGAAGGCAAAATATATAGAGGGCAAATAGATATTGGTTGTCTGGTATATATCGCTGTCAGTGATAAGACTGCCTTTGTACCCGTATAATTAAGTTTTCCTTATAAAATAGATGTGTAACTTTTATGGTGTACAATAAAGTATATTCTTTAATACTTGTTTTGAATGACATAGCATGACACTCATTTTATTTTATTTTATTGATGGATATCATTTAGTGACATCTGTACATTTTAATAAATAGAATTAAAAATTGACATGGAATTATTCCCTTAGGACTTAACCAGTGAGACCAATAGACCAAACTACAGTTTTTTGTTATATGTAGAAATAATATATGCTATATTAGTTTATTATATAAGGTTAAAACACAGTGTATCTATCGGCTATTATTTGTAATAACCTGTAATAAGCATTTAAATATTTGACTTTGATTATTCTTATTGGAGGATTAAACATTTGTTTTATTTAATTTTTAAGGAACTCATGGTGCGTGTGCGTCCGTGCCGAGGGCGAGGAGACCATGTATGTATTATCTATTTGTTTTGAAAAACTTAAATATGACTAAAACTTTAGAATCCATTGATACATAATTATGTGTTGTATTTCAAAATATCTAAGAATCCAAATTAAATTATGTTTTCAGACAATCAGATGGCCCCTCCTCGGATGGACACAAGCAGATGACTGCAGAAGCCCTGCAGGGCCTTAACAGGATTCAGCAGAATGTTCTGAGGATGCAGCAGGATGCTTTTGGCCACTATATCGACTGATGATGTGGTTGATAGTGAAGCACGCTTGCCTAGAAGTAACCTATTCACTCTTGACTTATAGACCCTTTGACTCTTTTTAAATCGGTGAAGTAGATTTTGAGTTCATCCATTTCAAACATTCAAATCTTTCCCCTATGTTTGAATATATAGGGCCACACTATAATAATATAGGGCCTATATTAATATAGTGTAGATTTGAGTAAAAATTATTGTATGCTCTGCCTGACCACAGCCATATGCTGAATTCTGTTAAGGCCCTGCAATGTCTCTCGAGGACTAACAAAATACTTGAATGTTTATCGCTAGTCCTCAACAGAGGCGCAGGGAGAGTAGAGACTTGGGCGCGATTTTTATGAAACTAAAACTGCTTTATTAGATTTTTCAAAAATCAATATTCCTATTTAGGAATCGTTGATTTTGGACATATTTGACTTATTGGCTTTTAACATGTTTTGTATTTGATTATGACAATTATACTTTACCATGTATGATAAGGGCGGATCCAGGTTTTTTTTCTGGGAGGGGCGGGCGGGCAAAAAAAAAACATTTTTATTTCTACAAGTTCAATGTATAGGAAGGTTTCTGAGGGTGTCAAAACAATAGACAAATTAAATGTTTAATAAAGACAGTTTTCTTTTATGTTTCCTGCTAAAGATGTCCAGCATTTCATTAACGTCAATTTTTGCAACGTCTTGATGGATATGCATTAAAGCCTCTTATATGCATTTAAAGGCTCTTCTGTCATCCTGTTGCGACTGACTTTAAGGGCAGGTAGTCTAACTTTTACATCTCTTTGATTCATTATTAAATAAACAAATAGTGGTAGTTTAAATGCAAAAAAATATATATATATACTTTTTATTTCTGAGATTCAAAACATGATATCGAAAACGGCGCTCGATAAAAAAAAACTGAAAAGGACTTCTATAACGATGTTTTTTTATAATTTTCTTATTTTTCTGGAAGATTATGAAAAAAGAGTTGTTAAAATATATGAAATAAAATAACAGAAAGAACATGAGTGCAACTCTTGTTTATTTCTGTCTGAAATAGCGAATTTTTACACGCTTTATATTAGCTTCACCTGTATGTATGTTTGTAACCGACTTCTTTTGGCGCGATTTTGACCCACTTTTCGTTTTTTTTCACGATCAAGATTTTCTTCAAACTTTTTAGATTTATCGAGGACCGATGACAATGCACTAATTTGAAAAAAAAAAAAATAAGTTGTTCAAAATTAGTTGCCGAAAAAACAGCTTTAATATATATCCTACTAGCAGTTCCCCGCGGCTTCGCTCCCGCTTTCTCCATTTTCGGGATTAAAAAATAGCCTATGTCACTCAGGAATAATGTAGCTTTCTAATGGTGAAAGAATTTTTGAAATCGGTCCCGTAGTTTCAGAGCCTATTCGGTACAAACAAACATACAAACAAAAAAATCTTTCCTCTTTATAATATTGGTATAGACTATAAGGAAGGTAGGCACAAGCGCCCCTGGTAGAATAAATGTACATAATATTTCTAGATATAGATATATATTTTTTTTATTTTTTTTTATCGTTCATAGGCTTGCGCTTGACCACTATCTCACCTGATGGTAAGCGATGATGTGGTCGACGGTGAAGCACGCTTGCCTAGGAAAAACCATGTTATATTACATGGATATATAGATATACAGTCTTGTAGTTTTCGTTTTTTATTAATTATAACTAAGCGACACTGAATTTATTAGCCATTCGCATTCGGTGAAATTGTCGATTAGAATTAAAAAAAAACAAACTAAAAAGTAGAAAATAAATAATAGTTTAAAAAAAACTAAAAAACACGCTTTTTATAGAAAACCGAACTAAAAAATAGAAAATAAATTTAAATTAAGAATAGTGTTAAAAATTTCAATAAATATAAATTAAAAATATTTATATAATTCACACAGAATAAAAAAAATTAAAATAAAGCGTGGGGTACTTTTTAAGATATTATTGAAATGATAATCACTCTACTCATATCTGTCAATTAAATATTTATAACTATTAGACCAGGGTAGAAGCCTTTAAAAATAATAAAAAGTGAAAAAAAATAATAGTAGGATGAAACCCATTGGAAAAGGAGGGAAATATTATAAAAATAAACGGAAAAATAATTTACGGGCGATCTGAGGTCGGGAAGGGGATGGGGTGGGTTTTTAAGGGTAAAAAACGGGTTTTCTCGATTTCCGGCAAAACTAAAAGTCTTATCGAAAAAACTCAAATAGCAAAGTTGTAGGTAATAAAAAGATCTAAAACTTTTGTATTTACACTTTTTTCACATAACCTCAAAATTTATGTGAAAAATCCAAAAAACCAAGTTTTTGGTTTTTTATTTTTATCTTTTACAAATTTTTTTTTTTTTAACGAGATTTGGTGAAAACTTACCTTTTTATGTCCCAAATACGCTGTAATTTATTTGATTAAAAATATTTATTTTTCACCTTATTTTGAATTAATATCGAAAAAACACCCTAATTTTCAATCGAAAATTCACCCGTCAAAATATCAGCTTTTTTTAAAAAGTTGGTATGGTTTCTGTTCGTTGAAATCTCTACTTTCCGATGGTGTAAAAAAATATTCATTAATATTGTAAATTTTCTCAGAAAATGCAAAAAATAAAGGTAATATTTATTAAGACATCTACAATATTTTGAGTAAATTGTAGAATCTTCTTTAAATTATATGCGTAGATGACTATTTATTGCTATTTTAAGATAACTGATATACCTGAGTGACCTACGGAAAATTTTAGCCCATCAAAAGGTATTTTATAGAGAAGTAGGGAAGGGACTAGGAGGGTCTGGGCCTTATTACCTGTTATTTCGTTTTTAAATTAAATTATATGTATCATAGTAATGTATATTTTTTATACACCATCAAAAAGTAGAGATTTCAACGAACAGAAACCATACCAACTTTTTTAAAAAAGCTGATATTTTGACGGGTGAATTTTCGATTGAAAATTAGGGTGTTTTTTCGATATTAATTCAAAATAAGGTGAACAAATAAATATTTTTAATCAAATAAATTACAGCGTATTTGGGACATAAAAAGGTAAGTTTTCACCAAATCTTGTTAAAAAAAAAAAATTTTGTAAAAGATAAAAATAAAAAACCAAAAACTTGTTTTTTTGGATTTTTCACATAAATTTTGAGGTTATGTGAAAAAAGTGTAAATACAAAAGTTTTAGATCTTTTTATTACCTACAACTTTGCTATTTGAGTTTTTTCGATAAGACTTTTAGTTTTGTCGGAAATCGAGAAAACCCGTTTTTTACCCTTAAAAACTCACCCCCATCCCCTTCCCGACCTCAGATCGCCCGTAAATTATTTTTCCTTTTATTTTTATAATATTCCCCTCCTTTTCTAATGGGTTTCATCCTACTATTATTTTTTTTGGTTTTAAAAATTATCGACCCTGGTCTATATTCTATCGCACTTGCAAATTGAAAGATGATAATCAGCGTTTGCACGAGCGGTACGGTCGAGGGAAAGCGCGGGTCGGGGCGGAGCGCCGATTGGCTAGCTGTTGTAGGTATTTAACGCGCCACTGTTACCGCGAAGCGAGCGGCGCGCTCGCGTGTGCGTTATACCGACAAAACTCACAGCAAAGGTGTGTAGAGAAGGCTTAATTAGCTATTGCTTTTAAAAGTTAATAAAAATGCCCCAAGTCGTATTTCATACAATTTTTGACTATCTAAATAATTATTTATGTTTTTGAAAACATAAACAGACGGACTAAATAGACACATTCATGCAAAAAAAAATTTCTACTGTTATTGAATCAAAATGACACCGATCGAAATTGCCAAACTTTTCGTCATGAGTGTCATTTTCATGGTTTTTGGGGTAGCATTTCACAAATATGAGGACAAAATTAAAATACAAGATGAGCCGGCCGAAATTTTTGATACTTTCTTCATGGGTGTCATTTTCTTGTTTTTCAGGGTCGCTTAATGCGAATTTGTGGTCAAAATAAAATTCCAAGATGCCGCCTACCGAAAATTTTGAAACTTTTGTTATGGGTGTCATTTTCATAGTTTTCGAGGTAGGTAATTGTAAATATGTGGTCAAATTGAAAATACAAGATGGCGCTGACCGAAATTTTTGAAACTTTCGTCATGGGTGTCATTTTCATAGTTTTCAAGGTGGGTAATTGTGAATATGAGGTCAAAATGAAAATACAAGATGGCGCTAACCGAGATTTCTGAAAATTTCGTCATGGGTGTAATTTTAATGGTTTTTGGGGTTGCTAGATACGAATTTTGGGTCCAAATGTAATTCCATGATGTCGCCGATCGAGCTTTATGAAATTTTCGTCATGGATGTTTTTGTTCGGCGCCATTTTATGTTTTCATTTTGATCCCATATTTACAATTAGCCACCCAGAAAACCATGAAATCGACACCCATGACGCGAAAGTTTCAAAAATTTCGGTCGGCACTATCTTAGATTTTCATTTTGACCCCATATTAGCATTTAGTTACCCCAAAAACTCTGAAAATGACACCCATGACTAAAGTTTCAGAAATTTCGGTTGGCGCCATATTATATTTTCATTTTGACCACATATTCACAAATACCAACCTCGAAAACTATGAAAATGACACCCATGAAGTATCAAACATTTCGGCCGGCTCCATCTTGTATTGGAGCTCGTGGGTAAATAATAACAACCGCACTGGTCGATCATCAAGGTTAAGCAACGCATGACGAGGTCGGTCCGTGCCTCGGAAAGCACAATAAGCCGTTGGTTCCGGCTGTCATTAGAAGATCTTTGACAGTCGTTACGGGTAGTCAGGAGCTTGTGATCTGACACCAGTTCTTGCCAAGGGGTATCGTGTTACCCAGTTTCTGCGTTGTGGAGGTCAGATAGGCAGTCGCTCCATGTAAAACACTGGTACTCAGCTGAATTCGGTAAGACTGGAAGCCGACCCAATATAGTTGGGAAAAGGCTAGGCAGATATTTATATATACTAGCTGACTCGGCTAACTTTGTTTTGCCATAAAACACCAAACATTCATCTACCCTACTGTACCCTACCCTACTATGTCCTTTTCCTGGTTCTAAGCTGCTTCCCCACCAATTTTCAGCCAAATCGATTCAGTCGTTCTTGAGTTATAAATAGTGTAACTAACACGACTTTCTTTTTATATAAAAAATATTTTTTAAGATTTGTAAAAAGCTACCCCAAAACCATGAAAATGACACTCATGACGAAAAGTTTGGCAATTTCGATCGGTGTCATTTTGATTCAATAACAGTAGAAATATTTTTTTTGCATGAATGTGTCTATTTAGTTCTTCCGTTTATGTTTTCAAAAACATAAATAATTACATAGTCAAATAATTGAATAAAATACGACTTAGGGCCTTTTTATTAAATTATAGGTATACAGTATAAGTTATTATTTATTTACTACGCATTGTAACTCTCATATTTTATTACCCTTTAAAAGCAATAGAAAATGAGCCTTCACTACCTACCTTACCTTTGCTGTGACAGTTTTGTCGGCTATACGCACACGCGAGCGCGCCGCTCGCTTCACGGTAACAGTGGCGCGTTAAATACCTAGAAAAGCTAGCCTTAATCGGCGCTCCGCCACGACCCACGCTTTCCCCCGACCGTACCGCTCTCGCAAACTCGGATTATCATCTTTCATTTGCAAGTGCGTGAAAGGGATACAACGAACAAAATTCGCAATTCCAGCCTTAAATAGACAAGAGTTTCACTCATGTTCTTTCTGTTATTTTATTCATATATTTTAACAACTCTGATAATTGGATTTGCTTCTACGTATGTACTGTGATGGAATCTCCACAGTACACACAAATACCGTCTGGGGGAGGGCCACGTGCCCCTCCTCTTAAATCGTGTGCGTTTCGACGGCGCGGCCACGGCGTTTTTTTGTAAAAGATGATTCCCAAAACCATAAATTTGTCAAAAAAATGGTTAAAAAGTTTTAAGGGTTTGAACGTGGCCGCGCCATTGAACGCGTCGAACCGCGCGGCCACGGAGATCTTTAAAACTAAGCGTTGCAGAGACCTGAAATTTAGGTACATAACAGAATGAATTTGTAAAAAAAATATAAAAATATAGAAAAAAATCCTAGGTTTATATTTTAGGAGCTGTAACACTAAAACTCCATGGCCGCGCCATTGAAACGGTGAAATCACGTTATCGCCGATATCTCGCTGAAAAATAATCTCAAGAGGTCTGAAGTTTTTTGTACTACATAGATTTGAATTTGTCAAAACATGTTAAAATATACCTAGGATTTTTTTCTATATTTTTACATGTTTTGACAAATTCAAATCTATGTAGTACAAAAAACTTCAGACCTCTGCGATTATTTTTCAGCGAGATATCGGCGATAACGTGATTTCACCGTTTCAATGGCGCGGCCATGGAGTTTTAGTGTTACAGCTCCTAAAATATAAAGCTAGGATTTTTTTCTATATTTTTACAAATTCATTCTGTTATGTACCTAAATAGACCTTATATGTGATGTTCTTCAGAAAGGCCAAGTGCGCAGTACCCATAACCGGCGTGTGTGTATGACTAGATGTATGAATGTGTGTGAAGCAAAAGAAGTATGTAAGGATCGTAACAGGTGGCGTTCTGTAGTTTCTGCCTACCCCCATGGGAAAAAGGCGTGAGTTTATGTATGTACCTAAATTTCAGATCTCTGCAACGCTTAGTTTTAAAGATCTCCGTGGCCGCGCGGTTCGCCGCGTTTCAATGGCGCGGCCACGTTCAAACCCTTAAAACTTTTCAACCATAACTTTGACAAAATGGTTTTGGGAATCATCTTTTACAAATTTTTACATTATCTTGGCATAGTTTTTTTTTAAAAAAACGCTATGGCCGCGCCGTCGAAACGCACACCTTAAATCCGCCCTTGATGTTCCTTCTTGACTTTTGTTAAATTAGCTACTAATAGGTGACATTGTTTTGTCTTTGATGGATAAATTATTTCATGTATGACATCTGACTATTTGAATAAATATTATATTTTCAGAATACATTGGTTTTTATTTGATAATGGATAACTATTTATAAACTTCGGACCTTCCGTATTAATAGAATTTTGAATGTTCCGATAACCGTGTTTACCTGAAGAATAAATATCAGCAGTAGTTCAATGCAACAAACAGCTTTTGCGTTGAAAAAGTTATTTTCAATGCAAAAGCTGTGCTGTCAAATTCCCATTTTAATTCCTCGGATCTGACGATTGAAAAATCTGCCCTCAATCTATTGTCCTTTGTTATTTTCTATGTTGTCACTTATTTCTTAGGTTAATTATTTCCTATTTTAACCGACTTACCAAAAAAGGAGGAAGTTCATGTTCGACTTCTTGTATGTTTTTTTTTATGTATGTTCACCGATATCTCTTTCAATTGTAGACCGATTTTGAAAATTCCTTTTTACCCGACTGTCGAAGGAGGGTAATGTGTTTATCAGTCTATGTATGTATGTTTGTTCCTATGTGGCGTTCCAGAGACCAAACGCGTTGGCAGATTTTGATGGTTCATACGTCAATCGATGCGTCTTAACCCTGCGAGTGTCATAGGCAACATTAAAATTGGATAATAGAAAAATGGCGGCTTTTGGGTGCCATATTGCGGTGGCCCAAATTATTTTTTTCTTCCAAACCCATCGTGTGGGGTATCAAAATAAAGGGTTTTAAGAGGTGATTTCAAAAATATATAACACTTATATGTTTCAATGTATGTAATTCGAAAAAAACTAACTAAAAAGTTATAAATAAATAAACTTAATTCAAAAAATCAAAAAACCCGACTGCTTCAAAAGCGAACTAAAAAGTCGTAAACAAGGAAAAAATCA
Source organism: Orthosia gothica (assembly GCA_949775005.1). Lineage (NCBI taxonomy): Eukaryota > Metazoa > Arthropoda > Insecta > Lepidoptera > Noctuidae > Orthosia > Orthosia gothica. The sequence goes on along the minus strand of OX459069.1, from coordinate 14,824,724 downwards.
TGCTGTGCAGGCGGAGGATACACCAGATTTTGGTCCGCCAGCCCGCGAATATGTATCCTCCATAATTGTAGACCGATTTTGAAAATTCTTTTTTTGTTTGAAAAAGTATATTCCAAAATTAGTCCCATTCTTATTTGGTGAAGATCTGATGAAGAACTTCGGAGATTTACAACAGAACTCATCAATAAATAACGACAAATCTCTCGGGATTGCTGCAATGGCATGTTTGTTCATTGTTTATGACGTATTGGTTCACGCCAGTACGCTCTAAAGGGGTACGGAGATGTGTACAGTTCACCTTGGTGCACTTTCATTTCGCCGGTTATGTTCAGTTTCATGATATTCGGGTAATCTATTCTAGCATCATAGGTACCTTACGTAACTACTTGCCTATTAGAGAGGTACAACAAAAAAGTGAAAAATAAAAAAAATACTACCGACTTAAAAGTGAAAAAACTCTAAAGTAAAAAATTACTTTATTTTTGGAAGTCAAAATAATTGGTACCCACCAAAGACACCGACTTCCAAAAATAAAGTTATTTTTCACTTTGTAGTTTTGTTATTTGGAAGTCGGTAGATTTTTTTCGGTAGATGTGTCGTTAGTGACCTATAAGCTGTCAGCAGCTAGCTAAGTGTATGTATAAAATGGGTAGGAACAGAAAATAATACAACAAAAAATAGTGATAATGTATTTATTTACAACTGATTAAAATCAAGAATATGAAAAATTGTTGTAGTTATAGTAATTGTTTAGTTTAGTTGATATGCACACGTTTCCACATCTCCTGTGAGATAGTGTACTTGGCTTTTTTTTTAACAAGGTTTCCCCGGTAAGCCCATTCCGCAATCTATTTAACTGTGATCCTGTTTACTTAAAAAATATTGCAAGTATCAAATTACATGCTCCTTTTGCTTAATTTACGTTCATACATCCAGTCATACACGCACGCCAGTCATGAGTACACAAATCTGCCTAGTAAATACCTATTATTAGTCTTCTTACATTCAATCCTCTTACCAGCATGGGTGTTCACCATCTAAGCATGTTCTTCAATGTCTCTCACTATATCTTCTTTAAACCACAACATGTCTTATTACATCATTCCTCGTCTATCATTAAAACACGCATTTCCTCAGCATTTATTCTACTTTCATGTCTTTTTTGGTGGGCAAGCAGGAAAATTTGTAAATACCTATGCAGTCTTGCACAACTAACTTTCACTTCCATACATAAGTAAAGGCACCAGCACACTATTGTGAAAAGATTGTTGAAGAACCTTTTTGTACATGGACTGGCTGGTCACAATCGCTGTAATTGGAGAATAATGTATTACCCTGTGAGCTAGTAAACATCGCCAGCGACTCAAACTCCAATGCAGCGCTCGACCACATTGCGAGTGTCAACATGGATTTTTGAAGATCTTAAGATCTTTACGCGTATCCGGAGTCTCCTGAAAAAATAAGTCAGTATAGGCAATCTTGTTTAATTACCTACAACAAAAATATAATATATTTTTCAATAAATAATTTTGGTTACCTATTAGCCAGCATACTTCGTCTTCATCATGTAAGTTCTGCATGAAATTTTGGACAGGATACTGTTTCCAAATATGGGAGTCACCCCAGAATGACGCATCATTATATTGAATGTGTAGTTCGGCATCACAAATCTAAAAGTTAAACAAACAATTAAATCTCATCAAATATCCTGCCATATATACTATACAAATAGTACCTATGTATGTTCTAGTAGTGCGGGTATTTTTTTTAATTAATATACATACTTATAACACTGGTTAAACTTTTAATAATCAAGTCTCTGTTCATGTTCAAATTATCAGAAGGATATAATTAATTACAAAAACTTAGTCACAACTTAATTACAACAAAAAATTAGTAAAAGAAAGAAATATACCTACTTACAATGAATACATTAAAACTGATAAAGCTTTCTGTAGAAATAAGCTTCCTCATTTTCATGAGGTCGGATTACAGCAATATGGGTTCCATCAATGCAACCCAACACACCGGGCAATTGAAACATATCCATAAATCTGAAATCAAATAATTAGGATTAGGTATTATGTATTTATTTAATACATAATAAAGTCAAACACTATAAGTAAATTTGCATTACATAAATGCTGATTCTCATCATTTTTGTGTAAAACAATGGTAAATAATAGTCATAGATGTTTATGACTTTATATTAATACTAGTTGTTCCCAGCGGCTTCGCTCCTGTGGGCCACCCACAAGACCCGTTTTTCGAGATTAAAAAATAGCCTATATCTTTCAGAAATAATGTAGCTTTCTATTGGTGAAAGAATTTTTTAAATCGGTCCAGTAGCTTCCGAGCCTATTTGGTACAAACAAACAGAAAATCTTTTCTCTTTTTAATATTGGTATAGATATATAGGTATTCCACTTGTTTTCATTGGTATTTCATTTCATACTCACTTCCTTTTTACAGAACCCTTCTCTTCCTGTGTCATAGAAAAACTAATATATTTTCGAAGAATCTCAATGCTGTTGAGAGCTTCAGTAACCTAAAACAAAAAGAACATTATGTCAGAAACTTAGGGTTTAAATACAAAAGAATTTAAGTAGCATTTACCTCGCACAGACAATCATGTACGGTTGTTTGTGATAGCCCCAGATGGTAATATACACCAATAGTTTTTTGATAAGCATAAAAGCAGCTGCTGCTAAAACCTGCACAAACATATTATTTCTTTAAGCAATTATTTATGGACCATTTTCCACATGCACCAATATTGTGCTTGGTTTTTTTATAAGTAACTGGGTTTTACTGGCCATTGAGTTTCTGCCCCACATACATTACCTAGGTTTTGAAAAACTAGCTTCAACTTTGTGACTAATTGACTGGCAGGTTGATAATGCAAAAACGGTTTATTAGAAATAAATAATTTAACTTTGCCAGCCTATGTCTAACACACTTTGTAAAGATTAAACTTAACAATATGTACTTAGAGGTTTAAAAGTTACCTTAAGCTGAGGGCGAACTGCAGAAGAAAGAAGAGAGTTAGAAGTGGAAACACTTCCTCATAAAGCTTCAAGAATTGAAGTTTGGTGATCCTAAAGTTAGCCACGAAGTTATTGTGGTGTGGCAAATCGAGAGGGTTGCTGGCACTACTCAAAAGACTACGGTTTACTTTATTTTAAGCATTGCTTTGAGGAGCTCCTCTTCTCCGAGATGCACCAAATAACCTCGTGACATTGTGAATGCTGAAAAAACAATAAAATCTAATTAGAAGATAACTAAAAGTGAGGTTAACTTCACGCTACTTACTTGGAGCTCTCGAGTATTTCGGCGGTATGTAAAATTGATAATCCATTCCATTGATAATCATTTGGATGGACCGATCCCTCAAAACCAATCGCACAGAACACTAGGCAGACCGAAGGAAGTAAGAGCGTAGCCCGTCGGGGCCACTTTTACAAATTTACACACGGATTAATTGCACACTAAATCACTTTCACAATCAATCAAGATGTTGACTTACACTTTTACGTGTTAATTTAGAAACGAATACGAGTAAATCATAAAAATAAGTGCAACGACAAATCCTAGGCGCCAAAAATTATTGGAGACATTGATCAATGTGTGTGTGCATCAATGACAGCGACGAAACAAGATAACGCTTGTCAATGTCAATTATATGACATTTGCATTATACAATTAGAATTGAGTGAAGTTTTCTCTCGATTCTGCCGCTTTCATTCAACTAACCAATCAATTCTACGTCAAAATCAATTATGGGAAAGAAGCAACTTGCTTCGTTTTCAGAGTGTATATGTGTGTGTTTTTGGGAAGGTTCCGGATTGTTTCCTTTGCCGAATTCAGTTACACAATTAGGCCGCGGGTGTGCTCGTGTGCGGCTCCATGTACGTATTATGTCTTACGTTACAGATACATTTGCATCATGCCTTACGCACCCTTTTCCTTCAGAGGGCGACATCGCATGCGAGAACGACTCATCAAACTTGTATGTGAATCCTCTGGACGGTAGCGGCGGTGGCGGCGCGGGTGGGGGTGGGGGCGGGGGCGGGGTGAACACGGACTTTAACGGAGTGCGCAGAAGTGCATCTGGGGATGGGAGCGTGTTGTGTGCCAAAGGTTCACAGGGCGAAGGGTCGCCGCTGGGCTCGCGAGCCAGCCTGGGCGGCGCGGGCGCGGCTACGGCTGCCAGCGCGGTGCCGGCGGCTGGCGCGCGGCCGCTGGACGCGTCGCGCACCAGCTTGCCGCAACCGCTCGAGGAGCCCCCCTCGGACGACGCCAAGCCCAAACACAGGAAGGCTCGCTTCCAACAGGTGAGCGATGGCGACCCGCAGCGCCGCTCACCAGCTACACACAGCTTTTTAGGCCCGGTAGTGTGTCCGAATGACCTCGTCTTCCCGACCTTGTCCGTCGTCGTGTTTGCATGATGTAGACACAGTTTGACTTATACTTCAATGTGTTCTAAATGCATGAGTTGTTTAACTGCTTTCATATTCTAACGATGCTTATTTCAATGGTCGTGTGGGTAACGCGAACGTGACCGTTTGTCCCACAGGACTGGACGGAGGAAGAGAGGAAGCCGCCGAGAGGGATTGCTACGAGGATCATTAATCATCACATCCTTTTCGGTTCGTCTCATTTTAAATACGTACCACCTATATATAAGCTTAAATACGCTTAGAACAGAGACTAGGTTCCACTGTTAGAACGCAACCAATGAAGCTTGTTGTCCTTGGGTAGAGCATACAATTGGAATGTTACTCTGAAAGAACTATCCTTATAGCTAAGGGCTTCTCCATACAAGTGCTAAAAAGCAACAAGTTTGTAGGCACGATGACTACGAACGAGGAAACATTAGAGCTGATGTTTGCTTGTGCGGTTGACCGACATCATTACTGGCACAAGTTTTCACGACTTAACTCTGTCCAGTTGCTAATCTGTCCAGCTGCGAAACTGCCCAGCTGAGAATGTGTCCAGTTGCTGCGGAGGGTTATAGATACCTGCAGCCTAATTGTGTAAGTAAATTCGGCAACGGAAACAATCTGTTTCTTGTCTCTGTGAAACACACACATACACAAAAAAGTTGAATAAAGATTCAACTTTTTTGTGTATGTGTGTGTTTTTGGGAAAGAAACAGATTGTTTCCTTTGCCGAATTTACTTACACAATTAGGCTGCCGAATAGGTAATTAAAAAGACTTGGGATTAGGTAGATAAATCACCACATAAATATGTAGCAAGGCGATGAGATGAGCCATACACATCATTTGTGCTGTATTGTATCACCGACTTAATAACAAAACGTTTGAAGTGTGGTTTTATTATGCAGTAACATAAGTAACAAATATTTTTAGAGTAAAGGGTGAGGATGCCTATTGGGGCCATTCGACTGAGTCTACCATTTGAATAGATTTTTCCAGGGCTTGATAGAGTGGCCATAGATGACAGAAATGGATGAAAAAAAAATGAACAAATAAATGAGAAGTGTTGTTTTCAAGCAAAAAGGGTTTTCTGTTAGGGCATGTAAATCAAATTGAGGTAAAAAGGATATCTCAAGCTTCACGTACCTACACGTAACCGTTTTATAGCAACAACGGACGTCCGGTCTGTAAATTCGTTACCGGGACCTTTCAACCGGACCATCAACAAAGTGTTCTAAAACAGAAAAATAAGCCTCTAAATCTTCAATATATTGTGTGGCTATGTTTACATATAGGTAAGAACGGCAACAAACGCGGCGGCGGCTGGCCGCTAGAGGGCGACTCTCGTTCGCGCTCCATCCTCAAGAACAAGGAGGCCCGAGGCACCGACAGCGAGCTGCTACTCCAGGAGACCACCTCGCTCGGTGCTAACGTAAGTATATCGCAAACCACACCACACATATAAATGTTCCCTTGCAAAATGGAGTCACTTTCATTGGCCAATGAGGGCGAATCAAATTGGCACGGGGCACGTGTCCCCCCCCTCCCCGACGGTATTTTGTGTAATGTGGAGATACCATCACAGTACATACTTAGAAGCAAATCAAATAATCAGAGTTGCTAAAATTTATAAAAATAAAATAACAGATAGAACATGAGTGAAACTCTTGTCTTTCATAAACCTTCCTATATATATCTGAACAGTTATTGTTGATTTTTTTGACTATCCATCCTATCCATGTTTCAGGGCGATTCCGGCAGCGAGTCATCACCAATTAGATTGAAAGACTTCAAGGGCCAGAACCACAAGGGCAGCGCCAGTGAGAGAGACAACCTAGTCATGTAGTGTGTAGAGGCCGCTTCTTGCTTGAGTGGCGCGAGCGGCGCCGGGCGCGCGGCCTAGCGTGGAGACTCGCGCTCGCCGCCCACACACGACGCGGATAATACTTAGAATGCAATAACATTAAAATTATATACAAATAATTTTAACATATCATTGGGCGATTGTGACTGCTTGTTGAATAGAGTTTTCATTTCGTAGAGTTATAAATATTGTAAAAAAATATTACTTATTGTAATAATCGTTCATTCCAATCGAAAAGTTGAAGAAACCTATTTGTTAAGTTTTTTTACGTGCAATTATTAATTGCTAATTCTAATGTAAGCGATATAGTTTGTACAGCATAGTTGATGAAAAATGAAGCAATTATTAAAATTAAACATTTTCTGAAATTGTTACTGGAGTCTTTCATTTTAAACCATTAAGGGCCTACATACCTTTTAGTGCCGTAAAACGGTAACTTTCTAAAGCATACTCCTTAAGTCCTTAGTAACGGGTAGGTTAAAAGGTTTGAAAAAAAATATTTATAATTGATTCATGTACATAATTTTGAACACAAGGTTTTTTCGTGAAACTAATAGTTATGCTTTAAAAAAAATTTACAACACGATATTTTTTCGCAACTTTTAACTTTTGGAAACTCCTCCAAACCGACTTAGATGTTTAAAAATATTTTCACACAGAAAAATTGATGGCTGGAATTTCTTCATAACTAACATAGCATATGTAAATGAAATAATATTTTGCAAACAAAACTATTCAAAAGGAGGTTCAATATTGATATTTTGGCATCGAGCGGGTGCACGGCCGCGGCCGCTAGTACTGCGTTAACACCGTCAGTGGAAGTCGCGTCGCTCCCGTCAGGGAGCGATGCGAGCGGTGCCGGAACATTGTTCCTAGCCCGCGGGCGCAACACCGGGGCCCATAACAATGGACCCGTCATTGTGTTGTCCTCTGGACCTAGCTTTTGCGCGCGTTGAAAAATTCTTTTTAATTTGTTAGTGCAAAAGATATCAACGCGCGCTGTGTTTGGCTTGCTGTATGTGACTGTAGGCGCGCTACGGCGGCCGTTCTGAACGGTCCGCCGTTTCTTCACGGCCTCCTGGCGGTCCACCCCAGCCGAGTGAGACCCAGAGCGTACCCTGGGAGGCCCAGCTAAGGTAACCAGCGGCAGGAGCACCGACTTGAGCGAACCTACAGTTTGGTAATGAAAGCGACTAGCTACTACTAGCGCCGTTTATGTATGTGGGAGCGGCAATGACCTGAGTTACACCGCCCATGATAACCGATAGCGTGCGTCGACCGCAGCGCTATTCGGTGCATGTGTACTAGCGAATGTAAAGTTATGAGTGTCTGTTTACGACGCAAAGCTTGCCTATATTAACTTAGAACAAACTTCACGCCGTGTATGTCGTGTGGGATGGGTAGTATTATTGTATGAGTAAATCGCGTGTAGTGTGATGCGATTTACTCAAGCGTCAAGTCCGGGTGGTGGATGGGGTTGCAGTGTCGATTATGAGGTCTCTGGGGAGGCGCTTTCTATCCGGCGGGCGCGCGTGCCATGGCGCGATATCTTTGATATGGGGCCAGGCAGAAGCGTCGGCCCGCGCGAATAGATTTGTGGCGAGTCGAGACACAAACTCATCCAGGCTCTCTATCCCTGTATCCCGCAGGATGACATCGTTCCTCACATAGCGAGGGGCGTCCATGATGCGCCGCAGCGCCTGGCTCTGCTGGGCGCGGAGTTTCTTCTTGTTCGTCTCGCTAGTGAGGACGAACCAAGCTGGGGCTGCGTATGTTAATATTGATCTTAAGTATGTTTTGTAGATGCCCAGCTTGGTGCGGGCGGGGAGGCGGGATGAGAGCACTGAATGTAGCAGGTTTCTGGCGACCCTGCACTGCGTCGCCACCTTAGCGACATGCAACCCCATCGTGAGCCGGCGATCGATGTGCACGCCCAGGTACTTGGCATGGGGGGCCCACTCGATGTCGGCTCCTTGTAGCGTCAGTTTTGGTGGTAGAGGCGAGAGTCCTGTAACAAGAGCCTGCGTCTTACCCACGTTAACCGATAGCCTCCACTTTTCCAGCCACTCGGGGATGAGATCGAGGGCTCGCTGCATCTTTTTTGTTGCGTGATTTGCGTTCATTGAACTGGTGATATATGCCGCGTCGTCGGCGTATAGCGCCAGCGTTGCGTCGGGTGTAGTGGGGATATCGTCGGTGTAACGTGAGTAACACGCAGGCGATAATACGGCGCCCTGCGGCACGCCCGCCAATATCGGGCGGGGGGCGGACAGTTCGCCTTCTACCACTACTCGGAAGCTCCTGTGTGACAGAAAAGATTGTATTACGCGTACCACGCGACGGGGCGCGCTAGATGTGGCCAGTTTGTACACGAGTCCGTCGTGCCACACGCGGTCGAAGGCCTTCTCCATGTCGAGGAATACTGCGACCGCGTATTCCTTCCTGTTCATCGAAGACGACAGCAGGTGCAGTACCCTCGACAACTGGAGCGTCGTACTGTGTTCCGCGCGAAACCCGAATTGTTCTTCACGCGGTGGGATGTGTGGTGTGAGATGTCGCAGCAGGAGGGACTCGAACACCTTGGAGATAGTGGGCAGAAGAGTGATCGGCCGATAGCTCTCCGGCTTCAGGATATTCTTGCCCGCCTTGGGCAGCATGATGACACGCCCTTCTTTCCACGAGGCCGGGAAGGAGCCCGTGCGGAGGATCCCAGTAAACAGGCGCGCCACTGCCGCGACCATGCGGTGGGGCAGGTGGCGCAGCGCTGTGTTTGAGATGTTGTCGGCACCTGGGGCCTTCCGGGGCCTCGTTCTCAAGAAGGCGCGTCTGACTGCGCCAGGCGAGAAAAAGATGGCGTCTTCATCGGGAGCTATCGGCGTTGCGAAGTAGTCTTCAATGTGCTTCTCGACTGCTGCGACATGTTCATGTTGAGTAGTCGGGTTCGGTTGGAACTGACGCTCCAGGTGCTCGGCGAAGACCTCTGCTCGGTCTCCCGCGACGTATTTTAGCGCCCCGTCAGTGTCTAGTAGTGGACGTACCGGAGCTGGGGTGTTTTTCAGCTGTCGGCACAGTCTGTGGATCGAGGTTAGGTCGCCCTCCACGGCGTCTATATGTTCCTCCCAGCTCGCGGTTCTTAGAGCACACAACTCGGCCTTCACTTTTTCCGTGAGTTTGTTGAGTGTCGTCTTCATGGTGGGACATCGTGTGTGTTGCCACTGCTTGCGTAGTCGCCTCTTTTCGGTAATAAGTCGTCGGATGCGCGCTGGCAGGGGCGGCTGTAGCACTCTCCCCTGCTGCTGCGTCATCGTTGCTGTTTCCAGAGCTTGTTGTACGCAAGCAGTGATCTCGTCGGCTAATAAGTCAACGTCGGCGGCGGTGGTGATAGGCCGAGTTGGCGTGGTAGCATCAATCTTTTCTGCGTATACTTTCCAGTCAATTTTTCGACGTGGCGCTGGAGGCCTCTGGCGGGTCGGCATGCCCGATAGAACGACGAGTACAGGGTGATGGTCCGACTGTAACTCGTCATCCAACACCTGCTGGGTGACCTGGCAGTTTAGCCCCCGGTGTACGACGATATCAAGCACGTCAGGCATGTGTGCATTGCGATCTGGGTAGTGGGTGGGCGTCTCAGGGCCGGACACCGTGTACCCGTGGGCTTCAGAGTCCGTGAAGAGTCGTGTTCCACCTTCATTGGTGTAAAAGCTGTTCCACGCTGGGTGCTTAGAGTTGAAGTCGCCGGCGAGGATAGTAGGGTTTTCTGTGTTCATGAGGAGCGATCTTAGCTCACTCATGTCGAGCTTGTTGTTCGGTGGCTTGTAGAAGGCGTACACCTCAATATCCTCGCCGCCCATGTGCAGCTGTACACCCAGCGCGTATGCTGTCTGCATATTTGGTACGGGGAGTTCCTGATGAACGACTCTTCTTTTAACTAAAACGGCCAGGCCACGATATCGGATTCCGTATGCCGACCGTTCGTCTTTTCTGTAGACGTGGTATCCTGGGATCTTGCACCTATCTTCAGGTCCCAGGAGTGTTTCACTAATCAGCGCCACGTCGATATCCTGTTCCTGCAGGAGATGGCGGAGGAGAGCAACCTTAGCTTTGAGGCCGCGGGCGTTCCAATGAATCATCCTTAACGGCTTATTTGCCATGATAAAGCGTTAATAACGCGGCTAAGCCGTCAAGGATGACTTGCTCCACGTCCTGCCCCTGTCTGATGGCCTTAATTAGGTCCATCAACAGCTGGATGGCGCAGGCTGTGAAGTCCTTCGACTGTTTGGATTGTTTTTGTGTTTGCATCTTAGCTAATTTCTGATTGGCAGTCGAGTTTTGGCTAGCGCCGGCGGATTGGTTGGTACTATTTTTAGTTCCTGTTTTACCCGCTGTGTGGCGCCTTTGTTGAGTTTCGCCGGCGCTAGCTGCCACCTGATTGGTTGGCGGAGCCTGCGCTTGTTTTGAGACAGGGGCTGTCTCCTGGTTTGCTTCATGGGTTGCTTGGGGGTTGGTTTTCCTACCCTTTCCACCCCTTTTCTTTTTCCTCCTGCCTGAGGAGGTAGCTTCTCCGCGTTGAGTGGGCCCATTTGCTGCCGCCATCAGCGACTCGCCTTGGGCCTCTTCGGTCGGCTGCATCTCTGTTTGTGACACTTGTTGTGATTGGCGTGAAGAGGCAGTCGTTGTGACGGCAATAGTGCCCGCCCGCCTGTATTTTATTTCTCTCTGAAAAATAGGACACTTGATGTTGTTAGCCGGGTGCGGTCCCTTACAGTTCGCACAGGTGGCCGGCTCTTCTCTGGGACGTGGACAGTCGCGCGCCGTGTGTCCTTCTCCACACCTGACGCAGGCGAGGGGGCGGTGACACTGGTGCGAGCTATGTCTGAAAAGTTGGCACCGGTGACACTGGGCGGGCCCACGTTTTCCACGCCATGCTTCTATCTTGACCCCCCGCATCAACATGAATACGGAGGTGTCATATATGGCTCGGACATTCTCTGTCTTGGCCAGCACGGCGTGGAATACGCAGCCGGGTCTTCCTTGGCGGGCATTGATGTGCCGTACGTACTCCGGCTCGTAACCTTGGTTGCGGAGCTCCTCCTCAATCTCCTGGGGGTCTGTGTCCGCCGGCAGCCCCCTGATAGCTACCTTGAATTTCTTGTCAGCTGGTAAGCTATACGCGAACCAGCTGATTCCTTCCTCTTTTTCCAGGGTGGTCAGGTAACGTTGCACCACCCTGTACTCGTCTTCACTCTCCGGGGAGAATCGAACTCCCTGTCTATATGGCCGGGCATTCGGAGGTCTCTTCAGAATGTTGGCCAGAGCTTTAAAGTGTGTGGCCCAGTTGGGCAACTTTTCCACAACTAGTGGAGGGTAGCGGGGCCGTTTATTTTTTGCCGATTTATTTTGGCTATTTCCGGCGGTATGTGGTAGTGTGGGGGCTGCATCGGGGTTTAGGGTAGGTGGAGGCTCGTCACTTACCCCTGTAGGACTCTTCCTGTGTGTGAGGGCGGAGGGCGACCTAGGTGACGTGCGTCGCACCGCCTCGGCAAAAGAGTGCAGATTCGCGCTTTGTTGGTCGTGTTCCTCCGAGCGCTGTGAGTCGACTCGGTAGCGCTTCGCCTCTTCAGCAGTCTCCTCCGGGCTCCTGCGACGTCTTAGCGCCCTACTACCCGTCTGGGAATCAAAATCTAGCTCCATAGCTATAATCGGAGTTGTTGGTGTCTGTAGGTCATCAAACTCTGCCCTGCGCCCATAGGACGCGAGCGAGGTGTTTGACCCACTTAAACTCGATTGGTCTAGACGAAACGCCGGAGAATCGGCCGCTGATGTGCGGGGTGGCGCTGGCGAGCCCGTAATGGCGGACGATATCGCCAGTGGTGCCGCCTGGCGGCGTGGTTCACCGCGGTTCGAACGCGGATCTCGGGTATTTCTTTCTGTAGCAGGGCCTGCTGGTGAAGGGCGAGTCCCTGAGGATGTATTGCGTACAGCTGACGTGCTAGCTGACACTTTTGTGTGCGCATGTTGTTTGGCCGAGTTTGTATTCGAACGCGACATAGCTTGGCCGCGTTGCGAATCTGTGCGAGCAATAGCGCGGACCGTGAATGCAGGTGCATCGTCCGCTGCTAATTGACGCGGCTGTTGTGTGGGTGGGTTTGGTGGATGTCGCGTGGTATGTGCGACTGGTCGGTCCGCCGATTTTTTCCCGATGTGGGTAGGCGGGACCGTAGAGAAATTATTCTCAGGCGTTTTTACGGACGACGTGGATTTACGCTCCGCGGGTATCGGCGTTTTTGTTCCTGATTGGGAGGCACTGTACCTTGCAGATGTTTGTGCTGAGGTAGGGGCGCCAGCGGTGCTCTGCCTGCTTGCGCTCCTTGGTGCGTCTCCCTGTTGGCTGCGTCTTTGAGGCTGCTCCTCGCGCTGTGGTGCATAGGACGTCACGCTGCCCAGGTTAGGGAGCGAGGCGGTCCGGTCCATCGACGGGCGAGGGCTCTTGTGGCTGGGGGCGCCGCGGCCCGATGGGCCGCGGGCGCCGGGCGAAGACATCTTCTTCACTTCTTCTTTTTCTTTCTTCTCTTGCTAGAAAGCATGAAAAACTGCTAGGGCTAGTTTTTCCGCGACCGCAACAACGACTTCGCGCAAGCAAAAGCCGTTGGGCAGCTAGGAGGTCCGCCCTGGTTGCCTCCGACAGTATAAATTGAAAAATCTATACTATCGGCGACAAAGAGGGTAGACTAGTGGCGATCCGTGCAGAGAATTTAGTGCGAGTACAGACGATACGTATGTGCGCACAAGTCGGCTAACTAGGACGTTCCTGGGCGACTGCGTTAACATTGGGGCGTAAGCGCCTTAAGAGCGGACTCTAGTCGGTAATATAGTATAGTAATATAGTCTATTGCCGTCGCGTCACCTCCAACCTCACGCCGTAAAGTGCGAAAGGGACAACTGCAGCTCAGGCTGATTTTACCTACAAAAACTTTGACTAAAAGACGTTTCGTATTCTGCTGTTTTCTTCATGAAAACTGGTCTGATCTAAAAATTTAGAGGAAAAGTATATCTATGCTCCTATCATTTCCTTTTTTGTTAAAAACTTATAAATTTTGTCTGAAACAAAAAACGGGCATTTCTTTCGGATTTTTGGATTGTCATATTTCTTTTTGTGATTATATTTTGGAAAAAAGGAAATGATAGGGGCACGTATTAATTAGACCCAGATTTTATGGGAAAAAATCATTGCTCAAATCAAATCAAAATATTTATTTGCATTTAGAGGCATTATCCACGAAGAAAACAGCAGAATGTTTTTGTATGGAGAAAGTTTCACTAGAGTCCCCTCTTAAGGATAATATCTTACACCATTATTGGGAACGCAAACAAAAATACAGTTTAGTCAACAATGATATTTATTTGGAAGCTAAAATCTTTTCCTATTTTAGAGTATTAAATAAACATAGAATTATAACGTAAAATTTCCATTTAACATTAGAAACGTGCTATATTATAGAAAAAGGACAATTTAACACACAATGTCGACCTTATTATTATTACAATTTTTGCAAAACTTTAGAAAATAATTCGAAATAATTACCTATATTATAACTGATGATAATATCACAAATTACAAAACGTAATAAACGACTGCTTTTGGAATTTATACAAATAATTTAAAACTGGTCCAAATAATAATAATACTCAATTTTTATATTAACGATTAACATTAATTGTATTAATACTTAATTAAAAAAGAAAACATCGAGTGTACGAATGATAACAAAATTAAGACATTAAAAATACTTTGGTTCATGTGAGTACTTTCATAAAACTACGTACACTGGTATGACTGAATGCAGAAATAAATTGTTCGAAAGTGCCCAAAATATACACGGTTGACGGACAGCTAATTTAGTAAAACCATTTATCGGCTAGGTAGTGTAAATATCATTAAAAGCTCTGAGAGAAAAGGCCTCTCTAAGGCTTACACATCAACTATTGTTATCAATGCCATGTACCGGAGAGACTGTTCAGCTTCAAAGTTCCACACGTTATCAATTGTACTGAAGAAACTGTATACACTGAACACTCTGTTTAATATCTTACTGTAATACTTCACAAGACTTGGAGACGTTCAAAAGGTTACGGCAGCCTTCATTGATAATATTAATTGTAAATTCGTCTTATTCGTTAACTGTACAATGCCTATTTATAATAATTCGTTAAAAAAAACTATTTACATAAATTACTAGTTTTTTTTTTTTTTAATTTACAGTATCTTCAAAAAGTTTCTATGGAATTGTGTAGTATTAGAGTAGTATATTATACATTAGAGAAGCGTTTATAATGGACATGCTCTCTGGCTCACAAACATATATCAGCATTATTAAGGTTACACTAGTCGATCATTCTTCCATAGAAACGTAGTCTGGCGATTACTCCACTGTTTGACTTGATGTACGTTCAAAATTAAAAATTATATCAATTTGTCTCATCATTATCTAGCCCTGTATGGAAACAAAAAAGTAAAAAAAAAGTCAAATATGAGCGTAGAAAGTTCCATATTTCAACACAAATTTTAACGCATCTTTTACGGCGGAAATAAATACCTTAAGAAGAAGGAAAATTGCAAAACGGCCTCCATACAGGGATAGATTACTAATTCAACAATGCAAATAATTTTATTTTGAAAATATACATTTAGTCGTTTTTTCATGACAAGGTATGTTTATAAAATTTTCGTCCTAAATCATCATCCATTTCGATACAAATATGCAAAAGTGCTAATTCGTACGCGAACTAGCTTCTTACTGCTCATCACAGCATCTATCTCTTTCGCACGTGTACTCGGTTGAGATAGCATGCATTTTTCCTCGCGCACAAAATAGTTCGTGCCGTCGACTAGGGGAACCTTAATATTAAACATTCAGATCACTGCTTTATTTAAATTTAAAGGCACATTACAATTATTATTTGGATATTTTGCACTTAGAACAGAATTCTCCCGTAAAACAGCTGGGACATTACAATCGGACAAACAAAACTGTTCATTATGACTGATTGACATTCCAGACCGTTTTAACCTTGCTCGTAGTGTATCATGCGACTCCGCGAAAATGTCAAAGGTCTGCAATATCAAAGTAATTAACCATGACTGCACTGAGTAGGCACTCAGGCCAACAGCAGGGGTCACCAAGTGGCGGGCCGCGGTCCGCATCCGCACCGCCGATCAATTTTGTATGGACCTTAAGTAAACAGTACATTACTTGTGTTACTTAAGTACAGTAGAGTCCGTTTATTATGACATCGAAAGGAATTGACAAACACGTCATAATATGCGGACGTCATACAAAGCGTTTTGTGAAAAAGACACTTTTTTATGTAAATATGTACTTAAGTATTTACAAATTTTCCCGCCACAATGTTTTGTCGAACTTTAAAACGACTGATCCAGCTTGCAGAACAATTGAAGTCGAGAATAACAAAACTCGCGGCAAAAACATTTGCCTTTTCATGTAGCATAGGGCCGCTGACAGGTATTCCTTTGTTTCTTATGATAAAATGGGTCATAATAAGCGACATATCCTGTAAGGGAAGTCATTGTATCCGACTTTTTTATAAAGAATTTTATATGAAAACCAAACTTCGTAGTGTAATTACGTCATAATAACCGGTTGGTCAATATAGGCGGAGTCATAATAAACGGATTCTACTGTACGTAATTTAATCATTATCCTGCGCTTTGTCTGTACTGCCGTCGATTCGACAACGGACGAATCATCACATCAAAAGATTCATTGATATTGTAGGTATCTATATTTACATATTTAAGTGTATTATAATTTAACAAAGTATAATGTAGACCATCGTCTAGATTATACTTTGTTAAAATTATAATTAAGACGACGACTAACGCCAACGACCTTGAGGGAACAAAACGCGCACTCGTTTCACACCCGCGTGACCCAAAATTTAGTAGTTTTTTTTAACTTTCCTTATTATTCTTTGACTTTAAAAAAAAAGCTTCAGATCAAAATGTAGATAATTAAATTGTCTTTGATATGGTGTCGATTTCATTAAAATACGCCCAGCGGTTTCGGTGTGATTGTCGTGTTTTTGCCCGTTTTAGACATAACTTTACAAATTAATTACACTATGTTATACGAAAAAAACTCAAAATTTGCTCAGATGAAATTATTAAGGAAATGGTCTACTATAACATACAATTTTTCCAATAAATTACGACTAGCCGTTTAGACGTGATTCTCATTTTAAAATCAGCTACACAAGGGAATCGGCGCCTTAACTACTACCGCCCCCTCTCCACGGTCTTTACATCTAAAGGCCCTGGAGAGGGGGCGGTAGTAGTTGGCTTTAACCTTAACCGCCACGGTAATATTATTAAAAAAAACGGACTCCAAATGAAATTAATTGGTGACCCCTGCTCTACAGTATGTCATAATAACATGCTTTTATACACAAGTCGTATGCTTACATATTTTATCCTGTGAGTGACGTGATCTGAATCCACCAAATAAGAATGGCTA
Source organism: Orthosia gothica (assembly GCA_949775005.1). NCBI lineage: Eukaryota > Metazoa > Arthropoda > Insecta > Lepidoptera > Noctuidae > Orthosia > Orthosia gothica. The sequence continues at coordinate 14,807,887 of OX459069.1, read as the reverse complement.
CTGATAACTGTTCCGCCCTCATTGGCTATCTCTCCGTTTATACAGGTATTGCTCATAAATAATAATGTTATTGTTACAATATTATTGTTTATCCGTACATTATGTCTTACATTGAACACACAGGCACCTTACTTTAATAATCTTGGCAGTATATCATGGCACGACACTTTGTTGTATTTCTGAAGCATTCGATGCCGTCCTTAATACTCAAACAAACGCAACTATTTTAAACCAAATTATATTCTCGTGTAAAAAATGTGTCAATGCTTTGTTCGTATAATATGAAAATACAATGAATTGTTAAATTTAAAGCTTTGAGTAATAAAAATATCACAAATAACTTTGTCAGTTTAATATTTGAAGCCAAATTGACGTTCCCTCGGGATACAATGTTTGTTCGAGTTTGGTGTTTCTCCTTTTATTCTAATTACGTACAATATAAAAATATGCACAACGATCGTGTTATTAATTGCTGTGCAAAAATACTTTTATCAAATTTGGCTTCACGTCAATGTTTAAAAACAATAAACAGTGCTCTCTATAAATAATCCATAACTTAGTGATATTTCATAAATTCTCTCGTTCAATCACTGCTTACACACTGCACTTCTACGTTTTGTGGAAATTTCTGAAAACGCAGCAAAATTGTAAACCAAATCAGTAAAGTTGTCCAATTATTCTCATAATGAGTCAAATCTCACGGAATGCGTTGAGTTAGAAAAACAATGCAAAATATTTTAACTTAACAACTAAAATAGTAATTAAAATAATAACAATTCCTTTTACAATGTGCCAGCTCTTTTCCTGTACACCTAAGGAAAACATCAGGTGAGTTTAATATTTGTTCGACGGACGTATTCAACCACAATTAAACATGCTTTGACGAATGACAAATTAAACCTAGATTTAAAAAAAAACTACCGAAGATATTGCATATTGTTGGCTTGTTAGAAGTTACTGTATTGCTGAACATTGAACCTGCCTGTATACAATCACATACAACGCAACAGACACATGCCAGACGCAGCCAGTCGTACACGTAATCGCAAATACAATTTCTGGACTAGGTATTTACATAGGAATCAATCCGAACACTGACGAGACCGAACTGGAGCAGCTCGAGGCTGAGCCGTCACACGCGGGTGTGTGGAGTGCCTCTCACACGCGGGGGGCGCTACCTGTGCCAGGCGATGGTGAGCGCGGTGCGCAGCTTGCCCCACAGCCAGGGGTACAGGCCGCCGCCACGCCAGGCCGCGCGCGCCACGTACTTCACGTAGTCCACCAGCCCCCACGGCGCGTGTCCACCGTTCACGTAGTACACGTACGTGAACCCGTCTTTACACCGCCCCTTGATCGAGTAGTAGTACGGCAGAAACGAGTGGAGACGGAATCTACGAAGGAGAACATAGTATATTTATTACAAAAAATCTCTTTGAGTGGCGTGGTCCCGGGTTCGATTCCAAGACCATAGCAGTTGGGTGATAGCGCATGGAAATGAACTGTTAGGGATCTTACTGATGGATCGCGGATAAATTTGAAAGAGAGTTACCGCGGCCCTGGCTCAAGCAACTGAAGGAAAATGGGTGGGTTTTAGTCAGTAAAAGTCTGACACGCCCGCCCACTTCACCCAGAGCGGGAGAAGTCAAAGGATGATTTTCCCAACGATAAAAATGGTGTCTTCCTGATGGTGCGACGGCTTTTTAATCGCGTCGATAGGCGATATCGCACACGTAATTTCTTAGAAAATTTCAGGTGCGAATCGGTCGAATACCACCGCATTGCGTCCATGTGAACGTATTTGCAATTTCACTTTAGTAAAAATCGCTTATTGGTGTGGTAAAAATCGAATCGCATTGAGCCATCGGGATGGTTGCTCACTGTAAATTTGTGGGTGTATGATATTAGGTACACACCATCTACACCTTGATAATAGGGGTGAAACGATTATTTTATTTTGATAGCCGTTAGTTAATTTTACATCAATTATTTCTTGACTAAGCAGACGGCCTCGGCCTAGGGTAATTGTGTTTATCAGTCTATGTATGTATGTATGTTAGTTCCTATGTGGCGTTCTAGAGACCAAACGCGTTGGCCAATTTTGATGATTCTTACGTCAATCGATTCGTCATAACCTTGCGAGTGTCACTGGCTACATTAAAATTGGAAAATAGAAAAATGACGGATTTTGCGGGCCCAATTTTTTTTTCTTTCAAAGTGTTTTCAAAAATATATAACCCTTATATGTTTAAATGTACCCACATAATTCGAAAAAATAATGTTAGCAAAAACGGTACACATAAAAAAGATAATTTAAAAAATCAAATAACCCGAAGCCGTAAACAAGAATAAAATCATGCTGTGCAGTCGGAGGATATATCTGGTTTTGGTCAGCCAGCTCGTGAATATATATCCTCCGACTGCTAAGCATGATTTTCATCTTGTTTACGTCTTTTTAGTTCACATCGCGATTTTAATATTTTTGAGTGAAGTTTTATTTTTTCTTCCGTTTTTATACTATTTTAAAATTCTATTAGGTATAGATACTGAAAAGTTACAACACATCTCATTCGCAAGTAATTTTTATTACTATACAGGTCAAGGCAAAAACAACCTAGGTACCCATAGATATACCCGATAAGATAAATATACGAACATGCTTACAGATAAAACGGAAACGTTTAAAAGAGCAGATATACTTATATGATGGGGATAATATTATACTTGAGATAACGTCGATACTTGCAACAGCTAAACACATTTGCTATGTACAAATTGTTTATTTATCTGTGTGAAATCTCGCGGGCCTCTCTGCCAAAGAATGCATGAATGCAGTACCGATACAAGGTGAGATCAACTGAGGAAGTCAGTAAAGTTTGCGAGAGTATTTTATTTCGAAAATACAGAAGGCAATTAGAGATTTATAAGAAACTATTAGCAGTGCCCGTGGCTTCCCTTCCGTCACCTGGCTACCTATCCTACCCTACCTACCTATCTTTTTTTTACCCGACTGCCGAAGGAGGGTAAAGTGTTTATTAGTCTATGTACCTATGTATGTTTGTTCCTAATAAAAAGATGGCGGATTTTGGGCGCCATATTGTGGGGCACCAAATTTTTTTTCTTCCAAACCTATCGTGTGGGGTATCAACATAAAAAAATTTAAGAGGTGATTTCAAAAATATATAACACTTTATGTATTTTGTTTATACATCTGGTTTTGGTCAGCCAGCTCGCGAACATGTATCCTCCGACTGCACAGCATGATATTCTTCTTGTTTACGTCTTTTTAGTTCGCTTCTTAAGCAGTCGGGTTTTTGTCTTTTTAAAATAACTTTTTTTTTATAGATTTTAAACCTGCCCTGGTAATGGCGCTGTGTTCGCAAAATGGATTGGAAAATGAATTTCCAAAAAAACAACTTTCGTTAATTTTTCTGATGTTCTAATAGAATTTCTAGCTATTCTGTTATTCGGGACGGAGATAAATCGAACCAATTAAAAATGTCCAGCCGTACTCGAGTTATAAATGGTGTAACTAACCCGACTTTGTTTTTAAATATAAAGATACAGGAGCTAAGTAGGTATTCAACATTCACAATATTTGTAATTGAACCTTCATTTAGTAACTATATATTTAGAAATTGTATGTACTTATCAGTACCTTCTATGTGACACATGTTTTTGTTACCTACGTTCAAACAGTTTGAAAGAAATAAAACCTATTTCAAATTGAATGATAGATTTTTGTAACAACCTGTTTAACTAATGGAATTAATTGGAGGGATTTCCTTCCTTAGTCGGTGTAGGTACCTCTAATAGGATGAGAAACTAAATGGTCGGTTGCGTGTGAAACTTCAATAATACCACTGGTTAATTATTATGAAAATATGAAGTAATATTAGCATCTATAAGTAGACTAGCTGTGGCCGCGGCTGCCTACCCTACCGTACTTACCCTACCATACGTACCTACCCTACCACCCAACCAACCCAACTACCAATTAGAGAGAAAAATGGAGATTTTTGGGCGCCACATGGTGGGGCTCCATTTTTTTACCCGACTGCCGAAGGAGGGTAATGTGTTTATCAGTCTATGTATGTATGTATGTATCTATGTATGTATGCATGTATGTATGTTTGTTCCTATATGGCGTTCCAGAGACCAAAGGCCTTGGCCGATTTTGATAATTCATACGTCAATCGATTCGTCTTAACCCTGCGAGTGTCATAGGCTACATTAAAATTGGACAATAGAAAAATGGCGGTTTTTAGGCGCCATATCGTGGGGGCCCAAATTTTTTTTTTTTTCCAAACCCATCGTGTGGGGTATCAAAATAAAGGGTTTTAAGAGGTGATTTCAAAAATATATAACATTTATGTTTAAATTTACCCAATTCGAAAAAAATATATGTTACCTAAAAGGTTATATATATTTTTAATATATATTTATTATTTATTATTGATTTACATTATTTGTGAAACTTGGTTTTTTCGTATGACTAATACTTTTGCTTTAGAAAAAATATTACCAACACGATATTTTTTCGTTTCTTTTCCTCCAAAACAACTTGGATGTTTAAAACTATTTTTACGTAGATAAATTGATGGTTAGAATTTCTTCCTACATATGACAATGTAAACAAAAAAAAACACTATACCTACATACAATCTCTTATCTACATTGGTATACTAAAACGCTGAATAATTCGGCAAATCCCATGGCTATATAACAAGCAATATAGTTCATTACATAACTCATTCTAACTGCAATCAGATAACTTCTGATAAGATACGTTTCCGCCGTCTAGGTTTTTGGGTAATTCTACACATTATTGAATGAATTAGTGTAGATATTACTTTAATAGCCTTAGGTATATTAAGAACTAGCTGACCCGGCAAACTTTGTTTTGCCATAAAAAGACCAAACATTTATCTACCCTACCCTACCCTACCCTAACCTACCCGACGCTACACTACCCTACAATACTCTACCCTACACTACCATACCCTACCCTACCCTACCTATATAGCCTATGTCCTTTCCCAGGTCTCAAACTATCTTCATACCAACTTTCATCTAAATCGGTGCAGCGGTTTAAGCGTGAAAAGGTAACAGACAGACAGACAGACAGAGTTACTTTCACATTTATAATATTAGTATGGATGAAAAAAAATCTAAGAGGTCTCGCATTATAATTATATTAGACTAGTTTTTGCCAGCGGCTTCGCTTTCGTGAAAGTCAACAATTATCCCAATGAAAAGTGTAAAATTATACCGGGATGAAAAGCCTGTGTGCATAACTATAATTTATCTCTGTGCCAGTTTTCATCCAGATCCGTCCAGCCGTTTGAGCGTGAATAAGTAACAAACATACAAACACACACACACTCACAAACTTTCGCCTTTATGATATTTTATAGTGTGAAGTTCAGTGTGATGTGATAATGTTATGTAGGGTAAATACGCCAAACGTCGGCCACCCCCCAATGTTCGGCCGTCTGCAGCTTGCGTTCATTCAAAATATAATTAAGTAGCAATTTTGCCACTCGAATTGCAACCTTAGTTCATACTCTATAAGTACAAACCGTTTCTATTCGATTACGTCACTCACTCTTCGCACACTGAGCGTCAATAGCGATTGCGCCGTTGCAGCGTCAAATTAGCAGCTAAAGTAGCTTACTAGCTGTGAATACCCGCACTTCGGGGATTGATATTACAACGATAAGACCTTTATTTTTTTGTTTTTAAGCTTTGTTATCACTAAAAAGTTTGTTTTACTATATTTTGAGATAGTTTTCTCAACGTTTTGCGTATTGTTTTAAGGGAAAAATAGGGGGCCGTCATTAGAATACCAATTTCGACTTAAAACCGGATTCTCGGCCGTGGCCGACTTAAAGTAAATGCAGTCTGTTTTATAAATTCCGATTCTGCCAATTCCATTGGCTCAATAAGAGAATTTGCAAAGTTTATAGGCAAATAAATCTATTTTACGTTTAATCGTCAAATTCCGGCCGGAGTGATATTAGTTGAATCTCGAGAAATAAGGTACACAAAACAGGGGCCGACATTAGAAATATTAAAGATCATAATGTCGGCCAGCCTCGAATTACAGCGTCACTATACAGGCTGGTTACATTTGTATTTTTTCATTGATTTTGTGGGTAGTCATATTTAATGTATTTATCAAACTTATTTTCACAAAATTGAATATGTGTTATTATAATTTATTAATATCATAAAGAAGATAAGTTTCTTATCACATACTTAGTTATTATATTTTTTTTACTTTATTATAATTATAGTAACATTGTTTAAGTACAAATCAAAAAAAATCTTTACTATTAAACAAATACAAATGTTTACTTAGGTGATATTAGACTGCTGCCAAAATAAATCATATTAATAATATTTTTCATTGTCTTAATTTAAAACACCCTATACCTGACCGACATTAGGGAAAAACGCGACCGACCATGGGCCGCGAACGGCCGACTTTAGGGTTTTTTCGTTCTCGATGCATTTAAACCTTAATACTTTTTTCTTTTAGTAGAAATGTCAATCTTATGCCTATAAAGATGAAATAGATTTAACAAACTTTCCAAAACCGCATCACAAGCATCCTTTTGTTGCAAACTGATGGCGCCAGAGCGATCCCTAGTTAGAAAAGCCGTTAGGGGGCCGACATTTAGCGTATTTACCCTACAAGCAAATAAATATTTCTTTTCTTATATCTTCAATCTGCCTAGCCTTTTCCCAACTTCATTGGGGTCGGCTTCCAGTCTAACCGGATTCAGCTAAGTACCAGTGTTTTACATAGAGCGACTGTCTATCTGACCTCCGCAACCCAGTAACTGGGTAACACGATACATCTTGGCTAGACTGGTGTCAGATCTAAGGCTTCAGACTACCCGTAAAGACAGTCAAAGATCTTCAAATGCCAGCCGGGACTAACGGCTTAACGTGCTTTCCGAGGCACGGAGGAAACTCAGTATGTTGAAATGGTCACCATCCACGGACCGACCTCGTCAAGCGTTGCTTAACTTTGATGATCGACCAGTACGGCTGTTAATATTTAGCCACGAGCTCCTCCATTTCTTATTTCTTTTCTTACATATATTGTTTTAATTGCTTGAAATATCTACCTACCTAGTTGAGAACGATTCCAACGCCTAGCAAAGTATTTTAAGGTATCGATTATTCTGTTTTGTACTAACTGAGAAATATTAGTCAGTGTGAATTAACACCTGTACTATGAAAGACCTTTACGAGGCCAATGCTAACACTATCGACGTCACGTAATTCCGATCGAAACTTTTAGAGGATGATATAAAGTTAGCTAGCGAAACTCCGTACATATATCTTTAAGGGCATCGATATCTATTTACGATGGAGCTCGTGGCTAAATAATAACAGCCGCACGGGTCGATCTTCAAGGATAAGCAACGCTTGCCGAGGTCGGTCCGTGGATGGGTGACCATTTCAACATACCGAGTTTCCTCCGTGCCTCGGAAAGCACGTTAAGCCGTTGGCCCCGGCTGTCATTTGAAGATCTTTGACAGCCGTTACGGGTAGTCAGAAGCTTGAGATCTGACACCAGTCTTGCCAAGGGGTATGGTGTTACCCTAACTGGGTTGTGGAGGTCAGATAGGCAGTCGCTCCATATAAAACACTGGTACCCAGCTGAATCCGGTAAGGCTGGAAGCCGACCCCAACAATAATTGGGAAAAAGGCTAGGCAGATGACGGGCTGGCTGACAAAAATCTGGTGTAGCCTCCGCCTGTACAGCATGATTTTTTCTTTGTTTACGACTTTTTAGTTCGCTTTTGAAGCAGTCGGGTTTTTTGATTTTTTGAATTAAGTTTATTTATTTATAACTTTTTAGTTAGTTTTTTTCGAATTAGATACATTTAAACATATATGTGTTATATATTTTTGAAATCACCTCTTAAAACCCTTTATTTTGATACCCCACATGATGGGTTGGGAAGAAAAAAAAAATTGGGCCCCCACAATATGGCAACCAAAATCCGCCATTTTTATTTATCCAATTTTGATGTAGCCTATGACACTCGCTGGGTTAAGACGCATCGATTGACGTATGAATCATCAAAATCGGCCAACGTGTTTGGTCTCTGGAACGCTAAAGGAACAAACATATATACATACTTACATACATAGACTGATAAACACATTATCCTCCTTCGGCAGTCAGGTAATAATTAAAATAGTTTAAATAGTCCTTTATTTAAACTTATAATTACAAGCTCTTCCCAGCTGCCATTTTATAAAGAATAAAAAACGTTGCCTCACCCTATACTTCGAAATTCTCTTGTATTGCGTTTACAAACGTATAAACACAAACAATCAGACCCGCAAGCTTATTATTATTTATTTGCTTATTATATTATTATCTTTTGCAAGAGCAAAACGATAGCGATTTTTGCGCAATAATTGCTCTTCAATACAAAAGTTTTAGAGTTGTTGGCGGTTTTTTTTTTAAAGTGCATTTGACAAACAGCGAGCGATTAGCAAACGATTGTGAAGGACCTACCATACCCACACGGCAGGTAATTCCAACTTTTATGACATAAAGCGTTTGATCGCTATCGTTTTGCTCTTGCAAAAGATACGTAATAAGCCTGCCGGACCTATCTATATGTAGGTAGGAATCGAACCCGAGACACGCAGCGCTACGCTATAGCTCAACCACGGCGTCAACCAAGTCAGCATTTGACCCCGTAAATAAATTGTAATGAAAACTCACCTCCCTACCTATTTCTGTTTTATCGTCTTAGGATATCAATACCTATCATGTCTGTTAAGTCTCGCTAGATAATTTAATTTGACAGTGTGTGATCTATACTAATATTATAAAGCTGAAGAGTTTGTTTGTTTGAACGCACTAAACTCAGGAACTACTGGTTGGAATTGAAAAAATATTTTTGTGTTGGATAGTTGATTTATCGAGGAAGGCTATAGGCTACATAACATCACGCTACGACCAATAGGAGCGGAGCATAAATGAAAAATGTTGCAAAAAAACCTTTTTGAGAGCTTCCGTTGCGTGCGCAGCGTAAACGGTTAAAGTTTCGCAACAATCATGTATGTCGGGTAGGTGGGGTACATGGGTAGGTAGGTAGCCAATTGACGGAAAACAAGCCGCGTGGGACAGCTAGTTATCAATATGGTGTAAAAGATCACTTTTCAAATGACCCTAAGCAGAATGATTTACCTACTCACCTATATATCAGTGTCGATATTCTTTAAATTTGTAAGTCGATACCTAGCTATCTCAGATTTCCAGTAAAGATAAAAATACGAGATTGTCGTATTACACTCGAGCGTGGCATCATTCATCATTGTAGACTTTATGTAATTCAATCGAACGACGCGTCATCATGATATTGAATGACTGTGAGGACACTGGGTACAGAGTACAGCTTTATCCATTACTCATCACGAAAATCATGAATTTACGTTTGAATTAAATCAAGCAGAGAAATCTACAAAATGCTAGCAGCTTTAAGACCATATTTTTTGTAAGGAAGAGTGCGTTTGTCGCAACTAGGCTTGTCCGCCTTGTTTACTAATGCGCTAATTAATATTTCACCAAAATTACTAATTGTTGGATACGCCATGACAGGAGAGTAAAATAGATCATTAAATATATTCCTAGCTCATTCTTAAAATAAAAAAAGTAAATTCAAAAATCAAAAAACTTAATTCAAAAAATCAAAAAACCCGACTGCTTCAAAAGCGAACTAAAAAGTCGTAAACAAGGAAAAAATCATGCTGTGCAGTCGGAGGATACATATTCGCGGGCTGGCTGACCAAAATCTGGTGTATCCTCCGCCTGCACAGCATGATTTTTTCCTTGTTTACGACTTTTTAGTTCGCTTTTGAAGCAGTCGGGTTTTTTGATTTTTTGAATTAAGTTTTTTTATTTATAACTTTTTAGTTAGTTTTTTTTCGAATTAGATACATTTAAACATATAAGTGTTATATATTTTTGAAATCACCTCTTAAAACCCTTTATGTTGAAACCCCACACGATGGGTTTGGAAGAAAAAAAAAATTGGGCCCCCACAATATGGCACCCAAAAGCCGCCATTTTTCTATTATCCAATTTTAATGTAGCCTATGACACTCGCAGGATTAAGACGCATCGTTTGACGTATGAATCATCAAAATCGGCCAACGCGTTTGGTCTCTGGAACGCCACATAGGAACAAACATACATACATACATACATAAGACTGATAAACACATTACCCTCCTTCGGCAGTCGGGTAAAAACCCTACTGCTTAAAAAGCGAACTAAAAAGACGTAAACAAGAAGAAAACACGCTGTGCAGTCAGAGTATACATTTTCAGATGCATGATGATGTATCCTCCGACTATATTTTTGTCGAATTAGGTACATTTAAACATACCTATAAGTGTTATATATTTTTGAAATCACCTCCGCCTCAAACATTGGGCCCCCCACAATATGGCGCATAAAATCCGCCATTTTCTATTTTCCAATTTTAATGTAGCCAGTTACACTCGTAAGGTTAAGACGAATCGATTGACGTACGAATCATCAAAATCGGCCAACGCGTTTGGTCTCTAGAACGCCACATAGGAACAAACATACATACATACACATTACCCTCCTCCGGCAGTCGGGTAACAAAAAAGCTAGCACACGTAAAAACGTATTTTGACCAAAGGGTCAAACCACAAAAAAAAATATTGCTGTATGCAAAAGCCAACTTTTAGTCTACAGAACTCACCTTCTGTGTTCATAAAATAGTATAGCTTCTGTGTTGGTGGTGAGTACGTGCAAGAAGATGGCCTTGACGCGGTGCTCGTGAGGCGGCTGCGGCAGCGGCCCCGCCAGGTGGTTGATGAGCACGTCCAGCAGCATGGTCGCCACGCCCGAGCGGCGGAACGAGCGCGTCACCCCTGGAGCGAGACATAGGCCACAGATACATTACGACCACAGACTAAACTGGCAATGATATTTAACTATGGCATTAGGTATTCAGCCTGGTAAACATCACACTTTGTTTATTTAAAACATAAATTACCCCACAGTAAAAATATACATAGAACACTGATAGCATTAGTTTTGTTTAGAAGTTCTTACTGCCTACTATACTTATGGTCAATGTTAATGCTATTAATACTATTTACCTTAACATAATTAGTTAAGAACTATGAGTCATTGTTGTTTAGTAATCTATTTGTTATGCAATACAAAAGCAGCACCCTAGCCAAGTTACAAACGTTTCGTATCGAATCTCTTTCTAAAATCGATAAGCCCTTCTATTTGAATGATCTGTCTACATGACTTAAGAGGGGACTCTAGTGAGACTTTCTCCATACAAAAACATTCTGCTGTTTTCTTCGTGGATAATGCCTCTAGAGCAATGATTTTTCCCCATAAAATCTGGGTCTAATTAATACGTGCCCCTATCATTTCCTTTTTTCCAAAACATAATCACAAAAAGAAATATGACAATCCAAAAATCCGAAAAAAATGCCCATTTTTACCGCCATGTTCAGAAGACTTTCAGACAAAATTTATAAGTTTTTAACAAAAAAGGAAATGATAGGAGCATAGATATACTTTTCCTCTAAATTTTGATATAAGAATTTTTTAGATCAGACCAGTTTTCATGAAGAAAACAGCAGAATACGAAACGTCTTTTAGTCAAAGTTTTTGTAGGCAAAATCAGCCTGAGCTGCAGTTGTCCCTTTCGCACTTTACGGGGTGAGGTTGGAGGTGACGCGACGGCAATAGACTATATTACTATACTATATTACCGACTAGAGTCCGCTCTTAACGCTCAGATGTGTCATTCCCACACATTGATTCGTTTTCTACTATACTCTTTGCGCTGTAGCATTGTGCGGGTGACAGTTTCATCTGATGCATATACGTATACGCATTTTTTGTAGTTTAACGTCATACCATATACCATAGTTGCCTGTATGACGTTAAACTACAAAAAATGCGTACAAAATGTTATTGAAACTGTCACCCACACCATGCTACAGCGCAAAGAGTATATTGTTATCGATTGTAGGTTGGCTACAGGTGCAGGAGCTACAAAAAAATTACCTAAAGACAGTATGTAAGCAACAAGTGTGTCCTTTGAGGCGAACCATCTTGATAGTATCCCTCGGTCCTCTGCATTCAGCTTCAAGTAAGGCTTTATTTCGGCCACAATAAGGCCTATAATCTCACTTTTGTGCACTGCGGCTAGGGCAAAGAACCTCTCCGAAGAAGTTATGTCCTCATACCATGATTGTGGGTATTCTATAGGAAACCAATCTCTGCAGAGAGATCTCACCTGAAAAATTGTAACAGTAGATTAAACTTGCATATTGGCATCCTTGGTAAATCATATCACTTAGTAATATTGTAAATGTGAATTTTTAGATGGATGTGTGGATTTATGTTTGTTAGTCAATCACGCCAGGAGGAGAGGAGCTCGTGGCTAAATAATAACAGCCGCACGGGTCGATCTTCAAGGTTAAGCAACGCTTGACGAGGTCAGTCCGTGGATGGGTGACCATTTTCAACCTAGCGAGTTTCCTCCGTACCTCGGAAAGCACGTTAAGCCGTTGGTCCCGGCTGTCATTTGAAGATCTTTGACAGTCGTTACGGGTAGTGAAGCCTGAGATCTGACACCAGTCTTGCCAAGGGGTATCGGGTTACCCAGCTACTGGGTTGTGGAGGTCAGATAGGCAGTCGCTCCATGTAAAACAACTGGTACTCAGCTGAATCCGGTAAGACTGGAAGCCGACCCCAACACAATTTGGGAAAAAGGCTAGGCAGATGATGAGTCAATCACGCCAGGACAGCTGAACGGATCATCCCAGTATGTTCCCTTGGGATAAGAAAACACTCACGCGTGTGAAGCCCGCTGGCAGATGCTAGTCTTATCATAAACTAGCTGTCCCCCGCGGCTTCGCTCCCGTTTACTGGCTACCTAACCTAACCTACCTACCCACCTACCCTACCTACCTACCTACCTACCTTACCCTACCCTATCTACCTACCTACTCTACCCTACATACATGATTGTACGCAACGCACGAAAGGGCAGCTTCAATAGGATTTTTTTTTCCCGTTTTTGCAACATTTTTCATTTATACTCCGCTCCTACTGGTTGTAGCGTGATGTTATATAGCCTATAGCCTTCCTCAATAAATGGGCTATCCAACACGAAAATAATTTTTCAATTCCAACCAGTAGTCCCTGAGACTAGCGCATTCAAACAAACAAACAAACAAAACCTTCAGCTTTATAATATTAGTATAGATTATAAAATTTTAATAATAAATACAATTTTTCGCTTTAGCAGTATAGTGGGCAAACTGAAGATTATATCTAAAGAATTGAAGGCACAACAGAGACATATAAAAAAATGTGTGAATTGTGAATATATCTCAAACTTTGAAAATTTTATTAACTGGTGAAATATGAATACATATATCATGTCATTAGAAAACTGTGGCCTCTAAAAACACAGTAAAATTATGTTCAATGTTAATAAAAACCCATAACAAATGAGTATTGAACATTGTTCGCGACGATACGTCACCTTTAGATAGGTTGTCATATGTAAAATATAAATAGTATTGACAGACACACGTCTGCTCACCCCAGAGCGCCATCGCATACTAAGCGATGTCGGTAGGTGAAAAAACCTTTTATAGTAAAGCTCGTAACTAATTTTTGCTCATGTTTTTGAGACACTAAAATTATATTTTATGTGTCTATCAGTAGGTAATAGAATTATATAGTCTAATAACAATAAATTAGAAGCTTTAATATGCATACTGATTGTGTTATTACGGAAAGAAACAAGTATTTAACTCCGTAAAAAACAACCGTCCTCAACGAGCGTTTAGTTCACAATGACCTGTAAGAGGGCGGCACCTTATATTTATACTAAAACCAGTTTTTGTAGAATTTTGATAACTTTAAACTCATGTTTTGGGAGCTTTTACATAGTTTATAGTGTGAATATAGCGCTTATGTGTTAGAATTATACATAAGGTACCTTAGTTATATGATAAATGTATAGGTTTAAGGAAATAAAAATATTTTGTTTACTTATTTTAGACCCCCCGTTTTGAGCAGGGTATCAGGTGGTGCTATAGGTATTCTATTCACCAACCAATCAGATTGCTTCCTTACACATAATTGTTTTGTTAGGAAACACCAGCTAGGTGTTCTAGATAGGATGGCTGGATGCCATGACTGAGAAATTATACATAATAGCAGTACATGGCCAGTCTTAATGCATTTTTACTCTAAACAGGGAAATATACATACGTTTTACTCAAGTAAGTGTTTGGAAAATTCGATACAAGCCATTTTAGCGCTTCTAGGTGACCTAGAATTTTGTCTAGGCCCTATAAATAGACAGCACCTATGTAATTCTAGTACATAGGCGTCACTTGCTTGAGAGGATGTGTCTGTGTATGCCGGCATGGACGTTTCTATGCGGCTGCCGATGTGTCACTGCGTCCAGGGACATTTGGTGCCTGGTCAGCTATAGATATGCTGTCTGAAGCATTACCTTCGTGGACCCTCAGGCAGGCGCCTACACTCAGTCATGACACAGAGCTAGTATATAGGGGTATGTAACGCACACAGACACATTAAAGATGTGAGACAACGTAAAATTTAGTATTCGGCCGCTTCCCGGCACCTTAAGCTGCGGAAAGGCTGGTGGTACACCCATCAGGGTACCGCCGTCAGACAGCCTAGTTTTCCAGCTACCCAACCACACTTCCGGAAGGAGCTTAGCTCTGGTGGTTGAGGAGTTAAGCGACCTGATATGGTGCGAGGTTACATGGATTTGCTATGTAAACAAACTTGTAACAAACGATAACTCATCGGGGGTTGGACATGTAGCTACCGGACTTCTACCTTGGGATAGCCCATCACGAGGGCTACCCGGGTGTGAATGTAACTTGAAAATCCACCCAGCAGTCTGAGTAGGAATCGAGTTTATGTGCCAAGATCAGGGGCATAAGCTAACTTCTCGCACCATTTCGCGGCTGTACGCCTGAATGTTTTGAATATAACTGTAACACTTATGTGTGTCAACGGCCCAGTAGAAGGGCTCCAAGTCCCTCGCTGGTACCCTAGAGCTAACATGTCTAGTTTTAGGAGAAACTCGATTGTAAAGCTTCAAACTGGCGGGAATTCCCTTTCTTCGACGTTCTCCTTACGAGAACTCCCTGATGGTAGGGGCTAGGGACCTGGATCAAAGACCGGAGGGAAGGTCTCCTCGAGACCTATCCAACAGTACAAGTTTCACCAGAATCGGTCCAGTGGAAGGGTAGTTCCTGTCAGTTTCAAGCTACGAGTCTTAGCGTATATTTTTTGAAAAATAAAAGTTTTTGCGGTCGAAATGTTGTGGTCCTCGTCGCAGTCGAGTTCGCCTCTTTAATAGTGCGCAGGCGCGTGAACATTTCGTAGCCATTATTTCACTTAAAGTATTTCCACGCATCATTGCGCATCGAGGACCATGAAGGAACATCGCTTCTGGCCATGAACAAATAGTTTTATTTAACCTGGACATCACGTTTTTCACCTCAACCTACTTGGCAGCCTTCAAGTGTCTCCAAGGTCCATAGTTACCAGATGACAACTGAACAATAGGTGCAAGGGGCGTCAACGCGTTCAAGCAGGAGCCTTACAACCTCCTGATTGCCCGTCGGTCTTGGACGATCACGTCCGTCCCGTACATTTGCTGGTCCTGTCGAGCCGAATATTGGTAACCTACGGACCATTTGCTGGTCCTGTCGAGCCGTATATTGGTAACCTACGGACCATTTGCTGGTCCTGTCGAGCCGTATATTGGTAACCTACGGACCATTTGCTGGTCCTGTCGAGCCGTATATTGGTAACCTACGTACATTTGCTGGTCCTGTCGAGCCGAATTTTCTGGGAAACATACCAGACCTGCGGACGCTGTGAAGATATAGGCCAACGAAGAGCCTTGTTCCCGAGAACAAGGAAAACTGAGGTCCCGGACGCTGTGAAAATATAGGCCAAGGAAGAGCCTTGTTCCCGAGAACAAAGAAAACTGATGTCCCATTCCTGTGAAAAAAGAAACCTGATGCCCTGGGGACACGAACGCTGCCTTGAGAACAAACAAGCCTGATGTAAAGTGACCTTATATATTGAGGTTACATTCCTGTTTCTTGGGTAATGTCAAAACGTATCGTTCCTGTGAAAACTAGTACCTGAGAACAAAGAAAACTGACGCTCACGCCTGTGAACATTCGTGAGAACAAAGAAAACTGATGCTCAAATATCTCAAGGTACCCTCAATATAAATCTGGTAAGATTACACACCACACAAATGTGCCAACTGGGGTACTAAGCGTTGCGTTCGTGAGAAAAGTTCCAGGGAAATAAGAATACTGACGTTCCATCTCGTAAACCTTACAAGTGCCAGGGTTAAGATCATGTTTCTTTAACAGTCAAAAACATAGCGTACACTCTGGGACGATAGAAACCCTTTCCTGGGTGAGATAACCCAGTTACTGGTCAGCAACCGTATTACTGGGTGATTAGCGTCGTCAAAAGGCGCAACGTACTATCGTCTCATAGTAGAAACTTCCAGAGCGACTACAGTCGTGAAGAGTGCACGAGTGGATTAGGCCCACGCGTGGACTACCTGGAAGACAACCATTTTGCTGGGACACAGCAGCCATTCCTGAGCTATTCCTGTGGTTCTACCGGCTTCCTGAGAAGCTAACCGTTCCCGTGTGATTACCGTCGCGAAAATACGGTTTTTTGAGCTGTTTCTGTTGTGTAACCTGCTTACTGAGAATTCACAGTAATCGAAGATTACACAGAAACTGTATCCTGAAGGAATATAGCATAGCCTGAAGAGTTATCGCTAGGAAACTCATAATCGGAGTTTTCAAACAGCGTGTTGGGAGCTCGTTTAGGAGATAGAACGAACATACGACGTTCATAGAATTCCTGAAGGGTTACGGCTGAAGGATTATCGCTGAAGCGTTATCCAAGAAGAGGCTTACACACAGAAGCATATTAAATAGTCGTGTGGGCGACTTGTTCTATAAAATAGAACGAAAAAATAGTTGCTGAAATTTCCTGAAGCGTTATAGCTGAAGGCTTATTTTCGACTTAGAATTTGTTTAAAAACAAATAGTCATTATCGAGATAGAAGCTCTCGATCGAAGTCTGGAGTTTCAAACCTGGATATCTGGAGTCTGAAGTGACTACTAACGTCAAGAGTTGGACCAACAGTTCAGTGATTGGTACCAGACCGGCTGCTCAACCTTGGAGGCTGCTGGACAAGTTGACACTTAGACAACAGTAAATACAGTGAAAACATATGCTCATGTGCTTACCCATTTTGTGTTGAAAGTCTTATAGTGAACTTGTTTACGTATCAACATTGAAGTTTGAAGCTGATTTGGAACTTATAGTTTTGAAGACTGACTAGCGACTTATAGTTTGAAGAATAACCTGGAGTTAAGAGGGTCGGATATAACCCGGAGTTTAAACTAACCCGGAGTTTGGAGATACTTTTCAAAGTTTGAAAAAGGAAGCGAACCCTCTTCAAGCCGACGACTGAAATCGGACTTAACCCAGAGTTACCACTTAGCAGTTTTCAAGAAAAAATTAAGTTTGGACATAGCCGTTTTGAAGCTCGAAAATAGATGTCAACCAGTTCGTGTTGAAGTCTAGAGTTGGACTCAGCCGATTCAAACTGACATATTGAAGAAGTCTAGAATTGGACTCAGCCGTTTCGAGCCAACGTTTTGAAGACAAGTTGAAGATTGGACTTGGACTTGGCGTATTCAAACTGAAATTTTGAACCAATCAGGATGCCGACTACCAGATCCCAGGACAAGAGGCCTGAATCATGGACAGTCCCCATTGAGCGTCCAGGTGCGGGCGTACAACATCAGCTGCCCCCACGCTCACCGTCCACTACTGAAGGGACAGAAAAGTCCATACCAGTCAGAAGCCCACCAACGTCACAGATAGGTGACAACACGCCCACACATGAGGAGGAGGAACCACAGGAACCAAGCACACGCAGGAAGGCATCGAAATCAGAAGATTCTTCAGAAAAAACACTGAAGCCTTCTGGTAGAAAACAAAGGATCCGGGATAAGACCTTTGTTCAAGGAGAAGTAATGGCTACCCGGGGTGACGCCCGTATCGAACATACTGGACCGCCGTCAACTAGCAAGTCGACCCGGTCACGTAGGAAAATTTCAAGAGCTCGTGAAGACTTATTGAAAATAAAGTTGGAACTCGCTAAGTTAGCACTTCAAAAAGCAGAAGAAGAAGCTTCTGAGGATGAATATATGGATGACAGAAATTCTAATGAAGAGTATGTCCGTTCGTGGCTCGAAGAGGCGCCAGAGCCCACACCGTTGAGGGAGAATGACGTCGCCAAAGGGGACAATGACGATTGGACCCCGGCTGCGGCCGTCGACGCTATAGCGGACTCCCGGAAACATATCGACCATATAGAACATCCACAAGTGAAGTCTAACATCGAACCACCTAGGACAGAGCCGTCCAACGTGGAGCCGCCAAGGCAAATAGAAGCGAAAGAGTCACTCCGTCCTTTTCTAACGGAGCTGACATCCGCTATAGCGTCGCTAGCCGACAGAAAAATCGAACCATGGACGCCTAACCGATCGGCGTCGCAGGTTATCATGACTCTGCCGAATTTCGGTGGAGCTCATACAGAATGGCTATCTTTTCGAGCCATTTACGAGGCAACTCATGCCTACTTCAGCGACATAGAAAACACGGCAAGACTCAGAAGGAGCTTGCGTGGTCGCGCACTGGAGACAGTGAGCTCAGAGCTCATCGGGAACGCAAAGCCGGATGAGATCATGAGAGAATTGGAACTACAGTTTGGACGTCCTGACTCAATAGCTCAGGCCGAAACAGACCGACTTAGAGGGCTACCAAAATGCAGCGAGTCGCCCAAGGACATCTGCACCTTTGCAAGTCGAGTCAGAAGCGGAGTTGTCACTCTGCGAGCTCTCAAGAAGGGGCACTATCTGCTCAATGCCGAGCTGGTGCGCCAGCTAACTGAGAAGCTACCCAATTCTCTGCGTGTACAATGGTACAGAACGTACACGGAAAAGTACCAGTCGCTGCCGGACCTGTCACTCTTCAGCGACTTCATAACCGAGCAAGCTCACTTCTGCAGTGCATTCGCCCCGCCTGAGAACATTAAGGAAACGGATTCTCTAGCGGGAAAACGCGTCATACAACGGACGCATACAGCTACCGACAAGCCGGTAAACAAATGTCGAATTTGCGACAAAAGTGGTCACTACGCGTCTGACTGCCAAAGGTTCAGAGACGCAGCAAGTGACAAAAGATGGGAGCTAGCCAAGAATTACAACTTGTGCTATCGCTGCCTAAGACAACGTCGTGCTGGACACACTTGCAACAAGAAGCAGTGTGATCATAAGGGGTGTACAGCCACGCACCATCGACTTCTTCATAGGGGTAAGAAGCCTCAAACAGACAGGACAAGGAAGCCTGCTGTTCCAGAAGAGAAGAAGGAGTCTCAGGAGACGGTGGCCAGTTCGCGAACTGAATCGAGTCAAGCTTTCCTGAAGATGATACCGGTCCGGGTAATAGGACCGGCGGGAGAGGCAGACACATACGCACTCCTTGACGACGGATCCACCGTTTCGCTGATCGACGAAGCAATCGCTCAGCGAGTGGGAGCAGTGGGCCCAATCGACCCTCTGAAGATCGGTGCTATTGGAAACACCATGATCGACACTCCCTTATCGAGACGTATAACCGTCACTCTCACAAGTCGTATGAGAGATAGGGTGCCCTTCAAGGCGCGCACCATTTCGAAGCTCAACCTGTCACCACAGGCAGTCAGTCAAGAAGACGTAGCCCGCTGTAGGCACCTTCGAGACTTGACGTCGCAGCTTACGTATCCTGCTGGAGTGCCAAAGATACTCGTCGGCCAAGACAACTGGCATTTGTTGTTGGCCACTGAAGTCCGCAGAGGACCTAGAAGCCAACCCATCGCGTCGAAAACCATGATGGGCTGGACATTGCACGGCGCGCACACCAGAACACTGGGCCAGCAGGTGCACTATGTCAACGGGTGTCAGTCCGTTGACGCAAGGCAAGATGCGGAACTGAACGAGCAGCTCCGTGAATTCTTCGCTATCGAGTCGTTGGCTATCAATCCACGACAACCAGCTTCTGACCCCCAGAAGAGGGCAGAAGATATACTGAACCGTCACACAAGACAGTTAGGAAATGGGCACATAGAAACCGCTATGTTATGGCGGGACGAGAAAATAGAGATGCCCGATAGTTACGAGACAGCACTCAAAAGGCTAGTCTCCATAGAGAAGAAGCTGGATAAAAACCCCGCTCTTCGTGTGAAATACACACAACAGATGGACTCCCTGATAGAAAAGGGATATGCTGAGAAGGCTCCCAAGTCAAGCACGCCAGGAAAAACCTGGTACCTGCCTCATTTCGATGTCTTCAACCCCATGAAGCCAGAGAAAATTCGAATAGTACATGATGCCGCCGCAAAATCGAGAGGAAAGTCACTCAACGACTTCCTGCTAACTGGACCAGACTTGCTGCAGTCGCTGCCCGGCGTCATGATGAGATTTCGTAGACACTGCGTGGCCATCTCCGGAGACATAGCCGAGATGTTCATGCAAGTAAAAGTACGAAGTGAAGACCGAGACTCACTTCGCTACCTATGGAGAGGCAACAGAAGAGATGGAGCCCCAGAAGAATATCGTATGACGTCCATCATTTTCGGCGCGGCAAGCTCGCCGTGCACCGCTATCTTTGCGAAAAATTGGAACGCAAGGAAGCACATCGAACAGCATCCAGTAGCAGTGAAAGCTATAGTAGAGAGCCATTATATGGACGATTATCTGGACAGCTATAAAACAGTCGAAGAAGCGACAGAAGTCGCGACAATGGTGAAGAAAATACACCAACAGGCGAAGTTTGACCTAACAAAATGGGTATCAAACAGTAAGCGCCTGATAGAAAATATCGATCCGTCACAAACCTGCACTGAGGTTGTGAACATCGGAGATACAGTAGGCGCAGAGAAAATACTCGGCCTGATTTGGAGACCTAGTGAAGATACGCTAGGTTTCAACCTAACGCTTGCGAGACTGCCGCCAGGAATTTTAGAAAAGGAGGCCCCTACAAAAAGAGAGGCTCTCAAAATTGTTATGTCGTTATACGACCCCCTAGGACTAGCCTCGCCTGTTACGATTCGAGCTAAACAAATATTACAAGAAGCTTGGAGGCGAGGCGTCGATTGGGACCAGCTATTAGACGCTGACCTGGCATCTCAGTGGAGAAGTTGGATCGAAAACCTGCGGCAGCTCAAGGGCATCAGCATACCAAGATGTTATCCTGGTTATAGTGATGCCACAGAAATACAAATACATGTATTTACCGACGCAAGCGAGTTGGCATATGCAGCAGCTGTGTATTGGCGAGCCACCACAGCAGTAGGCACACAGAAGGTGAGCCTAGTCATGGCCAAGGCGAGAGTAGCTCCATTAAAGCTACAATCGATACCGCGCCTCGAGCTGCAGGCAGCGGTGATGGGAACCCGTCTGGCTGCAGCTGTGAAACGTGAACACGACAACAATCCATCGTCGGTCACGTATTGGACAGACAGCAAAACAGTCTTGTCGTGGATAAGAAAAGGAGCACGAACCTATAAAGCCTTCGTAGCTCATCGCATAGCTGCCATAGAAGAAGGTAGCAAAGTGGAGGATTGGCGATGGATATCCACGAAGTTGAACATCGCCGATATAGCGACTCGTGACGTGCCGCCGAGGTTTGACTCACAACACGAGTGGTTCTGTGGCCCAAGTTTTTTGTATGAAGACCCTTCTTCATGGCCATCAGAAAAACCTCCAATCACAGAAGAGACAGGAGAGGAAAGAACGCTCACTGTCACAGAAAAAGAAAAATCTGTTTTGGAGAAAATAACAGACAGACATACATACACTTCGAAGCTCATAGAAGCTATACCTAATCCCGTCAACTTTTCAAGATGGGAGCGGCTATTACGTGCGACTGCTACCGTCCTACGTTTTATACATCTCTGTAAACAAAGGACAGAGAAAACGTTCTACAAAAGAACCCGGAAAAACGCTGAGGAGGACACGGACTGGCGAAAGAAAAAGAAGACAGCGACTGCAGCAACCAAGCCGTCATACATAGCGCCAGAAGTCCGAAAGCAGTACATAGATGCGAGCTTTCTTCAAAAAGCCGAGAAAATACTCGTACAAGTTGCACAGCAGCAATCGTTCGCTCAAGAAATAGCTAGATTGCATGCACATGAAATAGTGGACAAAAATAGTCCGCTACACGCGCTGCAAATAGAAGTAGTAGATGGCCTACTACGTATTAGAAGCCGTATAGCCGCCACTGACGAGGTCACAGAAGATGTAAGGCGACCGCCAATATTACATGGCGACCATCATATAACCCAGCTCTATATAGACTGGACACACCGCAGCTTACTACATAGTGGGACTGAACTCACAATAAATGAGGTACGGCAGCATTATTGGGTCGTAAGGATGCGTCCCACCACCAAGAAAGTACTGGCACAATGTCTTCAGTGCCGTATTCGTAAGGCACAAGCACCTGTGCCAGCGACCGGCGACCACCCACGAACGCGCCTGGCTCATCACCAAAGGCCGTTCACGTACACCGGGCTAGACTACTTCGGCCCGCTATCTGTCACCGTGGGTCGCCAGCATCACAAGAGATATGTAGCACTGTTTACATGCCTCACCACAAGAGCTGTCCACCTCGAGATCGCCGCCAGCCTCAGCGCAGACAGCGCAATATTAGCGCTGCGCCGTTTCGCCGCCCGCAGAGGATGTCCAACTGAGATCCACTCAGACAACGGCACCAACATGCACGGTGCCGATCGAGAGCTACGAGAGGCCTTCCGAGAGGAGGCCAGTCGCCGAGGCATCACTTGGCGCTTCATCACCCCATCAGCGCCCTTTATGGGAGGTGCATGGGAGCGTCTAGTTCGCTGCGTAAAAAACGCATTGTATACCGTACTCACAGAGAAACACCCACACGAAGAGGTGTTGTCCACACTGATTTGTGAGGCAGAGTACACGGTAAATAGCCGCCCGCTGACACATGTATCAGTCGACGGCGATGACGACGAGTCTATCACGCCGAACCACTTCCTACTTGGTGGGTCGGCTAGACTCCCAAACCCCGGCGTGTTCACCGAGCAAGACATCGACCACAAAAAGATGTGGCGTCGGTCACAAATCCTGGCCGACATGTTCTGGCGCCGGTGGGTGCGAGAATACCTGCCGGAGCTCCAAAACCGGCGGGAGCCCCACAGCCGCGGGCCTGGCCTGCTGGTGGGCGACCCCGTCCTTATCGCGGACGGGCAGCTGCCTCGCAACACGTGGCCGCGAGGCCGCATCGAGGCCATATACCCTGGCCCTGATGGAGAAGTCCGGACCGCTGAGGTGCGCACCACTGGCGGCACTCTAAAGCGTCCGGTGAAGAAGCTCATTCCTTTGCCAAAATGAGTGCAGCAGAGTTCCAGCGGCGAGAGCTGAGCGACGTGTCGCAGAGCGTCGAGGTCACGAGCGCTGCCGACGTGCGCCGCTCACAATGCTGATGCAGCGCCGCGCCAACGTAGCATCGAGTCGACGCGACACTGCACGGCGGGAGAGATGTTCGCGACGATACGTCACCTTTAGATAGGTTGTCATATGTAAAATATAAATAGTATTGACAGACACACGTCTGCTCACCCCAGAGCGCCATCGCATACTAAGCGATGTCGGTAGGTGAAAAAACCTTTTATAGTAAAGCTCGTAACTAATTTTTGCTCATGTTTTTGAGACACTAAAATTATATTTTATGTGTCTATCAGTAGGTAATAGAATTATATAGTCTAATAACAATAAATTAGAAGCTTTAATATGCATACTGATTGTGTTATTACGGAAAGAAACAAGTATTTAACTCCGTAAAAAACAACCGTCCTCAACGAGCGTTTAGTTCACAATGACCTGTAAGAGGGCGGCACCTTATATTTATACTAAAACCAGTTTTTGTAGAATTTTGATAACTTTAAACTCATGTTTTGGGAGCTTTTACATAGTTTATAGTGTGAATATAGCGCTTATGTGTTAGAATTATACATAAGGTACCTTAGTTATATGATAAATGTATAGGTTTAAGGAAATAAAAATATTTTGTTTACTTATTTTAGACCCCCCGTTTTGAGCAGGGTATCAGGTGGTGCTATAGGTATTCTATTCACCAACCAATCAGATTGCTTCCTTACACATAATTGTTTTGTTAGGAAACACCAGCTAGGTGTTCTAGATAGGATGGCTGGATGCCATGACTGAGAAATTATACATAATAGCAGTACATGGCCAGTCTTAATGCATTTTTACTCTAAACAGGGAAATATACATACGTTTTACTCAAGTAAGTGTTTGGAAAATTCGATACAAGCCATTTTAGCGCTTCTAGGTGACCTAGAATTTTGTCTAGGCCCTATAAATAGACAGCACCTATGTAATTCTAGTACATAGGCGTCACTTGCTTGAGAGGATGTGTCTGTGTATGCCGGCATGGACGTTTCTATGCGGCTGCCGATGTGTCACTGCGTCCAGGGACATTTGGTGCCTGGTCAGCTATAGATATGCTGTCTGAAGCATTACCTTCGTGGACCCTCAGGCAGGCGCCTACACTCAGTCATGACACAGAGCTAGTATATAGGGGTATGTAACGCACACAGACACATTAAAGATGTGAGACAACGTAAAATTTAGTATTCGGCCGCTTCCCGGCACCTTAAGCTGCGGAAAGGCTGGTGGTACACCCATCAGGGTACCGCCGTCAGACAGCCTAGTTTTCCAGCTACCCAACCACACTTCCGGAAGGAGCTTAGCTCTGGTGGTTGAGGAGTTAAGCGACCTGATATGGTGCGAGGTTACATGGATTTGCTATGTAAACAAACTTGTAACAAACGATAACTCATCGGGGGTTGGACATGTAGCTACCGGACTTCTACCTTGGGATAGCCCATCACGAGGGCTACCCGGGTGTGAATGTAACTTGAAAATCCACCCAGCAGTCTGAGTAGGAATCGAGTTTATGTGCCAAGATCAGGGGCATAAGCTAACTTCTCGCACCATTTCGCGGCTGTACGCCTGAATGTTTTGAATATAACTGTAACACTTATGTGTGTCAACGGCCCAGTAGAAGGGCTCCAAGTCCCTCGCTGGTACCCTAGAGCTAACATGTCTAGTTTTAGGAGAAACTCGATTGTAAAGCTTCAAACTGGCGGGAATTCCCTTTCTTCGACGTTCTCCTTACGAGAACTCCCTGATGGTAGGGGCTAGGGACCTGGATCAAAGACCGGAGGGAAGGTCTCCTCGAGACCTATCCAACAGTACAAGTTTCACCAGAATCGGTCCAGTGGAAGGGTAGTTCCTGTCAGTTTCAAGCTACGAGTCTTAGCGTATATTTTTTGAAAAATAAAAGTTTTTGCGGTCGAAATGTTGTGGTCCTCGTCGCAGTCGAGTTCGCCTCTTTAATAGTGCGCAGGCGCGTGAACATTTCGTAGCCATTATTTCACTTAAAGTATTTCCACGCATCATTGCGCATCGAGGACCATGAAGGAACATCGCTTCTGGCCATGAACAAATAGTTTTATTTAACCTGGACATCACGTTTTTCACCTCAACCTACTTGGCAGCCTTCAAGTGTCTCCAAGGTCCATAGTTACCAGATGACAACTGAACAATAGGTGCAAGGGGCGTCAACGCGTTCAAGCAGGAGCCTTACAACCTCCTGATTGCCCGTCGGTCTTGGACGATCACGTCCGTCCCGTACAAACATGAAAGACTCTTTGACCTTCAGTCTTGAATTAAAATTCAGAAACAGACAAACAAAAGCTAAGTACCTACTGAGAATATACAAATTTTTGAGACCTGAATGCAATAAATAATGACTATTTAATGCATTTACTTCATGTTGTTGAAGGTTCACCAAATTCTATGAATTGGTGAGACAAATAAATGATTCATGTTGGTTGCTCATTTGAATTATTTAAATCACTGTATAGCTTATTACTCATACGGATTAACCCACAAGTAAAAGAATATTGCAATAATATAACAATTCTACCTGTATATAATATGAGCTTGTGATACCAGTGAGTTTAGGGTTCCCTGGCAATTGACATTTTGAAACCCAGCATCTTAAAATATTATAAATGTGAAAGTTTTGATGGATGTGTGTGTAGATGTATGTTTGTTACTCAATCACTCCAGAATGGCTGAACAGATCTGGATGAAATTTGGCACAGAGATAGATTATAGTCTGGAATAGTATATAGGCTACTTTGCATCCCGGTATAATGTTCCCTTGGGATACGAAAACACTGTTCATGCGGGCGAAGCCACTGGCAGAAGCTAGTTAGGAAATAATTTATGCTACTCATGTCCATCAAACAAAAAGGCTGATTTTGTCCATCACTACTTGTTTTAAAAGCTTGTAAACCTTCTTACTTTAGATAGGTAATATCTATACAACAAACTAATTATATTTTATTTAAAACCAAATTATTTTATTCTAAAAAGCACACTTATTTCAATTAAACTACACATTGGATTTGCATAGTTTGTAAAATGTTACGAAACTCCAGCAAAACAGTGTTAATGAGCAGGATACACTCAAAAGTAACATGACCTAAATTGGTAATGTCTCCATGAATTCACAGGGTCAAATATTATTTTGGGCATGTCAGATATTGTGTTAATTAATACTAACCTCCTCTAGGTCATCAGGGCACAAGAAACGCAACTGAATATCTTTTAGAGAGCATTTTGCATCCTTTGACGACTTCTCAATTATTACTTGGAAGCCTTCAGAAAGGTACCTGAAATAAAAACATCTATTGAACACACAGAATTTATTTTACTTTAAATCAGAACTTGAAAGGTTTCCAATGACAAGATTATTTTTTATCGAGATTGCTTTACTAACTTTGCAGTTAGAATAAGCCGTAGGACTTAATAATACATTCCAATTGATTTAAAAATCAGTTAACTACATTAAAAACACGCCTAGTGCAACAGTACACAAAGATTGCATTTGAATCACAAAAAAATAAAGAGTACCTTGCCCGCTCAATTGAACAATTTATCCAATTATAGAGTTCAAGGAAGACAATACAGGCACACAAACAACTGTGAAACACTATGAATTGAATCCCGATAAATAAATAGGAAGGGTCAATCGAACTTACCAGGTGAACCCAGCCATTCGGTAAATCGGCCATTAATACTATCACTCAATAATCTTTATGAGTAAACATGTTATCACTTCCAAAAACTTTCATACTATTGCAATAATTCAGAACTTTAATCACAAACCCGCTATCATTTTCCTTTTGACTAAATTAATTCCAATTCGATTTGTCAGTCAATTGACAAGTTTGACAACCCAAGCCTTTGACACGACTGTATTTTTTTTGGAATTAAATGACCTAGCTATTAAGGCTTTTAAGTCACGTCTTTAGTATTTTAACAATAACTTTGTTTTGCATTATCATACGGATATAACTTATTTCATTGTTATTTTGCTAAATACTCTGCCAAAAAATATATCGACTCAGGCTTTTAGGCATCTACATATCATCTTTGCTGAGGCAGTCATAAATCACTTAATCTCAGCTAAACTTTACCAAGATCGCGCCTATTCCAATGATATAATACCACATATTGTATATAGTTGCAACACTTGATTCATGACGCGGCGAAACGGACTTGAATCCAGGTGGGATAAAAAAAAACATACCACGATCCACTCATTTAGGCTATCAATTAATTTTCAGTGGTTAGAGATTGGCAAAGAAAACCGTTACCTGAGAAAAAGCGGAAAATCCAAAAAAAATGTAGTATTAGAATACTAAATAGTTAAATATCCTATCGTTAAATATCATATCTTAGGCGGACGACGCGACGGTCTTCTGCTCATTCAATCAAGTAGTCAAGCTGGAGTGGAGAATCTGGTTGACACTTGCCTACGATTAATAACTCAGTGGGGCGATCGAAATCGTCTGACCTTTGGTCCGCACAAAGTCTATTAACTCGTTCTAAAAGGTAATCTTAAATCGTGTCACACTATTGAATTTAGTAACGTTCCCGTAAAAAAAGAAGCAGTCCGTGTCCGCTATCTTGGTCTGGTGTTAGAGAGGAATTTTGCATTTATCTATAGACTAATAATATTATGAAGCGGTAAAGTTTGTGAGGTTGTAGGGGGTAATCCCTGGATGTACTGAACCGATGTAAATGAAATTTGGCATGGAGATAGTTTGAGACCCTGGGAAGGACATAAGATAGTTTGTATTCCCTTGGGATGATAAAACATTTTTACGCGAGTGAAGCCGCGGGCTAATAATCATAGTAAAATAAGGACTTCTATGCCTTAACGAAAATATCTAAATCTACGTGGGGTCCGTCTTTTAACTTTAACGACTATTTTATATGGGTACTTACTCGGGTTGTATGTGCTACGGGGAACCTATTTGGGCCGATAGGGCCATTATAGGGACGGTAGGACGTAAATTATCTACTTCAAAGTCAGCGTTTAGCTTTGATACTCTTATGCAAAGCTTATGCAAAGCTTACGGAACTTTTACCCGAATGGCGATGTAGGTGGGATGCTTCCATCAAGGGTCGACACCTCCACCAATTATTTCCATCCGTTCGTGAGCAGCTAGCCAGGAAGTGGCTGGAGGTGGATCACTGTGTTGCCCAATTTCTCACAGGACATGGTAACTTTAAAATAAATTATTTTCCTTCAAGCTTATTGACTCGCCTTTATATCAATGTACTACATCTGACTTCGAATATGTACAATCTGCACATCATATCTTATGGGATTGCATTCTTTGGCAGAATTAACGCAATATTATGTTGGATAGTGTACAGGCTGTATCCGGAGTTATTTATTATCCTCCTCACGTCGATTCCCCAATGCTTGGGGGTCGTGACCACATCATGGTTTCAAAACTTTCTCTTTGATGATGTTTCTCCACCTGCTCTTATTCTCCGCAACATGCACGGCTTCTGAGGCTTTGATGTTCAGCGAGGTTCGGATTTGATCTGACCAGCTTATAGGACTTCTGCCTCTAGGCCGTTTACCCTCGGCTTTGCCAGTGACAATAATTGTCATTAGTAAGTTGTCACCAGGTTTACGGGCAATACAGCCATAGAAAATACCTTGCGGAGGCACACATTGATCAATCTAGGCCGTTTTTCAATTTTGAGGTCCTGCAATATCGAGATGTTCGTCCTGTGCGTCGTCCACGAGATACGCAACATCTTCCTGTAACCACATTTCAAAAGCCTCAATGCGTTTTCGATCAGCGGCTTTAAGAGTCCACGCCTCCGCTCCGTACAAGAATATGGAGAAAACAAGGGAGCTGACAAGTAACAGTTTTGTCTTGTTCGAAACGTTGCGGTCCTTCCATACTGTCTCGAGTTGCGACATGGCTCTCTTTGCCATTCCAATGCGCCTGCGAATCTCATCTTCACACGATCCATTACTACTTAGCCCAGGTAAATAAAGTGATTAACTGTTTCGACGTCGAGTGCACCACTGAGCCCTAGTTTCGACGTATGGTCCACCGCCTTCGTTTTGGTCCGGTTTATGGAAAGCGCCATCTCACCACTGTATCTTTCCATCCTGTTGAAGAGAGATCTCATCTCGGTTTCGTCTGCTGCAAACAATATGGTGTCATCAGCGTAGCGTATATTGGTGATTTTATTGCCATTGATGTTAACACCCCTGCCGATCTAGTCCTCGCAGGTTTTACGGATTATGTACGCCCCATAAATGTTGAACAGGATGGGGGACAAAATAAAGCCCTGGCCCTGGCTCTCCCTTGCCAAATGGGAATGGCTTCGAGGACGTATTGCCCATCCTCACCATGCCTTGGCTGTTTGAATAAAGTCCCTGTAACAGAGCAGTAAGATGTTCAGGCACCGCCATTGCCCGTAAAACTCACCACAACCGATTCCAGTCCACACAGTCAAAGGCTTTGCTGTAATCAATAAAGCACATCATGACTGGTACATCAAACTCGAAAGCCTTTCAAAATCAAAATATATTTTTTACTAGCTGACCCAGCAAACTTTGTTTTGCCATAAAAAGACCAAACATTTATCTACCCTACCTACCCGACCCTACACTACCCTACCCTACCCGACCCTACACTACCCTACCCTACCCTACATTACCCTACCCTACCCTACCCTACACTACCCTACCCGACCCTACACTACCCTACCCTACCCTACCCTACCCTACCCTACACTACCCTACCCTACCCTACCCTACCCTACACTACCCTACCCTACCCTACCCTAACCTACCCGACCCTACACTACCCTACGCTACCCTACCCTACCCTACCCTACACTACCCTACCCTACCCGACCCTACACTACCCTACACTACCCTACACTACCCTAAACTACCCTACCCTACACTACCCTACCCTACCCGACCCTACACTACCCTACGCTACCCTACACTACCCTACCCTACCCGACCCTACACTACCCTACACTACCCTACACTACCCTACACTACCCTACCCTACACTACCCTACCCTACACTACACTACCCTACACTACCCTACACTACCCTACCCTACCCTACCCTACCCTACCCTACCCTATGTCCTTCTCCTGGTTCTAAGCTACCTCCCTGCCAATTTTCAGCTAAATCGATTCAGCCGTTCTTGAGTTATAAGTGAAGTAACTAACACGACTTTCTTTTATATATATAGATTTCATATAGGCCTACATGGGCACTTATAAAACGTCGACAAAAGGTGCACGGTTCGGGTTGGTCGTTTCCTATGGAGCAGAACCGGCAAGAAACTCCATGGTTACTCTTTTAAAAAATGGTTTGGTTTTACAATATTTCCTTGTTACAGCATTAGTACTTAGATATGTGGGGACAACGTAGGCCCGACAATAAGTCGTAAGAAAAACAAAAAAAAAAAGATAACATATTATTTAAACAAAAGAAAATAAAACGAGTTAAAAAGTTAGTCTGGCAAACAATGATATTCAAATAAACAGATACGTTATACACTCACAAAACAATTGAAAAAAGTGTTCCGCGCAGCAGCGGCAGCACACATACACACTTTTCATTCATCTGACATTTCACTACAATGTCGAAAGGGATGGCTTGATAAAACAAACAAGAAAAAAAGAGACAGCTAGTGTTTGTCACTTGCGTGTGAATGTAAACAAACATTATTCTGACAACCAATGTTTTTTCTTTTTGTAACCTCCAAATATCAGAAAATTAGGAAAAAAAATTGAAATAAATTAGTAAATTGAGGTGTATTGCGTATTTACATATGGTATGAGATTCCTTCTGTTTTATGTAATTTGGTATTATAATTGGTACACTTTCTAAATACACACGATGGCATTTTTTTAATTTTGTTTTTTTTTCAACAAAGCGTATCGCTCTTCGCCATGCGTGACATAAACTAAAGACTAAATCATACAATTGTCTACTATTCGAGTCTTCACAATGTGCGCGCTTATAACATATCTGTTTATTTGAATATCATTGCTGGCAAACGAAAGTAGAGACTGAAAAAGCGTATATAGCATAGCAACCCAAAAAGTAGTATGAAATACTTGGAATAACCTAATTTGATACTTTAGAATTATTTATTATTAATTCTAAAGAAAAAAAAAAAAAAAACAGACTAACAAATGTTAACAAGCATCTAGAAGGCCTACAATACTCAATGAGTTGCCCGAGATTGAGAATCTGCTCCCGTGTGCCCTTTCTTTTGACGGAGCTAAAGCCGAAGCCAAAGCTAATTTAATAAACGGATCATAAAAGGACGGAAAAAATTCGCGCGAATAAAAATCGCAGTAGGTACGTGCTAAGCTAAGCCTTAAATTCATATTCCGGGACTTCGTCGAGCTTCATTGCCTCGGCGCTTTTCTGGTGGTCGCCACTATGGATTCTGGGTTTCAAGAGTTGCAGTGGTTTGGGAATAGTGCGGTGCCTTTGTCCCAAAAAAGTAGCTGGGCAGTTCAAGAGAAGTTCTTGTTAATCTAAAAATAGATAAGCCCAAGTTCATAAATTTATCGCTAAAAGGAATAACAGCTGTCAAAAGAAATTGGGGCAGAGTCGTCCAGTCGATCCTTACTTGCGTCTTTATGGGGTTGTAACAATTTTTTTTAGATTTTAGTGTGATCGGATTTTGAAATTTCATTGTGAGTTTATTTCATCTTAAGCTAATGAGAAATTCTGTCTGTTTTTTGGTATTCTGATTCCGGGTCGTTTTATTTATGTATGTATTATAGAATATCTAACTTGAAGTGATTATCATAGTTTATAAGTATTCGTACGTACTAAAAAAACAATGGATTTTATATCTGACACAAATAAATAATAATAAGTAAATAAATCACAATGAATGGTCGAGATAGCCTCAGATAGACTTCCTAGAGGAGCTCGTGAGTTTATCTGCATAAAGGTGGTAGGAAGAAATTAATTCGTTGGAGATTGAGTTAATAAAACTGTGAAAAGTACGGGCGATAGTACGCCGTCCTGTGGTACCAGAAGTACTACACCAGCAGCCAAATTGTGTAAGTGATTTCGGCAAAGGAAACAATCTGTTCTCTCAACAATCTTTTTTGTATATGTGTGTTTTTGGGAAAGAACCAGATTGTTTCCGTTGCCGAATTTACTTACACAATTAGGCTGCAGGAAGACAAGGTCTCTCCGATGCAAATACGTTGTCGGCGACCGAACAGGTAACTACGAAACCAGTCAACTACCGGTGTAGATATGTAAAGAGAACAAAGGATGTCAAGCAAAACATCGAAACCCACGAGAATATTGGCATTACTGAAACCGTTAGATTTCCCATTTCCATGACAGTCCTTACGTCGTCAGTAATATTCAGAAGCGGTGTAGAGTAGTGGTACTAGTGGTGCTATGACCAGGGCGGAAGCCGGACTGGAAAGGGTTAAGGAGATTATTTTTGGAGCGGAAGGTGCTAATTTTGTTGTGGATTAACCTTTCAAGGACTTTGGGTATGAATGGCAAGACAGATATTGGACGGTATTCGGCGAAGGATATGGGATTGGACATTTTAGGTAAACGAACGCACGTCTCAGATTCACTGCCTGGGGCGCCTCCCCTCACGAACTTCGAACATCTGGTTTAGCTCTCTGCTTCTCGGCTGGCGAATTTGCCTTTGATGCCCTGTGGCATCGATGCGCTCATGCCCGAAAAGCGATTAAGCTCTAAATGACACGTGCATAATAATCACTCGGTGCCCCTCCGGAGATCCGTAAGGAAGTTGCCTGTTCCTCCGAAAAGCACAAGCAGAAGACCGATAACCACCACCTACTGTAAACCACGGAGCAACCAAGGGGGCTAAAGAGTCGGAATAGCTTATCCTTAAGTCGGCTAAAACAATTTACGACAACAGCCCTGGCAAAGCACGCAGGAAACTATGGCTCCTCAAATACTCCCCTCCAACTGACTATATCGATCCTGCAGAAAAGCTCCCAGCTGGGCATAAACTGCGATGGCCAACCTGGAAAGGCTGCGAAGCCAAGTATGCCGTTGTAAGTATAACCTGGTCAGATGGGGGTACTCCGATCAGCCGCAATGCGACTGTGGAACCACACCGCAAACGATGCCCCATCTGTTGTTCTGTTCTCTGTGCACAAACACCTGCACCATGAAAGACCTGTGCGAGGTCAGCGATAGGGCTGCGACATGGCTGAGTTCTGGTCGAAGCACAACATCTAAATTAAAAACTGTAAATGAAATCATCGACACGATGAAGAAGAAGTTAACCGTATTATTTGAGCATCTTTACATGAACTTGTAAAGACACTGCCGACGCTAGAAAATTGAAGAAGTGGCAAATGACAGGAAGAATAATGTCCAGCACTGGGAGTAGCATTTTACGGCTGATACATTCGCATTTAAAGAAATCGATAGTAGGTTCTGTGAGTCTCTAAGTAGTCTGTGCTAGAGTCTATCAAGCGAGTCTTTGCCCATGAAAAAGGCGGCAAATTAAAAATCTTACAGGTGAAGTGTCAACATTTCTATAGTATGCTGAAAGCTTGTTGGTTACTCGATTTTTTGTAGATAAAATGATAAAAATAAAGTAGAAAAAAAATCTATCAAACAAGTTTTCCGCGTACAACACACAGGCATTTAGCGGTACAAGAAAAAAATATTGTTAAACTTTCTTTTACCGTTACAAGTTTTTATTTTGTTTTATATTAAAACCAATTATTCATAATTTATAAAACAATTGAACGTCAACTTTCATGCAATTGTTTTAACTATATTCAAACTATCATTTTGAGAGAATTTTGCTTATTGCCACTTATGGTTCAGGTTTAAGAAATAAAATTAAAAAAAATGCATTGAAAATATTGACATACTGAGTATTTTGTTCTTTTTAATCTTTAGATCTTTTTAAAAGTTAAGGACGTCATTGCGCCCATGGTATAATAACATACTCCGTATTGCGCCAAACTGAGAGGACCAGCAGCCTAATTGTGTAAGTAAATTCGGCAAAGGAAACAAACTGTTTCTTTCCCAAAAACGACTTTTCGCAATACAAAAAGTGCGGGGCACATTATGATGAAGAGAAATTATCAAACTTATAGATGATGTGCGTCTTTATCATTTCCCTGGTCCAACCATTTTTTGTGCGAATATCAGGACAATACAGAAAACCCGTACTTTTAACAGGAATAATCGTTTCATTCAGTATCGCATTCGCAAAAACCCGCGTTTAAAAGCCGTTCAAGCTTGAAATGAGCTGGAGGAGTTCAACGTGCAACATTAAGTGAGCATACGGTACGAAGGACGTTGAAAGCTGCTGGTGTTGGTTCATTTATGCCCGCCAAAGGTCCATAAATTGAAGCAGAAACAGTGTATTTTTTGCTAGAAAACATCGACTTTGGTCCACGGCCTGTAATCTTTTTGAATTTGCCGCCTTTTTCATGGGACAGGACTCGCTTGACTTGACAGTCTCTATGCTCACAGGCAGAAAATTGAACAAAAACAAATGGAGAATAATTGGGAGTCGGCAGGGATGAAAGATGATCGTGATGAATGTATTTAATTTTGTTGTCCGGACGGAATACCAGCAATAGTTCTCAGAACCTGTGCGCCTGAACTGTCTCCGAACTTGACACGCCTATTCCGCCTTTCGTATGAGACTGGAAAAGTGCCGAATGCTTGGAAGCTAGCTAACATACAGCCCGTGCCCAAGAAGGGTAGTCGAGCTGACCTGGCCAACTACAGACCTATCTCTGTAACGCGTGTACTTAACACGAAGCTCCTGGCATACCTAGAAACTAACGAGATCCTTAGTGACCACCAATATGGCTTCCGCCGAAATCGGTCTACTGGGGATCTTCTAGCGTATGCCATTCACATCTGGAGTGAGGCCATCGAGAGGCACGGGGAAGCGCTTGCCGTCTACCTCGACATCTCGAAGGCTTTTGATAGGGTCTGGCACGAAAGCTTTATTGGTAAACTTCCTTCATTCGGTTTGCCCGGTGGTCTGTGTGATTGGATTGCAGACTTCCTGAGAGATCGGTCCATTCGAGTGGTTATCGATGGCTGCTCGTCGGACCAATTGGATATCAATGCCGGGGTACCTCAGGGGTCGGTACTCTCAGCAACTTTATTCTTGCTGCACATTAACGATCTGCTAAAACCCGGCGGCACCTTTGGCTATGCAGACGACAGCACTGTTGCTGAGAGATACTTGTCCAACGCTCGTGCTACCGGGCCTCTGATCCGGTCTCTCCGGGAGGCCATGGTGGAGCGCTTGAACCTGTCCTTGCAGGCGGTCTCCGAATGAGGCGATGCCAATCTGGTCATGTTTAATGCTGCTAAAACCCTGGCGTGTCTTTTTTCCGCTAAAAAGAGCCAATTTTACCTGGCTCCAACTTGCCGAGATTCGACCGTGCCAATAACTGACCATCTTGAGCTTCTTGGCGTTACGTTGACATCTACTCTCAATTTTGGCCCTTACATTGAGGCAAAGGCTCAGCTGGCTGCCAAAAAGCTGGGGATCCTTGCAAAGATGAGAAGCTACTTCACGCCGGAACAGCTCCTCAATTTATATCAAGCGCAAGTTCGATCATGCATGGAGTACTGTTCTCATCTCTGGGACGGATCTGCCAAATACCAGCTTGACGCACTAGAGTCGATCGAAAATCGAGCCAAGTGGCTCATCGGCGATGAGGCGCTGGTCAAGTCAAAGCTCCAGAGTCTTGAACATCGTCGCCGAGTTACCAGCCTGTCGGTTTTTTATCGGTTACATTTCGGGGAGTGTGCGATGGCATTGCACGATATAATTCCACCTAGCCCGTTTCATCGTCGGACTACCAGGCGTACGGCGATGCGCCATCGATACATGGTAGACATCCCAACCATACGCACAAAACGTTTTGGGAACACTTTTATTATGCGTACAGCTAAGGAGTGGAATTCCCTACCGCAGTCTGTGTTACCCGATAGCTACAATCTAGGGGTCTTTAAGTCAAGAGTGAATAGGTTATTTCTAGGCAAGCGTGCTTCACCGTCGACCACATCATCGCTTACCATCAGGTGAGATTGTCAAGCGCGAGCCTATATGTAATAAAAAAAAAATATGTTTTCCTATCAAGTTGGACGAAGCAGTAAAATCATTGCATCAATAATATCATCATCTTAAAATTTGGTTCGCTAAAACATGTTTAATATTACAGATCTGGTACTGGAACTTGCTGCAAATTTCTGAGTTACCAACCCGATAACAAAATGTTTTGCTAAATAGCAACAAAGAAAGAAAGAAAAATATTTATTTGTGTACTCATTATGTACTCCTATTCCATAACTGGTAAATTGTCGTAAATTGATAGAAAAGTAAAAAAACGTTTTCTGCCTGTATGTGATTTGTATACTTGACACTAGATGGCGTTAAATGTGGCAGAAAACGTGTTTTTTATTTTCTAACAATTTACAGTAATTAAATAGGAGTATTTAATGAGTACCAATTTTAAGGCATGCTCCCGTTTCATCACTTCTATGTCTCTCTATGTCTGCGATAATTGCGAGGTATAAAATTTCTAATTAGTGGTATAAAATAGTACAAATTAAAAGGATTTTAGTACCATCTAAAGTTATAATTAATGCGTCCATGGTCGTGCTACGAAGTGCAAAACACGATCTAATGAAGGGATCTCATCATGGAAATCGAGGGAACTCCTCAAATTTTATAGGAATTCTTAAAGTTGTTTTGGTATTATCTTTAACATGGCAAGCATTTGGTGAAGTGGAACTGACGAAGAAGACTACAGATGGCCACTGGAACTTCTCAATGCTAAGCATGTTTTGGGTATAAGAGATCTCGAATAGTTATATTATTGTGATGAAGCAGATTAGAAATAAATGGTTCTAAAAATATGGTACCTACCGTCGAACTGATCTGGTGATAAAGGCGGAAAATAGGCATCGTAACCCTGTAATAAAACAATGTATCCCAGTCGTGTTTAGGTTTGTTGGAATTGTTACGAGAAGCCCTCTGGATATAAATGATTTTCATGGCAAAAAAGGTACCAAAACCAAAAAGCGAAAAATAAAAAGTTTTCTAACAAAACAAAAATACCGACTTCCAAAATAAAACACAACAAAGCGTAAAATAACTTTATTTTCGGAAGTTGGTCTCTAAAACGAAAAGAAATAGTTACCAAAGACACCGACTTCCGAAAAGAAAGTTATTTTAGGCTTTGTTTTGGAGTTCGGTTTTTTTATGCACAATGCTGGAATTGAGATTTGTGATCAGAATGACATCCTTAGAGAAAGTCATTTAATGGGCAAAGAAGCAGTTTTTAAAATATGCTCAGATCTTTATGTTACATCCTATATAACCATGATTATGAGATGCTTTGGCAACTTATTTTCGGGCTACCAACTTCTGTCTTTTTAGGGATCCGTACTCAAAGGGTAAAAACGGGAACGTATTACTTAGACTCCACGATCAGTCCGTCTGTCTCTAGTCTGTATCTCATGAACCGTGATAGCTATGAAATTTTCACAGATGATGTATTTCTGTTGCCGCTATAACAACAAATACTAAAAACAGAATAAAATAAATATTTAAGTAGTTGATACACTATGATAATGGTACGGAACCCTTCGTGCGCGAGTCCGAGTCGCACTTGGCCAGTTTTTTTGTTCGGTATAAGCTCAGGCACTCTAGAGACGAGACTCAGGCGGTGCCAGTCGACACATACTGAAAACTTTTAGCCTGATGATACTCCATTTTAAATCGATTGAAAAGCTTCATTTTTGTTTTTGGTTGCCTGACCACTCAAACTGTTTGTGCACCAGAAAGTCTCTTGACTATGCAAAGCCCTTAAGGTTGCCCTAGTCGACGGCACGA
Source organism: Orthosia gothica (assembly GCA_949775005.1). NCBI lineage: Eukaryota > Metazoa > Arthropoda > Insecta > Lepidoptera > Noctuidae > Orthosia > Orthosia gothica. The sequence goes on along the minus strand of OX459069.1, from coordinate 14,769,298 downwards.
GCTATTTTGTGCACGAGGTTAAAATGCATGCTATCTCAATCGACAACACGTGCGAAAGAGATAGATGCTGTAATAAGCAGAAAGAAGCTAGTTCGCGTAAGAATTAGCACTTTTGCAAATTTGTAGCGAAATGGATGATGGTTTAGGACGAAAACGAGTGCGTGAAATTTTATAACAGACCTTTGGGAGTATGGTTATCATGAAAAAACTACGTAATGTATATTTTCGTAATATTTCTTTTTGCATTGTTGTACTACTAATCTATCCCTGTATGGTGCCTGTATTGCAATTTTCGTTCTTCTTATGGTATTTATTTCCGCCCAAAGATGTGTTAAAATTATTGTTGAAATATGTTTTCTTTTTACTTTTTTGTTTTCATACAGGGTTGATAATAATGAGAAAAATTGATATCATTTTTTATTTTGAACTTACATCATCAAAGAGTGGATTAATTGCCAGATTACGTTTGTATGGAAGAATGATCGACTAGTGCAACCTTATGGATTTTGATGCATCTATGTATCAAGTATGATGCTAGGTGTAGTTCTCGCTAAACTTCTTGGCTACTTTGAAGTTGGGCACGGCAAGGCACGGATGGGTGCTGTTTTGTATGAACTTCAGCAGGCTAATTGCGTAAGTGAATTCGGCAAGGCAAAGGGTTATGAATCCATCAATCGACCAATCACATGCGAGATGAAAGACGCGATGTGGATTACCGTCTATGTGATTGGTCGATTGATTGGGTCAAAAACCTTCTCCTTGCCGAATTCACTTACGCAATTAGGCTGCAGGGCGGCCAAGAAATTTGGCGAGAACTATACCTACCTACTAATCTGGAGTAAGCTATCTACATAGATCAGATCAGAAGTTCTATAGTCTGGTAGACCGCTGACCGATTTCAATTTAAGGTTCTGTAGTTAGTCAGCCACAAGCTTGATTGTGTTAATCTGAATTTACCCACATACTTATATTTATCTTCGACTTCACCAGTCTCAGTCCACCTGCATCCAGCTGCCACCAGCCACGCGAAGATCGTCGCTCCACCTATCCTCACTTGCCGGGTATTTGGACCATTTTAGTTCTCTATTCGTAGGTACGATGCTCTATGCATGACTGCCTGCTGGATTTCTTATTTCTACACCAGATTACATGAAATCTTTTCCAGATATAGAATTTATAATCTATTTTATTGTACCTACACCAAACTAGTTATCTATTTTCTATTTTATTATTAGTAGTCATAAATCTTGTGAAACAAAATATGAATTCTATTTTTTTTTACCCAGTGTCCCATTTATTTGTAAAAACAAGGTGTAAATATGTTTTTCCTTACGGAGACGCAGATAGCGAGTCCGTCAGACGCGTCGTACCTATCTTACCCAGGGTTTACCCTGGAGCACAATTATAAACCGCGCGCGGGAGTGTGTATGTACGCCCGTGACGACACTTGCTATCGGCGTCTCCGTAACCTTGAGGACCCAAGATTTTCGACGCTGTGGGCTCTAGTGGACACAGGTCTGGATAAAATTATCTACGCCTGTGTCTACCGCTCGCACAGTGGAGATCAGGAGACAACCAGGCTCACAGAGTACCTCAGTGAGGCGGCTGATGCGGCACAGCAGCGGTACCCTTCCGCCTAATTAGTGTTACTGGGGGACTTTAATGCCCACCACCAGGAGTGGCTCTTCCCATACCAGTGCACTGACCATGCTGGACGGGAGATGCGTAAGCTTGCGCTTGCGCTTAACCTTACCCAGCTGGTCCAGGGGGCAACGAGGGTGCCGGATGTTGATTCGCACACGGCCAATTGCTTGGACCTTCTGCTGACAACAGAGCCAGACCGATACTCTGTGTCGATAACTTCACCTTTGGGTAGTTCCGACCATTGTCTGGTGAAGTCTGTGTCCGTCTACTCCCCGCCCGATCCCAGCCCAAGAGGCACGCGGCGGGTTTGGCGGTACAGGTCAGCAGATTGGGATGGCATGCGATCTTTCTTCGCATGTTATCCTTGGCAGCCTACTTGCTTTTCTTCGGATGATCCTACGGCGTGCGCGGACAACGTGACGGATGTGTTGCGTCAGGGAATGGAGTACTACATTCCGTTTTCTGACGTAACAATGACCAATGTTGACCGGCCATGGTTTGGCGCTGAATGTCATCGCGCCGACGCGCTTAAACATGAGGCGTACCTGGCATGGGTTGACGCTCGTTCGCGCAAAGCGAGTGACGTGGGTCAAAGGAAGCAAGCCTATAACAGGGCTGCCAAGTCCTGCAAGAAGGTGTTGAGAAGGGCTCGGTTCGACCACATTGGCCGAATAGGGGCCAAACTTGCTTCTTACCCAGCAGGTAGTAAAGCGTTTTGGTCCCTGGCTAAGTCGGTCGAGTCCAACTTCAGCCGTCCCTCACTACCACCACTGCTGAAACCCGACGGGTCGCTGGCCCACTCTGCTGAGGAGAAGGCAAATTTATTTGCCTCTCTTTTTGCGGAATCTTCACGTCTGAACCCTGGTGACGCGCGGCCCCCTTCTTATCCTGATGGATGCGAGACGAGTATGTCGGACATTCGTATCCATCAAAAGGACGTCCGTAAGGTACTGCGCAACCTCGACGTGAACAAGGCTAGTGGCCCGGACGGAATACCAGCAATAGTTCTCAGAACCTGTGCGCCTGAACTGTCTCCGATCTTGACACGCCTATTCCGCCTTTCGTATGAGACTGGAAAAGTGCCGAATGCTTGGAAGCTAGCTAACGTTCAGCCCGTGCCCAAGAAGGGTAGTCGAGCTGACCCGGCCAACTACAGACCCATCTCTGTAACGTCCATACTCTGTAAGAGTATGGAGCGTGTACTTAACACGAAGCTCCTGGCATACCTAGAATCTAACGATATCCTTAGTGACCGCCAATACGGCTTCCGCCGAAATCGGTCTACTGGGGATCTTCTAGCGTATGCCATTCACATCTGGAGTGAGGCCATCGAGAGGCACGGGGAAGCGCTTGCCGTCTCCCTCGACATCTCGAAGGCTTTTGATAGGGTCTGGCATGAAAGCCTTATTGGTAAGCTTCCTTCATTCGGTTTGCCCGGTGGTCTGTGTGATTGGATTGCAGACTTCCTGAGAGATCGGTCCATTCGAGTGGTTATCGATGGCTGCTCGTCGGACCAATTGGATATCAATGCCGGGGTCCCTCAGGGGTCGGTACTCTCAGCAACTTTATTCTTGCTGCATATTAACGATCTGCTTAAACCCGGCACCTTTGGGTATGCAGACGACAGCACTGTTGCTGAGAGATACTTGTCCAACGCTCGTGCTACCGGGCCTCAGATCCGGTCTCTCCGGGAGGCCATGGTGGAGCGCTTGAACCTGTCCTTGCAGGCAGTCTCCGAATGGGGCGATGCCAATCTGGTCAGGTTTAATGCTGCTAAAACCCAGGCGTGTCTTTTTTCCGCTAAAAAGAGCCAATTTTACCCAGATCCAACTTTCCGAGATGCGACCGTGCCAATAACTGACCATCTTGAGCTTCTTGGCGTTACGTTGACATCTACTCTCAATTTTGGCCCTTACATTGAGGCAAAGGCTCAGCTGGCTGCCAAAAAGCTGGGGATCCTTGCAAAGGTGAGACGGTACTTCGCGCCGGAACAGCTCCTCAACTTGTATCAAGCGCAAGTTCGATCATGCATGGAGTACTGTTCTCATCTCTGGGACGGATCAGCCAAATACCAGCTTGACGCACTAGAGTCGATCGAAAAGCGAGCCAAGAGGCTCATCGGCGATGAGGCGCTGGTCAAGTCAAAGCTCCAGAGCCTTGAACATCGTCGCCGAGTTGCCAGCCTGTCGGTTTTTATCGGTTACATTTCGGGGAGTGTGCGATGGAATTGCACGATATAATTCCACCTAGCCCGTTCCATCATCGGACTACCAGACGTACGGCGATGCGCCATCGATACATGGTGGACATCCCACCCATACGCACAAAACGTTTTGGGAACACTTTTATTATGCGTACAGCTAAGGAGTGGAATTCCCTGCCGGAGTCTGTGCTTCCCGATAGCTACAATCTAGGGGTCTTTAAGTCAAGAGTGAATAGGTTATTTCTAGGCAAGCGTGTTCCACCGTCGACCACATCATCGCTTACCATCAGGTGAGATTGTGGTCAAGCGCGAGCCTATAGATTATAAAAAAAAAAAAAAAAAAACATACATAAACACTAAACAAAAGTAAATTAATGAATGAATGGTATGGGTAGTGAATTACATAGTGAATTCTATGGGTACAATGGCGGATAAGTAGGTACCTACATAGGTATGTAAATATATTGTAAATACTTATAAAAGTATATCTACTAATGAATCACTATACCATTTCGAAAATTGAAAAGTTATGACAAAAAACTGGCCAAGTGCGAGTTGGACTCGCACACGAAGGGTTCCGAAGCGCAAAAGACGGCAAAATAATCACGTTTGTTGTATGGGAGCCCCACTTAAATTTTTATTTTATTCTATTTTATTTGTTGATATAGCGGCAACAGAAATACATCATCTGTGAAAATGTCAACTGTCTAGCTATCACGGTTCATGAGATACAGCCTGGAGACAGACGGACAAACAGACAGACAGACAGACGGATCCTGGAGTCTTAATAATAGAGTCCCATTTTTACCCTTTGGGTAAAAAGGGACATTTTGATTACAAGAAAAAAGTTTAAAAACTGTAACTCGGCTAAAAAAAAAGAATCACGATCTGAAAAGAAGGAATAAAGAAAATGCGTCTTGGAAGTTATGAAAAAAAACTCAATTTTACTATCCAAGCACAAAAATCGGCCAAGTGCGAGTCGGACTCGCGCACGAAGGGTTCCGTACTTGGTAAATTGCGGTTTACGATTTATGACGTATTAAAAAAAAACTACTTACTAGATCTCGTTCAAACCAATTTTCGGTGGTAGTTTACATGGTAATGTACATCATATATTTTTTTTAGTTTTATCATTCTCATATTCTAGAAGTTACGGCGGGGAGGCACACATTTTACCACTTTGGAAGTGTCTCTCCCGCAAACTATTCAGTTTAGAAAAAAAAAAACTGGCCAAGTGCGAGTCGGACTCGCGCACGAAGGGTTCCGTACCATTATCGCAAAAACGGCATAAAAATCACGTTTGTTGTACGGGAGCACCATTTAAATATGTATTTTATTCTGTTTTTAGTATTTGTTGTTATAGCGGCAACAGAAATACATCTTCTGTGAAAATTTCAACTCTCTAGCTGTCTGTCACCAGGCTGTATCTCATGAACCGCGATTTCATGAGATACAGCCTGGTGACAGACAGACAGACAGACTGACAGACAGACGGACCGCGGAGTCTCAGTAATAGGGTCCCGTTTTTACCCTTTGGGTACGGAACCCTAAAAATATTAGAAACCTCAATATCATTTTTGAAGACCTATCCATAGATACCCCACACGGTATGGGTTTGATGGAAAAAAATAGTTTCAGTTTCAAGTATGGGGACCCCCAAAATTTATTGTTTTTTTATATTTTAGAGTGAAAATCTTAATGCGGTTCACAGAATACATCTACTTACCAAGTTTCAACAGCATAGTTCTTATAGTTTCGGAAAAAAGTGGCTGTGACATACGGACGGACAGACAGACAGACATGACGAATCTATAAGGGTTCCGTTTTTTGCCATTTGCCTACGGAACCCTAAAAATGCGGACAAATTAGAAGGCCGGACAAAGTCCGGACAGGAGGCCGAATGCTTGGACAAATCCGGACGGATGGTAACCCTAGATGAGATTCGATGTGTAACAATCAAAACCATACGTAGAGATTGTGTAAGTAGTGTAAATAATTGAAAGGAATGATTCCACATGTGTTGGTATCAGCGGGTACTTACATTGTGGCGCAGGATTTGATTCCTCGATGCTCACCAGACGCCGTGGTATCGCCTTACACTGAGCGGGCCACAGATGGAGTATGTTCACACGCAATGTCGCTCGGGGACTCCACTTGAGTTGGACTGTTTAGTTTTAAACTGAGCCGGAACGCTTTGCTACTTTCCAACTTGAGCCAGACACTTTCGTATGCATTCAGATACAGTTTAGACATGTTTAAATTTATCTTCTTCTTTATTTGGACTACATAGATCAAATACAGAAATTGGATTCCATTATGTGCGGTTGAATGACGTTAGGGCTACACCGATATAACTACCTAACTCGGTATGGACTAGTAAAACTTCATAATTTAAAAACCCCACATATTTATTTCATACTACATAATTTATCTAGTACATAGTAGATACGCTTCGATCGGCAATCTATTGAACACGTAATTATGACACGATATCTTGCGAAAACACTCCGATTCAAACAGTAAAACGTCCGTAAGTTTTGAACGGCTGAACCGATTTTATTCAAACATAGCTAAGAACACTCTAGACAAAATCACCTTGCAAACAAAAAAAACTAAATCAAAATCGGTTCATCCGTTTAAGCACTACGATGCCACAGACAGACACACAGATCTTTTTCCGGCGGAGGTTAAAGCGGTAATTTTTCTCCGATGCTGATGATCGAAGAGCTTTGGTTAAACTTAACTTTTTTGTTAATCTCTGTTCTAAGATCACTGTTTTATGTTAATGTGCTGGTAATCCGCACGACGACGGATAAGAACAAAAAACACACAAGATTAAAGCGTAAAATTGAGCATGCTGCTCTCCGCTCCGCCTCTGTAATTAATATCTTATGTGTTGGCGCACAAAAAGTGTGTTAGTCAAAGTATAGGGTATCATCGTCCGCTGTCGGCCCATGTGTATCGTATGTGTAACGCGAGCCGCCGCCCTGCGCACGCGCCTCGCGCTTCATTTGCACTCAATCTTAATATTGCAGCCTCGATGCACCATTACAAATTCATAACAACCTTTTTGTACAATGTTTTTGTTTCTCTGGAAGCTTGAAATCTCGGAACTGTAGCATTAGTCATGCGATGATGATAAATTAACAATGTTTATCGATAAGGGTCTGCTCACATGTTGCTGGAGTTTATTTAATTAAAATATGAAATAGGCATACAACACCATTCCTTTATAATTTGCATCATTATTCTATACATCGATGATTCCAAGCTTATCGGCAGTCGGTAACTTCATAAAGTCCGCTGCGATAAATCAGCCTTACTACTTCTCATAAATTCTCGTAAAGTTTCACAATTACATAATTTGCCGATATGTTTATTGGCCTCATTAGTGTCGGTCGCGAAAAATGTGAGAGTGATAAGATAGGGGTGAGAACAAGAGAGGCGTTGTGCGCCGGGGCAGCCGGGCGGGCGAGCGGCCGGGCTGCGCGCGCGCCGGAAGCGGCGGCCGGCCAGGGGTCGCCGCCTATCGCGCGCATCGCCTCATATCGTCCGAGGACCTGTAGGTACGCCCAGCACTTCGCAGAAATGTCAACCATTCGACTGAATTAATTTATATCAGAGAGATACTTACTTTTTTGGGACTGCAACAAAGAAGGACTTTACCTAATCGGATGCAAATCATGATTTATGGTCACATTTTTAAGTTCAAAAAAGGCTTTGAAAATAACGTTTCAGTTTAAGAGACGTCATCACTGCGTTATATTTTCTAGCGTGGCAAAATTATGAGACACTCTTTGATAACAAAGTCAAATCGAGAGAAAAATTAAAACAACTGTAGAAAACACTGTAACCTTAAGAATCAAATTTAATATGACTTACCTCCAGGCTGGTAGAACCACATTTTTAATTATTTATTAATAGCGGACGCCTCGCGGTTTCACCCGCGTAGTTCCCGTTCCCGTGGGAATACATGGATAAAAAATAGCCTATGTCACCCGGGGATAGTGTAGCTTCCCAACGGTGAAAGAATTTTTGAAATCGGTCCAGTAGTTTTTAAGTTTATTCGTTACATACAAAAATACAAATCTTTCCTCTTTATAAAATTATATATCTTTGGGTAAAAAAAGGATTTCATACAAAACAATAAGAATCTGTAGTGTTTGTAGAACATAGAAAAATATATTTATTAACCAACATAATTGTTATGAACTACAACTATAAATCACAACAATAACTTATTAGATATCATAGTGCCTATATTATTTACTTAATTATGAATAACTTAACCTAACTATACTACTTAACATAGTAGGCTTTGGAACTTGAGGAATTTCGTACAGTACCAAACTAATGTAATACATTTTATAAGTATTTTTGCGTATGTTTTTTTTATTTCATCCTTTCAAACCACTACATCACTAGATAATTACAGCTATAACCATAGATCATACAAAAAAACTTTTTAACAAAAAAATACTACCGACTTCCAAATGAAAGCACTATAAAGTGAAAAATAACTGTCTTTGGTATTTATCAATTTTCTTTTGTTATTGACACCGACTTCCAAAAAGGAAAGTTATTTAGTAGTAGTGCTTTAATTTGGAAGTCAGTAGTATGTTTTTGTTAAAAAGTTTTTAAATTTTTCTCTTTTTAGTTGTACCTTACAGGCAAGTTCTTTTGTAAGATACCTATATTGCCAGAATAGATTACCCGAATATCATGTAACATGTACCAAGGAGAACTGTACACATCTGCGTACCCCTTTAGAGCCTAATGGCGTGATGTTATGTTATGAAATGGTATAAACAATAAATATACATGCGATTGCAGGAATCCCGAGAGATTAGCCGTCATTTATTCAAGAGTTCTGTTGTATATCTCCGAAGTTCTTTATCAGATCTTCACCTAATTAATATAGGACCAATTTAGTAACATACTCATTCAAGCAAAAAAAGAATTTTCAAAAACGGTGCCCCTCCTTTTTGGAAATTCGGTTAAAAATATGATCTGTGGCTATAACGATACTGAAAGAGAGGGTCATAAATATTGCCGTTTTGTGCCTGAAATTTTGGGCATATTGGCCTGAAATAGTTTGAATAGTTCTGAAATATCAAACTGATTAATGGTACCATTTACATTATTATACTACCTACGAACACAATGTAGGTAAGTAACTAAAACATGTCTATGCGTCAAAAAGCTGAAAATGGCATAAGTTTTTCAAAATCATAATCTTTTGTGACAGTGAAATTGAGGAAGAACTTAAATTATGTTAAATTTGGCAACGAATTTAAATTGTTTTCGGAAAAGATCTTTTTAATTTTTTGTGGGGGGTTTCATTACCGCATTGATGATTTTTTTTAAATTAAATATACGTTCTTATTACTTTTATCTGTAACTTAATATTATACATTTGTGGTATTTAGCCACGTGGACGCCACGTGGACAGCATGGCATTTTGGTCTGTTATAGTTACACAAAAAATAATAATTTACCCAAACTTTAACCTAATAAATATTTATTCAGCTTACATAAATTAAACGCACGTGCGCGCCGTTTAGCATAGCACTAACATGTCTACCCAATTATATATTTACAACAGCTACGTGACCTATTTTTATAAGTTACAAAAATATGAGCGGCGATAAAATATTTCAATCTTTTGATAAGTAAAGCTTATTGATATTACTAAAAGTCTTTGAGACACCAATCACTGATTTAAAAATAGAATTTAATTTTCTTTTTATAGATTTTAGGGGTGTCCCGAGTAATGTTGCCAATCACACGACGGGTGGAGATGAGGTGGTACGGGCGCGTACAGCGGCGGAGGTGCGTGGTGGAGACTGTGGGCGTACCGCGGTTGGAGCTCGTGGTAGTCCGGCACCGGACCCGGCTTCAAGTATTGCTCGAGCTCGGCATTGTCCGGCGGACCGTCCGCTAACAGCGCCGGTGAAATATCCGGCATTCCGGCGAAGTCAATTTGATCCCTCTCCGGGGAAGGCTCCCTCTTCGGCCGGACGGCTGACGACGGCTGAGGCTTACGACGTCGCGGTTGGTACTTGTAATCAGGATACTCCTTCTTATGCTGTGCCCGCAGCTTATCAGCTTCTTTGATGAACGGTAACTTCTCGTCTTCGCTCAAATTTCTGTAAAGGAAGGCATCGGTTATTTGAAATCAAGATGTCTTTGATAAGTGAAACGGGTGTTTGAAACTGCTTAGTCAGTGCGTTTTTTTTAAGGTGCGTATCGACGCGGCTATTTCCAGATGCACCACATGAGCCCTGTTCCAATGCCACTTAACTTGTCTTGCTAGTACATAAACACATTCCATACAAAGTGTATGAGAGTTAATTTATTAGCTTTCGATAGGTATTCTTTGTTGTTTTGTTTCAATTAATTGAAGTTGAACGTTCATTAAAACGATTAACTACCTAAATGATCATCATCTGCGCACGTTTGGCGCAGTGGTTGAGCGATTGACTGTTGTGCTGCGTGTCGCGGGTTCGATTCCCGCACGGAACAAATATTTGTATGACCTACAGATAGTTGTTCCGGCTCTGGGTGTTGTGTATGTGAGTTTATATGTTTGTAAACGCACCCACGATACAGGAAGAAGTTCCCAGTGTAGGCATTCCTGCCTAGCCTTCTTTCCCAACTATATTGGGGTCGGTTTGCACTCTAACCGGAATCCGGTTCCGCTGAGTACTAGTGTTTTAATGGAGCGACTGCCTATCTGACCTCCACAACCCAGTAACTGGGTAACACAATACTCCTTGGCAAGTCTGGTGTCAGATAAATCAAAGATCTTCAAATGACAGCCGGGACCAACGGCTTAACGTGCTTTCCGAGGCACGGAGGAAACTCGGTATGTTGAAATGGTCACCAATCCACGGACCGACCTCGTCAAGCGTTGCTTAACCTTGAAGATCGACCTGTGCGGCTGTTATTATTTAGCCACGAGCTCCTCAAACTCATAATAAATATATATATACATATACATATATAATGACATAATTGCGGATCGCTCACTTCTGGAGAAATGAATGCATTGGATGGGTAGCTATTAAATTGTAATACTGATGACGAACTTTTTGCAATCGTGTTTTAGTATTGTTCTCAAGTAAGTGACATATGTCTTTATTGGGAATAAAGTTTCTTTAAACCGAAATGATTATCAATAGTTCTTGGCTATGCAGATTCCTAAGTTACAACTACATAATCATAGACATATGCCAAAATAGAAATGCCACTACATCAAACGTAATCCACAAGCTTTCGTTCCTTAAGTTGTTGTTGTTAATTTTACATTCAATTTCACGAAATATATGAAGGTAATCGAGCATCTCAGAGCTCTGACCTTTGACCTTGCTAATCTACTTGATCGAGATCTGCATCTCGAGAGGTGAGCGCGATGACAGTGTAAGAGAGCCCACCAATCACAACACAGCAATCAAGCTCACTTCACCGACTGTTTTCTTTGATGATTCGAGAGTTTACTCCGTCACCGGGTGTATAAATAAAAAAGACGTAGAGCGCGGTCCACCGGCCGGCAACCTTATACTACTCGAAAATTCTTTATACAAACGTAGTCTAGAGATTACTCCACTGTTTGACGATGTACAGTCAAAATAAAAAAAATATATCAGTTTGTCTCATCATTATCTAGCCCTGTATGGAAACAAAAATGTAAAAAAATAATATATTTGAAAGTTATGAGCGTAGAAAGTTCCATATTTCAACACTAATTTTAACGCATCTTTGGGCGGAAATAAATACCATATGAAGGAAAATTGCAAAACGGCCTCCATACAGGGATAGATTAGTAATTCAACAATGCAAATAATGTTATTTTATAAATATACATTTAGTTGTTTTTTCATGATATCTAGACTCCCAAAGGTCTGTTTATAAAGTTTCGTGCGCTCGTTTTCGTCCTAAATCATCATTCATTTCGATACAAATTTGCAAAAGTGCTAATTCGTACGCGAACTAGCTTCTTACTGCTCATCACATCATCTTTCGCACGTGTTGTCGGATATGATAGCATGCATTTTAACCCGCACAAAATAGTTCGTGCCGTCGACTAGTTCAACCTTAATATTCGCTCTCTCTTGCCGATATTGAAATATGGCAAGTCACAGTGCCTAAACAGTTTATAATAAATTGTAATTTTTTGACAATAACTAGCGTTTTGTGCCTATCCAAGAAATCGTGTATTTATCCGAGATAGTTACCAGTTTAGCAATAGTGTAGCTTTCAGTCAGCAAACTTAAGAAATCGGATTGGTACTGCCAGAGATGATTACCTTTTCAAACATAAAACCATTATTTTATGAAGGGTTCTAGATGTTGTATGTTCTTGATAGGCTACAATATACATACCCTTTTTAACAGACTTTCCAAAAAGAAGAAGGTTTAATGTTCGACTTTGTTTTTTTTTTGTGTATGTTCACCGATTTACGAACATATACATCCTACTTCTTTTTATTTATTTTTTAATCTGTTTTTTTTTTTAGTATAGATTAATATTTATATTCTGAAACTTTAAATAATTTAGTGTATCTGACCATATGGAGTAGCTGCGTATACCTGTAATAGGCATACATACCAGCACCTTTATTTTTTCTTTGTTTACTACAAAACTGTTTTGTATGTAATGCTGTTGGTGTACCTTTTAATAAAACAATAAATAGATTTCTCCGTCAATTTGTGTACCGATTTTAAAAAGTCTTCTAACGTTTTAAAAAGTATACTGTTCCCAAATTGGTCACATTAAAGTTTGTTGAAAATCTGATGATGAACTTGGATGATATATAACAGAAATCTTTAATAAATGAAAGCAAATGTCTCGGGATTAATGCAATCACATGTCTGTTTATTGTTTATACCATATCATAACATAACATCACGCCAGTATGCTCTAAAATTGTATGCTGGTGTGTAAAGTTCACCATCTATTCAGGCATTTGAAGAACTTGTCTATTAGGTACAACGAAAATATAAAAAATATAAAAACTTTTTTACAAAAAAATACTACCGACTTCCAAATAAAAACGCTGCAAAGTGAAAAATAACTTTCTTTTTGGAAGTCGGCGGTGTCCATTACCAAAAAAAATGGTACTTACCAAAGACACCGACTTCCAAAAAGAAAGTTATTTTTCACTTTTCGCGTTTTTATTTGGAAGTCAGTAGTATTTTTTTGGATAATGTTTTTTTTTATTATACCTACAGTTTTTTTTATTGTTGCAGTTTGCTTCATGTATTATTGTATAACTACAGCTACATTAACATCAGCGCTATAACTTATTAATACTTTCACTGTCATGTCATTCTCGACTTCGTAGCAAGCATCGGAGCGCGAGCGCAGTGCGCGGGTGGGCTACGACAAGTTGCTTTTACGATCGTTGAGCAGTACTTAGTGCTTATTTGATCCCAATGTTCGGAAATAGTACTTGCTTCAAAGAATTCGCATAGTCATGTTGCATGTAAGAGGGTATATAAGTAAAACTAGCTGTCCCACGCAGCTTCGCTCCCTTCAGCTGGCTACCTACCTACCCATCTGCCCTACCTACCCTACCCTACATACATGATTGTTGCGTAACTTAAACCTTTTACGTAGCGCACGCAACGGAAGCTCTCAAAAAGGAATAATTTTGCCCGTTTTTGCAACATATTTCACTTATGCTCCGCTCCTATTAGTCGTAGCGTGATGTTATATTGCCATACCTTCCTTGATAAATGGACTATCCAATAAAAAATATTGTTTTTCAATTCCAACCAGCAGTTCCTGAGATTAGCGCGTTCAAACAAACAAACTCTTCAGCTTTATAATATTACTAGCTGATAAATGATATTGATAAATGATTGATAAATGGACTATCCAATACAAAATATTGTTTTTCAATTCCAACCAGCAGTTCCTGAGATTAGCGCGTTCAAACAAACAAACTCTTCAGCTTTATAATATTACTAGCTGATAAATGATATTGATAAATGATTGATAAATGGACTATCCAATACAAAATATTGTTTTTCAATTCCAACCAGCAGTTCCTGAGATTAGCGCGTTCAAACAAACAAACTCTTCAGCTTTATAATATTACTAGCTGATAAATGATATTGATAAATGATTGATAAATGGACTATCCAATACAAAATATTGTTTTTCGATTCCAGCAGTTCCTGAGATTAGCGCGTTGAAACAAACAAACTCTTCAGCTTTATAATATTATTAGTATAGGTTATGAAAAAAATGTTGGTTCCTACGAACTTGCTACGACATTATTTCGTAGACCCTAGGGCCTAGAGTCCATTATTCATTCATTATTTTGTGTCCACTTTCTGTTTTACGTGTAAGCACAGATAATATAATACTAGCATAAAGATGCCTCATCCCATACAAAGAAACCGTGCCGACGTAACTAGCGTTTTCCATCTGATTATACCGATTATTTTTTTGTAAATCTATCGCGTTCGGTTCCGTTCCACGGCGATAGATAGTTCACCATATATATCCGTGGAACGAAACCGAACGCCATCAATATCGGGTTCGGCTTCCAGTCTTACCGGATTCAGCTGAGTACCAGTGTTTTACATGGAGCGACCGCCTATCTGACCTCCACACTCCAGTAACTGGGTACCACGGCACTCCTTGGCAAGACTGGTGTCAGATCTCAAGCTTCTGACAACTTATAACGACTTTCAAAGATCTTCAAATGATAGCCGGGACCAACGGCTTAACGTGCTTTTCGAGGTACGGAGGAAACTCGCTATGTTTGTTCACGATCGATGCACAAAAATAATCAGTATAATCAGTACAGTGAAGGAATCATCGATACGAAGAAGTAGAAGTACGTCGGCACGGTTTCTTTGTATGGGATGAGTCACCACTGGTTAGGGCATTCTAAGGTTTTTATTCTTTCAATATTTTATTCGACCTGCTCCAAGTGCTGCATCCAATATTGATTATTATATTGAAAGTGAGTATCACTCAATGATTTGAATTCGTATTTTCGATAAAGCTTGTATTTAGGTACGCAAAAGTACTCGCACTCATAGTAAAGTTACCTACAAAAATCTCGATCCCAGATAGATCTCGGTGCGAATTTGTTCCACAATTTTCTATTTGAGCGAGCCGCAGCCGCAGAGGGAACAGTTAGAGATGTTATCTCGGCAGTTAGCGGCGATAGCATTTTAATGAGTAAACAATCGATGCACGCCGCGCGGTGGGACGCCGCACGCGCAGCGCCCGCGCGCCCAGGCGAATGTACCGCGGATCGGGTATTCGGCTTCATAATTTCGTATTATCGTAATATCGAGTAGACTTGGATTGACTCGTGGAATGTGAAGATTAATCTAACCCGAAGACAAAATTAAGCTTATTTACATAGGTATATATGTATGTTTGTATGTTTTGATATGGCATTTAATTTGAGGTACTACAAAACCTAAATTGCATCTCGCCCGGTGCAATTTCGCCACCTTAAGGTTGCCCTAATCGACGGCACGAACTATTTTGTGCGCGGGGATAATGCTATCTCATCCGACAACATGTGTAACAAAGGATAGATGCTGTGATGAGCAGTTACAGCGACAGTAAGAAGCAAGTTCGCGTACGATTTAGCACTTTTGTAAAGGAGAATGACCAAAAGTAGTACCAAAAAGTCTCACGCATCAAGACCAACATTTTATAGTAATTAGTTTCATAATTTTTTACGACATTACGCGTCGCGGATTTGATTTTTAACCGACTTATTAAATAGGGAAATTAGTTTTGAGTTTAAAAGTATGGATATTGTTTTACTCTCTATAAATTTCGTTCCGTTAAGTGTCATGACCACTGTAAAAAAATTATACGATTCCAATTCTACATTAATTAAAAAAAACTAGAATAGAATCTTAATAAAAGATTAGGTATCATTATTTTATCTATGGTTAATTGGCCGTTCACAGCAGCCGGTTATAAAGATGTAGAATGCAATAGACTCTATTTTTGATGAATCGAATAACCAATAATGGTTTCTTTTGTTTAATAAATAACTATAACGTTCATGTATAACGTGTCTATAATAAAATACGTCGATGATAGTGTCGAATAAAATAGACCTAGTTTTTAGGTTATTCTCGATTTTATGAAATAACTCCGAAACCCGGGTTTTGTTTTCAAAAAGAAGTTTTGTAGGAGTTAACATGGTCAGTGTAGTCTATAAAAAATAAAGTTTGATTTTGATGCAGCTTGGTACGGGATTCCATACATCGATGAGCATTCTCCTTTGTAACGAACTGAATGATGATTTAGGACGAAAACGAGCGCGCGAAATTTTTTAAACATACCTTTGGGAATAATGATAACATGAAAAAACTATTCAAAAAACGGCTTGCGAGGCGTTTTGCTCGGGGTACTACCTTAATCAACTTACTTCCACATAGATCCTAGAGACTTGCTGAGCTCAGCGTTGTGCAGGGCAGGTCGCTGTTCGGACAGGCGCCTGCGCATCGCCTGCGCGAATACCATGAACGCGTTCATGGGTCTCTTGACGTGCGCGCGTCGCATACAGCCTCCACCCCTGTAGGGACAATGATTTGTGATTACTTAACGTGATCGGCTGATAGTGATACCATTGCTTGGATTCTCTCGTAAGAGGGAACGTTCAGTTAATAGGTAGGTATTAAAATTAGTTTAGTAAGTACAGTACAAATCTACACATACCTACCTTAACTAAATATAGTATAGTGTTTTATAAAATATAAAGGAGGAGGAGTTCGTGGCTAAATAATAACAGCCTCATGCACGGGTCGATCATCAAGGATAAGCAACGCTTGACGAGGTCGGTCCGTGGATGGGTGACCATTTCAACATACTGAGATTCCTCCGTGCCTCGGAAAGCACTGTTATTCGAAGATCTTTGACAGTCGTTACGAATTCTCAGAAGCTTGAAATCTGACACCAGTCTTGCCAAGGGGTATCGTGTTACCCAGTTACTGGGTTGTAGAGGTCAGATAGACAGTCGCTCCATGTAAAACACTGGTACTCAGCTGAATCCACTGGAAGCCGTCCCAATAAAGTTGGGAAAAGGCTAGGCAGATTGATTGTTTAAAAAAATATAAACTTATTACATTTAATGGAGGTCAAGAGAAAGATTTAAGTAGTTAACATTGGTCTCAATTCAAAGTTGATTAAGACTGTTATCTAGATCCTTTTTTTTTTTCAAACTACTTATCACAACCTTATTTGTCTAGCCAGAGCTCAGGGAGGTGACCTTAAGGTTAAGGTTATTTTGAGTGTGTGTAAGGGAGAGATGAATATGTTTTGTATAGATCTGTCCCTTACGCACACTCAAAATAACTTTACTCTAAGAGCTTATGGTAACCTCTTAGAACTGGACTTTCGGCAAATCTGCATATGTATACTAATATTATAAAGCTGAAGAGTTTGTTTGTTTGAACGCGCTAATCTCAGGCACTACTGGTTGGAATTGAAAACAACTTAATTAAAAAAATCAAAAAACCCGACTGCTTTAAAAGCGAACTAAAAAGTCGTAAACAAGGAAAAAATCATGCTGATTTTTTGAATTAAGTTTTTTTTATTTATAACTCTTTAGTTAGTTTTTTTTTCGAATTAGATACATTTAAACATATAAGTGTTATATATTTTTGAAGTCACCTCTTTTTTTGATATCTCACACGATGGGTTTGGCAGAAAAAATTTGGCACCCAAAATCCGCCATTTTTCTATTGTCCAATTTTAATGTAGCTTATGACACTCGCAGGGTTAAGACGAATCGATTGACGTATGAATCATCAAAATCGGCCGACGCGTTTGGTCTCTGGAACGCCATATAGAAACAAACATACATACTTACATACTTACATACATACATACATAGACTGTTAAACACATTACCCTCCTTCAGCAGTCGGGTAATTATGTTTGTGTTGGATAGTCCATTTATTGAGGAAGGTTATAGGCTATATAACATCACGCTACGACCAAAAGGAGCGGAGTATAAATGCAAAATGTTGCAAAAACGGGAAATAATATTCTTTTGAGAGCTACTTTGCGTAAGTGGTTAAAGTTAGATACGCAACATTCATGTATGTAGGGTAGGTAGGTAGGTAGCCATTTGACGGGTGCGAAGCCGCGTGGGACAGCTAGTACTATTATAAAGCTGTAGCAAAATAGTCCTAATTTGTTCCATATTGTCCACAAAAGTAATCGAGCTTGAATTTGGATTAAAAACAGATGGATTTGGTACTAATCTCTACTACAATCTAGATGTAGTTTAAGACATTCCTGAACACGGGTCTACATCTCTGTTAATGAAGCGATAATTTGACACATGCATTGACTCATCAGCTGTAGACACGATCGCTCATTCGAAACAGATAGGTATATACTGAACCCCGTCTGCGTTTGAGTTGACTCAATCGTATAGTTTAGAACTTAAGGCGCCGATTCCCTTGAGTAGCTGATTTTAAAATGAGATTCACGTCTAAGGCTAGTCGTAATTTATTGGAAAAAATATATGTTATATTAGACCATTTTCTTAATAATTTCATCTGAGCAAATTTTGAGTTTTATTCGTATAACATAGTGTAATTAATTTGTAAAGTTATGTCTAAAACGGACAAAAACACGACAATCACACCAAAACCGCTGGGCGTAGTTTAATGAAATCGACACCATATCAAAGACAATTTAATTATCTACATTTTGATCTGAAGATTTTTTTTTTAAAGTCAAAGAATAATAAGGAAAGTACAAAAAAACTACAAAATTTTGGGTCGCGCGGGTGTGAAACGAGTGCGCGTTTTGTTCCCTCAAGGTCGTTGGCGTTAGTCGTCGTCTTAAGCTATAATGGACGAAAGCTTGAGTAAAAGCTCGTTCAGAAACTTTATTTACTCATCTACTCTGTCTAGGTAAATAAGGTACTGGGTGACTCACTCAGCTGTTTGTGTAAATACCGTCAATACCTGTAGGTTCTGCATAGAAACTATAAAAGGTGATCCGTACTTAAATTAAATTGATTCAATTAATCTGCCTAGCCTTTTCCCAACTATATTGGGGTCGGCTTCCAGTCTTACCGGATTCAGCTGAGTACCAGTGCTTTACATGAAGCGACTGCCTCCACAAACCAGTAACTGGGTAACTGCGGTACCCCTTGGCAAGACTGGTGTCAGATCTCAAGCTTCTGACAAAAAAAGATCTTCAAATGACAGCCGGGAGCAACGGCTTAACGTGCTTTCCGAGGCACGGAGGAAACTCGCTATGTTGAAATGGATCCACCACGGACCGGCATCGTCAAGCGTTGCTTAACCTTGAAGATCGACCCGTGCGGCTAAATTGAACAAACCAACTAAAATAAAACAGCAGTGTGGTGCTTTGTTTGGTAACAGAGCTATAAATAGTTGAAGTTTAGACCATATCCCAACAAAAAGCTGGTATTGACATAAACAATAATAAATGCGCACTTGAGCGGGCGCGCGTTGAGCCCGACGCTACTCTTGAAATTGGTTTAGCTTTCGGCGCGCGCGCGATAATTACTAGGTAACCAAACCCATCAAGCTTCGACAACCAACGACTATAAAGAAAATAAGTTACGATTTACCCTTTATGTACGGCGCAGAGAGCAGTGTGCGCCTGCGCAGCGCACATGTAAACAGCCCAAGTGGCGCGGCCTCACGACTCACGTCATTTTACGCTCGTAAACATCTCTCATTTTATTACTTTTTTTATTTTCTAATGCCCGTTCGGGTTTCCTTGCGATCTGAATGCTGACAATAAATTATGTTTTTTTTCTTCAAACACTGACACGCCACTAAAAGTCGATCGATTTCTAACGGATTACTCTCGGGAAGTAATCTGAGGAGGAATAATCACCTCCCGCTTCGGCGAACTTCAGCGGTTTCCTTGTTTATTACTCAGAACGAGTTCTCATAATGTAAAACATTTTTATTACACTAATATTAAACCGAGAAATGAGCGGACTGTAAATGCCTATTTGTGAGATTTCTATAGAGGCCTGGCGCATTGCCCTGATGCTTTTTGAAAACCCATAAGCAAACACTAAATAGGCAAAAGGATACATACTATTTCCTGAAGAAAAATACCTACTAGGTAGTCTAGACTTTACTTTGTCCGCCCACCAAGTGACTCCAGGAAAGTCGGCAGCACGGCATCCCCAGGAATGTGGTTTTAGTGAGGTAAAAGGTTCGGCTCCAAATTTTTGCCGGATACAGACACTGTGGTTTCCGACTCATAAGTGACAAAATATTGCGAACTTTACACGCCTTATAATAATTTTAGATATTTGCTAATAATAATTATCTTTATAAATCGTAAACAGTCTCATTCATTAAACAACTAAACATTTAATGCCTTAATTTCTTTAAATAAAATATAATAACAAGCTCGGTGTCTTTTTACGCCTAAGAATATTTTTGCCACTGTTTTTTTTGAATTTGTGAATTATTGCAACTTGTAGGTTATGTCGTGAATATTTTTCATTCCACTGTGTGATTTATTTTCGAACATTTATATTCCAGTGTGACACAATGTGATTTCCGTTGTGCAATTACGTCAAAAATTTGGTCTTGACCCAAAAATCCCACACTCCCTGGTCTTTTCCCTAAAAGACCAGGCGCCTTTTGAAGATTTGCCCCGTAAACAAAAAAAAAAATTGTAGTATAGACTCTGAATAACCAATGACTAACAATGTTCACATATTTAAATCTGGAACAAAAAATTTTCAAGGAATGACAAATTAAAGCGCGTAGTTTGTCTGTAGCTTTGTCTTTGTACATATGGTTCTTTTGTATTACAGATCGAGTACTAGTTTTTGCCGCGACAGACCCTCCGCGCGACGCCATCTGGTTAGTAACATCGGGCTGACAATCACTGATACCAGCTCCTGCTTTAATTGCTACAACTTACATTATGTTCTCAAAGTGGTACCCACTGTGATTTATATGGCACCGTTGTCATGATACAAATGAAATTAGAAATTTCATCGATGTTTTAGCTACTTATAACTGGTATTGATCGATATACACCAGACATATTTCGTACTTAGATACAGAATTAAAGCTCTGTAATGTTTCATACAAATCTACTCTAGCTTTGCAGTGTTTATAGGACTACCAATGAATTAAACAATAATTAGCACACTGAAAGCTGTATTTTCACGAGTGTATGAACGTATGCACATGCTGAGATAGGAGCCTTTTTGTCTCGCACAGGGTTTTTTTTGTGTTTTTGCTTATCTCGTGTCTCCTGTGCAGGTCACAAATACATATTTATTCTTTCTTTCTTAATTATTTCTCTTTCATTATCATCATCATCAGTCGCGACCTTATTATTTACTCACAGATCATAGAAATCTATGATCTGTGCATTTACTCTTCTCCTCCGCCCTCCTTATCATTTTTCTCCATTGTGCACGGTCTTGGGCAGTGCTGTTGTCCAAATTTACTTCATTCACTCTTTCTCTTTAATTCTAAGTTATTGAAAATTATAACGAAAGCTCTCAGCTTTTTGAGCAGCATTGTACTCTTCCCTATCGTCTATTTTATATTTTCAAATTTTACAACAGCTTACAATTCGTCACCCTTTACGTAATAATAGAAACCAACTATTACGCCATTAAGTTTAATTTAAAAATATTAACCGCTCGACATGTCAATGACAAAAAGTTTTATAGTCGCCCGCGCAATGATTTACAACCAGATTTCACAGGCATCCGTCTGCCTTATACATGTGTATATGTTAAGGATTATAAGTGGCATAAGTATTAGTTAACTATACACACCTAGATTATTTACAAGTGCGTCGGTTTTAGGCGCACAGGGCACGTGTTTATTATATCCGCGTTACTCAATCTTGTTTAAGTATGTTTTTGTTTTGAGCTGCAGTCGGTTACTTTCAAAGTTGGTGTTGATGAATACGTTCAATGGTTTTTGATAAAGAGCAGAGTTATGATAAGGTTTTGGTTTTTAAAGTGCCTTTTATAAAATGGTGGTG
Organism: Orthosia gothica; assembly: GCA_949775005.1. Lineage (NCBI taxonomy): Eukaryota > Metazoa > Arthropoda > Insecta > Lepidoptera > Noctuidae > Orthosia > Orthosia gothica. The sequence continues at coordinate 14,747,430 of OX459069.1, read as the reverse complement.
GTGGACTCATGGGCTGTAACTTTATGAATCTTGAAATATTCACTTTAATTTTGTAGGAAAGTGAAGTAGGTCAATTTAAAAGACTGTCCGTATTAAAGAGATGTACGGTTCGATTTGGAACGAGAAATTAGCTTCATGACCGACTCCTTGACAATTCAAAATTGCATGTAAATGCTTTGAGACGGATTTATTAGATGAAATAAAAAATTGAACAGCAATGGTTTTGAAAATTTAGTTTTTAAGGGCCTACATACCCTTTAGTTTCTAAAGTATACTCCTTAGTAACGGCTAGGTTAAAAGGTATGAAAAAAATATATGTTTATTATTGATTCATGTACATAATTTTGAACAGGAGGTTTTTTCGTGTAACTAATAGTTTTACTTTAAAAAACTAATTAATAACGCGATATTTTTCGCAACTTTTAGAAACTCTTACAAAAGGACTGGATGTTAAAAAATATTTTTACACAGAAAAATTGATGTTTGGAATTTCTTCATAACTATCATAGCATATGTGAATAAAAAAAAATTGCAAACAAAACTGTTCAAACGGAGGTTCAATACTGATATTTTGGCATCGAGCGGGCGCACGGCCGTACTGCGTTAACATTGGGGCGTATATAGCGCCTTAAATCTTTTCTGTGTTCCAAACCTTTCCGATTTTCAAAACAAAGGCAGCAAGATGGCATACTTTAGAAACAATTGAACTAAAACATTTACTCAAGGCTACACATGCGACCTGACACGTGTTGAATTTAGACAAGCAACAACATTATGTGGGCATGCTTAGCTGTTATTACTGTTATTGGCTATTGTTTAAAAAAGCTCAGCAGCTCGCCAACCGGTGGTAGGCAGTAAGCAGTAACATTGATTGATGTGTCCAAACAAAGATACGGTTACATTAGAAGCAGTAGCTGCTTATTGCCTAGTTCTGAACTATTGTTCTTACTTGCTGACAAAAACAAGCTCGTTGGCGCGTGTGTTCACAATGTAAATGTTATCGCTGTAATTTATTGAGTTTCAGGTCCTCGGGTATACTTAAGGCGGTACCGCAAAACGCCGCGCTAACGTTTTTCGTGCTGTTTTTAGGAGCTTTCTACTCTTTATTTAAAAATAAATATCAACTAATAAAAAAAATACATTAAATTTCTAAATATAATTGATTCTAAAATGGTCGTATACTTTTTTTTTTTAAAGAGGTATATGTTTCACTAATCTCCTTCCAACAAAACCAAACCATAAAAATGAGAAATAATTATTGATAGCATGCATCTACTCGTAAAGTGTTCATTAATAATTTTTTGTACTAACACTAATGGATAGACTATTTAATAACGAACATTTACGTCTTATTTTTTTTTCAAAAGACTAAAATTCGATTTTATTCTAAAATCTGGGCGTATTCACTACTGTAATTCATGCGCCACCAGTGCCGCTAGGCCAATAGGAATGCTCATATCTCATGCTGATTTTTTGGTCAAGGTACCGCCTTAAATGTACTTTTAGCACAAAGCACATATTAAGCCATATCATCATGATAATTGTATTTAGTCCGTCAGTAAGATTATTAAATAATATAGGACACGTATTTTTCGCTTTACCAAATCAATAAAAAAAAACAAAAATAAAGCGCATCAAAGTTCAGGAGTGGCGGCTTGTGACGTCACTATGTCACTTTAAAGTGTACTAACGGCGTGACGTCACACGATATATCAACGCAGTACATCGTCGTCACTTTATCTTTACGTGTCAAAAGAAAAATACGTGTTCAATATTGTTTATTAATATACCTACAAAAAACAAATTTTCAGTTAACGTTACGTCCCTATTCTCTTGCCCTTAGGTACGCTAGTACTCGTAGTATACTATCAGCTGTCTAAGGTATTAAATTTATTTCGATTTACGCATCATGTAGTCTTGTACTATAATTCTCCGTTACTCGTCATCTCAGTGGTCAGTAGCCCCCCCTTTTTAACCGACTTACCACAACGGACGAGGTTCGACATATGTTCGACTTCATGTTTTTTTTTTTTATGTTCACCGATATCGCCGTCATTTGTGGACCGATTTCGAAAAATCTTTTTTTATTTGAATGAGTATGTTTCGAAATTGGTCCCATTTTAATTTTGGTGAAGATTTGATAAAGAACTTCGGAGATATATAACAGAACTTTTCAAGAGATAACGGCAAATCTCTCGTGATTGCTGCAATCGCATGTCTGCTTATTGTTTATCCCATTTCATAACATAACATCACGCCAGTACGCTCTAAAGGGGTACGCAGATGTGTATAGTACATCTTGGTAAACTCTCATTTCATTCATGATATTCGGGTAATCTATTCTGGCATTATAGGTACCTTGCTAAACTACTTGCCTATTAGGTAGGTACAACTAAAAATTGAATAATAAAAAAAACATTTTTACAAAAAAATACTACCGACTGCCAAATAAGAAAACTACAAAGTGAAAAATAACTTTATTTTTTGTAGTCGGTGTCCATAACACATAAAATTGGTACCTACTAAAGACACGACTTCCATAAATAAATAAATTTTTCACTTTAGTAGATTTTTTTTGTATTTTTTTTTCTATTCTAGTCATGAGATTTTCAATTAATCGACCATTTCTTTGGTCTTCCCCAACTTTTATAGCCATCAACATTAATATTCAAAACCTTATATACACTGTCTACATGTTGGTAGTATTCTTCTTTATCTCAGCCGGCGGGGTTTGGAAGACAATTTCATGAAAATATTAATTAATAACTCGGCAACTGAAATAGTTTTAATGCCTCTTACAAGTGGTGGTCAAAATTAGTACCCAAAGCATTTTAAGATGCTTTAGTTGCTACTAAAATATAAAATTGGCCTAGGCTAGGTATGCACTTGCGTGTGCTTTGAGGCCATTGGCTGAGGAAGTCATAAACAGAGCAGATAGCTGTCATCTGTGAAGAGCCCGCCCACGCTATTTCTGCTTTTCAGAGTTGCGCCGACGCAGCCGCCCACCGCACTTAGGTATTAATGTATTATTGCGCATAAATTTGCTAAGGGAACGTGCATTGGACAGTTTGTTGCCGCCAAAGTGCATTTGTTGCAACATTTCGGTTGAGGATTTAGACTTATGTTAACTCGTAACTTGCTACGGATCTAACAACAGCAGAACTTACATGTTTTATTGTTGTACTAGACTAGAAGGTAAATTGGGAAAGTGAAACCGATTTGGGTAAACCACCATATCGCTGGCACCCTTCTTCTTATTGGCACTTCTGAGTTTCAAATTGCCTAGCCTTTTCCCAACTATATTGCGGCTTCTAGTGTTACCAGATTAAGCTGAGTACCAGTGCTTTACATGGAGCGACTGCCTATCTGACCTCCACAACCCAGTAAATGGGTAACACGGTAGGTCCCTTGGCAAGACTGGTGTCAATTCTCAAGCTTCTGACTACCCGTAACGACTGTCAAAGATCTTCAAATGACAGCCGGGACCAACGGCTTAACGTGCTTTTCGAGGCACGGTACGAGGAAACTCGGTATGTTGAAATGGTCACCCATCCACGGATCGACCTCGTCAAGCGTTGCTTAACCTTTATGATCGACCAGTGCGGCTGTTATTATTTAGCTACGAGCTCTTCTTGGCACTTCTGAGTTTATAGGCTAAAAATAGGAAAACCATAGATTACGGCTATGTTGAATTTTCTATGCCAGTTATAGGATTTTAGATAGCTTTTTTATAACTTAGTGAAAATATATGTTTAATTACTATTTCACTGGATGAAACAACTCCTAAAATAAAGATTAGAATATTTACTTCGATGTCATCATACTGATTGTATGCTTGTGCATTTCAACCTGGGTATTTGGTTACGGAGCTGGGGGATGCACTCTCTTAAAGTGCCAATAACTGGTTATCTTCCCCTAAGTCTTTCTAATTGACATCCAGTTTAGACTCACTAGTTTTTTCCCAAAGAATAAACACATTGGGTACTGAGAACTCAAATAAATTCTTAAGAATTCCACTGGTTTATCTTGATCACTAAAAACGGAAGAGATTCAAGTGGAAAATGAAAACCATATGCTTTTCGTAGAACGGAACGTGAGAAACATTACAATATGTTCGCTTTTATTCATCGTAATGTATTTCGAACCAGCAGGCCTACAATGATTTCAGCCTACAGTCATAGAGACCCTGTGTGATGAGGAACTGAATTTGCCTGAATAACATTTCAAAGGCGAAAATATCAACAAGTATTTTTAAGGGTTCCGTACCCAAAGGGTAAAAACGGGACCCTATTACTAAGATACCACGATCCGCCTGACTGTCTGTCCGTCTGTCACAGGCTGAACCGTGATAGCTAGACAGTTGAAATTTTCACAGATGATGTATTTCCGTTGCCGCTATAACAACAAATACTGAAAACAGAATAAAATAAATATTTAAGTGGGGCTCCCATACAACAAACGTGTTTTTTTGCCGTTTTTTTGCGATAATGGTACGTTACCCTTTCGTGCGTGAATCCGACTCGCACTTGGACAGTTTTTTGTCCTAATTAACAATTTTATAAAACCGCGACATTTACTACGCCAACGAGCACGGAAATCCTGATTGGTTTCGTTCAAGATGTCCTTCGCCGAAAAACGATAAACTATTAAATACCGAATTGGTTCTAGTCATAATAAAAGAGTGGAGTAAAATAACGATTTAAATTAGCTAGATTCGTTTATTTTTAAGTTGATTTAAATTATAGGAGAAATTTCTCGTAGGCGCGTAGCACTGTCTACGAAATGGCTACGATAAAAATAAATGGCTACGAATTCTTTGATTGATAAATGATAAATGTTTTTTTTTTCTGTAAGTTGGTTCGTACAAACACTTTTACATGTCGATCATATTTTTTTAAACTAGATGAGGTCGGCGTTTCCTATCTGACTACTCTGAGAAGAAAGGCCGAAACAAACTCAGAGGTCACAGTCTCTTTGAAAGACCGGACAAAATCTTGGTTAGATCATGTAAACTGATGTCTGAAATGGTCTTTTGAGGAAAGAACCATACAGATTGAGTGGACCTGTCCAGTCAGTGCACGCATTTGTCAATAACCGAGCAGCTCAACTCAGAATTTAAGGAGCTCAACGATTCGAAGAACAATACCAAAGAAAGGACATTCGGGTAGGCCGCATAAACTACTCAAACTGCCAGATTAATTGGATTTCAAGTCTTTTGTTACAATTTCTTGCTCTTATGTCTGATTGACCAGATGAAAATCACAAGTTAAGCTTCTTTTTCAGAATCCTGCATCACCAAATCAATGTCAAAACAAAAACCCTCGTGTTTATATTGAAACGGCACTAAAAGTCTCCCCTTCAGTTGGTCTTGAAGTCTTATAAACATCCCCACGACCGCAGTTATCTCTACAGTGGTTGTAACAACGGCTATAAAACAATTAATGGAGCTGTAAAAACTGACGGTAGCTGAAAGACGACTTTCAAAATCATTATTGTGGCACTCGAGCGCGTTTTATCTTCTCCCAAAACGAATAATTACCTAGTGATTAGATTACTAGCACCTGGCTCAAGTGTCCCTGGGAAAATCGCTATCAATTTATTATAGGGGTGCTGCAAGGGATTGATACCGTTTATTGGAATCCATTCGTTCGGTTGAAAAGGGGAAAATTTTCTCACAGAATTCCCTGCAGAGTAAACACAGTGGTTTTGTAAAATTATCGCGGCCTGAATTGAATTCCGATGAAGGGTGAGGGTCTTTGGAAATACCTATCTTTCGGCGGACTTTGAAATGGGAATATGCAAGTTACTTTTATAAGGCAAAAAAAAACCTTTTAAAAAAAAAATACTACCGACTTCCAAATAAAAAAACTACAAAGTGAAAAATAACTTTATTTTTGGTAGTCGGTGTCAAAAATAAAATTATTTGCACTTTTTAGTTTTTTTATTTGGAAGTCGGTAGTATTTTTTTGTAAAAAAGGTTTTTTATTTTTCACTTCCGACATGCGATTGCAGCAATCCCTTTGCCGCATTTTTTTATTTTTTTTTGTTTATTTTCCAATACATTAAATAACACTTATTGTACAACATAACACTTGTCTAAAACCTTTTAAGGCTTATGTGACAAAGTGGAGGAAGAGTTCCGTTGTATATCTTCGAAGTTCTTCATCAGATCTTCACCAAATTAAAATGGGACCAATTTCGAGACATACTTTTGTAAACAAAAAAAGAATTTTCAAAATCGGTCCAAAATTGACGGTGATATGCGAGAACAAACACAAAAAAAAATAAACATAATGTCAAACATAGAACCTCCTCCATTTTGGTAAGTCGGTTAAAAATATTTCACAAACTGTTACTTTGCGATACGGATTCCACCCAAATGAGCTGTATTTTTAACCCCCGCCGGAAAAAGAGGGTTGTTTTAAGTTTGACGTGTGTTGCTGTGTATCTGTATGTCTATGTATCTGTGTGTCTGTCTGTGGCATCATAAACGGATAAACCGATTTTGATTTAGTTTTTTTTTTGAAAGGTGTTTTTATTCTATGGTTCTAAGCTATGTTTGAATAAAATCGGTTCAGCCGTTCAAAAGTTATGGGCGTTTTACTGTTTGAATCGGGGTGTTTTCGCAAGATAAATGTGTCGGGGGTTTTTTAAATTTTGGAATTATACTTGTTCAATGGAATTCGCATTGCACTAAACTGAAAACTATATTCTCTTTAAAGAACATAGTTTCGTTTGCCGACATAAGACGTGACGATGCGATATACGACTAAATTCGCAGATAATAATATCTAAGTCTAATTTTGCATATTAAATTTTTCTTAATACGTAATTCTCATCAGCTTGAACATGATGTCGGTTTTGTTTGAACACAGTAGAGACAGGGCGCGCCTACCTACAGATGCGCCCTGTTTGTACATGATAAGCCGCCGCCGTTCCGCGAATGCAATCTGATTGGTCCTCACATCCCGGAAGTGGAGGAATTCTATCATTCAACTTTATAAATAAAATAAAAATTAGTTATTCTACCAAGCTGGGCAGCGTGTTAGGTAAGGTCATGTTTAAAAGCTGGAATTCTACTTGTGAAGCTTTATCTATCACTGTTGTAACTTCAATAAATAAAAGCTCTTTCAATGAAAAATTGTGTACTAACCTACTTAAGCTACACTTAAGACGAAATATGGGCAGAGAGAGCCGACTGAATTTCCTAAGTAAAAAGTCATAATTCGAGGTTTGGCTCTCGTCTATTTTCACCTCCAATATTGGACCAATTTAAAAATATATTTCATAAACTGGTAAAGTAAGATATATACTATGTCCCTATGTTTTCCTTTTTTCATTTATATTTGTCAAATTTGTACACTAAGCCTCTGTTGACAGCGCAATTTTGAGCATTTTTCGAGGGTTCTAGTGCTTCTAAAGATAAAGTATCATCAAAAAGGAATCCATAGGGACATAGAATATATCTTTCATTTTCAGTTTATGGAATATCTTTTAAATTAGTTCAATATTGGAGGCGAAAATAGACGAGAGCCAAACCTCGAATTATGACTTTTACTTGGGAAATTCAGTCAGCCTTCTCTGCCACCGTTTCCTCTTAAACTTGAAGCTTAGTAAAATATATTATATTCATTCAGTCTGAGTTTGTTTCGATGTTTCTATGATGAGTACCTAGTCAGATAAGCAACACCGGCCTCATCTAGCTTGTTTTTTGACCGACTTTATGTTCGGCTTCATGATTGTTTTTTTTTAATATTTTCACCGATTTCTCCGTCAATTATGGAACGATTTCGAAAATTCTTTTTTTTTTTGAAAGAGTTTGTTCCCAAATTGGTCTCATTTTAATTTAGTGAAGATCTGATGAAGAACTTCGGACATATACAACAGAACTCTTCAATAAATGACGGCAAATCTCTCGGGCTTGCTGTAATCTGACGTATGTTTATTGTTTATACCATTTTATAACATAACACCACGCCAGTACGCTCTCAAGGGGTAAGCAGATGTGTACGGTTCATCTTGGTACATTATTATTTCACGTTATGTTCAAGTTATCCCCTTAGATGTCCACCAGGCAGGCCGAAAATCACCCATGTGTCCGGGTACCCTGGCGCCTTTTGCGCTATGGGCGCGGTGTCAGTAAATCGTCGATTTCTCGGAAGTTTTGTATGGGAACCATGTATGAAACTTATGTTGTTACAATCTCTATGAAATAAGCTATCATATTCCAAATGGATTTATCCAGTTTTACCTTGTAAGTATTGGTAATTGTTGTGTAAAGTCAGTGTAAGGGATTTTTTTTCCAGTTTCGTGTATAAAAGGAGATAGAAATAAAAAAATAAACCATTATTTCATAAAGTTTTAATTTTATTTACAGGAATACACCCTATTTCACAATAATCAATCAAAATTACACACCCCCCGATACATTTTTTCATCCCACGAGAATTACAAACTTTTCAAAAAAAAAATAATGCAAATTGGCAGGGTGGACAGTTGGTGGCTGTTTTTTTTTTATTCGAATTTGTTTCGTTACCACTACAATTAAATGCATTATTTCTGTTGTTAATTAACGTAGCATTGTAAATAACAACAGTTTGATATAGTCATATTTGCAAAAATAAGAAATAAAAAATAAAATATTCGCACGCAGAAAAAAATAAACAACAATGTCGGACGGCGTTCGTTGAAATACGTATATCTGCTGGAATTTAGGCCAAATACAAAAAAAAACTATTAAAAACAGTTCAAAACTTACCGTTCCATGTATTTCCAGCAGAAAACAACAGCCACTCAAAATAAAAAAACTAAATTTTTAATCACAAAAAGTTTGAGCACGGCCCCTTGTGCTGTCAAAAATGGCGACCGCCCGATGCACAGATTTAATAAATAAATATTACGGTCTTGGGCGGATCCAAAGACCAGCGGGGTATTTTTTTTTCATAATTGTCTATTAAAGTATCGAATGAAACCAAGATTTGTCGAGAATATCCTCCTTACTGACATATTTCAAGCCAAAAACAAGAACAGCCATAGAATATCAAAAATTGGCAGAGAGGCAGACTGGACATTTGAGCGACCGATGACAGCTGGCAGAGAGGCAGAGTGGACATCGGAAGGGGTAAATGATATTCGGGCACTCTATTCTGGCACTATAAGGTACCTCCTTATTAAAGAAATTGCCTTTTAGGTACAACTAAAGAGAAAAAAAAACTTAAAAATAAAAATACTAACGATTTCCAAAAAAAAACACTTAAATAGCTATCTTTTCGGCAGTCGGTGTCCATAACGAAAAAAAATGGTACCTACTAAAGACCGACTTCAAAAAGAAAGTTTTTTTTTCCACTTTGTAGTGCTATTATTAGGAAGTCGGTATTCTTTTTTTGTATTTTGTGTTCAAAAGTTTTATTATTATTTAAACCTGATTGTAAGCGATGATGTGGTCGATGATAAGGCACGCTTTTCTAGAAGTAACCTTTTCATCAATTCATTCATTGACAAGAATATTGATGTTGAAAGTGTTATTTTTAACCAATAGATATCATATATCTCAATGAATATTTTAAATGAATAAAAAAAAAACATCTTAAGTTTGCATTATTTTGCAATCTAAAGGTATTTATTATACATATTTGCAAAATATTTCAACAGAAAGTTGACGATAATCACCGCAAACTAATGCATAACATAATTTGTTTTTAAATCCATCAAAAGTTTGCTTTATTTTTCAATCTAAAGGTATTTATTATATTTGCAAAAGATTTCAACAGAAAGTTGACGATAATCACCGCAAACTAATGCATAACATAATTTGTTTTTAAATCCATCAAAAGTTTGCTTTATTTTTCAATCTAAAGGTATTTATTATATTTGCAAAAGATTTCAACAGAAAGTGAACGATAATCACCGCAAACTAATGCATAACATAATTTGTTTTTGAATCCATCGAAAGTTTGCTTTATTTTGCAATCTAAAGGTATTTATTATACATATTTGCAAAAGATTTCAACAGAAAGTTGAAGATAATCACCGCAGACAAATGCATAACATATTTTTTTTTAAACCCGTCGAAAGTTTGCTTTATTTTGCAATCTAAAGGTATTTAATAAATTTGCAAAAGATTTCAACAGAAAGTTGACGATAATCACCGCAGACACTTCCTCATAAAAGTAACAGCTTGTATAGTGTTCAAGCTATGTTATTAATCGATCTAATGAAAATATCTTCCAATAAGTCCTTGACTTACATTAGGACGATCAATTACCGGCACAAGAAGGGTGGCGATGCATGGGAACCCGCAGACCACATCTGTGTCCACAAAACACTGATAACGTCCACTCGCCCGATATCTTTGTCAATAAGCAACTTAGGTATGGGGCTTACCTAACTACGTCGTACTTCCCCAAGTACCTCTAAATGAAATTGTAAAACTAGGGATAGCTTTATTTTCGTATTTGCTTTCATGAATAGGTATTTTCCACGATTTTATTCACGCTGAAACACGTGTACTGCAATCCGTCACGTAAAAGCTCCTTAGCTTCGAGTTTTCTCGAGAACTCTATCAACCTAATGGATGTGGATCTTTTTACCCGACTGCCGAAGGAGGGTAATGTGTTTATCAGTCTATGTATGTATATAATGTATGTATGTATGTTTGTTCCTATGTGGCGTTCCAGAGACCAAACGCGGTGGCCGATTTTGATGATTCATACGTCAATCGATTCGTCTTAACCCTGCGAGTGTCATAGGCTACGTTAAAATTGGACAATAGAAAAATGGCGGATTTTGGGCGCCATATTGTGGGGTCCCATTTTTTTTTTTCTGCCAAACCCAGTGTGGTCACCACCACCACCAGATGATTTTGGTCAGCCAGCCCACGAATATGTATCCTCCGACTGCACAGCATGATTTTTTCCTTGTTTACGTCTTTTTAGTTCGCTTTTGAAGCAGTCGGGTTTTTTGATTTTTTGATTTAACTTTTTTTTTGAGATTGAACGTGTATATAGGCCTAAGGGTAAAGAAAATTCGTGATGTTTTTATAAGAGAAATGATTGAAATCTTTTCTCTTCTTTAAGTTAAGCTCGCCTTTGTAGGTACATAAACTTTATTTTCACCTTGAATGTTTTAAGTTGTTTTGTGTACAAATAAAGAATTAAGATTGGCGTAGCAACGAGGACTTTTCAGAACTAAAAGATATCGTCTTAAAAAAACGTAAATATGTACAAACCCATCCAATTACTAGTATATGGGCATATGTTGCGCAGTCCGTAGAAGGCATCGCGAATAACGTTTAGCGCGTAGTGTTGTACCAGATCTAGTAGGTCCGCGGTAATGAGTGGTGCGCAGACGCAGGCCTCCGCGCGTTGCGGTGTTAACCGAGCACATTACCAGGCCCCCGCTAACCAACACACGGTACCGGCCAGATTACACTCTGTCAATATTTGAAACTATCCCGCACTCCCGGAACACTTGATGCGATGAAGTCATTCTGAACTGTGTCAGTTGCATAGTTGGAAACCAGTTCTCGATCCTTATGATCGGTCTTAGATTTTATATGGACAGTGCATAGTGAGGAATGGAACAAAATCTTAACACTGAAAAATAATTTACTTAAAAAAAATAAAACCCGACTGCTTAAAAAGCTAACTAAAAAGATGTAGACAAGAAGAAAATTATGCTGTACACAGTGTGCAGTGGGAGAATACATGTTCGCGAGCTTGCTGACCAAAACCAGATGTATCCTCCGACTGCACACTGTGCACAGCATGATTTTCTTCGTGATTACGTCTTTTTAGTTCGCCTTTTAAGCAGACGGGTTTTTGTTTTTTTTTTTTAATTTAGGTAGTTTTTATTTATAACTTTTTTTTTTTTTTTTTTTGAATTAAGTGTTATATAATTTTGAAATCAACTCTTAAAACCCTTTATTTTGATATCCCGCACGATGGGTTCAAAAGAAATAACATATATATGGTGCCTCACAACATGGCGCCCAAAACCCGCCATTTTTATTTTTTTATTTTAATGTATCCAGTGACACTCGCAGGGTTAAGACGAATCGATTGACGTAAGAATCATCAAAATCGGCCAACGCGTTTGGTCTCTAGAACGCCACATAGGAACAAACATACATACACACATAGACTGATAAACACATTACCCTTCTTCGGCAGTCGGGTAAAAAGCAATTGTATTTTGATTGTTGATGTTCTGCTTCACGATAGGTCTATAGTTAATTTCTCTGAAGGATTTATTCGCTAGTTATTCGTAGAAATAAGTATACCTACCTACATAATTCAAGTAGATACAGCAAAGTATAGCTACAAATCTTGTGTGCTTATCAACTGATCCCGTCACTCCAACAAAAGGAATCGAAGGCAATAAACACTTATCCCAATCCCAAACGTATGAATGAAGCCGCCGCCAAACTTTGATTATAAGTTCAAATGTCAAGAAGTAACAAGTGAACCGGAGGGCGCGAAGTGGCCTGTTCAAACAGGGGTTGTGTTCCGGCGGCACTGCGGCACCCGTCGCACCCGCGGCACCTGTGTGTCTGCTTGTTTGCGCACACACTTACACGCTAGGCCACAACCACTGCGCAAACCAACGGGATGTTTGCTCGCACCGGTGAGATCAACGCAGGCGAGGAAATCTTAATCTGGCGGTGCTTTGAACTTACTCAATGTGGACGATAGGATCTAGTAATTGATCGAAGAATTCGATGGATTGAATTTTTTGTAGTTGAAGGCATTGACGAAGTTTAAATAGGTTTATTGGACATCACACAGATGAGTAGTAGTATTTCAAAAGAACTTGATGTTCAAGGTAACAAATCATTTGTGAATCAAATCTATCGCCAGTGTGGAGCAAGCCACAATGCAGCCACAATTTTTTTGTTTCGCCTAAACCTAAGCCAAAAAAAAAAGGTTTTGTTTCCAACCTCACCTAATTTAAAACACCAACAACAAACCTGTGAAGCTAATAATAAACGGAAATTGTTATTATGCTGTCGAAAATGACTCTTTCGCATGCGTGGTCTAATTTGTAGTTTATACGAATGTATCCGATTCTCATACAAGTCGATGATTTAAAAGCGAGGCAATGTTTGGCAGCGGGCCTGCCGGAGCCCCGGGGACTCCCTGCCGTCGGCGGAGATAAGCGCCCTAAAGACCTATAGTGGGAATGTTTGCGCAGGCGTATTTATCGCTACGCCACGCGGAAATAAATTGGTACCAGGCAGGAAGGGAACATGACAAATATTGTCACATGATGTTACGTGGGCTAGTGTAGCCGAAGCTTTTAAGCTGAAGGGGAACGTCACCTACATGTATCTACATCAGAATCTTTGCCTAACGACACTTAATTTTGAGCAGTCTTTGATAAAAATACTGCAGAATTAGCATTAATCAGATGAGCCTACATGTAGGCCTTTTTTAACTTCTTATAATCCTCATGGATGCCCTCCGCTCTAGAGCTAACTCTAGGGTGTTGGAGAGTAATAACTAAATTATAACCTGGTCACCCCTTTTAAGTGGCAACCCTGTGAGCCTCAATATAAAAAAGAAAATTACTGCAAATAAAGATGGCCAAAAGCAATACTGTGTTTGAACTTTGAAGTCGGTATTTTAAAAGATAAAGATCTTAAGAGCGGACTCTAGTCAACAGGAATTTGAAAAATATTAGGTACTTGAAGAAACTGTTGCCGTCGCGTCACCTCCAAACTCACCCCGTAAAGTGCGAAAGGGACAACTGCAGCTCAGGCTGATTTTACCTACAAAAACTTTGACTAAAAGACGTTTCGTATTCTGCTGTTTTCTTCATGAAAACTGGTCTGATCTAAAAAATTCTTATATCAAAATTTAGAGGAAAAGAATATCTATGCTCCTATCATTTCCTTTTTTGTTAAAAACTTATAAATTTTGTCTGAAAGTCTTCTGAACATGGCGGTAAAAACGGGCATTTTTTTCGGATTTTTGGATTGTCATATTTCTTTTTGTGATTATGTTTTGGAAAAAAGGAAATGATACAGGCACGTATTAATTAGACCTAGATTTTATGGAAAAAATCATTTCTCTAGAGGCATTATCCACGAAGAAAACAGCAGAATGTGTTTGTATGGAGAAAGTCTCACCCGAGTCCCCTCTTAAGTGAGGTTTGGACGTTTATTTCAAGCAAACCATGCGTCTTCTCGACTATTGGATTGGAACTGATTTAAAACACACGGTGTTCTTTAGCTACATTTGGCCGGGGAGCTGTAGGAGCCCCCATGTGCTTGACATTACGAAGAACAGCTTACTGACTAGCTGATCGAGTCAGCAACAGAACACACGGAGAGATTTTCTCGTCTCGTATCTTCGAGGAAACTCTTCATGTAAATGAGCGCTAGGGTATAACGATTTGTCGCGGTTTATGGGAATTTAGACTTCAGCACTTCCATGGGATGACATCATTATTGATCAATATCGCTATCTTTAGTAGATACTTTGATTTTAAAGTAACTGCCAACTTTATCTTATCTTAAGCTCACTTTCAAAATGTTGAATAAATCAGTAAGTCGCAATAAGATCACTTATCCGTTGTTTATGATAAAATGGAATCTTAAAAGAATAAATAAGTTTTAAAATAATCTAATACTACACTCTAATCACACTAGGCAAAAAAATTGCTTCCTTAATAAGTAAAATTTAAAAAACCCATGACACATTTATCTTGCGAAAACACCCCGATTCAAATAGTAAAACGCCCATAACTTTTGAACTGCTCAACCGATTTTATTCAAACATAGCTAAAAACACTCTCGACAAAATCATCTTTCTAATAAAAAAAAACTAAATCAAATTCGGTTCATCCGTTTAGACGCTATGATGCCACAGACAGATACACAGCAACACACTTGAAGCTTATAATAAATAAATAAATGTTTATTGGTACAAAAATGTTACAATAATAATTGTTCACATAAGTATACAGCTATATTGTAGAAACTACATTGTAACCATTGGTTAATGAACCCTGCCTCTCAAACTAGGGCAACCTGTATCTTGAGAGTCATAATAACACCCCTCTTTTTCCGGCGGGGGTTAAAAATATTGATGACCCGCTGGGGCAATCACAGAAGACAAACTACCCTTGAATTAATTATAGGTGTACCAGAATCTCATGGCATTTTTTATTTTTTTTAAATTGTGATTTTCAAATGGCAATGTCAATTGTCACCTGTCGAATCAAAGTACTTGATGTGTCAACCGCTGCTGAATTTTTTTGATATTATCTTGAAAGTTTGTTATTTTTGTGAAAATGTTGAAAAACCCACTTCGATCTCATGCGGGACATATTGTTTTCAATGTGTATCATAAAATAAGGGAAGAAGAAGGCGTAAATCAAACTCAATCTTTGATTTTAAAGTGCGTCGTAGAGTGGACCGGTAAGTTGGACTGACTTGTTTTGATACATTTAGTTTAATTTATATTTTTCTTACTTAATTTTATTTTCTTTCCATTACTATTATATGGTAAATCGTAGGTCAGGGCACATAGAATGATGGCCGGAAGGAAATGGCAACAATAATGTAACTGTTACTAATTCTTCGACAAGATATTGATTTTAACGGAGATTGAGAATCTTTGACGTAAGAAAAATATTAAGTAATAATCTGCGCCCTGCAGTGGGACGTGTATATAGACGGGAGTTTTTGGCGGGATTTTGTCGAGTGAAGTTCAGTGGCTGTTAATATTATTTGCAAATTGATTCCTAGTGGATATTGTGATATATTATTGGTGTAGTTTTGTATCTCAACTGTCTCCGCAACTGGACAATTTGTAAAATCATTGACAAAAGCGATCTCGGGATAGTGGAGCGGTGTATTTTATTGTAGTATTGACTGCCTCTGCAAAGCTTACTGGGAAGACTGACTCGATACAATTTGCTGCCAAATATTCCAAAAAACATTAGAATCTGTTACATCCGCATTCTAATGCATACTAAAGAATAAATATAAGATCCAAAACTCTTTCCAAAGACGTGGCTAAAAGGTCCTAGCAACCAGGCCATAAAACTTACATAAAAAGAAAATATATAGACTGATGATGATGAATGACTTTAAGTAACATGATACATTTTATAATTTTTTACAGACTTTATACATAAAGAGATTGGTTTTGAATATGTTAAATGCCAATGAAAAAGAACCATTTTGATGGAGAGAGATGACACAAAACTACAAAGATACAAGTTTTTGAAATGCCAGTGGAGTTCATGGAATCGTATTCTAGTTCTGAATGAGGTTTTAAGTTATTAGTATGATTTAAATGCTAAATAATAAATTAGTACATAAATTAATATTCAATTGATTTATTTTTCCTATGTTAAGAACACGATTCATAACAACATTATTCATACACATACCTATAACACTCACAGTGGATCTTTGTGTCTCTGAATTGGTTGCAAGACCCCGCGCAGTAGCTATTTTTGTGTCAATGTTGAAGGTGAAGATAGCATTGTATAACTGTCTCTTTCACTCGCTTATGTATGTCACATAAGCTTACGGAGTTTCTTGTGCATTCTTCTCCATAACTAGCTACTTTCCGAATGCACGGTAGAATCAACTTTTATTCCATGTAAATTTAAATTGTGACATTCAAAAGTGCCGCATGGTGGCCCAGTTGAAATAAATATCTTTTGTCTTTTTTGTCATCGTCCTATCTCGCTTACTCTATGCAGTATACTCGATGACAAACTGTTTCTTACGCAATGGTTGGCAGGACCAAGTTCAAAGACACAAAGATCCGTTGTGACTACTATAATATAGTTACCTCATGTTCATTAATACTAAAGACATAAATAAAAATTAAACAGTATCAAGATCGTTTGATCCAATTTCCCCAGTATTGCATACAACAAATTTTTATTTCCCTTTTTGCCATGAGATTCTGGTAGACCTATAAATTAAAAATTACCCAGTTCTAGGGAGTAGGTTCCTTTCAAAATCAAGTAGATTAAACGAGCTAGCTGACCAAAACCAGATGTATCCTCCGACTGCAAATCATGATTTTCTTCTTGTTTACGTCTTTTTAGTTCGCTTTTAGGCAGTCGGGACTTTTGATTTCTTTTTTTATTTATAAGTTTTTAGTTAATTTTTTTTCGAATTTGGTACATTTAAACATATAAGTGTTATATATTTTTGAAATCATGACACCCCACACGGTGGGTTTCGAAGAAATATGGCGCCCAAAATCCAGCATTTTTTTTCTATTTTCCAAATTAAATGTACCCAGTGACACTCGCAGGGTTAAGACGAATCGATTGACGTAAGAATCATCAAAATCGGCCAACGCGTTTGGTCTCTGGAAAGCCACTTAGGAACAAACATACATTACCCCCCTTCGGCAGTCGGATAACAAGAATAAAATGACGCTTAAAATAAAGCGGTCTCAAGAAAAACAAACAGATACACCGCTTCATGAAAAGAAGATAGCACCAACAATTAACACAGTCTTGAATTCCCGAAAAGGGCCCGAAGTAAAGAGACCGACGAGGTTGATAGGAAATTAATAAACAAGGACCAGATAACATAGTGCCTATTCAATTAGAGGCGGTAATCGCGTATCTCTTCATGTACACCGCCCTGCTGACCCCGGGTCGGCATTAGCTAGATATTACTCTATCTATTTAGGCATTTATGTATAACTAATTATGGAATAATTCATGTTTGACGGGGTCACTTCAGCAATAAATAATATTACGATAAATAAATGGGCGTTTAAAGCGAATTTATTGTTATTTAATTATTTCTGTAACCACTAGGTTCCTATCGTATTTGTTATCTTCGGAAAATAACTAGGAGTTGAATTGATGTCGTCGTTGGATTAATTGAACGAGATGTTGGCCAAAATTAGTTTTTTTTTATCGTCTATAGGCTTGCGCTTGACCACTATCTCACCTGATGGTAACCGATGATGTGGTCGACGGTGAAGCACGCTTGCCTAGAAAAAACCTATTCACTCTTGAATTAAAGACCCCTAGATTGTAGCTATCGGGAAACACAGACTCCGGCAGGGAATTCCACTCCTTAGCTGTACACATAATGAAAGTGTCCCCAAAACGTTTTGTGCGTATGGGTGGGATATCCACCATGTACCGATGAAGCATCGCCGTACGTCTGGTAGTCCAATGATGGAACGGGAGTTGATTTTGATGAGCATTAAACGTTTGTATGTTTGATGCAAAGACATAATGACTGCTACCAACCCGCACTGGGTTCGCGTGATGGGTTACAGCCCATTCACTCTCTAAGGCCTGTCTGTGTCCCAGTAGTGGGAAAGTTATAAGCTGATTATGCTTATGCTATATTGTACCCATCAAGAATTTTTGTACAGGAACCAATCGTGGGCATTTTTTCATGGCTTCGGCGTTTTTGTGAAAAGTGCTCGGTTGCAAATAAACTTTCGGTGTCCTGGCGTTTCTTCTTTTAGAGGTTTATCCGGTAGTTTCTGGTTAAGAAAAAGTAAACACGTACTTATAATTTTATAAAGATTCAACAAAAGTCTGATGGTTTCCGTTTGGACCGCGGACTTAGTTTTTTTGTAACATTATACGAGGATTGTGTCCGCTTTTGATTATTGGTCTACCATCTATACTTCTATACTATATATAATATTATAAAGCTGAAGAGTTTGTTTGTTTGTTTGTTTGAACGCGCTAATCTCAGGAACTACTGGTTGGAATTGAAAAAATCTTTTTGTGTTGGATAGTCCATTTATCGAGGAAGGTTATAGGCTATATTACATCACGCTACGACCAATAGGAGCGGAGCATAAATGAAAAATGTTACAAAAACGGGAAAAAATATTCCTTTTTGAGAGCTTCCATTGCGTGCGCTGCGTAAATGGTTTAAGTTACGCAAATATCATGTATGATGGAATTGTTTCTCTTTAAAAGTTCTAAAAAAAAGTCCGTGACACCATATGTCTATCTTTTGAGGTTGACTCACAATAGCAAATTTTATGTTCTAAATTTTAATTAGATCAACGCTGCCGGTAGAAACAAAAGTTGGTTGCATTCGTATAGTAGTATATTATTTCTTATTCAAATAAATAGTTCAACAAGTTGGTAGGTAGGGTAGGGTAGGTAGGGTAGGGTAGTGTAGGGTAGGGTAGTGTAGGGTAGGGTAGTGTAGGGTAGGGTAGTGTAGGGTAGGGTAGGGTAGGGTAGGGTTGTGTAGGGTAGGGTAGGGTAGGGTAGGGTAGGGTAGTGTAGGGTAGGGTAGGGTAGGGTAGGGTAGGGTAGTGTAGGGTAGGGTAGGGTAGGGTAGGGTAGGGTAGTGTAGGGTCGGGTAGGGTAGGGTAGTGTAGGGTAGGGTAGGGTAGTAAAGGGTCGGGTAGGGTAGGGTAGGGTAGGGTAGTGTAGGGTGGTGTAGGGTCGGGTAGGGTAGGGTAGGGTAGTGTAGGGTAGGGTAGGGTAGGTAGTGTAAGGTAGGGTAGGTAGGGTAGATAAATGTTTGGTCTTTTTATGGCAAAACAAAGTTTGCTGGGTCAGCTAGTAATATAATAATAACACATTAAAACGCACACAAATTATCCGGAATACCTATTGTCACATCTTCAGAAAATTTTATTTAAAATAGAGACGTCTTTTAAAATGTACAGTTCATAAAAGCAGTAGTAGTTAATTTCTTATTAAAGCTCTAGTAATTACTCAAATGCTAAACGAAAGTATTAGGTAGAGCTTTGGCACACTCTAAATTATATATTACCTAATCGATCTTCGTCACGGAGCAGAGACGTGTTCGCTCACAATGGGCCTCATCAGAAACCATAAAGTCACCCAAAGGGCAATGGAGAGAGCTATGCTCGGAGTTTCCTTGCGTGATCACGTCAGAAATGAAGAGAACCAAGACTACCAACATAGCCCGAAGAATTGCCAAACTTAAGTGGCAGTGGGCAGAACACATTGCTCGCAGAACAGCTAGCCGTTGGGGCCGAAAAGTTCTGTAGTGGCGATCGCGTTCCGGGAGACGCAGCGTTGGAAGGCTTCCGTCTAGGTAGAGCGACGGCCTGGTCAAGGCTGCGGGAGTTCGGTGGATGCGCAACAAACAGGACCGATCAGTGTGGTGACGCTTGGGGGAGGCCTAGGTCCAGCAGTAATGATCTTCGTGAGTGCCTGTAGACGCGGCACACCTCTGCCTTGAGAACACAGCGTTATGTGGTGTTCGTTAGTATCTCATATTGGTAGGTATACCTACATTCTTTTTTTTAATCGTCTATAGGCTTGCGCTTGACCACTATCTCACCTGATGGTAAGCGATGATGTGGTCGACGGTGAAGCACGCTTGCATAGCAAAAACTTATTCACTCTTGACTTAAAGACCCCTAGATTGTAGCTATCGGGAAACACAGACTCCGGCAGGGAATTCCACTCCTTAGCTGTACGCATAATGAAAGTTTCCCCAAAACGTTAAATATAACGTTAATTATAGGTACCAATTTTATTTATTTTTTGTGTTGCGAATTCATCCAATGATTTCTCCCACTCATGGTGAAGCGGTAGGGCGTGCCAGACTTTTACTGACTAAAACCCACCCGTGTTCCACTTCCTACAGTTGCTCGTTCCAGGGCCGCGGTAAATCTTTTTCAAATTTATCCCCGACTCAAGTACAAGTACCATATTTTCATGAGTTGCCATTAAGTTAAAAAAAGAAATTTGTAAAAGAGATGGTGTGGAAAAGCTATTGTCAATCATTCGTACTTTCTAAGAATAACAGAGCAATACATGTCACTTAGTACTCACTCTCACGAAAGCAAATTAAGCTCATAAGAAGGAAAGTCTTAAAAAAGTTGGAGAGGAAATCTTGCCTCGATAATATTAACGATCACGGAGCACACCACGTAAGCTCACCACCAGACACCAGACCTAGGTATGTTCAGTAATATGAAAGTCATAAGTATTTGTTGAAAAATATTAAGTGTTCTACGTGTGACTCATATAAGAATCTACCTAATTCACTGGAACAACTTGCCATTGCGACCCACGGATGTAAAGCGAAAATTTATATGTCCGTGATTAAGACCTGTCGTGCTGTATGGATCTGAATGTTGGGCTATGAAAAAGATGGATGAAAAGAGACTGCATTTAGCAGTGATGAGAATGTTGAGATGGATGTGCGGAGTGACGAGAATAGATAAAGTGAGAAATGAGTATATTAGACGATGTTTGAAAGTGGCGCCAGTGACAGAAAGCTGATGTCATGTGATGAGGAGGGATGAAACGCATGTTACTAAAAGAGTTATGAATATAAATGAGGATGCATGGAGAGGCAGAGGAAAAAAAATGGATGGACTGTGTGGAGTGGTATGAAAGAAAAGGGAGTAAGTGTTAGCATGACGGGGGACAGGACGGTATGGAAGAAGAAAACGTGTTGCGCCGACCACAAGTAACATGGGATAAGGGTTGGCAGTTGATGATGATCTAAGAATCTACCTAATAGATCAATTACCAACAACGGGAACTTTGCGACAAGAAAGAAACCTAACTGCAACACTTTTGGTTTACGCATCGCCCGGAATCGAACCTAACATCCCATATGCAATTACCAATCTGATTAAAACGGCCTAAATATAACTCAGAGTTACCTAGTTCTTACGTTGTAACTGTAGAGCGGGTTATTTTACTTCGTCTGCGTAGCATTAGTACTTTGAATAACCAATTTTTTATATCCCTTTGTCTTTTCCCAGGGTCTCAAACTATCTCCATACCAAATTTCATCTATATCGGTTCAGCGGTTTACGCGTGAAAAGGTAATAGACAGACAGAGTTACTTTTGCATTTATAATATTAATTACTGTACCCCAAAAAGTTACACACCTCGTGTAATACTATGGGTACAAAAGCGATCATATCGCTAACAGCGATATCTACCAGACAACCTTTGGATATACTGAAAGAACTTAACATATAAAAGGGGGTAATATGCGGTGTACCTACTGCTACATTAAAATATATAAAAACGCTAACAAAACATATACATAAACTTACAAATAAACATACATACATTATTGTCATTTTTGAGGACTGAAGGAAACACAAAATTAATACAGCAGAAATTAACGGTAGGTACCGTAAAATTTAACGGCAGGAGCAGGGAATAAAGACCCTAAATAATGAGGACAAGGAAGAAAAGTTGCTTATAACTTTTTATATAAGTAAACTAGGCTTTTAAGCCGTTGCTATAAGCCTTCGATTAACAATACAAACTAGATGTAGGGTCGGTGCAAGAAATACATCTCAGTAAATAACAGCTGACTTGAAACGGGACCTCTCATTTTGTTCAGTCTGTCATAGTAAATATTGTAAATGTAGGGTAGTAAGTAAATACTCACAGGGCCAGAATTTAGCATTGATTTTGTACGTAACCCGTTATCTAGTTGGTTAAGCTAACATGGGAAACGTCTGTCTGTGGCATCATAGCGCCTAAACGGATGAACCGATTTTGACATAGTTTTGTTTTGTTTGAAAGGTGATTTTGTCGAGAGTATTCTTAGCTATGTTTCAATAAAATCGGTTCAGCTGTGTTTTACTGTTTGAATCGGGGTGTTTTCGCAAAAAAATACAGACAAAAATCGGGTTTTCAAATTTTTTAAATTTTACTTGTTTTTTTTTTTTGTTTTTGTATATAAAAAGTGCGAAAATCGATTGTATAATCCAACCCGTATTGTGGCTACGTAAACTTTCTTGAAAATGTCTAGTAGGAGCGCAAATAATTTGCGCAATTTTTCTTCACTTTAGTAATGTCCGAAAATATTTTAGTTCAACTAAATTAGTGACTTTTGTATAAGAATTTGATGAGCCTACCCATCAGGAAAGGAAAAGGAAAACTAATTTAGCAAATAAATGTAAACAATAACGTACCTCGTCGGTTGTGGTACAATACTGTCATAATTGAAGCTTTCCAACAGTTTTCCGACTGCCTCGTTGATTTCCAGCTTGTCGCAGGGCCGGTTGCGATCTTGATCCCAGTTCATTGTCAACACAAACTTTAAAAAAAACTTTACAGAACAAATTCAAATACCGCGAAAGGTTTTTTTAAACGTCGCAAGATGAACGCGCGTGCGGCCGACTCGCGCGCATAGACTATAAAGAGTTCCTTATGCTCCGCGCATAACTATAAAAATGTTTGACAGAGGGGCGCGCGCGCCGATCGCTGATACGTCGGGCTCGTATTTGTTTACTTATCGATTACTCATTATTATATTGCTTTTTAAAGTAAATAAACTTATTAAACGCAAGCAAGTAAACATTATCGTTGAATAGGGGGCATACATTAATTATTTCAAGTGCCAAAAGTTATGGTTTATAAAGGTGATACATTACAAAACCTAATTCAAATGTAATTAATCAACATATTTTTATGTTGGTATCTGTCAATAAATAACTCTAAGTAAACGAAATGGTTTTCTGAAGTAAATTATTCAGCTATTATATTCGCAACTGTAGATAGAGTAACATCCCTAATCACCGAACATCATTTTCATAAATCTTTTTGTTTACGTGTCAACGCGAGAGCGCTATAACTTTTCCAAGTTTTCCTTCAGCGGTGTAAGTGGGCGGTGCGCGCGCGCATGTAGCGCCGCCTCGCCTTGTCATTGGCGCGCGCGGCCGGCCGCTCTGACGTCATAGCGCCCGGGCCTTTATCTACGAGACTACTGGAGAAGCTTGGCCGACCCCAGATAGCGAGGTTCACGTCGCTTCACGTTCTGTGTGTATAGAACTCACTGGCCACTAGGTACCTACACATCTCAAACTACTTTTTTTTTTTAAATGGTATATTATTCGAATCTTCTGGATAAACTGTTCCACAGTGAAAGTGTATTTTTTCAGGCAGGTTTTACAAGACAAAATAACAATAAAAGCGTAGAGGTTAAGTACTAACATTAGGTACGTGTTACGGCCACGTTACATGATCGACGGTCCACTAACACATGCAATTAGTTGCTTTTTATTAAAACTTCCACTTCGTACAATTAGCACGATCTAATTTTGTGCCCACCTCGCGCAATGTATCCGCTAATTGAGTTGTCAAGGTATGCGGTAGGTAGGTAAGCTATCGTCTGACACGTTAGCGAAACATGTTCCAATTAAGTATATTAGGTTTATAATTATATACCTACATAGGTACATTAAAAAATCTTCCTTTTACTTAGGTAGAAGTACTTACATAGGTAGGTACCTCCAAGAGCACTTCTATGGCGGCAGAAGTAGATAATTATATGCGGTTGGATTTGGTGACTTATGGTTCTGCGAGACGATCAAGTGCACTTGACAAGTCTTCGTGATTGAAGCGAATATTGATCGTTTACCGCGCATACTTGACGCTACCGTCAAGCGGTCTACGGCTTGATCGTTTGTTAGTAATTTTGATTGACGGCAACTGATGCGCTTGCGTTTGACGCGACTTGACGGGACTTGACAAGCTTTTTCATTTGTGGCCGCAGCATCAAAGAATTGAAATTAAATACCGAGCGTGATGTTGTTCTATTGCTAAAATCTCCCTACGGGTTTTTCCTGTACTATGGTAAGTTACAAATAAGGATTATGCTGACAAAAATAAAAGGTCGATTACTCTTTTAAGACCATCGAAATAAAACATCAAAATAAATGTTATTTATTATTATTAGACCTATGATAAGGGTAGGCTAAAAACCAAGAGAAAAATGTAATGAGCTGATAATTTGATGTACAGATCGGTAGGAGACTGTGGCGTGCGCACTTGATCAGACTTGACGGCACCTTCAATGATCGTCAAGTCCCCCATCTAGTGAAGCCGTCAAACACGTGAGACTTGTCAAGTGCACTTGATCGTCTCACGGACTGGTTTTGCCTTTTGCCAAGCAGTACGTACCAGTTAGTTGAAAATGGTAGGTACTGAATTTAGGATAAACACAATTTAAGCTTACAGAAATACTAACTCTACAATCAGTTAGGGATTATGTAGGTAGGTACTTTAGATACTTAAGTACATACAGGGGAGACTAGGTAGATTTGATCCTACAAAGGACTTGGTTCATAAATATAATAAAGTACTTATCATCTCAAATTGTTTTAAAATGTTAATTCCAAGTCTACTAAAGTAATAAAGCCGGGGAAGTAGAACTAATAGTAGAGATAAGTTTGATTTTTAGGGTTCCGTACCCAAAGGGTAAAAACGGGACCCTATTACTAAGACTCCGCGGTCCGTCTGTCTGTCTGTCACCAGGCTGTATCTCATGAACCGTGATAGCAAAACAGTTGAAATTTTTTCAGGTGATGTATTTCTGTTGACGTTATAACAACAAATTTTAAAAACAAAATAAAATTAATATTTAAGTGGGGCTCCCATACAACAAACGTGATTTTTCTGCCGTTTTTTGCGATAATGGTACGGAACCCTTGTACGCGAGTCCGACTCGCACTTGGGCGGTTTTTTAAATCAACCGAAGATGTTTAGGGGCTTTATAATTTTATGTACCAAGTCTCCCGTAGAAACAAGTCACCCCAATCTCCATACATATGTACGAATGTATACTAACTTAGTATTAGACTTAGGTCGCACTCGCAAGGTAGGTAACTCGGGCTTAGAGCTATTCGAAAGAATAATTGCCGAAAGACTCGTCGGGCAACTGCCGCGAGTAGGTCCCGACCTGGCTGATTGCCAGTATGGTTTCCGGCAGCAGCGTTCTACAGTGGACGCAATCTTATGAGTCCGCTCGCTGTCAGAACAGGTGGTGTCCCGGGGTGGGATGGCGTTGGCGGTAAGTTTGAACATCGTCAATGCTTTTAACTCACTGCCTTGGGATGCAAAAAGGGTGGCACTAGTACAATCGATCGAAGAGGTTACTTGTTCAACCCTTTTATGACCCGGGAAGTGCTGGACAAGCTCAGCCCGCATCTCCGGAGGGATCAAAAAGTAGTGAGAATGAGATAGAACCTAATGACTATTGATAACTTAATAATTTATTTTTCTACATAGTTGCCGAGTATCTCTACAAACAGAGTCCAGCGCTTTTCCAAGGTTTCATCCCTTTCACAAAAAAGTTTTTTCTTGGTCCTGCAAAAAGCTCTCCACGGCATCCATCACCTCGTTATCGTCATCGTACCTGTTTCCTCTTAAGTATTTTTTCAGAACAGATAAATATCGCTAGCCGCCAGATCTGGTGAATAAGGGGGGTGGTCAACCAATTCGAAGCCAGCTTGCTGAATGGCAGCCATCGCAACTGTCAACCTGTGCGCGGGTGCGTTGTCGTGATGAAACAGCACGCCTCTTCGAAGTTTCCCTCTCCTTTTCTCTTTGATGGCATTCCTCAACTTGGGCATTAAAGCTACATAATATTGGCCTGTAATAGTGGTTCCACGCTCCAGGTAATAAATCAACAATATCCCTTCTGAGTCCCAAAATATTGAGGCCATAACCTTGCCACTATACATTGGATACATAGACTACCAAAAAGCTTTTGACACTGTTTCACATGAAAGTGTATGGAAGTCGTTAAAAAACCAAGAGGTGAATGATCAATACATACAGATTATTAAAAATATTTACAAAAATAGTACCAGCAGAATAAAATTAGAATCTATAGGCCCAAAATTTCCTATCAAAAGAGGTGTCAGACAGGGAGACCCATTGTCACCAAAAATTTTCATAGCCATCTTCGAAGAAATATTTAGGCAGTTGGATAAGAAAAACTATGGTATCAATATTGAAGGTAAATATCTTACTCATCTCCGCTTCGCAGACGACTTAGTAGTGCTGGCAGAAACAAGCTCACAGCTCCAATACATGGTAGAGGCACTAGGTACACAGAGCCAGCATGCAAGTAGTTTTAGAAATGAACACAACAAAAACGATGGTAATGACCAATAGTGCCAGAAAGTAAATAACAGTTGGAAACAAATTGTTGAATTACACAGACCAATATATTTACCTAGGAAAACAGATCAGCTTTGACAGAAAGAACAACGAGATAGAGATCGGTTGGATCGGAAGGAGAATCCAACACTCATGTAACAAATACTGGAAGTTGCGTGAAATATTCAAAGTACGATGCCAACAAACCTAAAAACGAAAGTTTTGTACACCTACATTATACCATGCTTGACCTATGGCTGCCAAACATGGAAGTTTACATCAAAGGTCAATAACCAACTAATAAGCTGCCAACGGGGAATGGAGCGAAGTATGCTAAATATTAGGAAAATCCAAAAAAGCAGGCTCACTAAAATAAGAGAAACCACAAAATCCATAGACGCTCTTGAATATGCCAAAAACGAAAAATGGAAATGGGCTGGGCATGTAGCAAGACTTTAGGACCAGAGATGGACTAGAAGAGTAACCTGATGGAAAGGGCTACAAGGGAAAAGAAAGAAGGGCCGTCCAATATCAAGATGGGAGGATGATATAAAAACTACTGCTGGCCCAAAATGGCTACAAGTAGCCCAAAACAGAACCAAATGGAAAGACTTTGAGGAGGCCTTTACCTGTTTAAGGAGTTCCTGCTAAAAATCTAATGTTATTTTATGATTAGTCAATTACCAATTTGTTAGTAAGTAGGCAATATAAGGCATTTTTATATTATTTATTTATTTTATAACCTTTGCCAGCCGATGCCACGACACGAAACTTCTTCGGGGTTGGTGATGATGGCCGTTTCCATTGCGAAGATTGCTGTTTTGTCTCGGGATCAAAATGATGGACCCATGTTTCGTCCATTGTTACGAAACGAGAAAAAAGTTTTCAGAATCTTCTTGAAACTTGTCAACAATAATACAATTTTCTCGACTTTCGCAACATTTTCTTGGGTGGCTGACGTCGATGGACGGCCGCAACGATGTTCGTCTTACGTGCTCGTTCTCCCTACTCGAAATTTTCTCAATTTCGAGCCCACCTTGCGACAGTGGAATACGGCGGAGCAGACTCTCCTAATGTTGCCTCCAAATCGCAATGAATCTCTTGCGTCGTTAACTTTTTTAAACAGAGGTATTTAATAACGGCTCGAACTTCGTTTTTCTCCATTTTCGAGAACACGTTCCGACACGAAGCAAACAAATGACTACATTCAGAAAAAAACAAAAGAGAATCGAAGATTTTTTTCTTTATTAATATTATAAATATGTCTCTGAGCTATGCCTGACAGTAGTTTTTATTTTTTATAACCTAGATGCTCGCGCTTGACCACTATCTCACCTGATGGTAGGCGATGATATGGTCGACGGTGAAACACGCTTGCCTAGAAATAACCTATTCACTCTTGACTTAAATACCCCTAGATTGTAGCTGTCGGGAAACACAGACTCCGGCAGGGAATTCCACTCCTTAGCTGTACACATAATAGCAACCATTTAGCTGGCAGGGGAGGAGGGACACTTGGCTCTAACAAAAAATACTCAAACGGGTCACTGAATCGAAAAATGGTTTTCACAGACCCGTTATATTTATGGCCTATCCAACGATACCCCACACCATGAGATTGACGAGAAAAAAAAAACATTCCCACTTTACGTGTACAGGAGTTACCTACACTAAAAATAAAATTTTTTCATGGTTTTATTTCACCACTTTTTTCACTTCACACTTGATTAATATGTACCTATATCCATGCCAAATTATAGCTTTCTAGTACTAAGAGTCTCTGAGCTAAGCTGCGGACGGACGGACGGACGGACAGACGGACATGGCGAATCTATAAGGATTCCTTGTTGACTACATGGAACCGTAAAAAGTAGATGGGATTTTATTGCTGCAAACTATAATAACTCACCTATTTGCTCATTAGCGACCTATATATATATCTAGTATCGGCCAAGTGACTTGGTTAGATAAGTACTCAAATTGAAGAGCTCATGAAAATCATTAAAATGCTACCAATGATGCCTCAGCAAGTATAGTTGAGCGATAGTGCAGGGAGTATGATCTATCAGTAAACCCCACTAAAATTGAGTTGGTCGTGTTCACCCAGAAAGGGCACTAGGCTCCTTCCGCTTGCCTAAGCTGTTCAATACAGAGCTCCGCTTTCCAACGAGGTCAAGTATTTAGGAGTCATCCTTGACAGTAAGTTGAACTGGAGCAGTGATTGAGACAATAAGTTAGACAGGGCCTGTATCACATTCGGGCAATGCAGGAAAATTATAAGTAAGAAGTGGGGCCTATCCCCCAAAATTATACTCTGGCTGTACAGCGCTGTGATTCGACCCATGATCACCTATGTGGTTTGGTGGCCACACACTAAACTAATTACAGTCATGAATAAGATACAGCGAATGCAAAGACTGGTGACAACGGGCTGCATGAAGACTACCCTGACCGCAGCGCACGAGTCCATGCTTAGAGTCCCCCATCTGCATCTATTCATACAGCAGGAAGCGACGATGGCAGCTGTACGTATAAAGACACTGGATCTCTGGAGTAAGAGAGAGACACAACACACTGCTCTGCTCGAGGGCCTCAACCGCGAAATCCCCCTAAATTGCAATTCATTTTTGAAAAAAAAAAATACAGAATCCAACCTCGAGGATAACCGCTGAGAGACTACGCCCCTATGAGCTACGGACCTTCACAGACAGCTCCAAAACACGTTCGGCACGGGTGATGGAGTCTTCTCAGAGGACCTAAACGTCCACTTAGCAAAACCCCTGGGGGCCACAACTCGGTGTTGTAGGCCGAATGCTTGAGCATTTCCATGGCTGCCTCAGCCGTTCTAACCAGCCCGGCGAGCATGGCCTACTGTGACATCGCTTAAGTCACACTTTTAATCACAGTTTGGGCGATAAACTCATTTTGTCTTAAATGCTAGCACGGCGGCGTGAGATATTTTCTTGACTTGTAGCATAACTTCTTGACGTTTATTTTTTTCTTTTTCGGAAATTTTCCAATTTTATTGTAGTTTCGGTTTAACCTTGGCCATAAAAACCATTTATGTTCTGAGAAGCATAGCCCTACGACGCACTGTTGCCGAATTATGGGCCTCCGTATCTTATTTTATTTTGCATATTTCCAAAATGATATCTCGAAAACGGTATGTCCTAGGCCAAAAATAACCAAAATTTAGCCCCCCCCCTTTGCTACCCCCATGTTAGCAGCATCCCAACATGAATTACAAGTTTTTTTTTTTTACATTGCTTGGTTTTCGACTCGGTCATGACAAGTTATGATAAAATATGTCATGTCTTACAATTTGTCTTAAATGCTAGCACGGGACAACCATGTGACATAATTTACAAGCGCGACTTGCTTTTCTTGTTGTTGACTACATAGTGCGACATAATTTGAATAGACGACCAAATAAAATAATACGTAAAAAAGTATGCCGTTCATACAGCTAAACAACTTTTTAATTTTGTTGGGAATACATTAATATTTGACCCACGACCATAGACTTATGCACACTTTATTTTTCTTTGTTTGTTTGATGTTATCAATTTGTTGTTATCATTATTAAGTGTTTGTTAGAAAGATATATTTATTGTGAAAATTTTAATAATTACTAAAAAATATAATAGCTTGGACCAATACCGGTGGGCCCCTATTTTTTTTTATATTATAAATGTTTTTTGGGGATTTTATTTAAGAAACATTTAAAAATGTAGAAAGCAAGAAGAATATGGTATAAAAGAAAATAATTATAAAAAAAATAATCATAATTAAAATAAGAACAACAATAAAAATAAATACAATTATGAAAAAGTAATAATATAAAATTAATTAATAATCCTATAACATTTCAACTAATTAATAAGCATTGATCACCAATTCACCATACACACAAAATGAATTTATTGCCATTTGGTGCCGTAATTAGAAGGCAAATATATTTTTTTCAACTATAAAATTTTATCACCACCTCCGAACGAAAGTGATACATTTTTCTAAATCATCTGTCAAAATGTAACATTTGTGACAAAATGGGTGCGCCCGTATTAGCAATTAAGACCCGAAGAGTCCCAAACAAACGTCAGGAAATTTTCTCACGCCGCCGGTGCTATTATTTAGGACAAAATGGCGTTATCGCCCAAACTGCGATGAAATGTGTGACTCAAGCCATGACACAGTAGGCCGTGCTCGCCGGGCACCAACAAGAAAGGCATGTTGCGCCTTTAAAATATGTCACATGTTTGACCCGTGCTAGCATTTAAGACAAATTGTAAGACATGACATAATTTATCATGTCTTGTCACAAATGTCTTGGGTACGCCCATGCTCGCTAGGCAGGGAGATAAAAGATTTCCCTAAACGTATACCTTCGGACAGCATGGCCGTCCTGCAAGTACTAAACATTGACACGGTCAACTCCGGGCTGATATAAGAGTGTCAGCCACGCCTGAATCAGGTCGGTATGCACAATAAAGTAACCATTCAATGGATCAAGGGATACAGCGATTCCCGAGGGAGCGATGCTGCGGATAAGCTCGCCCGTATGGCACCGGTGGGACCAGAGCCCATCGTGCCATTACCTTTCGGGTACCTACGCGGTCTGGTAAGGAAGCGCACCAAAGATCAACACAACAATCTAACAAATGAACATGAATACTGGAAGATGAGACAGCAGCACACCTGCTCCTAAGCTGCCCTATAATCGCGAGTTACATGGCCAAATACTTTTGCAACCATAGAAATATAAAATACAGTTTGCGACTCAGGTACCCTACAAGAGAAGGTCGGCAAGGCAACACCAAGCCGCTGCTGGCCTACCTACCTCATGGAGCTGAGCTGGATCGAATACCACCCGTACGCAAAATACGCTCGTGGTCGTATTTGTGGACAACAGCCCTTCGAAACTAAATTAAATTGACTACCTATGCTACGAAGCGTTACGAAGTGCTACGAATATTCAGAATTGGGAATTAAAAAAATTTAAAACTTTTTTGCAAAAAAATAGACAATATACTACCGACTTCCAATTAAAAAACGGGGAATTTTTAACTGCACCTCTATTTAGAAATTTAAGCAAACAAAATATCTCCACTAATAACCTACTGCAAAACAATATTAATAATAATAATAATAATAAAGCCCATTTATTTCCAACATCCTTAAATAACATTTTCACTTATTACTAAATAACTATTACTACTCTATTATTGGAACCCCACGCTGGGTAAAGGCCTCCTCTAGCTTACTCCACAATTTTCTATTTTTTGCTTTGTCTCTCCAATTTTTTCCTGCTATTAGAATTATTTCGCCGATCCACCTGTTCCTTGGACGACCTCTTTTTCTTTTGCCCGCCGGTCCTTTCCATGTTGTGGTTTCTAATGTCCATCTATTGTCTGAGTATCTCGCTATATGCCCTGCCCATCGCCATTTTTGTGTGCGAGCATGATGAAGTACGTCTATTAAGTTGGTTTTTGCTCTTATGTCTTTGCTTCTTATCTTTTGAATTTTTCTTATTTTTAATAAACTTCTTTCCATCGCTTTCTGACAGTTTGTTAGTTTTGTTTTTATTTTTGTGTTATACGTCCATGTTTGGCAGCCGTAGGTGAGAGTCGGTAGAATGCATGTATCCATTACAGTCTTCTTCAGGTGAAGGGGGAAAGTGCCTTTTAGAATTTCCTTTAGACTCCAGTATTTTTTCCACCCAATGTTTACTCGCCGTTCTATTTCTACTTCCTCATTATTGTTACTGAATGATACTTGTTTGCCGAGGTATATATAGTTATTTACGTATTCTAGTGGCTTGCCATACAAGTCGATGTTGGTGGTTTTGCTGTTAGTCATTAGCTTGGTTTTATCTTGGTTCATCATGAGCCCAACTTTTTCGCTTTCTTCTCTCAGAGTGCTTATCATTTCGTCTAGTTTGTCACTGGTTTCGGCGAAAATGACGATGTCGTCAGCGAATCTTAAGTGAGTTAGCCTCCTTCCATTTACTCTGATTCCGTGTGTTGGCCAGTGCAAATTCTCAAAGATAAGCTGCAGTACCGCTATAAAAAGTTTTGGTGAAAGTGGATCTCCTTGTCTTACTCCCCGACAGATTGGTATATTTGTTCCTCTTTTTTCCAGTTTTACCCTGCTAGTACTTCCTTTGTAGATGTTCTTTAATACCTTTATGTATTTTCCTTGTATTTTGCAGTGACCCAGTGCTTCCCACATAGACTTATGAGATATTGTATCAAAAGCTTTAGCGTAGTCAATGAAAGCTATATATAGTGGTTTGTTGAACTCTTTGTGTTTTTCTATAACTTGTTGAATAACGTGTATGTGGTCTGTTGTGGAAAATCCCGAACGGAAGCCAGCTTGTTCTAACGGTTGGTGTTCATCAATTTTTGGAGACAATCTGCTTTGCAGAATTGACATAAATAATTTGTATACGCTTGAAAGAAGACTTATAGGTCTGTAGTTACCTACGTCTTTCGGGTCTCCTTTTTTGTACAATAAGATTATATCGGATCTTTTCCATTGATCTGGCACCTGACCAGTGTCTAGAACTTTATTAAATAGGTAAGTGAGAGGACGTGCTAGGAGCAGATAACCTATTTTTAAAGCCTCGTTATGTATAGCATCTGGTCCTGGGCTTTTATCATTTTTCATCTTTTTGATATGTTCAATAGTTTCCATATCGTCTATTGGTGGTATATCTTGATTGGTTACTTCACTATGCAGAGTAAATATGTAATAGGCAAAACAATATTACTCACCGTAAAACAAAAATACTGATTTGCACACAAATTATTCAATTAAATATAAAATAAATGTGAATTAGTCCAAGAGCGAGCGAAGCGAGCTCGGGAGCTTAGGGCACCCCGACACGGATAGGTTAGGTTCGAAGGAGATGACGGGAGCTGAAGTGAGCGAGCAAAGCGAGCGAACTCAGCTCCCGTCATCTCCTTCATGTTAGGTTACTTTAGACCCTGCAGACAGAAATAGGAGCCCTGCGCAGCGGGGCTCCGTCGACTTTGTTTCGTTTCCCCCCCCTCCCTTAAAACTTAAATATTTTGTTGCACTCGAAGAATTATTAGATTTACTTTTAGTTAACAGATAGTTATTCAGTAAAACAGTTAAGCTTTAAAGATCTAGCAGTATAGTATAATTCATTTATTTGATGAGCAAATTTAGTGTGCAATTCAGTATTTTTGGTAGTAATTTCGAATATTTTGATTGAAAAAAGGGGAATTACAGTTAAAGTATTAAATACCACCCTTAAAAAACTACAAACTGAAAAATAACTTTATTCTGGGAAGTCGGTGTCTTTCTTTTTTCCCATTTTTTTGCGATAGGGACACTTACCAAACACTAAAAACTGGACTTACCAAAAAGGAGGCGGTTCTTTGTTCGACTTCTTGTATGTTTTTTTTTATAATTTTTTTTATATAAGTTCACCGATATCTCCGTCATTTGCGAACCGATTTTGAAAATTCTTTTTTTGTTTGAAAGAGTGTATTCCGAAATTGGTCCCATTTTAATTTGGTGAAGATCTGATGAAGAACTTTGGAGGGGTCCATATTGGCTCACCTAAAGTTCTTTACCCGAAATTGTTCTTCCTAATGATTTGTAATCCGAATGATCACTCTTCCTAAAATTTTACATACTAAAGTTTTAATTCATACTATTTGTAGTGCTACATGATGTTCATAACACTCATGTTTCCGAAAATTTTAATTAATAATATCATCAATGTAAATATATTTAAACTCCTACTGTTTTTTATCTTAATGCTTTTATCCCTAAACATAATTACCATAATATTTTCACTCATATTTAGAAAGAAACATTTACCAAATGTAATAAAAAATATATGTGGGTAATTATGTCTTAAAAACCAACTGTTAAGAATGATTAAAGGTCATTTCACTGATTTTTGTCTTAAATGAATTAAATTCAGGTCAGAGTGTCGTCTTGGGGGCACTATGAAAAAAATACTTAGAAAAATTTCGCGACCAATTTCGAAGTAGCGCTCGCCGGCCGCTACCGCGGCACCGCTCGCTACGCTCGCTTGGCTCGCGCGTAGTTGGTCACAGTTACAGCTAAGGAGTGGAATTCCCTGCCGGAGTCTGTGTTTCCCGATAGCTACAATCTAGGAGTCTTTAAGTCAAGAGTGAATAGGTTGCTTCTAGGCATGCGTGCTTCACCGTCGACCACATCATCGCTTACCATCAGGTGAGATAGTGGTCAAGCGCGAGCCTATAATTTATAAAAAAAAAAAACCTTAGGATATCTTTGTAGGTACACACCGCTATAAAATAAAGGGTGGTATTTAATACTTTAACTGTAATTCCCCTTTTTTCAATCAAAATATTCGAAATTACTACCAAAAATACTGAATTGCACACTAAATTTGCTCATCAAATAAATGAATTATACTATACTGCTAGATCTTTAAAGCTTAATTGTTTTACTGAATAATTATCTGTTAACTAAAAGTAAATCTAATAATTCTTCGAGTGCAACAAAATATTTAAGTTTTAAGGGAGGGGGGGGAAACGAAACAAAGTCGACGGAGCCCCGCTGCGCAGGGCTCCTATTTCTGTCTGCAGGGTCTAAAGTAACCTAACATGAAGGAGATGACGGGAGCTGAGTTCGCTCGCTTTGCTCGCTCACTTCAGCTCCCGTCATCTCCTTCGAACCTAACCTATCCGTGTCGGGGTGCCCTAAGCTCCCGCAATCAAAAAACCTCGGCATAGCAACCCTAAAATTAGTATGAAATACTTGGAATAACCTAATTTGATACTTTAGAATTATTAATTTTACTTCGTCTGAATAAAAATACTATAGCTACTTTAGGCAGGCAAAACTTTAGATATTTAGTGGTTTATGTGATATATCAATCCGAATTAAAAAAAAACAACAGTATTCTATAATAGTTTTGGTTTATTCACTACCATAATCAAAATCTGAATCTAAGACTTCCATGTTTATAGATTCATTAGAATCACTGGAATCACTGTTTCGTAAATTAATCATGGAACTTTATAAATTATTTTCTGTAATTCTATCCCTTTCACTATATTTATTTTCAACATTGTATGACATGATCAGTCATTTTCTTCCACTCCTTTGCTAGCTATTTCACCCAAGTACTGGTTGTGGCTTCTTATCCTATCTTTCTGCTCTTAATCCGTAAGTTTACACTATCTCATTAACCCCTGCTACATACTCCAGATCTTCTGTAAAAGAAAAAAATAAATAAATATACAATGCAACTTTTTATGGTATCATAATAAACCACAATGCATTATTATGAAGGTGTTTAACTTATTATAAAATGAATGTGAATAATAATAGAGAAATAGTTTTTTGCATCAATAGTAATTACGAATTAAAACAAAGTATCAAATTATTAGCGTCATACTAACTTAAGAAATCTAACACCACACGTAAACAACCTTGTTTTTGTTTGAATTCGGCGTCTTTCAATTGTTGTTTTTCTTTAAATTCAGACATCATGCGAAACAACATCACCCGCAATCCACTTTTAATTGTTTTATTCATCTTTCACTGAATAAATGCTATTATCAAGACCACAACAAAGCAAAACAACACGCCATCTTATTTTGGAAAACTGAGGTTGACATTAGTATAGCATTGCCATATAAAAAGTTTGCAAATAATTCAAGTGTCTACTTTCGTTTGCCAGACTATATTCATCTATAAAGTCAATATCCGACTCGACTTTTGAGAACGGAATAGTGAATGCATTTAATTTTTTTCAATAGTAGATACTTTACCCTCCGCTTGGTCATGCAACCAACGACGAAATCTTGACGAAATCGACGAAAAATAGCTTTGGAAATGGCGCCTTTAGTGTGTGTGTGTTGCCATGTAATTATTACACGCCTGCCCAAAAAAGGAGTGTTACTAAATATAGCATCACCCATCACCTAATACGGATCTCTACAGCATAGTCTACAGTGCGTACAGACGCGTGCGTATCGTCTAGATTTCTAGAATGTGTCTATGAAATTTTAAAACGCCACTTTAGCAACAATAATATAACGTTTTCTCTGTCTCACTCTGGCGTAATTTCTATTATTTCGACCATCAACTGACATGGAGGGGTATTACACTATATGATGTGTATAAAGAATCATACATAATGATATAGGTCTACCGGAATCTCATGGCAAATGTGGAAATAAAAATTTGTTGTGTGCAATACTGGGGAAATTGGATTAAACGATCTTGATACTGTTTAATTTTTATTTATGTCTTTAGTATTAATGAATATGAGGTACCTATATTATAGTAGTCACAGCGGATCTTGGTGTCTTTGAACTTGGTCCTGCCAACCATTGCGTAACAAACAGTTTGTCATCGAGTATACTGCATAGAGTAAGCGAGATAGGACGATGTGACATACATAAGCGAGTGAAAGAGACAGTTATACATTGCTATCTTCACCTTCAACATTGACACAAAAATAGCTACTGCGCGGGGTCTTGCAACCAATTCAGAGACACAAAGATCCACTGTGAGTAATAAAGGTATGTGTATGAATAATTTTGTTATACATCGGGTTCTTATCATAGGAAAAATAAATCAATTGAATATTAATTTATGTACTAATTTATTATATATCATTTAAATCATACTAATAACTTAAAACCTCATTCAGAACTAGAAAACTAGAATACGATTCCATGAACTCCACTGGCATTTCAAAAACTTGTATCTTTGTAGTTTTATGTCATCTCTCTCCATCAAAATGGTTCTTTTTCATTGGCATTTAACATATTCAAAACCAATCTCTTTATGTATAAAGTCTGTAAAAAATAATAAAATGTATCATGTTACTTATAGTCATTCATCATCATCAGTCTATATATACTTTTTTTTATGTAAGTTTTATGGCCTGGTTGCTAGGACCAAGACGAGACAACACATGACATGACAAGACGTGGCTAAAAGCCACGTCTTTGGAAAGAGTTTTGGATCTTATATTTATTCTTTAGTATACATTAGAATGCGGATGTAACAGATTCTAATGTTTTTTGGAGTATTTGGCAGCAAATTGTATCGAGTCAGTCTTCCCAGTAATCTTTGCAGAGGCAGTCAATACTACAATAAAATACTCCGCTCCATTATCCCGAGATCGCTTCTGTCAATGATTTTACAATTTGTCCAGTTGCGTACAACGTAGTTGAGACACAAAACTACACCAATAATATATCACAATATCCTTTAGGAATCAATTTGCAAATAATATTAACAGCCACTGAACTTCACTCGACAAAATCCCGCCAAAAACTCCCGTCTATATACACGTCCCACTGCAGGGCGCAGATTATTACTTAATATGTTTCTTACGTGAAAGATTCTCAATCTCCGTTAAAATCAATATCTTGTCGAAGAATTTGTAACAGTTACATTACTGTTGCCATTTCCTTCCGGCTATCATTCGATGTGCCCTGACCTACGATTTACCATGTAATAGTAATGGAAAGAAATAAAAATTAAGTAAGAAAAATATAAAATAAACTAAAAGTATCAAAACAAGTCAGTCCAACTTACCGGTCCACTCTACGACGCACTTTAAAATCAAAGATTGAGTTTGATTTACGCCTTCTTCTTCCCTTATTTTACGATACACATTGAAAACAATATGTCGCGCTTGAGATCGAAGTGGGTTTTTCGACATTTTCACAAAAATAACAAATTTTCAAGATAAAATTAATTTACAGTGCAACATAAAAGAGTAGAAGTTAAATATTTGGGAACTAAAAGTTTTCATTTTCTGGCAACATCTAAAATGAGTACTTGAGCTGTCAATTCATCTCGATCGGTTTCGATTTTCGTAAGAATTTTGGTTTTTGTGTGATATTTCTGTGTGTGGATAGAAAAACAGTGGAAAAACATGAATAAGGGAATTCGTGGCGGTGCCCGTGATATAGTTTACAAAGTTTATATGCGGTGTATAGCCGAATTCCAAGCTGGGAAGCTTCTATCCAACTTAAAAGATGTTTGTCATCGTACAGCAGATTTTACTGGTAAGTAACTATTGAAAGTTGCACTAAACGTTAATTACAAACGATTAATATATTCAGAGAGCAAAATTTTCGAACCAAATATCATTTTCAATTTATTTGTTTACCATTTTTGAGGTTATGCTAAGATAAACAAATAGCGTTGTAGTTATAGCGCGACTTAACAACGTTGATGGTAAGGCAACAAAAAATAATGTAGTTTATTGCGGATACGAAATTTTTTTTTGCTATACCATATTTGTTGATACAAGCGACTAGATGGAAAGAAACAATTTTAAAATATATTCACGTTTATTTACCGCGGAACTTCGTTCGTCGGTCTGACAGTGATTCTTTTCTTTACTTGTTTTAGGTGTTTCTGTAAGCACAGTGCGCAGAATCGTGCAACACGGCATTGAAAACGTTGGAAAATTCTCAACACCAGCTAAACACAGGAAGGGTCGTCCCCCAAAGGCATTGGACGACTTTATATTGAATGCAATTGATTATTAAAAATACTTATTTTTTGTGAAGTTGTTGTTTAATTACTACTTAATATAAAATATTTAATAAACATACTTATTTAATATATTACTATTTTAAATTATTTACTCATAATTTAAACCCAATAAATAAATAATACTATTCAAGTATCAAGATCAGCTGGGTCGTACTAACTGGGTTGCTATCTGAGCGATTGTGGCGCCCTCATTTATTTTCTACACTTTTATGTCGCACTGTATGTTATACCAAAACGAACGAATAATAAAAATATTTAAATACGTTTCAAAGTCTATGAAACTTTGAAACGTATTTAAATATTTTTACAGTTCCTATAATTAATCAATTCATTGTATTACAAAAAAAAAACATTAATACTGAGTAAGAGTAGTACTTTTAAATGTTTGGGCCTGCAATACTAAATGTAAGACCACCAGGTTGGAGTTTTGGGCGGGATTTTTTCGAGTGAAGTTCAGCGGCTGTTAATATTATTTGCAAATTGATTCCTAGCGGATATTGTGATATAAAATTGGTGTAGTTTTGTGTCTCAACTGTCTACGCAACTGGACAATATGTGCAATCATTGACAGAAGCGATCTCAGGATAGTGGAGCGGCGAATTGTATTGTAGTATTGACTACCTCCGCAAAGCTTACTGGGAAGGCTGACTCGATACAATTTGCTGCCAAATACTCCAAAAACCATTAGAATCTGTTACACCCGTATTCTAATGCATACTAAAGAATGTTAAAATTGCACTGAAGACGAGGCGGTATGGTCCAAGACCTTAGCCCGCCCGAAAAGGGCCAACAAAAAAAAGACCACCAGGTTTGCGGCGTTTTTGGCGGGTTTTGTTCGATTAAAATTCAGTGCCTGTTAATATTATTCGCAAATTGATTCCTAGTGGAATAAAACTGGTGTAGTTTTGTTTCTCAACTGTCTACTCAACTGGACAATATGTGAAATCATTGAGATCCTTTGGGGTATTTCAAAGCGTCGTCTGAAGACTGCAGGATCAACTAACGCCTCTCCTTCATGAGCTTGAGAGTAAGATCAGAGAGTTTTTTTTCCTATCTATACGATGGGTCTTGAAGAATAAGACTTATGCAGACTTGGGATTTGAGGATTATCGAGTCCTCCCCGAATACACCATCGTAAACTGCTCAATTCCTCTTCAAGTTCGGTCATCTTATCGTCGGTCCGGAGTCCGGAGTGTACGCGTGTTGTACGTTGCCAGGTCCTGTCGACGGTATTTGTTAGGGTAGCCGGATCTCGTCCGGGTTTCTTTGCACCCCTTGCCATACCGTAACCTAGACCGCTACCGTAGTCGAGGTTAGGCAGGCTGCCGGGCACTAGGGGCTATGTTTTATTTGTGCTATTCTTGGGGAGTGCTTTGCAGGCGGGTTGGCGATCCCAGTATGGTTGTTACAAATGCACAGAGAACGCTGCTGATCAGTCTCTGGGTTGTCCCTTAGTCGCCTCTTACGACACCAATGGAAAAACATGGGATGTCGAAATTCTGTACGCTCGACACCGACTCGGTAAGTGACGTAGATTCCAAAATATATACTCATTTTTTTTTTCAATGAATTTGGTAGGTTTAAGTAGCGTAGTTAGGTAGCATAAATACATATATTGGGATACTTACACTATTGTTTTTACAAACAATTTGTCCCGTGTTATGTTTGGTCATGGTCACCTCATTAGAAAGAGACACACTACCAACGGGAGCCCTCTCGCTCGGACCGGTTTTTGCGCCATAGTGCACAGTCTAGTAGTAAGAAGTATAAGGTCTTTGATTCTGGTAGACTAGTGACTATCATTTAAATATGTACCTATGACACATGCTGAGATAGGAGCCTTTTTGGTCCCGCACGGGGTTTTTTATTTTGTATTATTGTTTGTTTTGCTTATCTCGTGTCTCTTGTGCGGGTCACAAATAAATATTTTTTCTTTCTTTCTTTCGATAACACCCGACGCCACGCGTCAGTCTGTCGAGAACATTCCTGGTATAAAGATATTTTCGATAGTTTTTATTTAAAATGTCAGATGAACAATTAATAGAATAAGCGAAACGGTAATCTGTATTATATGAAATGATTTCAGGGCAATACCGTGATCATAGTATTAGAAATAATACTAGAAACTTAGAGCATTTAACCTATGGAGATGGCATAGCTGAGCGTACCCCTCTGCCAAAGTCGCTTGGCCATATGACCATACGCGTTATATAAAACTAGTTCATTCGCCGACCGCCGCCATTGTGTATTGTATTGTGTCGCAAAAAAGTTCTCCGAAAAAATGGTTAATTGTGCGGTTTCCTCTTGCAAAAAGCGAGCTGCCACTTTCAATTTGCGAAGCCATGGTGTTTCCTACCACTTAAAAGTATAAATTATACATCAACATAGTTTTATTTAAGTACAATGTCGAAATAATGGTTAATGCCTTTACGATAGAAAAATTCAGTGGTACGTTGGTAGCACAAACGCAGTACAGGGGCTGCCAGGGTAGCGATGTACATAGTGCTGGGACAACGTTTATGAATGATTGATAAATTAAATGATTTTTTGAATCAGTATTTATTAAGAACAGCATCCTTACTGAGAACCAATTTGGTTTTAGGAAGAATAGTTCAACTTCTCTTGCTTGTTTTACTTTGGTAAAACTGATATCTGAAGCCCTTAATAACAAAATGTCTGTTTTGTCAGTGTTT
The DNA here is from genome assembly GCA_949775005.1 of Orthosia gothica. NCBI lineage: Eukaryota > Metazoa > Arthropoda > Insecta > Lepidoptera > Noctuidae > Orthosia > Orthosia gothica. The sequence continues at coordinate 14,705,304 of OX459069.1, read as the reverse complement.
TTAGATATGAGCAAGGCATTTGATTTTGTCCCACATGATCGATTACTTTGCAAAGTGGAGAAATACGGCATAAGAGGCAAGGCGCATGACTGGCTTAAAAGTTATTTATCGAGTCGCCAGCAAAGGACAGTAATATCAAAAATTTACAATAACAAAAACAAAGCATACAGTTCCGAGTTAAAAATAAACAGTTGTGGTGTTCCTCAGGGAAGCGTATTAGGGCCTCCATTATTTATATTGTACGTAAATGACCTTTGCAAGAGCCTAAATCATAATTGTACACTATTTGCTGATGACACTACTCTCACAATAAAATCTTCAAATAGGAATGACCTAGAAACTGACACTAACAATGAAATACTTAACGCAATTAAATGGCTGGAATCTAATAATTTACGTGTAAACATTGAAAAAACAAAGTTAGTGCAATTTCAAACATATAATTCTTTGGTAAAACCACCTCAAATACGATACAATAATTTAATGTTGGAACCCGTACCTTCAACCTTATTCTTGGGAATAGTTATTGATGAAAAATTAAATTGGAAAGAACAGGTAAAAAAAGTCTGCATTCGTCTCGACAAATTTGTGTTTGCTCTTCGAAAACTGAGACGAATAGCTGGTAAAGAAACAGCCCTAAGTGCGTATCATGGCTATGTTGCATCAGTGCTGCGTTACGGACTCGCGATATGGGGCAATTCAGTAGATGTGAGCAGTGCATTTATTGCACAAAAAAAAAAATGTGTCAGAGCTGTGTATGGAGCAGAATATTTAGATCACTGTAAGCCATTATTTAAATCACTAAAAATTCTTACACTTCCTTGCCTATATATTTTTGAAATTTGTATGTTTGTAAAAAGGTATTCGCACATGTTCCCATTGTATGAGCACATTTCTAAAAGAGTGAAAAGCAGAAGCCCAAATAAATTACTTGCACCTAGCCAGAGACTACAATTGTATAGCAGGAATTCCAATTGCATGGCAATCAAAATATTTAATAATTTACCCCCACGCATCAGAGTGTTGCCCACTAATAAATTTAGGAAAACAGTATTTGCCTGGCTATTAGACAACTGTTTCTATTCAGTAAACGAATTTTTAAATTATAAATTTTGACATTATATTTTATTATTACTTATTTGCAACTTGTATTATTTTATATATATTTTTTTTTTTTGACATTATATAATTAGTAAATTTTGACATTTCATTCATAAATAACTTAACATTGTATAAAAATTGCCTATTTTCGTTTAACTTAATTTATAATATTGCACGCCTCAAACGTCGCGCGCACACCATGTATGCGTATTGACGCGCCATGGGATACTTGATTTTGTAGGTTAATTTTAATATTTCTACACCGGCAACGGTAGTGTATGTGAAACTGTTTAATATTAAGATCTTAATTGTACCATATACTCAGAAATAAATAAATCTTTATCTTTATGTTCAGTATCAAAATAATTTTGTTTGTGTTTGTATCTGGACAAGACAGGTTGAACTAAAAAAAAAAATTATACATAAAATGTCTATGAGAATAGATTTAAATTATTTTCTTTTAAAGTTTTAGGCTAATAAAAAGTAAGTTTGTTCGTTTCGTTAGTGAGTTTTCAATCATTTTTTAACCCCCGACATAAAAAGAGGGGTGTTATCAATTTGACGTGTATTGCTGTGTGTCTGTCTGTGGCATCATAGCTCCTAAACAGATAAAGCGATTTAGATTTTTGTTTGAATTTTTGTTTGATACCTCTATCGAGAGGAGACTATCGCAGCCATGGTGGTTACAATGACAACCCCACCGCACATCAATTCGAAGCCATATACAATTGCGAAAAGACTCAAATGTTCGTATATCCTTTTTAACCAAAAAAATGTGTTCGACATGTATATAATAAACTGGTACATTTCAAAAATCAGTGATTTCCTCTAGTCGTGATCATTGAGACATGTTTATGAACTAGATTATGGCTATGAAACCATATGTTTATGATAAATTAAACAAAGAAATTTGTAGAAATCAGTAGGTTTAATAAAGACCTTAGAATCTTTTTTTATAATTTTTAAAACGAGCAACGTACAGAGTTGTATGAATTATATAGAACGAGTGAATATGAATGAAGTACATCGAAGAATGAAAGTTTAAGAATGAACAGCGAATGTGTCGTAGACACCATACACGTATGTTTTCCTATCTAAGATATCAAACTAGCTTAGCTAGGAAACACCGTACTCAAATAGTTAAAAAAACGAAAAACTGACGTGATAAAGTGTCAAATAAAAGTCTATCCGGTTGATTGTATTATTTATTATTTACGCTTTCTTACTATTTAACACGTATACGTACACACGTATTTCTTACTATTTAATAAGGTCCGTATTAAAGAACGGGGCTCAAGTATGAATCCCGAATGCCCGAACCTAAATAAAATAAAATGTCAGTGATAGTTTCATACTATTTTATGCTGAAACCGTATGCCACCATTTTATTAGGTACTATCCCCAGTTCGTCTACCATGCATGGGGTATTTGGATATTACATTTATTTGTAACGTCATTCTTATAGGAAAGACACGGGTCCAACAATATATATTATGTAATTATGAAATATTATTGACAAAAAATAAATACAATCGTTCTTTTTTTAGTGTATCTTAAATTCTTTCCTACCTTCCTTACCTACCTACGTAGTTTAGCAGACCACAAATCATATTGTGTATTTTTTTTTATTTGTGAAATTAATTACTTAAGTTTATTATTATTTATTATAACAAAAATAAAACGAATTAACATTTTGCTCATTCATTCATGCATCAAAATGAATTTCCAGTCATTCTTTGTATCACAACACTAGCACTTTGTATTTGTTGTCATAGGATTATTGCATAGATACACACAAATATGTCAATGTGTTTTGATTGTGTGATTATTATTTTTTCGTGTGCGTTTGTAGCAATAGGATGCATGGATCTGTGAGTGTTTGTAATTTTTTTGTAGTGTGCTGTATGTGTTTTCCTCGCCTCCCGAAGAAAGTGGCAGAAAAAGTTGTTATGTGATTCGCGGATTGCCGTCTCCATAGGTTAAATGCTCTAAGACTAGAAACGAAGCTATTATACTAGCGAAGCGTGTTGTTGCATCACGTGGCGTGTTGTATAATAATATATGCACGATTCGCATCAGGTGTCGACACGTCACGTCGGGTTTTAGTAGTATGTTTCCACCCTAAAGGTGGAACACGCCACAAAAACGATGAGCTTGGATAAGTCTACACTATAATATAATATCTCCATGGCTTGCATCTTTGGTTTAAATGATTATTTTGTTGTAAAAAAGAGCAGAATGAACTTACCGCATTGCCGAGTGAAAATTTAATGAATTCGCATGCGCTCTAGGCATAGGCGATAGTCTTCGGCACTGTGGAGGTGCTCTTCTCTCTATTAATGATAGGTACACCACTACGCTGTCGTAAAATCGAGGATCACCAGGCGTGTGAAACGGGGTTTTATAAAGGCGGGACCACATTTACGTGGCGTGGCGTGGCATTTCGCGGGATCTGCCAATCAAACGACTCTGTTCCAGCCTACGTCATAACGCAACGAGTTTTGTAGCCAATCAATTGCGTCAGAAGGCGCCCCGACACGCCACGCCACGTAAGTGTGGTTCCGCCTTTATAAGACATGTTATGTCTATGGTTACGCTTGGCTACTCTTCGGTCAAACCGTCAATGTCAATGTCAAAACCTGTTTGTGATTGTGGTCGTGGTATTCGTATTCGTTTCGTATTGGTATTGATTGTGGGGTTAGGTATTTGTTGTTATTAAATGCCGATGTGTTTGTTCTTCTAGATAGCATTTCAAGTATAGGAACGACTGCTGTAAAAAACATTATTGTACAGCTACATGTTATTGCCCCTTCTAATCATTAAAAATGAAAATAGCTGTAGAAGGATGCGCCCATGGCGAACTCGAAAAGATATACGAGTGTATTGAAACAATACAGACAAGAGAAGGCATAAAAATAGATCTATTGATATGTTGCGGTGACTTCCAATCTGTCCGAAACCAAGAAGACTTAGCGGCAATGGCTGTGCCAGAGAAATACCAGGATATGTGTTCATTTTATAAGTAAGTTACGTAGGTTATTTGCCACTAAATACCTCGGTCTCTAATAAGAAATCATCAACCCCTTTTCCGTTTTGTCATTTGCGTCTTACTTTTACATTGGGATTCTTTGAAATCATTCCAGGTATTACAGCGGTGAGAAAAAAGCCCCAATACTAACAATATTTATTGGCGGCAACCATGAAGCTTCTAATTATTTACAAGAACTTCCGTATGGCGGTTGGGTGGCCCCTAACATTTATTATTTGGGCCAAGCCGGTGTTGTAAAGTATGGAGATTTGAGGATTGGAGGTTAGATAATCACTTTATTTTACCATTAGAATATAAACATTTACTCTCATAGTTTCAACAACCTGCTAATATTTTATTACTTTACTAATGTTTTGAAATCATAATTTTCAGGAATATCAGGCATTTATAAAGGTCAGGATTATCTACAAGGACACTGGGAGTGTTTGCCGTACACTGGTAGATCACTTAGGACAGTTTATCATATCAGAAGTTTAGAAGTGTTCAGACTGAGCCAAATTAAAGATAAACTTCATGTTATGTTATCTCATGACTGGCCTCGAGGTATCACAGATTACGGCAATACAGAAAATTTACTACGACGGAAAACATTTTTGAGGTAAAATCAATAACCTACCTATTAATATTTTTTATTAGAATTTAACAACCAAAATGTGCAACAAAATCTTTGGTGATCCTTTGTTCATTTAAAATTTACACATTTCAGGGAAGACATTGAATCAAAACAATTAGGAAGTGTCCCTGCCATGAAGCTCCTCCAAACTTTGAAGCCAGACTATTGGTTTTCTGCACATTTGCATTGCCAGTATGCAGCACTTGTCAAACATGATTCTGATGCAGAGACAAAATTTTTGGCATTGGACAAATGTTTGCCCAAACGCAGACATCTGCAGATTTTAGATGTACCCTCAGATTATGATGGTGAATTGAGCCTAAGGCATGATGTGGAATGGCTAGCAATATTGAAGAATACTAACCACTTGTTGTCTGTAAAAAATCTAAATTGTCACATGCCTGGACCTGGGGGGCAAGAAAGGCAAGTTTATAATTTTAGGATATGTAATTAATATAATGTAGTTGTTGTTATTTTAATGTGTTTATAAATAATTACAGATATGATTTTACACCTACTCAAGAAGAGAAAGAGAATGTAATCAAATTACTTGGCAGTCTAATTATAAAAGATAGTTTTGTAAGAACAGCTCCTGTTTACAACCCAGAAGCCCCAAAAACCATTCCTTCAGTGCCAATAATGAACCCACAAACGGTTGAACTGTGTGAGAAACTTGGGATTGATGACCCAGTCCAAGTAATCATGGCACGGATGGGACAGACGATGAAACAGCCTTATGTTGATAATAGTCCATCAAGTGAAGTATCAAAACCTGGCTCTCCTTCAGAGATTCTAAGTCCATCTATAAGAGAAATTCCAGATATGCTCAGCACTGCTACAAGTCCAGTTATCCAAACTCCAGTTAAGACGCTAAAGCTGGCACTACTTCTACCTGCACCTGGAACACCCAGTGAGAATGAGAAATCTCCTCCTGCTGCCACACCAGACACTTCACTAGCAAACAGTTTTGACAGTATTATTTATGAATGTAAGACGCCAATGTCAGTTGGTCCAAAAAAAACATTCAAGAGACGAAACATGTCATTTTATAATAATACAGATGCTGATGGAAGTGCAGACTCCAATTCTTTATTGGATTCAGATAGTCCTCAATCCAGTAAATACAATACAGGAAGTTTACCCAATAAATAATATTAATATAATAAATTAATATTGTTTTAGCATTGTCACACTAAATGTCATAGTTTTCAAAAGCTTCAGGATGAGGGGCGTCATAGCTATTTGTTTCTCGATGAAGATACTGCTAAGGAGTGGAATTCTTTGCTGGAGTCTGTTGTGTTTCCTGATAGCTACAATCTAGTTAACTCATGAGAGAATAGGTTACTTCTAGGCAAGCGTGCGTCGACCTCTTCATTGCTTGCCATCAGGTGAGATAGTGGTCAAACGCGAGCCTATTTTTAATAAAAAAGATTCTAAAAGCACTAAGCTTGCAACACGTAATTATGGATTCATTGTAGCTACTTTTAAAATGATTACATGTTGACATCATCAACGTTTTAGCTGATTGGTGCCATGACTATGAATAGGTGATAACTTTTAGCTCAATTTAGGTTTTATTAGAAGAACTATTTTCTTCTAATTATTTCTACTAGGTCGAAAATTAATATGGATTTAGGCAATAAATGCAGTGCAATTTAAGGAAATTGTTTAATAGGTTTAAATAAATTAAAACTTACAAAAATGTCATAACTTTTCTACAATCTTTAAGATTAGTTTGTTGATGTATTTGAACTTAATAATGAATTGCAACTTTACATAGACAGATCATGAAAGACTATAGAAAATTTCTGTTGATTTTGTACAAAATAATATTTTACATTATAATATTGTTATATTTAGGTAGTACATAAGTGTGTAATAAAAGACCATTGGCATCATCTTAGGCCATACCTATTCAGATGACTCGCATGGGATTTTTTAATGCCATGGTTTTTGATTTTTATTTTGAAGCCACTCCATACAAACATTTTTCTACATGACTTTTACCCTTAAAGCATAGATATAATTAACAAGGAAATATGCCTGGTAGACGAAAATATATCAGAAACCTGTCTCCATTTTATGATATTTGAAAAGTAAAACAAGGCCTTGCCTATGACATGGTCATTGTGTCCATGTTGCACGAACACGCCCCATTGCCACTTCTATTTTTTATATTTCTATGCATTAAAGGGTAGGTAAATTTTATATTGTATGGACTAGCGTAATGTTTGCTTCTATTTTGTCTTTCCAATATAAATAATTTATATGTATAAATGAGAATAAATCAAATTCTATTTTTTTACATGTGTTAGTAAATGTTCTTTGAGTTGTGGCATGTTCTTGGGCTTGTATGCACATTGGTTACATTGCAGTTCTGTTGACATCAGACTCTTGTGTAATTCAGGTGACATTTTTTCAATATGACCTTTGTCCTTTAATTCTTCTAGCACATCTGTAACAAGTCAGTGTTAAGGATAAAAGTTTTCTTACTCGATGAAATTAAATGAATATTTGACATATTTTATTTAGATTTATTTCACATGTTGCCCATGACTCACGTTTTTCTACAGTAACAGAATGGTTACTTGTAATAAGTAATAATATGAACTCACCAGAATAAAGTCTAAAGTGTTGAGTAGTAAAACTATTCCAATGCACTTTTGTTTTTAAGCAAGGTGATACCATATCTGTGCTTATTATATGCATATGCAATCTCTGCATGCTGGGAACAGCGTGGAAACCTGCCCGCAATGGTAGATCAGTCTCGTTTTGTAAATCCTTTAATACATCTCCAAATTCTTCTAAGAGTTCTATATGCGACTTATCTAATTTGTAAATACTATTGATATCGTCTTGAGGCAATACTAAGTAGTGAACTTTAGCTTTGGGATATTTATCTTTTATAACAACAGCTTGTTTAGTTTTTTTCACAACACTTTCGGGATCTTTCATGGATTCCAGTAAACCTAAAGACCAATGTTTTGCTTTCTTCGTGTTCATATTTGTGACTGCAATAGTTGCACTTCTTTTGCTCATTTTCGTTACTTTCTATGATAAAATAATTAATATTGGCTCAAATGGCTGGATTTAAAATTTTACGGATATAGCGCAGAAGCGGCAGAAGACTTCTTTCACAAATTAAATTGTCAGTGTCATAAAATGACAGCAGGCAAGCATAATGACGTTGTTGGTTGGTAAAAAAGAGATACCCTTCAAATGCTGCTTAATATCTTAGCTTTTCCGGTCCAACAGAAATCTGGAACGTTTCGACGAATTGACGTTTTGTTGACGAAAACACGTTCGGAAATATTTCGCTTAATATTATTCTAAACTTTTATAAGAGAGAGGCCTATGCTCTGCGAATTCGGGCTGCAGATGGTGATGATGATGACTAAGTTAAGTCAAACCAAAGACCTTATACGTATTTCTTACTACTAGACTGTGCACCAAAAATTTTTGTTTAGCCAAAATGAAATCTATTATCATACCACTAGGTTAGCTATTCCCTTATAAGCGGTAGGTAACCAAAAGCGGTCCTGAGCGAGAGGGTGCCCGCTGGTAGTGTGTCCTTGTCTGACATCTTGCCAGCTCAACTAATCTTTGGGTTTGGTAGAAATGGTAGAAAATTTTATATTTTCTTTTTTATGTAATACCAAAACGAACGAATAAAAAATATATTTAAATACGTTTCAAAGTCTATGAAACTTTGAAGCGTATTTAAATATTTTTACTGTTCCTTTAATTCATCAATTCATTGTATTTAAAAAATAATTCATTAATACTGTGTAAGAGCAGTACTTTTAAATGTTTGGGCCTGGTAATACTAAATGTAAGGCCACCAGGTTGGAGTTTTTGGCGGGATTTTTTCGAGTGAAGTTCAGCGGCTGTTAATATTATTTGCAAATTGATTCCTAGTGGATATTGTGATATAAAATTGGTGTATTTTTGTGTCTCAACTGTCTACGCAACTGGACAATATGTGAAATCATTGACAGAAGCGATCTCAGGATAGTGGAGCGGAGAATTTTATTGTAGTATTGACTACCTCCGCAAAGCTTACTGGGAAGGCTGACTCGATACAATTTGCTGCCAAACACTCCAAAAACCATTAGAATCTGTTACTCCCGTATTCTAATGCATACTAAAGAATGTTAAAATTGCACTGAAGACGAGGCGGTATGGTCCAAGACCTTAGCCTGCCCGAAAAGGGCGAACAAAAAAAAAAGACCACCAGGGTTGCGGCGTTTTCGGCGGGTTTTGTTCGAGTAAAATTCAGCGGCTGTTAATAATATTCGCAAATTGATTCCTAGTGGAATAAAATTGGTGTAGTTTTGTTTCTCAACTGTCTACTCAACTGGACAATATGTGAAAACATTGAGATCCTTTGGGCTATTTCAAAGCATCGTCTGAAGACTGCAGGATCATCTAACGCCTCTCCTTCATGAGCTTGAGAGTAAGATCAGAGAGTTTTTTTTCCTATTTATACGATGGGTCTTGAAGAATAAGACTTATGCAGACTTGGGATTTGAGGATTATCGAGTCCTCCCCGAATACACCATCGTAAAATGCTCAATTACTCTTCGAGTTCGGTCATCTTATCGTCGGTCCGGATTCCGGAGTGTGCGCGTGTTGTACGTTGCCAGGTTCTGTCGTCGGTATTTGTTGGGGTAGCCGGATCTCGTCCGGGATTCATTGTACCCCTTGCCATACCGTAACCTAGACCGCTACCGTAGTCGAGGTTAGGCAGGCTGCCGGGCACTAGGGGCTATGTTTTATTTGTGCTATTCATGGGGAGTGCTTTGCAGGCGGGTTGGCGATCCCAGTATGGTTGTTACAAATGCACAGAGAACGCTGCTGATCATTCTCTGGTTTGTCCCTTAGTCGCCTCTTACGACACCAATGGAAAAACATGGGATGTCGAAATTCTGTACGCTCGACACCGACTCGGTAAGTGACGTAGATTCCAAAAAATATACACTCATTTTTTTCCAATTAATTTGGTAGGTTTAGGTGGCGAGGTAGCATAAATACATATATTGGGATACTTACACTATTGTTTTTACAATCCATTTGTCCCATGTTATGTTTGGTCATGGTCACCTCATTAGAAAGAGACACACTACCAACGGGAGCCCTCTCGCTCGGACCGGTTTTTGCGCCATAGTGCACAGTCTAGTAGTAAGAAGTATAAGGTCTTTGAGTCAAACCAACAACTTCCACATTAGGCCTAGCGCGAACCACGATTTTACTTCTCGTGACGCGATTTAGAACCGCGCTGTAAAATATCGCAGAAAATACAGTGCACGCACTGCGCTAAAAAATCGGTGGTCATTGCTCAGACCAAAGATTAATAAAATGCTCAGCTGATCAGCTCAGTCTCATCATGGATTCATTAAAAATTGCTTGTCTCTATTTACTACTTCGGAGGGAAAGAAGAAAATAAATTGTCAATATTGGACTCATGGACTCCATTTACAGCGGTTATATTTTTTATAACTTAATTAAGGGTTTCTTTTATCAGAAATACAATGATCTATATTCTTTGGAGTGTTTATTCCACAAAGGTGGTCTTTCTTGCGATTATCAAATTTTCCGCATCTAGTCTAGTTTCGTATTGAGACTCCAGTGGAGTTGCAGGCCCGACATGTTTATTTTCGAAAGACCGGAATACGAATGGGCGCCGGCCGGCCCTAATGCGCGATATTTCTGTCACAGTACGCGTGGGACCATCATCATCATCATTTCAGCCGAAAGACGTCCACTGCTGGACATAGGCCTCCCCCAGGCGTCGCCACATTGACCGGTCCCGTGCGTCTCGCAACCAGTGGATCCCCGCAACCTTCACCAGGTCATCGGTCCACCTGGTGGGAGGCCTTTCAACGCAACGTCTTCCGGTTCGCGGTCGCCACTCCAGAACCTTTCTGCCCCATCGGCCATCCGTTCTGCGAGCAATGTGCCCTGCGCACTGCCACTTAAGTTTGGCAATTCTTTGTGCTGTATCGGTAACCCTGGTTCTCTTGCGGATTTCTACATTTTTGATTCGATCACGCAAGGAAACTCCGAGCATAGCCCTCTCCCTCGCCCTTTGAGTGACTGTAAGCTTTCTGATAAGGCCCATTGTAAGCGACCACGTCTTAGAGCCATATGTCATCACTTTCAACACACGTTGGTCATAGACTTTCGTCTTGAGACACTGTGGTAAGTTGGACGAGAAGATACCGCGCAACTTCCCGAACGCTGCCCAGCCGAGTCGGATTCGACGGTTGACCTCTTTCTCGAAGTTGGCCCTGACCAATTGGATCGTTTGTCCCAGGTAGACATAGTCGCCCACAACTTCGAGTGTAGAGTCTCCGACCTTGTAACATGGGCATTCAACATCACCTTGGTTTTGTCCATGTTCAGCCTAAGACCCACTCTTTCGGAAGCTCTACTGAGATCATCGAGCATTGTACTGAGGTCCTCCATGGTCTCAGCCATAACCACGATATCGTCGGCAAACCGAAGGTGAGTGATGTACTCGCCATTAACGTTGATGCCTAGCCCTCTTCAGTCCAGAACCTTGAAGACATCCTCCAGTGCAGCGGTGAACAGTTTCGGAGATATGGCGTCTCCCTGTCTCACACCTCGCTGCAGAAGGAGCAGCGAGGTCTGATCCTGAAGTCGAACTGACATGGTGGCATTTTTGTACAAAAACTTCAACACTTCGATGTACCGGTAATCAATTTGGCACCGTTGGAGGGACTGCAGTACAGCCCAAGTCTCGATCGAATCGAAGGCTTTCTCATAGTCCACAAACGCTAAACAGAGTGGCAGGTTGTACTCTTCAGTCTTCTGTATAAACTGCCGCAGCGTATGTATGTGGTCTACGGTGCTGAAGCCTTTACGTAATCCGGCTTGTTCGGGAGGCTGGAAATCGTCAAACCTGCGTGCGAGAAGATTCGTGATGACTCTTGAAAACAGCTTGTAGACATGGCTAAGAAGTGAGATGGGCCTATAGTTCTTCAGTAGGGCATTGTCACCCTTCTTGAAGAAGAGTACCACCACACCCCTGCACCATGCCTGTGGCGTTTTCCCCTCGAGTATGACGGAATCAAACAACTTCTGAAGGGCCTTTAGTACTGGTTTTCCACCCGCCTTCAGGAGTTCAGCCGTAATTCCGTCATCTCCCGGTGCCTTGTTATTCTTAAGCTGTTTCAGAGCCATCCTAATCTCATACAAGCTGACGTCCGGAATGTCTTCGGTATAGTGTCGGGTCAATCTAGCTCTAGGGTCATTCTCTAGATTCGCGACGGGTTTACTGGTTGACGTGTACAACTGCCCATAGAATGTCTCGATCTCCCTCAGAAGCTCCGGTTTGGCGGACACGATCCTGCCATCATCGGTTTTCAATTTTGTGAGCTGGCTCTGCCCAATATACAGCCCTCTTGTAAAGACCTTGGAGCCCTTGTTCCGCTCAATCGCATCTTTAATACTTTCGGTATTAAAGCGGCGGAGGTCGCTTTTCAAGGACTTTGAGATCCGTCTATATATATTTCAATGCATCATGCATTGAAATACATGACATTTACATTTCATTCATGCATCTTCTGAAGACTGCAAGATCATCTCACGCCTCTCCTTTATGAGCTTGAGACTAGGATCAGAGAGCTTTTTGTTCTTATCTGTACGGCGGGTCTTGAAAAACTTAGACCCGACCGTATGGACAGCTTCCACGAACCCTTCGCTGTATTCGTCCACGGAGTTCCCTAGGCACTCGAAACGATTCTGTAGTTCGAGCTGAAAGGTCGAGGGGTTTTGGAACTGGATCTGTGCTCGACGGAGCGTGTACTTCATCAGTCGATACCTTTCAAGCTTAACATTAATGTTCAATGTGCCTCTTACCACGCGGTGATCGCTCCCGGTTTTCACCGAATTGATCACAGAGACATCATTGAACATTTGCTTCTTGGTTGACGTGATGAAAACGATCTCGTTTTTAGTTGCACCATCGGGGCTTTGCCAGGTCCACTTCCTGTGCTCACGTTTTCTGTAGAAGGAGTTCCAGCGGGGACCAGCGCGGGACCATACAATTCGATAATCGCGTCTCTAGCAAAAGCAGCAAATTGTGACAATTCACAATTTTATAATAGCTGCGATTTATTACTCAAACGTGCGCGCACTGTTGTACTAACTCATACGTTGCATTCCTGCGACAAAATTATCGCATGATAAAAATTGTGCGTGCTAGACCTAAGGTCGGAAAATTTGGAAAAGGAAGGAAGGAGGCTGAAAGCGGAAGTAGCCACCATATATAAGCTGAAGTTTAACACATTTTAGAAATAAAACAATTTGGGTATTTTTGTTTATTCTATTCAACATATTTTAACTTAAAATTATGCAATAAATTAGATCTTATAAATTAATCAATCATAATCTTATTACAAATGTGACAGTCATGACTGAAAAAATTACCAAGCTATCCGCTTAAAGTTGAACTTGCGATTTTTCAGTCATAAGTTTAATTAACTATTTGTATCGTATCTTACTTTTATAAATTACTTATTACGTATAAGATTTGTCAAGGTAACCTAGTCTAAAAAATTTTTGTTATTGTTTAGAAGTATTTACCTATCTACTAGAAATGCCAGTTTAAATTCTTTGAGTGGTGCAGTTCGCGTCACTTGTAAAGGGTGTTTTTTTTAGGGGTATTGAACTTTAAGTTGGCAACACTGTTTTAACTAGCGATAATTTTGTCAGCTGTCAAGTGATTTGTGTTTAGTTTTAGTTTGGTTCGGCATTTCAACATGAATAGACTGACTCCTGAACAACGCTTCCAAATTGTGCAAATTGCTCGTTTTGTGCAAATTGGCCAGAACGTTACAGTCAATGGTGACCGCTATAGAGCCCTGATTACTGACTTTTTCGTTCCTCAATTGAACAACTATGATGTGCAGGAGCTGTGGTTTAAACAAGACGGCGCAACATGTCACACAGCTCAAGCTTTTGTCAAGACTTTAAAAGAGACTGTGACCTCTGAGTTTGTTTCGGCCTTTCTTCTCAGAGTAGTCAGATCGGAAACGCCGACCTCATCTAGTTTTAAAAAATATGATCGACATGTAAAAGTGTTTGTACAAACCAACTTACAGAAATAAAATCATTTATCATTTATCATTTAGCTCGTGCCACAATTGATTTACTGAAGGAAATGTTTGGTAACCGCATTGTTTCACGTTCCGGACCCGTGAATTTGCCTCCAAGATCGTGCGATTTGACGCCGCTAGACTGATTATATGTGAAGTCGCTAGTCTACGCCGATAAGCCCGAAACGATCAACCACTTGGAGGACAACATTCACCGCGTTATTGCCGATATACTTACGGTTAAAATTGTTGGAAAAAGTGATTGAAAATTGGACCTCCAGATTAGATTACGTCCGAGCCAGCCGTGGCGGAAATTTGCTAAAAATTATATTTAAATTATAATGCCAAAAGATTATCTTTTTAATAAAATCAATTTCATGTCAATTTAAAAAATTCGTCCGTTTTTTATTAGGGTTCCGTACCCAAAGGGTAAAAACGGGACCCTATTACTGAGACTCCGCGGTCCGTCTGTCTGTCTGTCTGTCTGTCTGTCTGTCACCAGGCTGTATCTCATGAACCGTGATAGCTAGACAGTTGAAATTTTCACAGATGATGTATTTCTGTTGCCGCTACAACGACAAATACTAAAAACAGAATAAAATAAATATTTAAGTGGGGCTCCCATACAACAAACGTAATTTTTGTGCCGTTTTTTTGCGATAATGGTACGGAACCCTTCGTGCGCGAGTCCGACTCGCACTTGGCCGGTTTTTCCATTTCAAAGTTCTATAATACCTCTAAGAAAAACACCCTTTACTTTGCTGCTCTGAAGATGCGCATGACATATCGCGCTGCTTCAATAAGAGACTACTATAATTTACCTACCTGAGTTAGTAAATCTGCTCAAGCTGTCATTTGTAACATGACGCAAACTGTTTGCTACATATTGGTAGCGATTATCTTACGCTAAGGCCTTGTGCACTACACTGCACAGGAGGAGCACAGCGCATGTCATTTGATGTGATTGCTGGGCCCACTGTGGACCGACAATTCTGTATTGACCTCTTGAAGTTTTTAACTGCATACAGGTTCTGACCGATTTAAGATACGTTTTTCGCAGCAAATAAATAATTACAATATCATAAGGTTTATAAGCACCGCAGGAAGCTTTAAAATATATGGAAATTTTTCATTTTGGTTCTTAACGGGAATCGATGTATCTATTTTTGACAAAATAAATAAATCAATAAGCACCATTTTGTTAAATGCTAAGAAATTATTATCACTGCACAGTTGGACGACCTGTGTACCCCGTATCAGGTAGTGAGTGGTGCGCCAGCTCTCGCAAGATCTGCTCAAATCCCTTCCCTGATGGTGACTGCAGATTGCTGTTCTTTAACATTGTCGAGTTCAGTTTCGTTGCTAAGTAGCACATCTGAAAAAATTACAATGCAGTTTAATTACTGAATATTCCTACTGATTTTGTTATCTTAGGCTCTATACAGACGGACTGCATTTCAACTGCACATACACTGCAAATGTTTATGTGCAGTTGTCATGCATAACACATCTGAACAACTGCATTAAACTGCTCTAACCGACTGCGCAGTTCACTAAAATGCAGTCCGTCTGTCTAGAGACTCTAAGTTATGAATGAACGCATGGACTGTCGGATTTGGCCCCGATTGCTTAGCTAGGAAAATTCTAGTAGTACAGAAAATTTCACTAATAGAAACCTATTACTGGAATTTACTGTTTCCTATTTAGGTGCTGCTAAAAGTGACTTGGAATACACAAGCCAAAGGCGCCGATTCCCTTGAGTAGTTGATTTTAAAATGAGAATCACGTCTAAACGGCTAGCCGTAATTTATTGGAAAAAATATATGTTATATTAGACCATTTTCTTAATAATTTCATCTGAGCAAATTTTGATTTTGATTCGTATAACATAGTGTTATTAATTTGTAAAGTTATGTCTAAAACGGATAAAAACACGACAATCACAACAAAACCGCTGGGCGTATTTTAATGAAATCGACACGATATCAAAGACAATTTAATGATCTACATTTTGATCTGAAGCTTTTTGTTTTTAAGTCATAGAATAATAAGAAAAGTACAAAAAACTACTAAATTTCGGGTCGCGCGGGTGAGAAACGAGGGCGCGTTTTGTTCCCTCAAGGTCGTTGGCGTTAGTCGTCGTTGGCGGTAGCACCACAACAAAACTAATTTGTGCCCACAGGGAATAACATAAGCTCCAATTTGGTCATCAACATAGTCGGATAAAATAAATGACACGAACGTTTCGTGTCAAAGTTTAATTCCAACTAAAATTAATAACTTACTAGCAATGCAGACATGAACAGGAGCGCTCCCAAAGCTACTGCCACCATCATGGAGGTAGCACACGTGGCTTCAATGGGAGTTCTGTGAAACAGCTCGCCAGGCATCACTACAGAGTACTCCAAGTTTTCTTTGAACCGTGTGAATGGAGTCGTCGAGTTGTCAGCCACTAATGCCGAACTCGTGATGTTGTCGCTGTGGGAACCATCCGGCAGAGATCTTCGGCGGCGACCGTGACCTATAAAATAAATAATTCTATTTAATACGCCAACTATTACATACAATACGGTAGAATCAATTAATATTAGCTTTATTTAATTTTTTGACGTTCGAAAGTGCCGCCTAATGGCCTAATTGAATAAATAAATTTAGTTTTTTTTTTTTTTTTTATTATAATAATGGAAATTGATTTGATATGGCTCATAATAAAAAAAAGCTTTTTTATTCAAGTTAGTTCAAAAATAATAGCGAATGCTCTACGACCTCTGATCGTGGTCATTACGGCAGCCTAATTGTGTAAGTGAATTCAGCAAAGGAAACAATCTGTTTCTTTCCCAAAAACGACTTTTTGTATTGCGAAAAGTCGTTTTTGGGAAAGAAACAGTTTGTTTCCTTTGCCGAATTTACTTACATAATTAGGCTGCGGGTCAACAAGTTTACGAAAGGCAGGGAAAACATTAAACTCAGAAAATTAGCTATCCAATAGGGATGTTTCTTGTGTAGAAAAATGATAATTCTAACGACAGTGAGATTATCAAATAATATTGGACACGTATTTTTTGCTTTACCAAATCAATAAAAATTTACAAAGTTAAAGTGCATTGAAGTTCAGCAGTGGGGGCATGTGACGTCACTGAGGCAGTATAAAATGAATGATGTGTGCGGCGTGACGTCACTCGATATTTCAACGCATTATATCGTCGTCACTTTATGTTTACGTGTCAAGAAAAAAATACGTGTCTAATAATCTCACTGACGAACTAAATAGAACTAATTTTCACATTTCCTGACGGACAAAAAAACTAATTTTCAGCAAACTACCCCTATTAATACCTTGATGAACAACTGGAAGTTTGGAAACACTCGCATCTCAACTTATGATCCCAAAGAGCCCAATTATTTACGTACTTACTAAAATAAATTGAATACGAAACAATGACGTCTTCACAAAAGTTTTACCTGAAGGTTCAAACAAGTCCAAGCAGTAGTCCGGTTGGCAGTCAGCGGCGTCCATGCAAGCCTTGATCTGCGAGTGTATCCAGAGCGTTGAGCGTTCCTTCATGGAAGCCAGTAAGAAAGCCTCGAAGTCCAGGAACACCTCGTTGTGTCTCTCTCGGTAGCGGGCTGGTTGGTGTGGGATAATGGAAGCAAAGTCTCGGTTCCTGCAACTGTTAGGAAATATTGATTCATTAAATATTTTGCGCTACATGAAGTTTTCAATATGGGAATCAAACCCTAATTCCTGAAGTAGAAAGCAACACCTTTTATAAATGTATAAAAGGCATACGCATAATTAAATAAATAGGTAACGTACCTACGTATGTTGCAAGGGCATTTTGACATAAAGGGCTTCTTTGGCATATTTTGTCCCTTATATTTCCCCAGGAAATCAGTACCAAAAGAAAACGTATTCAAATCAATATACGTGTAAATCTGCACAAACCCCACCGTTTGTACGAGCGTTTTTCTAATGCAGCGCGCACTGGTTTCTCAATTCTCGACCCTACCACAGATAATATAATACTAGCATACAGATGCCTCATCCCATACAAAGAAACCGTGCCGACGTAACTAGCGTTTTTCATCTGCTTAATCTTCTTATTTTTGTAAGGACATCAATCGCGTTCGATCCCGTTTCACGGCAATAGATGGTGTTAGCAGCGGCTTGCAAGTAAAAGGGTTTACTAGGTTCGTGAATATTTTTTACTTTAAATACAGTGAAGGTTCGTTTTATAGTATTTTTTTGCACGTTTTTACAGTTTTTTTTGCAACTAAAAGCGTTACAATGCAAATTTTAACAATCGAGTGGAATGCCTTAGTAATTTAAAAATGCGCCATCTACTGGGAACGATTTTAAATGATCCGTTCAAATAATCTTTGAAATGTGAATTATGAGCCCAATATTCCATAATTTTGTACTTAGGAGAGTTGATTAAACAAGAACATACAATTTTTATGTTCAATTCCAGAAAATGTTAATTTTACACACATTTTATTGTTTTTTGTGTACATGTCGCGCCATCTAGTGAGATTTATTTGAACCAAATATTCTCTCTTAGCAATAAGACCCCGTGACCCTACTAAAGTACTAAGCGTGAAAATCCAGGTGGCGGAGAAAACAATCGCGTTTATAAAATTCCTGTACGAACGAGGGCTCGGCTAAATACGCGTAGATGATGGATATTTTAGTAAGTTTGCCACAATGAGCCTACAGGAATTTTTTACAACAGTTTGATTTTATTTTGATAGTATTTTCTTTTCTATCTGTTATGTAGAAAATATTGAGAATAAAGAAAAACTAGGTTGAAAAAGCGAACGGATTGACTTCTAATACTTCGGCACCACGCCTCGATAAGTTTAGGTTTACTGAACTAAAATAAAAAAAAAAAACCTTATAAACGTAAAAGTCTGTGAGGATGGATGGATGGATGCATGTTTGTTACTCTTTCACGCAAAAACTCAGAACGGATTTTAATGAAACTTTAAACACAAATATAGTTTATAAATCAGAGTAACACTAAATATACCTATAGGGAGAAATATTATTACCACGCGGGCTGCAGTTACTAGAAGATAATCTGTCTACTCATGCAGAAAGAGTGTCACGAAGATCACGTGACTCTACGAGGCAAAAAAGTTGTAATTTTGCAATATTTACCCATCTTTGACGAGCAGCACGGCGCCCGGCGCGTGCGGCCGGTCGGGGTCGGGCGACACGGCCACCTCCAGCAGCTTGATGTGCCGCCACGCCGAGTCCGGGTTGATGCGCGCGCGCAGCTGCAGCTTCGTGCCGATCGGCACCGCCTGGACGATACACGGTTCATGTTTTAATTTATATAAGAGAGAAATCATTAATTTATTAATTTTGATAGCGGAGTAATTTCTATGATGTTTTTATGAGTTGGTTATCTTTATTTTTGTTAGGTGAAACCAAAATTAAATGATCAATTTGTCGATCGCAGCATAAATTGTCCGTCATCATCAAAACTCTAAGCGTATCCCATTTTGTTATCCAGTCATCCCTCAAATCCTGAAGATCGGAAATACATTAAAACACCAATCCGGTGCCGGACACTGCAGTTTGCTGCCTCTTATAGAATATCCGCTGCCTGCTTTACGTTAATCCTGCTACTCATTCTGTCATTGGTTTTGGAACTCTTTTAACTAACTTACAATTAATTGTGGTATTTCAATCTGCCTAGCCTTTTCCCAACTATATTGGGGTCGGCTTCCAGTCTAACTGGATTCAGCTGAGTACCAGTGTTTTACATGGAGCGACTGCCTATCTGACCTTCACAACCCACTAACTGGGTAACACGGTACCCCTTGGCAAGACTGGTGTTAGATCTCAAGCTTCTGACTACCCGTAATGACTGTCAAAGATCTTCAAATGACAGCCGGGTCCTAATTGCGACATTTAAGAAGTAGTAAGAAATCATGGGAACGTACACCAGTTACCTGATCAACAGGCAAGTCAACGGAGTGGTTGTTGTGTCTGGTCACAGGAGGAGCTTCCTTGTACAGCGCCACCTCATACTCCAGGCGGCCCGGGGTCTCCTCTACCACGCCTGACACCCTTGCGCCGTGGGGACTGCGGATAAATATGGATAGCATATTAGAAATAAAAAAAGTGAATTCAAATAATCAAAAACCCGACTGCTTATAAAGCGAACTAAACAGACGTAACTAAACAAGAAGAAAATCATGCTGTGCTGTCGGAGGATAAATATTCCCGAGCTGGCTGACCAAAACCAGATGTATCCTCTGACTGTAAAACAAGATTTTCTTCTTTTTTACGTCTTTTTAGTTCGCTTTATAAGCAGTCGGATTTTATGATTATTTGAATTAACTTTTTTAATTTATTACTTTATAGTTAAAAAAAAATCAGATTAGGTACATTTAAACATGTAAGTGTTATATTTTTTGAAATGATCTCTTAAAACACTTTCTTTTGATAACCCACAAGATGGGTTTGGAAGAAAAATAAAATTTGCCCCCACAATATGGCGCCCAAATGCCGCCATTTTTCGATTTTGAAATTTTTATGTAGCCATTGACACTCGTAAGAAACATCAAAATTAGCAAACGCGTTGGTTCTCTAGAATGCCACATAGGAACAAAGATACACACATACATACACAGACTGCTAAACACATTACCCTCCTTCGGCAGTCGGGTAAAGAGAGATGATTCAATAAGAGAGCATACAGTCCTAATCACTGCCTCTCTTTATTTCCGACAGCCAAGTGTGAATGTATTCCCCTCAGATTACAAAAAACTTGCAACTTAATGTTTTGTATACTGAAGTACTTATTCCCAGTTTGTTTTTTTTCTGGCTAGCTGAAACCTTGAACCTGGGATGGGCCACAAGAAGTTGTATTAAATATCTACTTAGTTGGAATGAATCTGGAACTACAAACATTTTTTTTTTCCAAACAGAATTTATATGAGGAGTTTTGATTCATGAATTTAATACTTAAAATTTAAATACTTACAAGCTCCCAGCGAACCCCGCTGCCTTGTTCTCAATGATGGTGGGTTCTGGCGGCTTGCACATGATGATCAGCTCCTGGTCCGACTGCATGACCACGCCCGGGAACTGCGGGAACCATACGCGCACGTGGACGAAGCCCTGTACAGAAACATTACATGCATTACTATTACGATGCAATTTACATGAATGTTTTTTTTTAAATATTTTTATTTATCGTTTGTCTCGCGTTTGACCACTATCTCGCATGGTGGTAAGTAATGATGTGGTCTACGGTGAAGCACGCTTGCCTAGAAGTAACATAATCACTCTTGACTTGAAGACCCCAAGATTTTAGCTATCAGGAAACAAAGACTCCGGCAGGGATTCCATTCCTTAGCTGAGCGTACAATGAAAGTATTCGCAAAACGCTTTGTCCGCGTATGGGTGGGATGTCCACCATGTACCGGTGCCGCATTGCCGTACGTCTTGTTGTCCGGTGATGGAAAGGGCTAGGCGGAATCAAATTGTGCAGTTCCATCGCACACTCCCCGAAATGTAACCGATCTTGTTCGCAAGTGAGCGTAGAGTTCTTTGTTGATTCTCAGATAGGCCAATGATTCCGAGTTTTTTTTTTTCCATTGGGATTCCATTCTCAGTAGCAAAATGTGGTACCATACGTATACACGTTTCTGTTTCCCCTTTTGGAGAAATACAGGTGTTGTGCTGTGCAATTTAAACATTAATATTTAAATAAAATAATTTGTAAAACATAGGTGCAAATATGTAGGTACATACTTAAGCACTAAACAAAAATCTTTACTAACTTATACCAAAGAAAGGTACACTATATAAAATCAAATAAGAAATAATATTATATTAATTCATTAGGTGAAGCTCCGGCTCAGCGCACTCTGCTTCTGCTTGCGCTTTCGCAAATAACTATCATAATAAAGAGGTAATAACTTTCAGCTTTAGAATCGGAGTGTGGAAGTAATAATTACAAGTAATTACTAAGTTTATCTTCTAGCTTATCACCGCGACATACTTTTAGCTAACCTACTTGTAACCAGGTAACTGCGGCTTAAGTCGGAACCACACTTACGTGGCGTGGCGCAGGATCCACCAATCAAATGAATCTGTTCCAACCTACGTCATAACGCAACGTGTTTTGTAGCCAATCAACTGCGTCAGAAGGCGCCACGACACGCCACGCCACGTAAGTGTGGTTCCGTCTTTAGGCATGGGCACCGTCAGGACTATTTTCAGAGGGGTGCATCTCCAGAACCTCGCCTCGAATTAAGACAGAAGTATTTTTGTCGACTTATGCAAAACAGCTGGAGAACCATGAAATAGTATACAATAGTATAAGAGCCAGCGTAGTGAGCTCGAAAATGTCAGATAGGTACTTATGTTAAGTTTTCTAATATGCAGCTTTTTAATACTTTTTTTAAGTTTTTGAATATATTATTGAAAGCCAGGAGCGTGCAAGTGCACCTTTGCACCCTCTTCCCGGCGCCCATGGGCTTAGGAATTGGTTTTCAAAGGAGCCTTTAACCTACGCCATAGGCAATTTTCTTAATTTTCTTTCTGGGTTTTCCAGATGTATGGATCAGTCTGTGCTAGTGTTTTTAACCCCCGACGAAAAAAGAGTGTTTTAAGTTTGACGTCTGTGTTTGTGTATCTGTCTTTGGCATCACATGGGCATCACAGCTCCTAAACGGATGAACCGATTTTGAATTCTTTATTTTTTTGTTTGAAATTTGACATTACCGGGAGTGTTCTTAGCTACGTTTGGGAAATCGGGTCAGCCGTTCAAATGATATGGGCCGTTTTACTGTTTGAATCGGGGTATTTGAGCACGATATCGTGTCGGCGATATTAAAATTTTACTTATATCTTTCGTTTTTTTAATTTTCAATTTACATCTCCATACCTGCTTAAACTTAATAAAGTCTTGATCAAACATGAATTTCCGGACAATTGGTTACCAAACTATGAAATATCAAATGTTCAGATCTCTAGACAGGAGAAATTAGCCCTTGTCTGCTAAAACAAGTGTATATAATTGTCTTTGTAAGCCAGTTGCCGGGTGGCCGAGGCGAGGGCAACAGAGGCATGCATGAGTTATCGCGGCTGTTTGTAGGCAAACGGGTTAACCAGTTCGGTACTACCTGCTTATGTAGGTACTAAGTATGTATGTAGGTACTTCCCCGGCCCCGCATAATTCTTGCATGTCAAACGTGCAGGGAAATATGTCGCTAATGGGTATAATAAGCACTTATTAAGTGTCTGTGCTACTACATTTGCATAGCTCTGTCCAAAGAGAGAGTCCGATTTATTTTATTAAAGTCTGTGAAGGAAATGGCGACATTGCTAAGCTGATAGTTTACTATGGTGGCCTTAAACAATACTTAATTATATAGGGGAGAGGGGGGGCATAGTGGGGTAGCGGGCCATAGCGGGGAATCCCTCTGACAGCTTGAAAGAAACGCCGTACAAAGTTTTAAATGGCTCGCTTTGATTGGTCGTCAGTCGGCACGTGATCATCAAGTACGATCCACGCCATTTTGACAGTTTTCGTTAAAAAAACACGTCAAATTAAACAGCAATTGTTTCTCAAACCTAAGTGTGTATTTTGGTGGTTAATATTTCATTTTGTAGCAGTGCCTTCCGGATTTCATAACCAAAAATTCAAGATTGTTTGTGAAAAAGGTAAGATGTTGTCAGTTTATGTTTTGTTTAAAAAGTAACACTGAGGCATAGTGGGGTACATTATAAGGGGCATAGTAGGGTATTGTTTGAAAGTACCCCCTTTGCCTCTTTTTTAGGCAACTAAGGCGGGTAACTTTTTAAAGGAAATCAAATTGCTTTGATATGTGTTTCTATTTTTCTTTCTTTTCAGTAATATGGTCCGCACATATAAAAGGACTACAGATCAGCATTCATGGTCAATGGATGGAATGAAAAAAGCTGTACATAGTTTTGTGCCTGCTGAGTGAGAGAGTGATCAAGAAAAAGAACTAATATAATACATAAAATTGATGGAAGCACGATTTCATGGACTGACTTCGCGTGACATGTGGCAGAATTTTTTTTTATCCCTCGTAGATTTGATTCGAAGAGTAGTCTGGCTTGTATAGATGGTTGAAAGGATTGCTTAAAAGACATCCAGATATCAGCTATAGAAAACCTGAACCAACATCAGCAGCCAGGATCATGGGTTTCAATAGAATATCCGTTGGAAATTACTTTCAACTTTTAGAAAAGATTTACGACGAACATAAGCTTACTCCACAATGGATAAATAATGTTGTCGAGACAGGTGTGTCGACAGTCCCTAAAAGTCACTCTAAAAGCCTGTCTTTCTGTGGTAAAAGGCAGGTAGGAATATTTACTGATGTAGACTTTGCACTCGCAGATACTACAGACAATCCTGAGCCTGATTATGTATCCTTAATCATCATCATCATATCAGCCGAAAGACGTCCTTAATCAATGAAGCTAATTTGCAGGGTGATAACACGCCACCTACACAAGAACACCTAGAAGTTCAGCCTGGCCTAAAGACCAGGCTGAACTAACAGAAGCAGTACAATTATTTAGTAACGTTGATTTGTTTCTATAGTTTTAAAAGAGAAGTTTATGACGTAGTTTTGTAGTTCTTTTGGAGTTAGATAATAAAGACTATTAAGTTTGGAATCCATATTTTTAATTTAAAATTAGTATACCCCACAATGCCCCATAGGGTGCCGCGCTTTACCCCCATATATGGGGCATAGCGGGGCAAATGCCATTTTACATTTATGTATTCACATATCGTAGATTTCTTATCGTAATCGAGAATAATATATCCATAGTCATTCGCAATGAGTTAAACCATGATATTGAGTTACAATTTGCGAAGTAATCATAATATTTTGGCTTGTAGCTGTGCTTGAGTCTTAAATACCCCACTATGCCCCCCTCTCCCCTATGGAAAGTATTTTAAGGTATTTATCGCAGATATTTCGAGGTGTATTTGCTTAGGCATGGGATATTATAATCAGGACTGAGTAAGCGTTTCGGCCGCTGAGTTTCGTCCGATTCGGTCGAAACAAGAATTGCATGGTTATTAATATTTTTGAGTGGTGCTGCGATGAGTTTCGACCGGATCGGGCGAATCTCATCGGCCGAAACGCCTACTAAGCCATAATCAGAAATGGTGCCTTCGTGACTATCCGTACACTCAATGCAATGGTCATACGGATATCGCTAAAATAATTCAAAACAAGAACAGCATTGCGAATAATAAGCAGCATATACAAAACACAGATTTCTGATCTCTTTAACCTAGAACTATATTGATCGACACAATTATCAGGAATGGAGGCACCGAGCTAAGTAAAGTGCATTGTATTCAATCGATGCACGTTCCCGTATTGACACACGTGTTTTAGATTCCTCTTTACCTCAATACTGTTCTCAGCGGTTAATAATATATCAGCTGCGGGGCTTGTTGTGTGTAGGCCACTAGGAAACCTCTACTGTTAGTAACGGAATACGTTATTATCTGCTGATGACACAACACCCGGTGTCTATGTTAACATTATATGCGTATGCGCCTGCTGCACGAAACTTAACGCTAACTCCACAAACAATAGGACTAATTCGCACGGTACGACACCAAAATAAAGTGGTCCAGAATATAATGTCTGGTGTTTATCTGCTAACGACACTTTAATTTAATGTGAGAACAAGAAGACAAAGGTAGAGTCAGTAAAAATCTAAACTGATAACAACTAAGAAAAATCCTTCGTCAAATGGCCGTAATTCCAAAAAAAAATGTCTTGCATATAAATACGAAGGTACGTGTGTACTTACTATCTATGTAACAAAAAAGCTGCTGATAAATATAACATACCTACATACAGTATCCCTCGGCAAACGTCGTGTTTCGTCAGTCGTCGGCAGTGCTGTGAACTTAGCGCTTTCAGCGCCAGGTCTAGCGCTTTTTTTGTTCAATAGCGCGTTCTGGCGCCTAACGCTAAATCTAGCGCTTTTTGAAATCGTATTATGTGCATATCATACTATAATTTATTCTGGGATGTGCGTAACAAGGAACTAATCACTATTTTTTAGAACTAGCTTCACTTAAATGCTGCTATGTTTCTTATGTTGGCATCTTAGTCTATGAGTTGGGGATTCCTCGAGTTACCAGAACTGATTCGTCGCTATTTTGTAATTTGTAGCTAACTTCTTGTCACGTTCTATTGTTCCACAGTAGTTTATAACTTGCCGTCAGTTATTCTGAGTCAGTTTTAATAGTTATGCAGTGAGACGATAATAACAAGTAAAATTTCACAATTTAAAAACCCCCGACGCATTTATCTTGCGAAAACACCCCGATTCAAACAGTAAAATGCCCATAACTTTTGAACGGCTGAACCGATTTTATTCAAACATAGCTAAGAACATTCTTGACAAAATTACCTTTCAAACAAAAAAAACTAAATCGAAATCGGTTCATCCGTTTAGGCGCTATGATGCCACAGACAGACACACAGATACACAGCAACACACGTGAAACTTATAACACCCCTTCTTTTTCCGGCGGGGGTTAAAAATGAATGTGCCCATATAAGAAAAAACACCTACAAACAAAATTTTGTTTGAATTTGGCGTCGAATACAGCGATTTTAACCGTCTTCAAAAAAAGGAGGAGGTTCTCTATTAGTCGTAATCTTTTTTTTTTGCATAGACGAGTTGGCAGCATGGTCGTCGGATTTCTATCAGTTGCCCTTTGCACTTGGTGCATACCGGACGCTCTCAATCAACTTGAAAGTATTTAGAGTTTTTAATATCTACTCTTTTAACAAAATGTCACATATTTGATAAATTAGAGGAAATCTGCTTTTTTTACAGCTCTATCACACGGAAATCAAAACAAAACAACAATAAAGTACCTACTTAGTTCTGAATTCAAAAAAATAATTATTGATTACTAGCTGACCCGGCAAACTTTGTTTTACCATAAAAACACCAAACATTTATCTACCCTACCTACCCTACCTTAAACTACCTACCCTACACTACCCTACCCTACCCGACCATACACTACCCTACACTACCCTACACTACCCTACACTACCCTACACTACCCTACACTACCCTACACTACCCTACACTACCCTACACTACCCTACACTACCCTACACTACCCTACACTACCCTACACTACCCTACACTACCCTACACTACCCTACACTACCCTACACTACCCTACACTACCCTACACTACCCTACACTACCCTACACTACCCTACACTACCCTACACTACCCTACACTACCCTACACTACCCTACACTACCCTACACTACCCTACACTACCCTACACTACCCTACACTACCCTACACTACCCTACACTACCCTACACTACCCTACACTACCCTACACTACCCTACACTACCCTACACTACCCTACACTACCCTACATTACCCTACACTACCCTACACTACCCTACACTACCCTACACTACCCTACACTACCCTACACTACCCTACACTACCCTACACTACCCTACACTACCCTACGCTACCCTACACTACCCTACACTACCCTACACTACCCTACACTACCCTACACAACACTACCTTCCCTACCCTACGCTACACTACCCTACCCTATACTACCCTACCCTACACTACCCTACGCTACGCTACCCTACCCTACCCTACACCAAGCAAAAATAGCTTATACAATAGCAATAAAGCTCAAATTTACTCTACGTTTTAGTTAGAAAACTTTTGTATTGGAAAAAGAAAAGGGCTGTTTTTATTTTTTTCCCGGCAATTATTATAATTTTTCTCCCCGTAAAAACCATCTTTGAACTTCAACGAACATTTAAAAAAAAGAATTGGCCAAATTGGTCCAGGCGTTGTTGAGTTATGCGCTTACCAACACATTTTGCGATTCATTTTTATATTATAGATAGATACACGATAAATCTAATAATTGATGGACATGGAAATTAGCATTCGTTTGTATTCGGAAATGCGATGATTGCCGAGGGACATGTTGTACTTGTACAAGACAAGTGAAGCTGTAGTGTCAAGTTTGGCGCACGGTTGGCGCAGTGGTTGAGCGATTGACTGCTGCGCTGCGTGTCGCGGGTTCGATTCCCGCACGGAACAAATATTTGTATGACCTACAGATAGTTGTTCCGGCTCTGGGTGTTTGTGTATGTGAGTTTATATGTTTGTAAACGCATCCACGATACAGGAAGAAATTCCTAGTGTGGGGCAACGTTTTTTTAAAAAAAGAAAAGAAAACAAGTCAACTTTTTACGACCAAAAAACAGGTTGCGAACAAGATCTCACAATATACATAGTAACATTGAAATTAAAAATTCAAAAACATAACCTCAAGGTAATTCGTCTAATCTTGCACGATGAATCCACGAAATTGACATTTTATTCAAAATGACTTACGTTTCGTTTGAGCACGCCGCATTTCGCGAAATCTGTGATCCTTAGCCTGTAGAGTAGTCCTGTGGGGTCTTCCGGCTCAGGTCTGATTTGGCAGACAGGGTCAGCCACAGGGTCGGTGGCCCTGTCATCAGCGAAGAGGGGCGCACCTCGGAACCCTTCCGGTTTCCTCAGCAAAGCTGCCACGGAGTCTCGCAAACCGGTACCACCGCTCGCAAACGTACACTGAATGTCCGTCACTGAAATAGGTAATAGCTACAATTTACCTGGATTCATTCATAGCTGTAAATTGTAGAAAGCAAAGAGATTTCCCCTTCGATTTGACCGAGTCAGTGCCTATTGAGTTTTCTTGTGTAGCACTCAATACCAGCTTGTGTCATTACGCCGTATTAGTATGCCACATATCTGTGGCTTTTGGCTTAAGGCCACATACTTATGGCATACTGAACTTACCTAATTATTTTATGGTTTTCTTTACCCACTCATTAATGTTGTAGCTTACAGATTTTCCATAAATTTAAGTGTGCCTACCTCAACAACGGTCTTATTAACTGTTCAAGGTCTCTTACCTACTCAAATTAAGCATTTTATTATGTGCCATATTTTATTAAGGCGGTACCCCTAGCTTGCTGTTTTAGGAGCTATCTACTCATTATTTAAAAAGAAATATCAACTAATAAAAATACATTAAATTTCTACTTATTATTGATTCTAAAATGGTCGTATACTTTTTTTTTAAAGAGGTAGGTATATGTTTCACTAATGTGCTTCCAACAAAACCATAAAAATGAGAAATAATTATTGATAGCATGCATCTCCTCGTAAAGTGTTCATTAATTATTTGTTGAACTAACACTAATGGATAGACAATTTAATAACGAACATTTTTGTCGTATTTTTTTTTCAAAAGTCTAAAATTTGATTTTATAAAGATTTTATACTAAAATCTGGGCGTATTCACTACTGTAATTCATGCGCCACCAGTGCCGCTAGGCCAATAGGAATGCTCATATCTCATGCTGATTTTTTGGTCAGGGTACCGCCTTAATTTCAAACTTTGACCTTATAAAGGAAGTCTCGACACAGATATCGAGAATACTTTCGTAATAAACCAATATGTAAAAGAATGAATAACGGTGAATACGTACCATCGTAGTCTTGTGCGAATACCGCCCGGAACTGTAACAATGAGCATTCAATTTGTAGGAAGGAAGAACAACACGCCATAAAACAATTAGGAGGTTAATTGAATGTAAGTATTGTTAGACATACATAAAGTTCCTTTCACATTGTGTTCACAAACACTCCGAGGCGTATCTGACCAGATCTATCTGGGACTTACAGTAGAACAAGCATCTTCGTTTAACGGATGGTTATCTCAACAGTTGATCCTGTGCTATTGTTAAATATATCTATTTGTTATCTGATTGGTGTTTTGAAGAGTTAAAAGTTAATCGACCTCCTTGCTGGCAGATCATGTGTTAAGGTTACACAAGTCGCAAATTCTTCCATATAAACGTAGTCTAGAGATTAGTATACTCCACTGTTTGACGATGTACGTTCAAAATAAAATTATATCAATTTGTCTCATCATTATCTATCTACCACTTTAAGGAAACAAAAATATCAAAAAATAATATATTTGAAAGTTATGAGCGTCGAAAGTTAATTTTAACGCATATTTGGGCAGAAATAAATATCATAAGAAGAAGGAAAATTGCAAAACAGCCTCCATACAGGGATAGATTAATAATTCAACAATGCAAATAATGTTATTTAATAAATATACATTTAGTTGTTTTTTCATGATATCTAGACTTCCAAAGGTCTGTTTATAAAATTTCGCGCGATCCTTTTCGTCCTAATTCATCACACAATTTGATACAAATTTTCAAAAGTGCTAATTCGTACGCGAACTAACTTCTTACTGCTCATCACAGCATCTATTTCTTTCGCACGTGTTGTCGGATAAGATAGCATGCATTTTAACCCCGCGCACAAAATAGTTCGTGCCGTCGACTAGTTCAACCTTAAGTGAAGACATCATCTTCTAGAGAGGACGACTGCCTCTCTATCCAGATGCAGGTAATTGTACCTGTAATACTTTACGTTGCATGGAACTGCCTCCGTACCATGACGTGTCAAAACTATTATGATTCGATTGTTTTTCTTGTGTGTGGCGTCTCGCAGGTCAATCCAAGTGATTGGCTACTGCTTTACCGGGCGATCCTGTGGAGCTATATATAGCTCACTATAGCCTCCAGCCAGGCAATGGTTCGACTGTAAAAAAGGGACAGATTTATACAAGTCATATACATCTGTCCCTTACGCACACTCTTAGAGCAAGGTTATTTCCTTGTTCTAAGAGCTTATGGTCACCCCCCCCCCATAGTTAAAAGGTATTTATTTTGGACTAGCTGACCCCCGCGGCTTCGCTCCCGTCAAAATTATAGCCTATGTTACTCGGGAATAATGTAGCTTTCCATAGGTGAAATAATTTTTAAAATCGGTCCAGCCATTTCCGAGATTAGCCGGAACAAACAGACAGACAGACAAAAATTGTAAAAAAATGTTATTTTGGTGTACCGTATTCATATTCATATACATGTAGTAAAAAACGATTATTTCAATATTACAAACAGACACTCCAATTTTATTATATGTATGTAAGTATAGATGTATATATGTATGTATAGATTATGATGCTCTTGTAGGCCTATGGATAAGATGTGAGGATATATGTAAATATTTTACGCTAGATTCAGGTATGTTTTTTCTCTCTTTATAGAAAGTAATACAACATTGTAAGTGGCCATTACCCGTGGCCACAATTTTTTGTAAACCAATGTTGATGTTCTAGAGACTATATCGATAGTGGATATCGCTTAAGCGCAGATAATTCCAGAAATCAGTGTAATGATAGCCTAGGAGCGATCAAAGCTGACCACAAAGAAAATGTCCGCGATTAGCTCACGGAAAAGCTGATCGGATGTACAGATATTGTTTTATTTTTAATATATTACGTGATGATGCTACTGTGTTGTCTAAGGTTAATCAATACATATACAAAATCAAATATAAATCTGTAAATAAGCCGTTTACGTACATCGAAAATATCATCGCATCACGTAAAATGTACGAAACTAATGTAGATACTTTCATACATAAAAAAATATGCGTAACTTGAAGTAGGTATTACTTAGTTTTTGTTTCATCGCAATCGGTTCACTCTGTCAAAAGTTAGATGAATTTAAAGTGTTGTAGAAGTAAAATATCACAACACATGCAATTCAGATACTCGGGCAGTTGAAATCCATATTCGATAGATGGCGTTGTGCATTTGAAGTAATTTTCCGAATGGCGGTGTTAAGATTCGCTGCGGGAAATGACCCTAGAAAAATAAATTGGTAGGTATGTAGGGTAGATAGCAACTAGTAGCAAGGTAAGTAGGGTAGGCTGGTAAGTAAATACGGGTACTGCATACCCGGGTAGGGTATGCAGTTGACGAGAGCGAAGCCCCGAGCACAGCTAGTTGTAAATATATAGATAAACATACATACATACATAAACTCACGCCTTTTTCCCATGGGGGTAGGCAGAAACTACAGAACGCCACCTGCTACGATCCTTCCATACTTCTTTTGCTTCACACACATTCATACATCTAGTCATACACACACGTCGGTTATGGGTACTGCGCACTTGGTATAGTTACAATACACACTATAGATAAAATAAAGTAATATAGTAGCATTTTGAATACACTATCCGAGTGGTAATTCTTTATGACTGAAAATCGGGTTACATATTAGTCGCGCAAAACTCTACCAGAGGTTTTTCAAATTGTGTATGATAATAAAAAAATACGAGAAGGTAAATCTTAGGTGAATCTTCTGACGTGCTGCAATGAAAATGCAATTTTTCTGAAAATTAATACGTGGCGAAGCATGCACCAGAATTAGGTATAATGAAATTATCACAAAATCTATTACTTTGCCTGCTGCACTGCTGCATTATTACAAAACGATAGGTATCTGTGTAGGTAGTACAGTTTACTGATAGTATTTGGTCGTCATGTCCGACATAGGCGACATACCACCAGGTCATAAGACGGATGCTTTTCTGTGTCGGTAGGTAATTTATTTTCTTGCCATTATAAAAATATACTTAATCAGTTATCGGGAATTTACCTATGTGCTTGATAGCTTACTCACTTATCTCCGTAAGTAGTTCTAGAATCAGTGGAAATCATGATCTTTAAAGCAATAAGACAAATTTCCTACAAAACCGGTTAAAGCAGTTGAAGAGGATTAGGAGTGTGGTTGTGGTTTTGTAAATGAAGCGAACCATACCACATCATTTGGTCCGTGAACGTGAGGTCGGCTGATGCTTCGTTGAAAGTAAGTCGATTTTATACTTTTTATCACGGTCCATGCTCCAACTGCCGCGGTGTATCGTGAATCGCGCGAGATACACTGCTGAGTCAATATACAAGGTTGGTATTTTTTAGCCTTATGTATACGTAAGAGATGGTGCGTTAAAAAAGCGTGTCAGTTGAGCACCGTTTTCGGTAACGTACGCGGGTCACTCAGTTGACCGTTGGCACAGAACTTCGTGCGGAAACGACGTCCGGACCAAGATAATCGCTCTTAGCTTGTTGGTACTTGGTTGTATGTAAATTTTTGTTCAGACTGTTGAACGGTTGTTTTTTTCTTCTAAAACGGTTTTACTCTGATTATTGGGCGTGAAGAGTTGTTTCGGGGAACTAATTGATTCTGCGTTTCAAACGGTTTTGTTACGTTGTTATCTGCTTGAATATGAATGTATCTCGTAAATGCATTTCATTATGCTAGTTCTTTTCAAGATGATCTTTTAACAATATAAAAACTTAGTTAGGCGACTCTGGTATTTCATAAAACAACCGGGAAAATTCTAAAAAAAAAACAACTCTAGGTATACAAAGGGGAGAGGGAAAAGGGCTTATTATGCATCAAAATTCGACCACATCGATGTCAATGCAATGGGAAACGTGACCAGAACGCTGGCAGCATTGCCACGTTGGATGGCAATGCTGATCCTCTGGCCGAAGAAAAAACCAGCCTCTGGTCACGTGAAGAGATGACGAGATTTGTGCTAATGTCTTGAAAACTCGATGCGGACTCGGACCTCATGGACCTTATGTTTCAACCCCAAATGGAATAGACATTAAATAATAGATTAATAGCCTTATGGTGTTAGTTGGCGATTCAGCATATTCTTCAACTATCGGACTACTAAATTTTTTATTGCATGTATTATTAAACTATGCACCTGCCATGTTGTCTCTTCACCACCCTTGGTTGACTGATAGAGAATGCCTAAGGCATTAAGCCCGCCTTTGTACCTTTGTGCATGAAGTCTAAATAAATAAATATTATAAAGGTGATTCTGATTACGACCACAATACCTGGAAGCTATTACTTGCTTAACTACTTAAACTAGTTGTCGACTTTTACAACAGAAAGCGGGTAGTTTGGTAATTGAAGTCCATGTTCAGTAATAAAAGTTGGCGCTCTGAAGTCCAAAGAATGACGCCCACAATCTCTGTAATGATACGTGCTTGTTCAATTAAGCACATATTCTTGTCAATTAGATTTCAATACACTCGGGCGTCGTAATTACATTGCATTACGGAACTCTCTCCTCATAATTTGTCTCATCAAGTTGTTTGCAGTATCTATCGCCTAACAAATTAACACATCCTTAGTTTAGAGATCAGAGTCGGTCGCAGAGTCCCACGGTACCTTATCGTATTCCCAGGCCATTGCTTTTATTGTAAGTCTTAATTGCCGTGGTGAGCTGTTTAGATGTAATGGCTACTTTTGAGATACTTAGTTATTAACATGCCGGTTTAATTTATGAGATGGCGCTTGTAATAAAATACGTTATTTAATGTGAATTTCATGAGACTTTTCTTCACGTATAAAATTTTCCGGTGATTTTGACCTTTGTTTTTGTTTACGGATACCGTAAAAGGGGTCATTGTACATATCCTTATGAATACCTGAGTTTTATAGTTTGTAAGCACATATATAAATCTAACTAGATGACGCGATTGTATGTACGGAGTAAAATTACGATCAATGATCATTTTTCATTTAGCATTATTGGCACCGGCCATATTGAGCTGTAAAGACTGTAGAGAAGAATTTGGCCGAGGCATTGGAAATGTTTTCTTTCATTGGTAAGTAAATTTGTTTTTAAATTGTGTGTGAAAATGTGGCACGCTTGGTTTTCATACAGATGGAGGGCACTTATGCGGTATCTAGTTAGATTTATGTCTGTGTCAAGGGGCATAGCTTCTAAATCAGAACACGAAATGTAGCGATTGTTTATGGAACGAACAAATTACAAACTTTTATGGAGGACACTGCAGGGATATAAGGCTGGTCCAATAGCTTATCTATTAATTAAAATAACTATTAATAGTGTAGTGTCTAATGATAACTTATAATCTACTGATTGAGCCATATCTACTATTGTCGGAAGTTTGCAAATACCTAAAAAAAACACGAATCCAAGAATGTTTTCTACAAGAAAGTTAGCTACATACTTACTACATAGGAAGTGCAGACATTTAAACCATATTACAGTATGAATTAACGTTATACTCAGAATCTCAGTTATTTCTTTGAATTCAGTTTGAATAAAACTGCTATCCGTTCTACTATTGTTGCCTGCACAAACTGGGCTCATATATTATTGCTCATGTTTTCTAGAACCACAATGCTGTTTTTACAGTTTTCTTACCAAACGGGTCATAAATCCACCGTTGATCAGTTTGAATCAATTTTATTTCAAAGCAAGGAGTTTAATGCATCATAAATTATTTGTAAGACATTTTTATGCGAATGCTATGCACTTGAGCAGTTACGTTTGGGTGGAGCGGACATTGAAAGCGTGTGCGCAACTCTAATTTGTAGCACGCATGCGCGAGATCTGTAACACTCATCATCATCGATCCATAGATCCATAGATCGTGACTGAGAGGTGAGTAACCGCTGAGCAACTTATTACAATCGAATACTAATTTGATTTGTGATTTGATCTGTACGGCTTGATTTAGTTATTATGGCAAAGAGTAGGTGCCCATGAAAGAGTGGGTTTATTATTTTAATGGGTTACAATTTTTTTAATAATATATTATACTAGCTGTTCCCCGCGGGCTTCGCTCCCGTGGGCCACCCCACAGGGCCCGTTATCAGGATTAAAAAATAACCTATGTCAGTCAGGAATAATGTAGCTTTCTATTGGTGAAAGATTTTTTTAAATCGGTCCAGTAGTTTAGGAGCCTATTCGGTAAAAACTAAAAACAAACAAAAAAAAATCCTCTTTATAATATTGGTATAGAAGTAGCTTCACCCGCGTGAATGTTGAAAAAGTATCCTCAATGAAAATATTCCTGGGATAAAAAGTATCATATGTGCTATTGCAGACTTTAATCTATATCTGTGCCAAATTTCATCCAGATCCGTTCAGTTGTTCTGGCGTGATTGAGTAACAAACATACATCCATCCATCCATAGTTTCGCATTTATAATATTACTAGCTGACCCCCTCGGCTACGCTCCCGTCAACTGGCTATCTATCTACCTACCACTACCTACCTACGCTACCTCCCTTTCCTACTCTACCTACGCTACCTACTCTACCTACGCTACCTACTCTACCTACGCTACCTACTCTACCTACCCTACAAAAAAACAAACTTTACTTTTAATCGCTTTATAATATTATCTATACTAATATTATAAAGCTGAAGAGTTTGTTTGTTTGTTTGTTTGTTTGTTTGTTTGAACGCGCTAATCTCAGGAACTACTGGTTGAAATTGAAAAATTCTTTTTGTGTTGGATAGTCCATTTATCGAGGAAGGTTATAGGCTATATAACATCACGCTACGACCAATAGGAGCGGAGCATAAATGAAAAATGTTACAAAAACGGGAAAAAATAATCCTTTTTGAGAGCTTCCATTGCGTGCGCTGCGTAAATGGTTTAAGTTACGCAAATATCATGTATGATCTATACTTAATATTATAAAGCTGAAGAGTTTGTTTGTTTGTTTGTTTGTTTGTTTGTTTGAACGCGCTAATCTCAGGAACTACTGGTTGAAATTGAAAAATTCTTTTTGTGTTGGATAGTCCATTTATCGAGGAAGGTTATAGGCTATATAACATCACGCTACGACCAATAGGAGCGGAGCATAAATGAAAAATGTTACAAAAACGGGAAAAAATAATCCTTTTTGAGAGCTTCCATTGCGTGCGCTGCGTAAATGGTTTAAGTTACGCAAATATCATGTATGATGGAATTGTTTCTCTTTAAAAGTTCTAAAAAAAAGTCCGTGACACCATATGTCTATCTTTTAAGGTTGACTCACAATAGCAACTTTTATGTTCTAAATTTTAATTAGATCAACGCTGCCGGTAGAAACAAAAGTTGGTTGCATTCGTATAGTAGTATATTATTTCTTATTCAAATAAATAGTTCAACAACTTGGTAGGTAGATAGGATAGGGTAGGTAGGGTAGGGTAGGTTGGGTAGGGTAGTGTAGGGTAGGGTAGGGTAGGGTAGTGTAGGGTAGGGTAGTGTAGGGTAGGGTAGTGTAGGGTAGGGTAGTGTATGGTAGTGTAGGGTCGGGTAGGGTAGGGTAGGGTAGGGTAGGGTAGTGTAGGGTCGGGTAGGGTAGGGTAGTGTAGGGTCGGGTAGGGTAGGGTAGTGTAGGGTAGGGTAGGGTAGGGTAGGGTCGGGTAGGGTAGTGTAGGGTAGGGTAGGGTAGTGTAGGGTAGTGTAGGGTCGGGTAGGGTAGGGTAGGGTAGTGTAGGGTAGGTAGTGTAAGGTAGGGTAGGTAGGGTAGATAAATGTTTGGTCTTTTTATGGCAAAACAAAGTTTGCTGGGTCAGCTAGTATAGTATATAGATGTTGATAAAACTCCTTCGCAAATGAACAAATTTGATTAGCATAAAAAAGGTTATAGTGAGTCAATCTTAAAAGATAGACATATGCTGTCGCGGCATTTTTTTAGAACTTTTAAAGAGGAACAATCCATCATACAAGATATTTGCGTAACTGAAACCGTTTACGCAGCGCACGCAACGGAAGCTCTCAAAAAGGAATATTTTTCCCGTTTTTGTAACATATTTATTTTATGCTCCGCTACTATTGGTCGTAGCGTGATGTTATATAGCCTATAACCTTCCTCGATAAATGGACTATCCAAAATAAAAAGAATTTTCAATTCCAACCAGTAGTTCCTGAGATTAGCGCGTTCAAACAAACAAACTCTACAGCTTTATAATATTAGTTTAGATTAGTAGATGGCAAAGAGTATGCCCATGAAAGAGAAGAGTTATTATTTTTATGGGATAAATTTCTGTAACCCATAAAAATATACTGTTATTGGTATGACTTTCTGACCCCTACGATTACTATAATATTTTGCCACCATTTTGTTTTTGTTTTCTTTTTCCAGTGAACGTAAATAATATAGAGCATTTAGAAAAGAAAAGACTTTCTATACTTGTGCTAACGCTTTAGTTGTTAATTTTTAGTATGAAAGTTGTATCTGCTGTGAATGTTTCCGTTTTTTGCGCGAATCTTAGAAATCTAATCTGCGTGAAATCTAATTTTTCTAAATGGCTTTTTATCAAAGGTTAACCGGCTTGAATATTACTATTGATCGATGAAATATATCGTTATTATATTATAAGCACCATGATATAGCTTTAAGTGTTGACTGTATTATTCTTTTTAGAAGCCAGACCAGGCGGTCTAAAAACCACTAGGCTATTAAGTTGCCAATTTTCCGCTGAAGCTCAAATTTTATCGTTGAGCTATCGAAAAATAATACGACTGCTCTACTTTTTGATATCAAATATATCTGTCCTAATTTCACTTTCTTTTCTTTTTCAATTACTTTTGCTTTCGCAATGTTATTTTGTTTTCTATTTTATGTAAATTAGTGACTTGGTATGATTTCGTGGGAACCGCTTACAAATTAATGTTCTTTTGTTTATTCAACTAGGATTAATTACCTGGCTTCTAACAATTACAAAGTAAGCAAGTAGAGGCTAAAATGTTATATGCGTCTAACCCCCAGTTTCCTAGCTCAAAATTATCGGAGAATTAATGTGACAAATTGTCAAGCACGCGTTATCTGCTGTGATGGCTGTTAAAAATTAATTCAAACAAATCACAGCAGATAACGCGTGCTTGACAATTTGTCACATTAATTCTCCGATAATTTTGAGCTGGGAAACTGACACTAAAACTGAGTGAGGTATAGTTCTCGCCAAACTTCTGGGCCAACCTGAAGTTGGCTTTACGCAAGCGCGAGCCACGAAACGGCGCTGTTTTTGTATGAGATTTACATCTTGGCAGCCATTGTAGCCAACTTCACTTTGGCGAGAACTTTACCCGTAGAGAAATTGCGATGGTCTACTAAAAGTCATCCAGATCTATCTTTTAACTATAGGTACCAACAAATAATAAGATAACGGTACCCTTTAAATCTCTGGCGTCCACGTAAAAGCTTTACCGACTTCAAAAAAAGGAGGTAATCAGTTCGACACGTATGTATGTAATATTGTTGGAATTGCCCAATATTCAAATATGTTACTGTAATTGGGCTTCTAAACATGTGTTTTTATAAGTGTTAATTTCATTAGTGTTTTTATGTATGTTTGTCCACGCCTTTCTCCGAAACTACTTAACGGATCGAGACTATTATTTTTTATTGTATCTCTAAACTTAAGGAATAGTGCAAGTTTAATCAAAATCGGTTCAGCAGTTTTCAAGATATGGAACATACAACCGAACATCTTAGTGGGAAACAGCGCGAATGTGTAAATTGAGTTATTATGGGTGTTTTGTCAATCCTTTAGGTACCCTATTATATCACTTTTTACTGATAGTGTACTAAAACTAAAAAAAGAGAAATAAAAACTCTTTAACAAAAAATAAACCTACTTCAAAAACAAAACACTAAAAAGTTCAAAATAACCCGAAAAAGTTTTTTGTAAGGTTGAAACTTACACCTACCTATTTGAAGTTGGTTCTAGTTTTGATTTTTTTTCGCGCCAGTCGTTTAAAAAAACAACTCTTGATATAAACTTAATAAAAACTTGTGTAGGTATCTATTATTTTTATTTCACCAGACTACTTTAATAATAGGCAATAAACGATAGCAATTTGTTATAGTTTTCAACAAAATGAACGAAGAAAAACAATGAAGAAATCAAATTAAAACTATTTTCAGCGGGCAGTGAAAGTTTTGAGGACAACACGAAGTGTCCCAGATTTTAGTTTTTCATATTATTTTTTAACGCTGGCTAACTCGATGAACTCGTGTGCACATTGTACGTGCGTGAAAAAGATAATATAAATGAAAAAAAAACTAGTTGCCTACGCACGTCTCTAAATTACATTACAATTACTTGTAATCAAATTAAAAAGAGTACCTTATTATGGATCGTAGCAGATTCGGTTTTCTGCGTAGGGCTTAATCTTATGGAAAAAGGCACCAGTTTATTCTTGTTTGTTTTAAATTACACTTTTTTATAGAATAGATAGAGATTGCTTCATCCATTTATGCCTGTTTAGTCATCCATTCGTTATATTATAAGTGACAAACAAACAAATTACAAAGAAACATCTAAAATGCTAAGCAGTGGAATAAGAATTTAGGAGGACCATAGATATAAATCTAACTAGATGACGCGATTGTATGTACTTCGCAAGTCAAAAAAAAGAGTAAAATTACGATCAATGATCGTTCTTTGGACTTTTCATTTAGCATTATTATCGGCGCCGGAAATCCACCGAAATCTAGAAAAATGCGTAATTATGCCATATTGAGCTATAAAGACTTATACTTAGACTTATAGACGAATAGAAAAAGTTGTCAGAGGCATTGGAAATGTTTTCTTTCATTGGTAAAGTGGCACGCTTGGTTTTCATACAGATGGAGGGACTTGCGTTATCTAGTTAGATTTATGTTTGTGAAGAGGACCCTGACTTCTTAATTTGCTGAAAGATTAATAGGTATCTTTAGAAAGATTTGATTTACAATTCGAACGGAGGCTAAAGTCTCCACCAGATAACAAAAACATAAAAGTCATTTAACCGACTTGTACCAAAAAGTATAATTAAGTAACTTGAAAACATGATGTTTTGTTTATTGAGATATTTTAATAATTTTTGTCTCAAATGTAAGGTATAGGCGTAGAACCATTTTATCCGTGTAAATCAAGTAAATCGGTCCACGCGTTTATGAGATATTAACTCATTACTGAATGCCATGTGAAAGGGTCACGGACGCCCCTTACAACGATACGTTTGTTTTGATCGTGTTAGCGACACTGCCTTTACATTTTGTTCGTACCGTTTTGAAATATTGGAATACATTGGTAGACAGGCGTTATCGACTTTATTTTTTTGTTATCTGGTTGTTACTATATATATAGGCTAAATAACACTAAAATTACCTTAAAGTTATTAACTCGTGTTATTCGGCAGAAACTGAAATTGGCTGACTACAATAACAACGATATTGAATCACTTGATTGCGTTTGTTTGCGTTTCTATCTACTCATTTTTGCTCACACTTTCTGAAACCGGGGGTAGGTAGGTAATTATTAGTTTGAAAATGAAAAAAAAACGAACACCTAGCAGCTTCGCTTCTATGATGAAGTGCGAAAAACATTGTAAGGAAATTACTACGCAGCTAAACAAAAAAAAAGTAGAGCGTGTGCAGTGCTCTGAGAACAGGAGCTCAATTTCTGTACCGCTCGTGTGAAACTTACTGGCCGTGAACACCGAATTTATGAGCAATTTCTATAAGTGGACTTGATGCTATATTTTATCTGAAATTCATACCGAAAGAAATTGCAGCGATTGGACCATGAGAAACTATTTGTAACTACGTCTGTCGGAAACTTTAAACGCAGCCTACCGATCAATGCGGCAACTGTGAAATATTTATTGAAAATAGTGAAAAGGGATAGTTACAGATCAAAATGTATTCATTTATTTGCATTTCCAACAAATTTGAACAAAAAAATCATGTTACCCTAGCAGGGGTACCACAGGTCAAATAATTTGCTCATGGTACCCTTTTGTCCCCCTTGGGGGTTCCACGGGCAAAAATATTTATTCGTGGTACCCCAAGGGGGACTAGACTAGGGGAACACGGGCCAGTACTGAATAGAAGTCATAATTATACAAAGGGTTCTAATCTAAGGGATAAAGTTGCCAAGCCCAAAACAACGAAGAAGTATGTATGTGAATCATACATGAAATTAAAGGCTTACCATTCAAGCAAATACCTTATGATGATCCTCAGTTGAAAAGGAGGTGGAATGTGTATAAGGTACAATTGCCCCTACATTAAAGCTTTTGAATGCCTCTGTTCGCGCTACAATAGGCTCAACAGAGGCCTTTTGAACGCACCGACTTCTCCTATTTTATCCTCTAAGATACACGACTAGGTGAAAGGGTCGTCCCTTTTACGTTCTTACATTAATTAGATAGCTTGAAGTATGCGTGGGTTCCGTGTAAACATATAAGCTTCGGCTTGATCGTAAAAGTTACATCGGCTCTTTCAGATAGATCGCATGGTGATCCGGACTATTATGCCGTCTTGTCTTTTACAACCGAAATTGTTTACAACATGTTTGGAAGTTTATTGTAAACGCCTTACTTAAATACCAAGTACCTGGGCGACAGAGCTCTGCTGGGTTGAAAATAGAGAAAAATTAAAAACTCCACCTCTTAGGGAACTGTTTACTGGAGTTTCTTGTGCGTTCTTCTCCATAACAATCTACTTGCCGAATGCACGGTAGAATCATTTTTTTTTTATTACTTGTAAATTTTAATTTTAATTTATGTGACGTTCAAAAGTGCCGTTTATTGGCCTAATTGAATAAATATATTTGACTTTGACTTTAAACCTAGCTAGATCGATTTATCGCCCCCGAATACCCCCTGCATACAAAATTTCATGATTATCGGATGCCGTTTTCGAGATTCAGGTTATATACATATATATATATATATACAAGAATTGCAAGGTTCAAAGGTATTAGATTTTACAACCACCATAGGTAGATCAAGTAGATTTTCAACGTGTTTAGAATCAATTCCCTAAAATGTCGGTGGTTAAATTACGTACGTGAAGAATGAGTTACCTACTTTAATTATGATACAATGAAATGTTGTGTGAAAGTAACTAGGTTCATGTGTTTCATAAAAACCTTTAAATTAAGTTAGCAACTTTGTAGCATATCGTATGTAAGTTAGCACGACAAAGTAAAGTATCGCAAAGTGGGTCAGTCGGCAGTGTTCTGTTGTAGAGATAGCTTAGAGCTTATTACAAACACTGTATTTATGATTATACTCCGTGCAAGCAAACCGGATTCAAATATAAACTTGTCTTCAATGCTCCAGAATGGGGACGAAACATTCAGATTTTACTACACCGCCAGCGAGCAATACGATTTATAGCTGAATGGAAATAACACAAGTTAGTATTAGTTCCATTTAAACTTTCTAAGCTTTTCTACGCGGATTATTAGACACTCCAATTCAGTCCGTAATTAGAGGCAAATATGAGTTTTATTGATCGTTAAATTGGACGAATCTTAAGTGAGTGTTTAGAAGTGTGTAACATACCAGTAGGAGGAGCACGAGAGCGCAGTCGCCGGCGCTCGTCATGCTTGCGGTCTGCCACACTCGAGCGCGGAGGCAACCGTTAAAGCTATCTGCCCCGATTACCTTACTCGTTCAAATACAAAAAAAATAACGCCCAACTATTCGGATTAGCTATCCGATCAAACTAATAAATCACTATTATTTTGATGCGTCAATGTTAGCCAGTATCTTCACTGCCACTGCGTAAGTCCGAAAGCAACACAAGCGTCGCCGGTAGCTTTTCCCGCGCGAGTTGCAAACAATTCGGTAGCGCTGGTGGTGTGGAGTGTAGCGCGTGGAGCGCCGGTGTCTCGGGACTGCGCCGACTGCGCTCGGCTCGCTCCGTTGATGATGGTGGAACAGTTAGCCATGCCGACGTCGGGGAGGGAACCACCTGCTCGCCTGTGCCTTATCGTTCTCACGACACGAACAATCTCGTGATCTATATAGTTGATTGGCGTCGGATTATTGGGCGAATTGGGCTCCGACGAGCGCCGCGACGCGTTCATTACCGTGACATTCGCGTGGAGAAATTGCGGCGTACCTCCAGTACCTGCCTAATGATTGAGTGGCATTTCGGTGCTGCGGTGGTATCAGGTCATCGATGTTATGTTTGGGTCGCCATCTCCGCAGATGATCGCGAGATAAGATAACTAAATAGCTTTATATCTGAGCGAGCGAGCCCCGGTGGCCCAGTGGGCTTTGAGGCTATCGATATGATATAAAATTAAACCGCTATAGAAAGTCAATCAAACTCGAAGATGAGCACAGATAATTTTTTAATTCACCTATCCTACGACCAATAACAATCAGCTTAGACGCTATCTATGAAAATTCCATGACGTGACGTGTTACTATGTGAATTATGGACAGTTCGCCAACTTGATAATGGTTATAGAAAGGAATCATTTAGAATTTAGAACAATAACTTGAGCCATTGAATGAAAGCGGTCAGCGGCAGATTGTTTCGGTTGTAACATTAAAGTAAACAAACTGGTGGATAGTTTCCAATCAGCAACAGATGCGGTGCAACACACGGAACGGATTTTGATTTTTTCGACAGAATCGTTCAGTGATTGACCAACTAACTGAACCGCAAAAGATGACGCTCCACTTCACATTAAAACACGGAAGAATCAAAATAGTCCTACTTTATCAGCGTAATTTGTAGATAAAAGATAAATTACTTAGCCCAATTCACAAAAGCTTGAGAAGTTCAGAATAGTCTTTTGAGACTATTTCAGAGGCCACAGACAAGTGACATTCTATCATCGAAAGCGTGGCGATAGCGATTGTCAAAAACCGGCCATATGCGAGTCGGACTCGCGCATGAAGGGTTCCGTATCATTATCGCAAAAAAATCACGTTTGTTGTATGGGAGCCCCACTTAAATATTTATTTTATTCTGCTTTTAGTATTTTTTTGTTATAGCGGCAACAGAAATACATCGTCCGTGCAAATTTCAATTGTCTAGCTAGTAGTAGTAGTAGTAGACAGACGGACCGCGGAGTCTTAGTAATAGGGTCCCGTTTTTACCCTTTGGGTACGGAACCCTAAAAACTGACAAAGATAAAGCGCATCAAATTTCAGGCGTGGGGGCTTATGACGTCACTTTGTCAGCATATAGTCACGGTAAAGATTTCAAATTTTTTGTTTACGTGGCAAAAGAAAAATACGTGTCCAATATTTTCTGGATAACTAACTGATGGACTAAATAT
Source organism: Orthosia gothica (assembly GCA_949775005.1). Lineage (NCBI taxonomy): Eukaryota > Metazoa > Arthropoda > Insecta > Lepidoptera > Noctuidae > Orthosia > Orthosia gothica. Next base: position 14,660,533 of record OX459069.1, on the reverse strand, counting down.
ATACATAGGCTGCACTCAAAGTATCGGGAATGAAATATTTCCACTGTTTCTGTCATATTAAAATCTTTTTAATCCTAAAACTAAAACTCCTTGGTTTTAAAAATCGAATACCATTTATTAATTTAAAAAAAGATTCTCGGTCTTGTCACAAGGTTTTGTCAAACTTGTTTAGTCGTTGAGAAAATGGAATTGACTCGAGAAAATTCAAGAACGATGATTTATTATGACTTTCGAAGTGGTTTAACACTAAAACAGTGTGTTGACCGGACGATTTCTGCATTTGGTGATGAAGCCCCATACAAAACCACAATTTATCGCTGGTTTGCTGAATTTCAACGTGGACGTGTCAAGCTCAGTGATGATCCCCGTCAAGGTCGTCCAAAAACTGCAGTCAACCAAGAAAACGTTGATGCTGTGCGTAAGCTGATTGAGGAAGATGGTTTATTCCCATCGGCCACCCCCCAGTTGCCACCCCGGTGGCCGATGGGAATGATTTAGTGAAATTTCCTACCTTCCTTTATTCCCATCTGCCACCGGGGTGGCGGATGACACTAACTAGTGGCGTTTGCCACCCCGGTGGTCGATGAGACTTATTTAGTGAAATCTGCCACCTTCCTTTATTCCCATCTGCCACCGGGGTGGTGGGCGATTCTCATGACATTTGTCACATAAAAGTGAATGTTGATGCTGTGACCGGTTTACTTTGTTACTTGGATCCAACTGGTGCTGACCCTGATAACTTAATAATATCATCTAAATTTCTAACTAAATGCGCGCCTTGCATTGCCCTACCTATTTCAATTTTGGTTTTTGGAAGTCTGACTCAAGGTGTTGTCCCCATAATATAGAATTCTGTTTTTATTTCAACCGCACATAAGACAAAAAAAAATGTTGATAATTAAAAAAAAAAAAAAAATGCAGACTCAAAGGTCCATAGTTTTGTTAGTATTACAAATTACTTAAAAATTATGTTAGTAGTACACTTAGACACGTCATGTTATTTATACGTGGGACACTCAGAAAGTTTTGCGAAACTAAAAAAAATTGTTCTATACGTACATATATTTTTATTAAATCTTTTCAAAGTACTTTCCACCAGCCTCTATACAAAGATTCATGCGCCTAAACCAGTTTTCAAAACACTTTTTCCAGTCCGCCGCAGACACCTCGTTTACAGCCTGCTCGAACGCAGCCAGCGCATCTTCCGGCGACGAAAATTGTATCCCTTTGAGCTGATTTTTTATTTTTGGGAATAAAAAGAAGTCACACGGTGCTAGATCAGGGCTGTAAGGAGGGTGACCCAGGAGTTTGACTGGCGTGCTGTCCAGGAAGTCCCTCGTTTTGAGTGCGGTGTGCGCAGGTGCATTGTCGTGGTGGAGCAGTAGCCCGCGGAGCCCTGTGTTTGGTCGCTTGTTGCTTATAACAGAGAAAACTTCTGACAAACATTTGGTAGTATACCATTCGGCATTAATGCTTCTTTGATCCCGTAAGGGAATTGATACCAAGTGGCCAGTCAAATTAAAAAAGCTAGCGATCAAAATCTTACCCCCGCTTCTAGATCGCTTCACTTTGGTAGGCGTTGGCTCATTTTGAAACACCCAAACAGTCGACTGGCGCTTGGTTTCTGGGTCGTATTGATAAATCCAGGACTCATCACCTGTAACGATGTCGTAAACACGCCGAGACGAGCCTGCTTCAAATTTGTTAAGCATATCACGGCACCATTCCACCCGGGCCTGCTTCTGAGCATCGGTGAGGTTGTGCGGCACCCAGCGTGATACTATCCTCCTCACGCGAAGATGGCTGTGTAGAATCTCGTGAACGCTTCCCGATCCAATCTTCAATATGTGTTGAATCTCCTGATATGTAATTCGCCTATTGTCTTGGATTAAATTTTTCACTGCTAGCACGTTTTCTTCGGTAACAGCCGTCAAAGGGCGACCGCTTCTTTCGTCATCCCCCAAAGTTGGTCGACCGCGCTTGAATTCGTTATACCAACGATACACGGTTGCCTTGGAAGGGCCTTCATCCATGAATGCCATTTGAAGTCTATCGTACGATTCATCCGGTTTCAGGCGACACTTGAAATCGTATAAAATCATAGCTCTAAAATGTTCCCGGCGCAGATCCATATTTCAGTGAGACACAATACTTTGAATTAACTCGCAAAAAATGTGGAGGGAAATTTTGAAATTGGAACTTACTTATTTTTACTTATAAATAATCATATTTTCGAAAAACATTATAACTGGCCAGTCTCCCATATATAAAAACTTTTTTTCGCAATACTTTCTGAGGGGCCTGGTACTGTTAGTACACAATACTTACAAACTATGTTAGTAACAAAACAATCAAGTCATGTATCTGTTGCGCTCACCTGACGCACCGGGCACATGCATGTGTACATGTACCCAGTGCGCCATGATGGCGCAACACGGCTTATCACGGAAAAATAGTCAAATATGAACCTTGAAAACTTTCTTGATATTTTTCTATTCACCCCGTTTTACGGTCATGAGAATCAACCACCCGACTAAACTTATGAAGGTGACAGATGGGAATAAATCGGCAAACGCCACTAGTTAGTGCCATCCACCACCCCGGTGGCAGATGGGAATAAAGGAAGGTAGGAAATTTCACTAAATCATTCCCATCGGCCACCGGGGTGGCAACTTGGGGGTGGCCGATGGGAATAAACCAGGAAGATCGACATGTGACATACCGCGAAATTCAGGAAACTTTAGACATTGGCATGAGTCAAATACAAATAATCTTGCATGAACAGTAACATCGAATACCACTAGAGCCTCTGGTATATACGTATTTAAGAAAAGATCCCTATATTCTAACAAGTAAGTAAGTTCCTCGACTCGACTCTTTCAAATTAACAGTTCTTTAAAGCTTGTTTGTTATGGCTACTGATCGATTGGAGTGAAGGAAGTTCCTTCAAAAGAACAGAATATAGCCCTTACCTATGTGAGGTTAGTAGATTTTACTTAGGAATCTACACAGCGATCATCTTTTTACTACGTTTCTGCTAGGTTCAAAGCCAAGACGATTACGGATGCATCATTTAACACACTTTTTATCGCAGTTGGTACGGCAGTGAATATTTATTCTTTCTTTACTGGCAAAGCGTGAATATGAAGATGATGATGATGAGAGATGATATTGATCTTACAGTCAATAAGGTAACTAATTACTTAAATGTTTGAATCTTACCTAATGTGTAAACTTTTGAAGACGGTAAATAAAGCAAAACAAACCGGGCAAGTGCAAGTCGAACTCGTGCGCCAAGAGTTCCGTATCTACCCATTATACCGCCATAATAAAATTGGTATCATTTTTATTGGTGGCTAAGTTTTAAATATATGGGCAATTTTTTTTTTTTTTTTTTTTAATTTTTTTTTTTGTTAGTTCCCGTTGACCTAGAATCAAGAATTTAAAAGGGAAAATGCCGAACAATAATAAAAGTTAATTAAGGTAAGTTTTGGTACCTACTTACAAGTTTTCGCGAAAATCTAAATTTGCCCATATCATTTTATCGTGTTGATTCAGGACCTTGATTTTTATACAACTAATAGTGACTTCAGACCTCAGTATTTGGTATAAATTTCAACTTGCTAGGTCCACCCGTTCCTGAGAAAATCGGTGGTGACACACGGACAGACAGACAGACGGACAAGAGAGTGATCTTATAGGGGTTCCTTTTTTACCTTTTGCGGTACGGAAACCTAATAAAAAAACTTAATTAAAAAAATCAAAAAACCCGACTGCTTCAAAAGCGAACTAAAAAGTCGTAAACAAGGAAAAAATCATGCTGTGCAGTCGGAGGATACATATTCGCCGGCTGGCTGACCAAAATCTGGTGTATCCTCCGCCTGCACAGCATGATTTTTTCCTTGTTTACGACTTTTTAGTTCGCTTTTGAAGCAGTCGGGTTTTTTGATTTTTTTAATTAAGTTTTTTTATTTATAACTTTTTAGTTAGTTTTTTCGAATTAGATACATTTAAACATATAAGTGTTATATATTTTTGAAATCACCTCTTAAAACGCTTTATTTTGATACCCCACACGATGGGTTTGGAAGAAAAAAAAAATTTGGGTCCCCACATTATGGCACCCAAAATCCGCCATTTTTCTATTATCCAATTTTAATGTAGCCTATGACACTCGCAGGGTTAAGACGCATCGATTGACGTACGAATCATCAAAATCGGCCAACGCGTTTGGTCTCTGGAACGCCACATAGGAACAAACATACATACATACATACATACATACATACTTACATACATACATACATACATACATACATACATACATAGACTGATAAACACATTACCCTCCTTCGGCAGTCGGGTAAAAAGGAGCAAAGGGTCGTAGCAGGGGACGTTCTGTAGTTTTTGTCTGCCCCCATGTGAAAAAGGGGTGAGTTAATTTATAAATAATGTGCCTACTCTTTCAGAGGAACCTTTCTGTGCCCATGATACTTATTATCAGTAAGTCTTACCTAGTTCATAAAGATTTTCCGCGGTAAATGACTGTAAATACTTATCTACTTCAATCATTTACTCAATTTTAAGACCAGTAATCTGTTATAAATAATTGTATGGTGGTACCTCTTCAATTGATAGTTTGTCTAATGGGTCAATTCCCTTCGCACAGAGCGGCAAGTTTTTGCTTGTAATAAGAAGTGCATTAGCCGTGGTTACAGTAACTCGGACTTACGCCAGCATTATAAAAACCAGCGTATTGAACCAAGAACTTGATAAATAAAAATAAAATTATAAACATTTTCTCTTTTAATCAGTAATTGACAAGCGTTCGTTGTGTGTAATTACTGGAAGATAAGATCCCCTATAGAAAGTTAATTTAACTGTTTCGTGTAATAAAATGTATTACGATATTTTTATATTATGAAGAGTTTTTCTGCAACTCTTTTAATTATTTTATTTTAGATCGGATCGAACGGATTTTCTTCCACATAGATACAAATACCAACACGCACTGCGCCCGCGTGGTGGATTATGTTCTATTCTCTCTCTCATCTCGTTAAGAGGTTGATGATGATGAGATAAAAAACAACTTTCTAGGTAGCTCATCAAAATCCTTAGAAAAATTCCCATAATAATTGCAAATTATACAAATTTTCGTAAAGTGGCGTGGTATCTTCTCGTCAAATTTACCGCAGTGTCTCAAGACGAAAGTCAATGACCAGTGTGTGTTGCCAGTGAAAATATGGGACCGAGACGTGGTCGCTCACAATGGGCCTTATCAGAAAGCTTAAAGTCACCCAAAGGGCGATGGAGAGGGCTATGCTCGGAGTTTCCTTGCGTGATCACGTCAGACAGGAGAACCAAAGTTACCGACATAGGCCGAAGAATTGCCAAACTTAAGTGGCAGTGGGCCCTACATTGCTTGCAGAACGGATGGCCGATGGGGCCGAAAAATGGCTGGAATGGCGACAGCGAACCGGAAGACTATTCGTTGGAAGGCCTCCCACTAGGTGGACCTATGCACTGGTTAAGGTTGCTGGAAGGCGCTGGATGCGAGACGCACGGGATCGGTCAATGTGGCGACGCCTGGGGGAGGCCTATGTCCAGCAGTGGACGTCTTTCGGCTGAAATGATGATGATGAATGATGATACAAATTTTCAGTAATTCTCCCTGACATTACCTACAAATGAAAACTACGCAAAGAAAATCTCAATCCTAATCTGAAATATTTAAGCACACAACGAATGATGGAGAAAAATATTTTAGTATGCAATGAGGAAGACGACGCACATGCGAACAACTGAAAGGCTTTCCATCTCAGCACAACTGTCACGGGCATGTTTGTGCCCTTTATGCCAACGTCACGGAAACGTGGCGTTGACGCGCAGACGCGGCGACAGAGGGTCAATTTAGTAGTCAGGCTGTAGCCTGCGCCCGCGCATACGCAGCGCCTGTCAACCTCCCGATTGTGTTTACATACGCCGTCCGTGTTTGACTGACGCGCTTTCTTACACTTGAATTACGTTTTGATATTAGATTTGTATGCGCAGGGATTTTGCAAAGCAAATTGACCGTGAGCTAGAAATTGCGGAAGCACTGAAAATAATAATAACTACTTACCTTCGACTCTTTGATAAGTAGCTGTCACTACCAAAGGTGTTTTTTTTTGGGTTTGGCTCCTTTGCAGTTCAATCTAAAGTTGGCAACTATGGAGATTAAACTAGAGCCTCCAGCCAGAGCAATAAAACTTAACTAAGCGACCGCACTGAAGGCACCCTCTCTCTCTGGGCTACAAGGCGTCGCTGAGGGGACAGCAATTTATGGACGAACTGGATCTGATTTAAAATTATTGCAAACAACAAACAAAAAACATCTGCCTAGCCTTTTCCCAACTATATTAGTGTCGGCTTTCAGTCTAACTGGATTCAGCTGAGTACCAGTGTTTTACATGGAGCGACTGCCTATCTGACCTCCACAACCCAGAAACTGGGTAACACGGGCCTTTGTCGCCCATGTTACTACCAATCTTACTACCAGTAGTAATACTGGTAATTTGATTCCCTTTCTTACTACTGCAGTAGTAAGTTGTTAGAAGGGTAATTACAATTTTCCCTTGTTACTACTAATGATAATAATAAATAATTATAAAGAATCTGGCGACATATTGCAAGAAGCTTGGTAAGACTGGTGACAGATCTCAAGCTTCTGACTACCCGTAACGACTTTCAAAGATCTTCAAATGACAGCCGGGACCAACGGCTTAACGTGCTTTCCGAGGCACGAAGGAAACTCGGTAGGTATGTGGAAATGGTCGCCCATCCACGGACCGACCTCGTCAAGCGTTGCTTAACCTTGTTGCTTCTATGTTAGTTGGAAACAACAAACAGAAGTTAAAACAGGAACTAACCAATTGTAAGAGAGCAAATAAATAAAACATGATGATCAACAAGACATAACAACTCGTTAAATAAAATTTAAAACATTAAAAAAGTTATAATTGTTGCTCAAATGCTCATAACTACCAGGTAACACAGCAGACGTGGTAGAGTGTAAATCGCAATGAATCAAAAGTGCTAATTATAAAGAATGCGGTCGAGCGGAAAATGATAAGTCTTCACTAATCTCTTTGATTAGCAGTGCTATAATTGGTATTTTTTTGAAAGGATGTTCACCGCATTCTTGATTGACAGTGGTGACTAATGTTGTTTTCATTTTACTTAAAATCGATAAGATTGCCGTTGTTCTTTAAAAAAAAACATCGAATTAAGCAGGATGTTGATAAATAATAAATTGTTGCGGTAGCAGACATATAAGACTGCATTTATTAAGGCGGTACCCCGAGCAAACCGCGCAAGCCGTTTTTCGTGCTGTTTTTAGGAGCTATCTACTCGTTATTTAAAAAGAAATATCAATTAATAAAATACATTAAATTTCTACATAACATTGATTCTAAAATGGTACCTAGTTTTATATATATATTTCACTAATCTCCTTCCAAAAAAAAACATAAAGATGACAAATAATTACTGATAGCATGCATCTCTTCGTAAAGTGTTCATTTATTATTGTTTGTACTAACACTAATGGATAGACAATTTAATAACGAACATTTTTGTAGTATTGTTTTTTTTCAAAAGACCAAAATTCGATTTTATAAAGATTTTATTCTAAAATCTGGGCGTATTCACTACTGTAATTCATGCGCCACCAGTGCCGCTAGACCAATAGGAATGCTCATATCGCATGCCGATTTTTTGGTCAGGGTACCGTCTTAAGTAAAAGGTCTTAATTCGAGGTTTGGCTCTCGCCTATTTCCTCCTCCATTATTGGACCAATTAAAAAGATATTCCATAAACTGAAAATTAAAGATATATATATACTGTGTCCCTATGTTTTCCTTTTATTTATTTTTTATAAACCGTAATATTACAAAGCTCTTCTTTGTAATATTACGGTTAAATGATGGGTGCAATTATTGCTTCTTCTATAAATTATTGTGAACTATCTTCAGCATCGGGTGCATATATATATATCCATATGCATAAGCATAAGACTTCAAATCTATTCCCTGGACGGGTTCTTTCACAAAAAGCTCATGCAAGGGAATTTAAATGTCACTGAAAGAGGTCTAAACGTCTGAGACTTTAACGTACGGTTAACCATCACATACAGAGAAAACCGTTTATAACGACTTCGCTTAAAACGACGTACTGGATATCACGACGGAATATGAATGTATCGTTTAAGGACCTAGCAATTGTATACGTTTATAACGACTGTCGGCTGTAACGACGGCATTTGAACGGTCCCTTCAACGTCGTTTTAAACGGTTTTGACTGTATCTACTTTAGAGAAAGAAAAAGCTACCTGTCTGCTTTACTATCACTATAATATTTTTTATTTTATTTAAACAAGCTTTTTTCGTAATCTTCTCATTAAACCCTTTATCATTATATCATGGCACATGTGCAGAAGAAACAGTCATCATTAATTTCAGTCAGTTCATCAGTCAGCCATCTTGGGCCGTCCGCCATATTGGATTTAGAATGACGTAACTTAATTTACCATTCATTGTCATCAAAACTAAACGTTAATGCAAAATTTCATCTTAACGGGTGGAGGATAACTGCTTTACATTTCAGTTGCAAGATTTGACCGAACACACTTACATACATTGCAAGAAGCAAAACACCCCGCCGCGGGGCCGCGTCTGTTCGCGATAAACTCAAAAACTACTGAACGGATTTACATGCAGCTTTCATTCATTTTTACAAATAGATTGAGTGAAAAACGAGGAAAGTTTTTGTATGTCACAGGCGAAACTGGGTCGGGTCGGTAGTAAATTTTATGAAAAGAAAATAGCTAGCGAGAAAATAAAATCTATCTAATCTAATAATATACTCCCATTTGCAAAAAAAAAGGGGCGCCTAAGGATTTTTACATTCTAAGGTCGATTTAAGTTATTTTGAGTCATTATTTTTTTTTCACATTTTTTTTATATTATTGACCACTCTGTACTATTGTTTAAATTTGTGTTTTATTATGGATTGATTATTGTTTGACATTTAACATTTGGATATTTAACTAATTGACATGTACATTAGAATTTTATTAATGGGACGCTTCTAATTGTTGATTTGTTAAGATGTTGATTCGGAAATGTGTATGTGTGTATTCTGACTATTTTTCTATTATTTTTATTGATAATCATTTGTATTGTATCAGTAATTAATTATATTGAATATTGCAAATCATATTTGTACGCCCCATGGCAAAACATAGAGAGTATCTTTAATGTTGTAACACCCCACACACTGCTGTGTAACCTATGTTTTACAAATGAAATTCTGATTCTGATTCTAAAACCGATGTACACGGCCAAACAAAAAGTGGTCGGTAATAAAGACAATAAGATTTTTTTATATAATGATTCTTTTTAACTCCCTGATGATTTGTGGAGCTGCAGCCTAATTGCGTAAGTGAATTCGGCAAAGGAAACAATCTGGTTCTTTCCCAAAAACACACACATACACAAAAAAGTTGAATCTTTATTGAACTTTTTTGTGTATGTGTGTGTTTTTGGGAACAGGTGACTCCTGATATTGGCAGCCAAAATCCTCATCCTGACCGTCCACAAGCTAAATTCTACTCCTCTTACTTCTTCAAGGCTCTTCTTCAGGTCTACACTTGACCCTTATGATTACGCAACGCCTGACTCACCAAAAAGCGGTCCTCTCTTGGTTCTGTGCATCGTTTTCTTCCCGAACCGGGTCTTCTTTTGACCGAACCGCAGCCTAATTGTGCAATTAGGCTGCCGGTCTCTTGATACCGTTGCCAAGTCCTCTGGACAGTTGAACGACTCACATTTAGCCGCTGCGACACGTAAGTTTGCGAACAACCTTCTTCAAGTTGGGCTATAATTTTACCTTTCCTTATCGCTGTTATCACTCATATCATAAAAGTGGTATTTAATGTAAAAATAAAGATTAAATTGTTTGATTTGCAGAAAATATCCAAAAAGTTTTAAAATTTCAGTAATCATAATAAATTCGCGCCATTAGTAAAGCAATTTTAGATACAGTAATCAATATTTTTCTTTTGTTAATAGCCAAGAGCCTCGATGAATATCTGAGGAGCAGCTGGATCAAGGGCTTGATCCAGAAAGCGGTACTCCTGGACACGGCGCGTATCGTAAGGAGGTTCCTCTCTCAGGAGCCCTGACCTCTGGTAGCTTGGACCCTGTTCCCGATACCGGTGGGCTACTATTTTTTATATTTTTAAATTTTATTTTATATAAGCTAATATTTAAAAATGTTACAAATATGTATATAAAATGAAAAATGAAATAAACGAGCAATTCTTGTATTTATGTATCTATATATATAATCTGATTGTCGGAAACGGCTCAAACGATTTTCATGAGATTTAGTATGCAGTGGGTTTTGGGGGCGATAAACCGATCTAGCTAGCATAAAATATTTTTTAAGAAAACGTCGTTTTCTCTATTTTCACCCGAGCAGAGCTCGGTCGCGCAGGTACTAAAATTATAAAACAAACAATGCAGCACTAAAGCCATAGCAATAATGTGAGCATTGAAACAGTAAATTGTTATATGATGTGACAATCACTCCGCCTGACGATGCCGGTGCCGATGCCGCCGGGAAACGCCTGGCACGCGCTTCAGCTCCCGGCGTTTTTGCGTCCATTACCTGCCGACGTGCGCTACGAATCCAATTCTATGATTTATGATCCACGATCTTCCGCATGCTACAGTGACACTCACCATTGTATAAAGATATTAAAGATCATCCGCCGACACCGAAATTGATCTCAACAGTATGTGCCCCGTTATATAACAGCATGCGGTAGTGTACATGGAAATCAGTAAAACCGCATACTTTATATCAAAGTATCTGCTTTCAGGTTGATATTTCATAACGGTAACATAAAGGGCAGCGGCGTCATTAAACTTAAAAAAAACGGTCAAGAGCGAGTCAAACTCGTGCGCCGAGGGTTCCGTATCTACCCATTATACCGCCATAATAAAATCTATGAAAAGATATGGGCAAATTTAGATTTTCGCGCAAACTTAAAAAAATTATAAGTACCACATTTAACCAACTTTTTTATTTTTTGGTATTTTTCCTTTATTTGTGCTGTAAGACCTTACTTTTTGCCAAAATTCGTGATTTTAGATCAACGGGAACTCCATACAGATTTTCAACCCAAAATCTATAGGGTACTTCCGGTTGACCTAGTATTGTCAATTTTGGTTAAAAGCAAGGTCTTATAGCACAAATAAAGGTAAAATTCCGAAAAATAAAAAAAAGTTGAAAATTAGGTAAGGTAAATTTTGGTACTTACAGGTTTTTGCGAAAATCTAAATTTTCCCATATCTTTTTATCGTATTGACTCAGGACCTAGATTTTATTTTTTTCTGAGATTATACACCTAATAAATACTATAGAACTCAGTATCCGGTATAAATTTCAACTTGCTAGGTCTACCCGTTCCTGAGAAAATCGGAGGTGACACGGACAGACGGACAAGAGAGTGATCTTATAAGGGTTCCTTTTTTACCTTTTGAGGTACGGAACCCTAAAAGCAAATGATTCTTCTGTTTATTGAGCCGAAAATCGATTTCTTGAATTTTAAGACAAATGACGTTTTTTGCTGTGTAAAGTAAAGCCTACCTAATAATTTAAATTGTCACGGTGTACTTCCAATTAATTTCTTATGTTCATGGCTTGTGTTTTGTTTTTTTTAATAATGTAGCAGCTTTTTTATGTTGAGCTTGAGATTCCCGGTAAGAGGCAATAAACTGGCATGCAGTTATTCTACGAAAATTGAAAACTGTTCAGGTGCATTTTATAGCATTTCTACGATAGAAGGTTTAGCTAAGGCTTTGATCAACTTTCTTTGACTAACCTGGCAACTTTAGCCCTAAAAAATACTTCTGGTGAAGCCGAAGTTTAACCCACAACTGTTCAATTTAATTGAATAGATTCCCAAGAGAGTACCTACGGAATAACAACCATAAAAGTGGACAGCTGGTCCAGTTTTGACCAGAAATGCCCAATAATTTTCTGCTTTAATGATTTTAGTTTTAAACAAACTGTCAAACTGCTTACTTCCGTTTCATCCGAACCTTGAAGACAATAAGCATCTCCATGGACCGCGCAAGCTGTTTGTATAACGGACCGTTCACACGGCCATCCACCACGGATGACCGCATCTCATTTTGACCGGACTAATCGTAATTTCAGACTAGTACGAAATAGGACAAAAAGCAGAGGCCGGAACAAGCGGGCAACTAGTACAGCGAAAATTTGAATAATGACGATCTAGCGGAATGTTTCGTTCGTTTAACGCTACGGTGGCTGCGTCTACGCAGACCACGTCACTCATGAGAATTTGTAACAGTTGCGTAGCTTCCAACATCAAATTATATGGCTCTGAGTGATTTAGATCATCGAGGCAAGATGTGTAATGAGAGTCTTGTTTGTTTTATTACCCGACTGCCGAAGGAGGGTAATGTGTTTATCAGTCTATGTATGTATGTATGTATGTATGTATGTTATATGTATGTATGTATGTTTGTTCCTATATGGCGTTCCAGAGACCAAACGCGTTGGCCGATTTTGAAGATTCATACGTCAATCGATTCGTCTTAATCCTGCGAGTGTCACTGGCTACATTAAAATTGGGCAATAGAAAAATGGCGGCTTTTGGGCGCCATATTGTGGGGGCCCAAATTTTTTTTTTCTTCCCAACCCATCATGTGGGGTATCAAAATTAAGGGTTTTAAGAGGTGATTTCAAAAATATATAATACTTATATGTTTAAATGTATCTTATTCGAAAATAACTATAACTAAAAAGTTATAAATAAAAAAAGTTAAATCAAAAAATCAAAAAATCAAAAAACCCGACTGCTTCAAAAGCGAACTAAAAAGTCGTAAACAAGGAAAAAATCATGCTGTGCAGGAGGAGGATACATCTGGTTTCGGTCAGCCAGCTCGCGCGTATGTATCCTCCGACTGCACAGCATGATTTTTTCCTTGTTTACGACTTTTTAGTTCGCTTTTGAAGCAGTCGGGTTTTTTGATTTAGATCATCGAAGCAAGATGTGTAATGAGAGTCTTGTTTGTTTTATTTGGCAATTATCTTTATGAGTGCGCCCCTGCGTTTACTGTATTGTATTGTTGAACATTTCAGTTTCATATGTAGGTAATTACCTCAGTGTCTATTTACTCGATAGCTCGCTCGCTATCAAGAGCCGATTGAAGGTAAGGAGGCAATATAGTTTGCAGGTTGTATAAGGTATCATGGTACCTCCCCGCTAATTGTGCGAATGTGGAGCATGCGGGACATAATGCTACACCGCGACAGCCGCCCTGCGATTGCTGCGCCGGCGCACGGTGGTTAATGTAATGCCTGTGGGGCTGCGACCGACGGCTTTGCGTGCACATTTCGCTATTGAAGCCTTAAGTAGTCGGCACGCACTATATGTTTTTATTGATCATTAGTTTGTAGGTGACATAAAAATCTAGTCAAGTGCAAGTTGAAAATGTCGGTCAAGTGCATAAGTATGATCACGTACAGCTATGTGTGCAGTAAGTAAGATTGTTTGAAAGGCCAATCACCTGATTGAAGTGCACCTATGTCATTAGTGTTTTTTCTACCCACAAGTTCTGGGACAGCAAAAGTGGTAACGTGTAGCATACATTATAAGGCAGGTAAAGATACCTAAATGATGAATGACTACATATGTATTGCGTTTGTGAAATGATCGTAATTCATTGAGTAGACGTATCTCTGGGACGGATCTGCCAAGTTCTAGTTGGATGCACTGAGTCGATCAAAAAACGGGCCACGAGGCTCATCGGCAATGAGTCTAGGCTCCAGAGCTTTGAACATTGGCGGCAAGTTGCCAGCTTGTCGGTTTTTATCGGTAACATTTCGGGGAGTGTGCGATGGAATTGCATGAACTACTGCTTTTTGACATGATGATTTATTTTTTGACATTTTTGATAATTTTTTTGACATTGTGATTAATTTTATTGATATTATGATTTATTTTTGGTTATTGATATGATTTATATAATGGTTTTATAATGTAAGTTTTGATTTGCATGTAGCTAGTTCATTATTTAATATTTCTACACCACGCAATGGTAGTTCGTGTGAAACAATTTTAAATGTAAGATCTCAATGTACCATATACTGAGAAATAAATATTTACTTTACTTTACTTTAACTAATTCCTTCTATCCCGTTTCATCATCGGACTACAAGACGTACGGCGATGCGTCATCGGTACATGGTGGACACCCATACGCACCAAACGTTTTGGGAATACTTTTATTATGCGTGCAGCTAAGGAGTGTAATTCCCTACCAGAGTCTGTATTTCCTGATAGCTACAACCTGGGATACTTTAAGTCAAGAATGAATAGGTTTATTCTAGGTAAGCGTGCTACATCGTCGACCACATCATCGCTTACCATCAGGTGAGATAGTGGTCAAGCGCGAGTCTACCAATAAGACAAAAAAAAAAAATAGGTAGGTTATAGATTCTGGATATATCTTGCACTATAATTTCCCCTTAGAAAGTAACAATAGACTACGTTTTAGAATAACCCTTTCTCACTTTTCTGTACAAGATAAGATCAATTTTCATTTAACTTCAGCAAAGTATCTACCTGTGAAAAACGTAACGGTCCAGTGACACGTTTACGGTGATCTACAGAATGAGACGAGGTCACAATGATACGCTAATCAAATCTGTAAAATTACGATGTAATTACAAAATTACAGTATCGGTAAAGTAATTAGATGCAGCTGTCGAAGCAGGGGCGTAGCTACCTCCGTATCTGCCGTATCAATTATAAGGGGCCCCCGCGGTGCGTGAGCAAAAATTAAAACTGATAAAAAATTACCTAAGAACTTCGATGGGACATGAACGCCTGTCAGTTTGCCGAAAAAAGACAAGGAGAGTTTATATTTAATTTGACTTGTTTGTATTTTTTTTGGAAAAAGTGACAGATAGATAATAATGATGAATAAATATTTCTTTTAATTTTATGGAAACATTTTTTTTCTTTTGTGAGAAATCTTTACCCTTCATAAGGGCCCCCAAAAAATTTTTATACGGGGCCTCGCCAAGGCACGCTACGCCACTGTGTCGATGCCTCCGCTATTGTTTCCTTAGGAAAACTGTACTAGCTACGTATTACAGGTGGGGTATGCGGTTGTCGCTAATAGCAGTCCGGTAATTACATCGATATGTTCTAACTGTCTCTTCGACGGTTCTTGCGAGTATTCTAATGAGGACAATACGTCCATGGAAATTACAATACGGAGATATTTATTGTAACGGGTTCCTAAGTGTTGAAATAATAAAAAGTCATTGGTGATGGTATTTCTATGAGAAGAAAGCTGTACTAAATAGAGACTTATGTATGAACGACATAAAATACTTCATAGATAATTATTTACATGCTATGTGCCTACCGTGCACGAAAATATTTACTTATAATTTAGTTAAGCCTACACCTACTTGCTAGACTCAAAGGTACGTGTAAAACTTCACGGCTACTTTAAAATACATTCTTATTTAATTATTTCTTAGCGCAATTTAAAAGGGCCATAAAAGTGGCTTATAAACGGAGTATTCGTCAGTGGCACGGCGACGTGACTGATATCTGTCGCGATAAAATACAGAGTTTGTCTAAGGACTTACCTGAATGATACCACGTGTGTTTTTAATTAATGCCATCTCATTATAACGGCGTTCGCTAACTAACTGACTCATTTAACTTAACTGTTAAGTCGGTTAAACTGATATAAATGAAAGTAACGTGTACACAATTTAAAGTAAAACACACATATTATTAAATGCCCTCTACGTGTGTAATTCAACCACATTTACCATAAAATTTATTATATTATAAAGCTGAAGAGTTTGTTTGTTTGAATGCGCTAATCTCAGGAACTACTGGTTGCAATTGAAAAAATATTTTTGTGTTGGATAGTCCATTTATCGAGGAAGGTTATAGGCTATATAACATCACGCTACGACCAATAGGAGCGGAGCGTAAAAGAAAAATGTAGCAAAAACGGGAACAAATATTCCTTTTTGAGAGCTTCCGTTGCGTGCGCTGCGTAAACGGTTTAAGTTACGCAACTAACATGTATGTAGGGTAGGTAGGGTAGGGTTGATGGGCAGGTAGGTAGCCAGTTGACGAGAGCGAAGCCGCGTGGGACAGCTAGTTTACCATAAATGTAGAGCTACTAGGTAGGTGCGTGCTACTAATCAGTAAAGCAATAAAAATATATACCTATTTACAGAATTTTTATGTGAGAAATTATAAACGGTCTTGACTTCCGACGTGATTAACTTGGAGGCCTGTGGTAGCGTCATAAACGCTGCATGCTCTTCAAAATAATCCATGCAAAGAACAGAGTGGGTAGGAACCGAAATGATTAAGTTGATATGAAAGATATCTTTCTTGTCTATATGTATGTATGTTTGTTCCTATGTGGCGTTCTAGAAACCAAACGCGTTGGCCGATTTTGATGATTCTTAAGTCAATCGATTCATCTTAACCCTGCGAGTGTCACTGGCTACATTAAAATTGAAAAAGCAAAAATGGCGGATTTTGGGCGCCATTTTGTGGGATAAAAATTTTTTTTTTTCTTCCAAACCCATCGTGTGGGTATTGTGTACCACAATAAAGGGTTTTAAGAGGTGATTTCGAAAAATATAATACTTATATGTTTAAATATATCTATCTACCTTATTCTAAAAAAAAATAACTAACTAAAAAGTTGTAAAAAAAAAAGTTTATTAAAAAACTCAAAAAACCCGACTGCTTTTAAAGCGAACTAAAAAGACGTAAACAAGAAGAATATCATGCTGTGCAGTCGGAGGATACATCTGGTTTTAATTCTACCGAACTATTCCCAAACCACTGCAACTCCTGAAAGCTCGAATCAACAGTGGCGACCACCAGAAAAGCGCCGAGGCAATGAAGCTCGACCAAGTTCCGGAGAATGAATTTAACTGTCTTGGATCCCGCAACGAAATTAAGCAGAATAGAATAATAACGGAGGAGTAGGAATAATAAAACCTAATTTCCACTTACCTCCATATCAAGATGAAGAACGACGATGTTAATTAAGGTTCCCCTAGTCGACGGCACGAACTATTTTGTGTGCGAGGTTAAAATGCATGTTATCTCATCCGACAACACGTGTTAAAAAGATAGATGCTGTGATGAGCAGTAAGAAGCTAGTTCGCGTACGAATTAGTACTTTTGCAAATTTGTATTGAAATGGGTGATAATTTAAGACGAATACGAGCGCGCGAAAATTTATAAACAGATCTTTGGAAGTCTAGATATCATGAAAAAAACAATAAATGTATTTTTTCAAATGCATTGAATTGTTGAATTACTAATCTATCCCTGTATCCATACAGGCAAATATAAGGCAGGTAAAAATTGAAATTTAGTGTTGAAATAAGGAACTTTCGGCGCTCATAACTTTCAAAAAATTTTTTTTACCCGACTGCCGAAGGAGGGTAATGTGTTTATCAGTCTATGTATGTAAGTATGTATATATGTATGTTTGTTCCTATATGGCGTTCCAGAGACCAAACGCGTTGGCCGATTTTGATGATTCATACGTCAATCGATGCGTCTTAACCCTGCGAGTGTCATAGGCTACATTAAAATTGGATAATAGAAAAATGGCGGATTTTGGGTGCCATATTGTGGAGGCCCAAATTTTTTTTTTCGTCCAAACCTATGGTGTGGGGTATCTAAATAAAGGGTTTTAAGAGTTGATTTCAAAAAAAAATATCCAACACTTATATGTTAAAATGTATCTAATTCGAAAAAAACTAACTAAAAAGTTATAAATAAAAAAACTTAATTCAAAAAATCAAAAAACCCGACTGCTTCAAAAGCGAACTAAAAAGTCGTAAACAAGGGAAAAATCATGCTGTGCAGGCGGAGGATACACCACATTTTGGTCAGCCAGCCCGCTAATATGTATCCGCCGACTGCACAGCATGATTTTTTCCTTGTTTACGACTTTTTAGTTCGCTTTTGAAGCAGTCGGGTTTTTTGATTTTTTTAATTAAGTTTCTTACTTTTTTGTTTCCATGCAGGACTAGATAATGATGAAACAAATTGATATTTTTTATTTTGAATGTACATCGTCAAACAGTGGAGTAATCGCCAGACTACGTTTGTATGGACGAATGATCGACTAGTGTAACCTTAATGGGTCCTAACATTGTGAGCTGTATTTGATTCCAATAATAGGTATGGCAAAAACGCTTGAGCGCACGGAAATTTGTTCTATTTTGTACAAGATATAGTACCTAAATAACTCTGAATGCAGCCTGTACATGAACGAGATGTAAGTATAACAAATGAAGATTTAAGAGATAATTAAGTAAATGTATAGCAGGTAGGCATTAGGCAGGCATATAATTTTGGTCGTTCCACCTGTCAACCTGTGTCACCGATTTGGAAAAGAGTTATCGACCCTAATAACATAAAGGTTCTCTCTATTTTTTGTTATAAAATTTATTAGAGTTATTTTGAGCTGGGTCAACAAAAAGATACCTGGCTGGTAGAATTTGGGGGAGGTTGGCCAACTGTGAGACAGCGTTTGTTATAAAAAAATAATTGTAACCAACATGTTGCATCCGATCAAGGCAATGAAATAAGAAACCCAGTAAAGAACTTTGATAAGGCATCGTGCGGGAGGGACAGGCTAGGTACTTGAATGTTTGTGCACAAAATTGGCACCTATACTTTATATGGTTCAGTTTTTCAAGAGTTAGGTTGGATTTCTGTGATACCCATAACGAACCATTCTTGGCACAAATCCATCACATTGATGGCAATAGGCTGGTCCCCCCATTAGGACCTTGCAACTTAAACATAACTATGAAATGTACTTGTACTATTAAGGCCCCCTCTACCTACGGGGTGTACTGGCGTATGATGCTATGATATATTGGCTGTGGTCGTCTTGGTGTCATCGTGATCCATCCGGCTCTTCTACGGCTGGCGAGTCCATTGTAGAGGTCCCTAGTGTCCTAAGCAAAAGTAACCTCTAGCCGGTTATCTATTCCAATATTAACCTAAGATCCGACTGCAGAAATCTGCAGGAAGCCGGGTTTTTGATTAAAACATAATTTTCATGAATTGATTGGTAGTATAATAAAGGAGGCATCCTAGTGTATAATGTTTACGGATGATATTGTGCTGGTTGCGGAGAGTGGCCTAGAGGTAGAGGCCAGAGCAGATTGGAAATGTGGTGGCACAGACTGGAGAGTGTTGGCCTGAAATTGAGCAGAACCAAAACTGACTATTTGTGATTTTGGCGGTCTCTCCAGTTCCGTGCCCATAGCTCTCGCTGGAACGCCCATACTGATCTGCTCCTACTTCCGTTACCGAGGGCCGCTTGTCCAAGGGGATGGCGAGGTAGACCGAGACGTAACGCACCGGATTAAATCAGGATGGATGAAATGGCGACAGATCACTGGAACAACTTGCGACCCACGGATGCCCCTCAAGTTAAAGGGGAATATCTACAAGTCCGTGATTAGACCTGTCATACTGTATGGATCAGAATGTTGGGCTGTGAAAAAGATGGATGGAAAGAGATTGCATGTAGCAGAGATGAAAATGTTGAGATGGACACACCTCGGAGTGACGAGAATGGTAAATTGAGAAATGATTATATTAGAAGAAGTAAGAAAGTGGCTCCAGTTACAGAAAGTTGAAAGGAAACCTTTTGTCCTGGTATGGTCTTGTGATGAGGAGGGATAAAACGCATGTTACTAAAAGAGTTATTATCAATATAAATGTGGATGGTTGCAGAGGGAAAGGCAGGGCTAAGAAAAGATGGACGGACTGAGTGAAGAGCGATATGAATGAAAAGGGAGTCAGTGATAGCGTAACAGGGGACAGGATGGTATGGAAGTAGAAACCGTTTTGCGCCGACCCCAAGGGGTAAGGGCAGGAAGATGAGGATGATGATACTTGATAGTAGAATAGATTGCTGCAGAGTTGCCTGGAAGTATCTACCATAACAATCCCAAATAGATTATAAATCCATACTAATATTATAAATGTGAAAGTAACTCTGTCTGTCTGTCTGTTACCTTTTCACGCTTAAACCGCTGCACCGATTTAGATGAAAGTTGGTATGAAGATAGTTTGAGACCTGGGAAAGGACATAGGCTATATAGGTAGGATAGGGTAGGGTAGGGTAGGGTATGGTAGTGTAGGGTAGAGTATTGTAGGGTAGTGTAGGGTCGGGTAGGTTAGGGTAGGGTAGGGTAGTGTAGGGTAGGGTAGTGTAGGGTAGTGTAGGGTAGTGTAGGGTCGGGTAGGGTAGGGTAGGGTAGGGTAGGGTAGTGTAGGGTAGGGTAGGATAGGGTAGGTTAGGGTAGGTTAGGGTAGGTTAGGGTAGGGTAGGGTAGGGGGGGGGGTAGGGTTCCTCCTCCAGCCTTGAGGATATCATCCGCAAGGTTGTGATGGAGGAGAGGGCCTTCACGAGGGCCTGCCTAGCAGGCATAGAGGACCGGCTCCTGCCGGAGAAAAGCCTCCGACCACCGCTTGCGGCAGACAAGAGGCGCAGTGAGCCAGGGCCGACCTCACAGAGGCCAGAAGAGGACCCTCTCCTTCCTGCCACCACCCCGACCAACCAGCAGGGCTGGACGAAGGTGGTCGGCAAGGGGAAAGGAAAGGGCAAGAAGACGGCAGCTGTCGTCCCTGCCGTACCCGCCACCACCCCTCCCGGCCAGTCGCAGTCGACTGGCAAAGGAAAGGGGAAGGGAAAGGGGAAAACCTCCTCCCCAGCCGTCTCCGCCACCACCCCTCCCAGCCAGTCGCAGGCGACCGACAAGGGACAGGGAAAGGGGAAGAGCTCACCCCCAGCCGGCAAGAGGAACCTAGTTCCTCCCAAGACCGCAGCCGTCGTGGTGACGCTCACCGCGGAGGCTGTGGAGCGGGGGGAGACCTACGCGTCCGTTATGATGCGGGCGCGTGCCAACGCCGATCCCACAAAACTGGGGATCGGCAAGGTCTCCTGTCGCCGGACACAGGCTGGGGCTCGGCTCTTTGAGTTCCCGGGGGCCGAAGGTGGCAAAAATGCGGACCTCTTCGCAGCTAAGCTGCAAGAGGTCATCGCAGATGCGGCCAAGGTGGCCAGGCCGGTGAAGACCGCGGCCATCGAGGTGACCGACTTGGATGACTCGGTCACCAAGGAGGAGGTGGTGGCGGCGGTCGCAGCTGTAGGGGGCTGTGGCGTCGCAGCGGTACGAGCCCGGGACATCAGGTCGGGCCGCGGCGGCATGGGCACCATCCGCATGGAGTGCCCACCCAACTAGCAAAAACGTCGTATAATTCTAGTCTTATAAGACTTCATGGTATATAACAGTTATATAGTGGTATGTAGTTAACTATTTTGATATATAGACGTTTATCTTACGACGGTTCAGTCGCGGGACTGTAATGTCTTAATATAAAGTTGAGTAAACGTTTTCAGGACTAACTTATACAACGTTGTAGAATGGTGTCAGTACATATGTTGAGTAAATGTTTTCAGGACTAACTTATACAACGTTGTAGAATGGTGTCAGTAAATATGTTGAGTAAATGTTTACAGGACTAACTTATATGACGTCGGATAATGGTGCCAGTGCATATGTTGGGTAAACGTTTTCAGGACTAACTTATACGACGTTGTAGAATGGTGTCAGTGCATATGTTGAGTAAATGTTTTCAGGACTATCTTATATGACGTCAGATAGTGGTGTCAGTGCATATGTAGAGTAGACGTTTTCAGAACTAACTTATATGACGTCGGATAGTTGTGCCAGTGCATATGTTGAGTAAAAGTTTTCAGGACTAACATATATGACTTCGGCTAATGGTGCCAGCCATGACGTTTATTGGACAATGTATTGGTCATATCAACGTTTCGGTTAAATAAAAGGTTTTTATAAGACAACCATCGTCGTGTGTGAATCTTAACATAACTTTTATATAATTAAAACGCCACTTAAACGTTTGCGTATGACCTTTTTATAACAAAACTATTTTGATCGTATGGAAGACTTACTAAGACTTGTATGCAACTAAAATGTTGAATTTCTACGGTTACATTACTTTAAGTAGACTTTTGAATCATTTAAAGGTCAAAATCACACTTTAATTGAACCATTTCTATTTTGTTTTGTCTTTTAAAAAAGGGATAGAATGAATGAATGTTGCCGAAAAAGATTCCGTATATATATATTTTTTAAATTAACATTTAATGTAAACAACAACAATAAAATTAAACAATTAACAGTAGCAATGGAACTGTGATAGTTATAACATTTGTTTGAAAGGGTAAAATAAATGCTTCGCCAAAGCCATTTTTCTCTTTTAAGACGTTTTAAATAATTTCAGATCAAAAATTTATCGATGTCCAAGAACACTACCATAGTTCATTCATATCCTATGTTAGACCTGAAAAAAAACATTTAAATAAATTAATCTGGGCTAAACGTACTATTTGATTAGATAGCCATTGACAAGAAAAGAAGATGAATTTATAATCATAAAGGGCCGAGTTAGTTCTCTGTTCAAGTTATGCAATATTTATTAGATCTGTAAGTAATGCATAAGGAACCCTAAAGTAAACTGAATATGGCCGCGGCGTCATAGACTCAAGAAAATGTATACGACCTTTTTGTTATATTAGTGTTATATAAAGGTCGCTATACAACGTAAACAAGATGGTTGATGCTTTATTATGAAAACATATTTTGGATAATTAATTAAAACGAATCAAATATAAAGAAATAGAGGAGGGCGTTAAAAACTTCACAAAAACACATATATACATTGTCATAAAACTAAAGTTCCCTGAAAGATTAACACAACTATCATTATCTCACACTCATTTAAATAATGCATAATAAATCGATATTTTGTAATTATGGAAATAGACATTTACTTACCTTTTTTTATTTAAACACCGGCACAATATTTAACAAACGAAACAAAACGGTTGCCGTTGAGCAGTCTTTTGAAAACGTCATTGTAACAGCTATGTGACATAAGCGGTCACATAAGAGACTCATCATAACCAGTATTGGACCGTAAAGTCGGTCTCTGTACTTTTATTTAACTTGTATACAACGTTTGAACGGTCATTGGCTGACTTCTACTTAACTACTAAACGACAATATTGTCGTGAAATTTGGGCCTAATTCGCGTTATTTATACGTTTATATTTACGTTTATGCGACCAATCTTAAAAACTAGGCTCAAAGTGTAAAACGTTAAATTGACTATTATAAAACATTGATTTGTTAGTTGGGCAGTCGCCGCTGCCAAAGCCGTCCTTGATAAAGGACGGCTCAACGTGGGCTTCAGCTCGGGTGCGGTCCGGGCACTTGTGGCGCAGCCCTTGCGGTGCTACAAGTGCTTCGGAGTTGGGCACACCCGGCCCCTCTGTCCGTCCACCGTGGACCGGACAGAGAGCTGCTACCGCTGCGGCAAGGAGGGCCACAAGTCCGCCTCGTGCGAGGCCGCCAAGCCGCACTGCGCAGTCTGTGCCGCCGCTGGCCGCCCGGCAGGGCACATGATGCAGGGGAGGATGTGCAATCCTCCCCCCAAGAAGGGAAGAGCACAGGCGCCGAGAAAGCCTGCCGCTATCGCCGCCGTAGCGGCAGATGGGCTTTCGGCTGCTGCTGGCCTGGCTGAGGAGGAGGGGGGTGCGATGTCCGATTAATGCCAGTCGAACATCGCATCCTCCAGGCGAACACCAACCACTGCAGAGCGGCTCAGGATCTACTGATCCAGACCGTGGCTGAGTGGTTGGTGGACGTGGCGGTGGTTGCCGAGCCTTACTCGGTCCCCAGTACCTGGCTGGGCGACCGGGACGGCTTGGTGGCGTTGGTGGCGCGGTCCTCCACGGACTCCCCTCCCCTCTCGCTTTTAGAGAGGGGACCGGGATACGTGGCCGCCGCGTGGGGGGGGGATACGGCCCTGGTCGGGGTCTATTTCTCCCCAAACCGCCCTCTAAGGGATTTCGAGGACTTCCTCGAGATCCTTACGGCAGTCGCCGGGAGGGCGGCACCACGCCAGGTCGCCATATTGGGCGACCTTAACGCCAAGTCGGAGGCTTGGGGCAACCCGGCTGCCTCCTGCAACGTCCGGGGACGCGCCGTCGAATTCTGGGCGGCCTCGTGCGGCGTGTCCCTCCTCAACAGGGGGGCGGTCCACACGTGTGTGCGGCAACGGGGAGGATCGGTGGTAGACGTCTCGTTTGCCACCCCTGCCCTGGCCGCCCGCGTTGTGAACTGGCGGGTGGAGACGGTGGAGACTTTGTCGGACCACCGATACGTGCGGTTCGACATCTCCACCGGCCCCCGGGGGGGGACGGGCCGCGCTGGCCAATCTCCCTTCCCGCGGTGGGCTCTCACCCGCCTGGACCGGGAGGCAGCCAAGGAGGCAGCCTTTCTCCAGGACTGGCTCTCACCCCCTGTCGAGCCGGTCCTGGACGTGGACCGCGTGGCGGTCCAGCTCAGGGCGTCCCTGACCGAGGTGTGCAACGCCAGCATGCCTCGGTCACGCCGGCCGGCTCCCCGTCGCGCCGTGTACTGGTGGTCGGAGGAGCTGGCAGGGCTACGGGCCACCTGCGTGGCGGCCAGGAGGGCCTACACGCGGAGTCGGCGGCGCACTACCCGGTCTCAGGCCGGGGAGGACCGCCTCTACGCCTCTTATCTAGAGGCAAAGACGGTCCTCAAGGCGGCTATGTGCGCCGCCAAGGACTCTGCGCGGGCCGAGATGCTGGAGGGCCTCGACAGGGATCCATTTGGGAGGCCATATAAGGCGGCGCGGAACCAACTGCGCCCCTTTGGTCCCCCCATTACGGAAACCCTGGAGCCGGCGTTGCTGGATGGGGTGGTCCGGTCCTTGTTTCCGCGCAGGACCGAGTTCACCCCACCAACGATGAATCCCCCACTGGGGGGGGTGGTGGCTTCGCCGGAGGAGGAGGTCCCTCCAGTATCAGCGGAGGAACTTCGCGCGGGGGTTCTGTCCCTCCGCGCGAAGAAGACGGCCCCTGGGCCAGATGGCGTCCCCGCACGGGTGGTTGCCATCGCGGCGTCCCTCATGGAGGATAGGTTTCGGGACTTCTTCAGCGCGTGTCTGACGGCTGGGAGGTTCCCGAAACCGTGGAAGGAGGGGCAGTTGTGCCTCCTCCGGAAGGAGGGACGCCCGGTGGACTCCCCCTCGGCATACCGGCCCATCGTTCTGCTCGATGAGGTCGGTAAACTGTTCGAGGGGATCATCGCCACCCGGCTAAATAGCCATTTGCGGGAGGTAGGGCCTGACCTGTCGGACGCCCAATTCGGTTTTCGCCGTGGGCGTTCGACGGTCGACGCGTTGGCCCTACTCAGGGGCCACGTGCAGGAGGCGGTCGAGTCGGGGGACGGAGTGTTGGCGGTGTCGTTCGACATTGCCAACGCCTTCAACTCCGTGCCCCACTCGACCATATTGGAGGCACTCCGGTACCACGGAGTGCCTCCATATCTGCGGGCGATCCTGGCCAGCTACCTGGAGGACAGAGAGGTCCTCCTGGTGGACAAGACGGCCAGGATCAGGCGCTACGGAGCGGAGTGCGGTGTTCCACAGGGGTCGGTGCTAGGGCCCCCCTTGTGGAACATCGCATTCGACTGGCTCCTGCGGGGCACCCTCCTCCAGGGCACGAGTGTCATCTGTTACGCGGATGACACTCTCCTCGTTGCCCGGGGGAGGGACTTTGGGGAGGCGGCCTGTTTGGCCTCGGCTGGCGGATCCTTGGTGGCAGGTAGGATCCGCCAGCTTGGACTGAGGGTAGCGCTGAACAAGACCGAGGCCGTGTTCTTCCACGGGCCTCGGCAGCGCTGCCCTCCGAACGCCCACATTGTCGTGGAGGGCGTCCGGATAGGGGTCGGGGCCCAGATGAAATATCTGGGCCTAGTGCTGGACAGCAGGTGGCGCTTCGGCCCGCACTTTAGCGGGCTGTCGACGCGCCTGCTGAAAGCCGCGGACGCCCTCTCATGGCTCCTCCCCAACCTCGGGGGGCCCAGTGCACGGTGCCGGCGATTGTATGCCGGCATCCTGCGGAGCATGGCGCTCTACGGCGCACCCATCTGGGCGGACTCCCTCCACAGGAGGGAGAACGCGACCGCCATCCGCAAGCCCCAAAGGGCTATTGCACTGCGGGTGGCGAGAGCCTACCGCTCAGTGGGCTTTTCGGCGGCGTGCGCTCTGGCGGGCACCCCTCCCTGGGAGTTGGAGGCATGGGTGCTCGCCAGAGTGTACGATTGGACGGCGCGGCGGAAGGCGCTCGGAGAGCGCCCCGCCCCTGAAGAGAGGGAGGCCGTGCGGCGGGAGGCGAGGGACGCCATCGTCCTCCATTGGACGGAGGACCTCGCCACCGCCGCCTTTGGCCGTCGTACATTGGACGCGCTCGGTCCAGCCCTGCAGGGCTGGCTCGAGCGACCCCACGGTTTCCTCTCATTCCGTCTAGTGCAGGTGTTGTCCGGACATGGGTGTTTCGGAACGCACCTGCATCGGATCCGGAGGGAGGAAACCCCGGGGTGCCACGACTGTGGCGCTGCGGAAGACACGGCGCAGCACACCCTCGAGGTGTGCCCAGCTTGGGCTGAGCTGCGCCGTGCCTTGACTGATGTGATCGGACAGGACCTCTCACTTCCCAGTGTGGTCAACTCCATGCTGGGGAGTGAGGAGGCCTGGGCCGCGGTTGCCTCCTTTTGCGAGGTCGTGATTTCGCAAAAGGAGGCGGCGGAGCGTGCGCGGGAGGACGATCCTCTCGCGCCGCCGCTCCGCAGACGAAGAAGGGGTGGGAGAAGGCGGTTATAAGACCGTCTCCTCCCACCTCCCGGTGGTGACTAGCGGGCGACAGGCGCGGGGGCGCCTGTCGTCTGCATTGCACTAGTCACCACCCTCGACGGGCGGGAATGGCCGAGCACGTGGTCATTCCCGGGCCCCTCCACTAAGGGAGGGGCGTGAAGGCCCCGCTGTAAAGGCGGGCGGTCGTCGGCGGAGGACTGGGCGTAAAGGCTGTGCCAGTTTCCCAGTCCTCCTCCAAACAGACGATGCGGGAGTGCCGCTGGGTTATTTTAGTGGGTATACCGGAACATTCCGGGGAGTCCCACATAGCCCGTCCCCATTCCCCCAAGGGGCGGGTATGCGTAATGCATTTTTTCCCAGCGAGATCAAAAAAAAAAAAAAAAAAAAAAAAAAAGGGTAGGGTAGGGTAATGTTTGGTCTTTTTATGGCAAAACAAAGTTTGCCGGGTCAGCTAGTAGATTATATAATAGATAGATTTTCAAGTGAATCCAATGTCATTTGAAAGAAACTGGTGTAGAAAATATGAGTAAATAAGGTTGCAAGCTCTCAGTCAGCCGTCCTGGTTTTCCTGCAAAACCTGGCAACCCATAGGGCGGCTAACTACGAGCTAGTTGATGTACACATGAGCCCACGATACAGGAGAAGTTCCTAGTGTAGGGCAGAGATAAAAAAAACCGGCCAAGTGCGATTCGGACTCGCGCACGAAGGGTTCCGTACTTGGTAAATTGCGGTTTACGATTTATGTTGTATTAAGAAAAACTACTTACTAGATCTCGTTCAAACCAATTTTCGGTGGAAGTTTACATGGTAATGTACATCATATATTTTTTTTAGTTTTATCATTCTCTTATTTTAGAAGTTACAGGGGGGGGGGACACACATTTTTTGAAGACCTTTCCACAGATACCCCACACGTATGGGTCTCATAGAAAAAAAAATTTAGTTTCAGTTTCAAGGGAACCCCCAAATTTTTTTGTAGTTTTGTATTTTTGTGTGAAAATCTTAATGCGGTTCACAGAATACATGTACTTACCAAGTTTCAACAGCATTGTTCTTATAGTTTCGGAAAAAAGTGGCTGTGACATGCGGATGGACAGACAGACAGACAGACAGACAGACATGACGAATCTATAAGTTTTCCGTTTTTTGCCATTTGGCTACGGAACCCTAAAAACCGGCCAAGTGCGAGCCGGACTCGCGCACGAAGGGTTCTGGCCTTCCGTACCATTATCGCAAAAAACGGCAAAAAAATCACGTTTGTTGTATGGGACCCCATTTCAAAATTTATTTTATTCTGTTTTAAGTATTTTTTTTATAGCGGCTCTGTCTAGCTATCACGGTTCATGAGATACAGCCTGGTGACAGACGGACAGACAGACAGACGGACCGCGGAGTCTTAGTAATAGGGTCCCGTTTTCCCTCTGGGCACGGAACCCTAATTAAAACGATAAAAATCTTAAATACAACAAATACGAAAACATGCGTCACTTTCCTCCCCCAAATGGCCATCACTCAGGACAATGCTCAGGCTCGTGTGCAGGTGTAGACCCTAATTTTGTGGGGCCCTGGGCTATCACTACTTGGGGATCTACCACTATTGCCTAAAGTACATAAACGGTCTAAAATACATAATTAATCAAACTAATTGAAATTTCTCTTAAAAATGTTTCCTAATTTTTTGAATGTGTGCCTTCCCTCTCTCGACAATGATCTATCAACGGAGAAGTGTAGATTGTGGCAAAAGAGTGTAAGCCCGGCCCTTTTCTTCCATCGTCTGAGAAACTCTACTACTGGTCATGGGCTACCATGACCAACCTGGAAGCCTAGGTTTTGGCCAGTGGCGTAGCGTAATTTGTGGTCGAGGCTTCGGCGCAAAGAACATATTTCGTCTTAGCGTAGGTACCTTTAATTGGCAAATATTTGCTAATATGGTGAAAGTATTAACCAATTGACAAAAATTAATAGCCCAAGCCCAGGGTGCTCGTCATAGAAGTTGAAAAGTACGTCCCTCGGGGGATCCCGAAAGCGTAATATTATATATAATATTGGGGTCAACGAGCGGACGAGCGTGCCCGGAAGATTTTTTTAAAGTTTTTACTAACGCACTAACACCAGTTTTGCCTAATGGTCTCAACCATTCGTGTTAACCAATCACTTGGTTGTGGATGTTAAAAAGGCAGTCGCACCATGAAAAATACTCTGCTGCATCCACAACAAAAAAGCTGGCTCTAACAAAGTTAGGAAAAGGATACGTTTGTTACGTAGTTTGTATTTATAATTTGTCACATTTTTAGAGGATTTGGATTTTTTAACTATAGTTAAATTTCCGAACTGTGTGTCAACTGTCATCTCAAAATTCTCAAACTTCAAGTGAATGTGACAAAAGACGACAAGCATTTTTTGAGGAAAACTTGGCATTGCATTTTAATGAAAATTTTAGTGATAAAACGTCTTTGACTTATTTTAATGGTCATAAACGAAACCAATAGTCGTATATTGTGTGTGGTTTATTAAATCTGATGGTTTTAAAACAATAAATAGCAGCGTAATTTATTTTTCGAAGCTGGCAACACCTTTTTGACACTGACAGCGATGAATATAATCTGTGTACGTAAAATCTGACATTACACAAGGTCAGAACTATGATAAAAACATGTGGAATGTATAAAAAGATTCAAGTCGTGACTCTTGGCGATAATAAGATGGTTAAGTTCGCGTTACTTTAGAACATTCGTGCACTTATAATGTTTATGTGATAAGAAGTACTTAACTTTAAATTGTTTATTTAGAAATAAATTGTACAAAATGATAGAAGGATACGGTGCTGTGACCCAGGCCCTTTTGGGGACGCTTCTGACGTGGGGATTAACTGCTGTGGGGGCCGGTTGTGTATTTTTTATAAGAGGAAAACATGTAAGATATAATTATTACCCCTAATTTGATAAAAATGACTTAACAAGTGAAGAAATCAGACACTTATTGATTTGTTTTTATTTTTTAGAGAAAAGTACTTGACGTGTCATTGGGTTTTGCGGCGGGAGTGATGACCGCAGCATCATACTGGTCTCTGCTGGAGCCGGCCATCAATATGTGCAAAAGATCAAAGAGCTATGGGTCTGAGGGACAGTATGCCTTCCTACCAGTTGCATTTGGATTCTTGTTTGGAGCTGTGTTTGTTTTTGGAACTGACAAGTTTCTGGATTACTTAGGAATTAACTCTACAGGAATGATGATGAGTAAGTACAGTTTTATAGTTTGTTTACCTTTGGTGTTTGAACAATGATGCCTGCATCTTAATTTTTATGGTGTAAAAATTTTATCCTTGTAAAAAAATTATACAGCATCAGGCATAGTTTTACAGTTATTTAGATACCTGAATTTGGGTTATTTTATATCTTATTCAGATATTATTCTTAGATAGCTTAAGGTACTATTGACAACTTTCATCAAAGATATTGGATTACTAATTATTGAGGACATAACATTATAGTCAAATCAATGTGATATTTATTTTTCAGCTTGTAAAATAATTTAAAAATAACATCAATCATTAAGTGGTATTTTATTTGATTTAGTGATCATAAGAATCTTTGATTGGAAACTTAACAAACCAACATTAACTCTTTCGCAGGATTCTTTATTGCACACCAAAAACATACAGAGAGATACAAATATATCACAGCACACACACACACACCACAGCTTATATCTTTGTAACCTATAATTGGGTTCATTATAGTATATTATGGATTAAGATTAGTACATAATACTTCATAATAATTATACAACCAATAGCATGACATTTATACTAAAATTCTTATTGTATACAAACCATAGAGAACTTGTTTAATTTCATGAATGGCTGAAAAATATTATCATACTACAGTATGACATCTATTATATTGAAATAGTTCACTGATCTACATAATGTTATCATTAAGATCAGTAGGCACATTGATAAATATTATCATTGTTTGATGTTTCTAGTGAAATGCTGTAAATATTTGAGCAGTTATCAATATTTTGCATTTATAATGTAATCAGTTAAGGCATAGACCTTGAGTAAAATAGTAACAAATGCAAATAATTTTATCGAATAAGACTCAATACCAAAACTAATCTAGGTATATCAATATTATAAAGAGGAAAGATTTTTTTGTTTGTTTGTTTGTACCAAATAGGCTCCGAAACTACTGGACCGATTTAAAAAAATCTTTTAACTATTGAAAGCTACATTATGCCTGAGTGACAAAGGCTTTTTTTTTATCCCAAAAACGGGTCCTGTGGGGTGGTCCACGGAAGCAAAGCCACGGGGAACAGCTAGTTAATAATATTATTGTTGTCTTTTCGCTCAAGCATACACTTTTGCTAGTCTGTAATTAAATAGAAATGTAGTTTTAAAGTTGAAATGTTGTTAGTCAATTTATTTTCGAAGAAATAATTACACAACTCGATTTCTGTGTGAAATTCAATGAGATAAGAAGTAAAGTGATGCATATTTAGAAAACCAATTAATTTAACCAATAAATAACAAAGGAGACAGACAATGCAATGAATAATTAAGATATCAGGCTGCATTCTTTATTTAAATAGTTCTAAATCTACATTAATTCATTTTGACAACTGAGAATTGATGATTCTTATAAAGAGATCTAATTATTATCATAATTTGCAGGTTAAAAATAATACTTTACCAAATAAACAGTGCTGACTTGATTAATAATTTTATATTTAATGAAATATTTAGGTATATAATGTACCTATTATCTAGAAAAACACGATATGTCCAATAACATGACATCTTTGACTGAATCTGACCTTTCGTTTTACTTGTTTGTAGACTCCAGATCCATAAAAATAAATAAGTAAGACTAGAATGTTTTCTTACAAAATCTTTATTGTATTCTATGAAAATCAGAATATTTTAGGCTTATCAAAAATTAATACTTTAGCTTAAAATAACAGTGTAGTCAATTCCAAATAATATTAGTTAGTTAGGTATGTAGCCCAAATACCGAGAGCTATTTCTTCAAACATTGCACTGTATTATTATTATTAATGAAAATAAGAACTGTGAAACTTTCCCATTCACAATTAATTAAGTTATTCTAAAATTCTTAAACAAAGTCACTCAGTGGAGTCTGTAGTTTGTATCTAGAGGCACAGATAATATAATACTAGCATACAGATGCCTCATTCCATTCATAGAAACCGTGCCGACGTAACTAGCGTTTTTCATCTGATTATAGCGATATTTTTTTGTAAATCGATCGCGTTCGGTTCCGTTCCACGGCGATAGATAGATCTATATCCGTGGAACGGAACCGAACGCGATCGATGTACAAAAAATAATTAGTACAGTACATCGGGACAGTTTCTTTGGATGAGACACCACTGCTATAGGTGTCCAATCCTATCAGAAGCTTACAGGAAAATGAAATTTCAAAGTTTTCTAATAGCTTTAGCTACTAAGCAGAAAAATATCCCCTCATTGTTGTCAGTCTCCTTTCTGCGCATACATGTACTTGTTTTGTTATCGCCTCGGTTGAGTGAGCTTGCCTCATGATTACTAAACAGAAAGACAGAAAAACTATGCAAATTCAGCAAAAAGTATTTTCTTTAACATTTTTCGACAAGACCTTAGGAATTTTATTGGAGGACCAATCACCCATCCACCGATATCGTCCATCCTCGTGTCGCGTATGTCTGTAGACTAAAGAATAACATTTTCACCTCTGTGTCAAAAAACAACAATAAAAGCAAAATATTTGTAATATGAACTCGCTAAGGCACACGCAAACAAGTCGAACCAGCTTTTGGATGACACTCAATAACCTTCATTTTAATATTTGGCAAAACGTCACATTGCTTAAATCATACAAATCAAATAATATTAGGTTCCTTTGCCAGTTTTCCATCATTATGCAGCCATACAAACCGTTGGTTTTTTTCGACAACCACGCGAATTGTTGCTTTTTAGGGTTCCGTACCTAAAGGGTAAAAACGGGACCCTATTACTAAGAATCCGCGGTCCGTCTTTCTGTCTGCCTGTCACCAGGCTGTATCTCATGAACCGCGATAGAATAGAATATACTTTATTGTACACCATAAAATTATACACATTTACAAAAAAAACTTATTTATACGCGTACAAAGGCGGTCTTATTGCTGACAGCGATATCTACCAGACAACCTTTGGATGGACTGAAAAAACTTAGCTAGATAGTTGAAATTTTCACAGATGATGTATTTCTATCGTCGTTATAACAACAAATACTAAAAAGAGAATACATTTAATTGGGGCTCCCATAAAACAAACGTCATTTTTTTGCCGTTTTTTGCGGTACGGAACGCTCCGTGTGCGAGTCTGAATCGCACTTGGCTGGTATTTTTTCTAGCGCGTGGCGTTATTACAGTCAATATCCATGCAATGTGCAGTGTGATAACAATGCACTCAATTGGTTGACCTTGATGGACTTTGTGTTGTTATTATTATGTATACTCAAATTCATCATCCTACAATCATTCACATTTTTTGCAGCGAATGCACAAAATTATTATGTTCATTTAATTATGCATAATCTGGTTTAAATATTGAAAATGCTAAATTAAATTAAAATCTTCGTGCTCGTTTTACTGTGTAGTATAATTTGAGGCATTGTGAAGTTCGATATGTAAAACATTAAAACATTTTTTTAAATAATATTAGCCACTAAAATCTATATTAAACTATGTACCTGCAGTAGAGGTATAACGGTGCTGTTTTTGTATGAGATTTACTACTGCCACAGATAATATAATACTAGCATACAGATGCCTCATCCCATACAAAGAAAGCGTGCCGTCGTAACTAGCGTTTTTCATCTGATTAATCTTGTTATTTTTGTAAGTACATCAATCGCGTTCGATCCCGTTTCACGGCAATAGATGGTGTTAGCAGCGGCTTGCAAGTAAAAGGGTTTACTAGGTTCGTGAACATATTTTTCTTTAAATTCAGTAAAGGTTCGTTTTATAGTATTTTTTTGCACGTTTTTAAAGGTTTTTTTGCACCAAAATGTGTTACAATGCAAATTTTAACAATCGAGTGGAATGCCTCAGAAATTTAAAAATGCGCCATCTATTGTCATAAATTTTAAATGATCCGTTCAAATAATCTTTGAAATGTGAATTAAGAGCCCAATATTCCATAATTTTGTACTTAGGAGAGTTGATTAAACAATAAAATGATAATGTTAAAATGTTAATGTTACACATAATTCTTTTGAATTGTGAGTACATGTCGCGCCATCTAGTAAGATTTATTTGAACCAAATATTCTTTCTTAGCAATGAGACCCCGTGCTACTGCACAGCCATTGCAGCCAACTTCTTGGCGGCCAAGAAGTTTGGCGAAAAGTATACATGGGCGGACTTAATGTCACACGAGGCGTTCTCGACGAGTCAACCTAAACTCACGGTACTGAGTAGTACCTAATGCAACTAATCGTTAATTAATCGGTGTTATTTCACGGTTAAAAATAAATGTAAATTTCACTTTTTCATGTTTTATTTACCATTACGAATGATTCATCTTACAGTCGCCACGGGCGGTTTTTAGGGTTCCGTAGCCAAATGGCAAAAAACGGAACCCTTATAGATTCGTCATGTCTGTCTGTCTGTCTGTCCGTCCGTATGTCACAGCCACTTTTTTTCCGAAACTATAAGAACTATGCTGTTGAAACTTGGTAAGTAGATGTATTCTGTGAACCGCATTAAGATTTTCACTCTAAAATAGAAAAAAAACAATAAATTTCGGGTGTTTATTTACCCCATACTTGAAACTGAAACTATTTTTTTTTTTCATCAAACCCATACGTGTGGGGTATCTATGGATAGGTCTTCAAAAATGATATTGTGGTTTCTGATATCATTTTTTTTTAAACTCAATAGTTTGCACGAGAGACACTTCCAAAGTGGTAAAATGTCCCCCCCCCCCCCGTAACTTCTAAAATAAGAGAATGATAAAACAAAAAAGAAATATGTTGTACATTACCAAGTAAACTACCACCGAAAATTGGTTTGAACGAGATCTAGTAAGTAGTTTTTTTTTAATACGTCATAAATCGTAAACCGCAATTTACCAAGTACGGAACCCTTCGTGCGCGAGTCCGACTCGCACTTGGCCGGTTTTTTATATTATTGCATAAGCTTCATTGTTTTTCACGTACGAAATTGGCTCAATCTAACACACGTCCATGCTAACAGTTTGATCCTATCAGCATCTCTGTTTTCGTAGTTGTAAAGGCAGTTCTCCTGGCTAATGACTTCGTGTACATATACAACGCAAATTTAGAGTCGAGCAGTGTTACGTCCCGGTTCAGGCCCGACTCCCTTTTTTTTTTAGAAAAAAAAAACTTAGGCTTATCAAAAATTTTCAAATTCAATCTTTATTTGCTCAAACATGAGTACAGTACACACAACAAATTGTCAATATGTAAGAGATGTAAGGAAAAAAATAAATAATACAGAGCGTCATGTTTGCCTTAAATAATGGCATGCAAATATTAATAATAGAATAAAGAGTACATACAATTCAAATCAAAATTAATCATTCAGAATGTCATATCATACTTAGTCAAGTTAATAAAAACAAAAAACAATAAAGTGCATATTATTTTAAAATTATCCTTCTAGAATGTCAGTATAATTAAAATGTCGAAATATTAAATGTCAAAATTATTTAAAAATGTACTAATGTTAATAACAATAATGTAAATTATAATAATTAACGTTCTCGAACGTCAGAACAAAAATATAAAAAATAATAATAATTAAAAATTTAATCTAGCAGTAAATTATTAAAAATGTCAAGAGTAATAAAATAATAATAAAAATAAATTAAAATCTTTCATTTAAAAACTCATTCAGGTTATAGTAGGCTTTATCTGCTAGAAAACTTTTAACTTTTTTTTTGAATGCTAAATCACATAACTGCTTCCAGCATTTTGGAAATTTATTGTAAATTTCTGGAGCCATGCAAAAGACACTTTTACGCATAAGTGCCGTTTTGTGCTGATGTTGACAAATTTGTGTATTGTCTCGTCTGTTACGAGGAAATAGATCTGCCATGCGAGACAACAAATGAGGATTAGTTCTTAAGAACATGGCATTTTCTAATATATATAGGCAAGGCAACGTCAAGATTTTGTATTTTAGAAAATAAGGCTTGCAGCTCGTAGTGGTTTCAATTTTGATCATCGACCGAATGCACCTCTTTTGAGTTTTGAAAACCAGTTCCCTATCAGTCGAGTTGCCCCAAAAGATGATGCCGTACCTTAAGATGGACTCCACTAGGCCGTAGTATGCGGTGAGCAGAGCATCAACACTAACTACTGCAGCGAGTGTGTACAGAGCAAAGGCTGAGGTACTTATTTTCTTAGTGACAATCTCGACATGTGCCTTCCAATTTAACTTCTTGTCAATGTTAAGTCCTAGAAATTTTATTGTATCAACTTCGTCAATGTTATTATTATTGTAATTTATGTCAAGATTATTTATAAATGTCAAGGATTGTTGACTAAAGTGCATGATTTTTGTCTTAGTAAAATTTATTTTTAGGTTATTATTGTTTAGCCATTCTATAATTGCAGTCAGGGCATTATTAATGTCGTATTTATATGTCATTCTGTTTTTACACTCAATTGTCACTACACTATCATCGGCAAAGAGGCTCATCGGCTGCACTGTGGACTTCGGCAGGTCATTAATATATAATGTAAATAGGGGAGGTCCCAAAACACTTCCCTGAGGTACACCATAGATAACTTCACGCTCTTGCGACCGATGTGACTCCTGTCGTTTAGTATTTATGTTTAACCTACTAACTTCCGTTATTTGCTTTCTGTGCTGAAGATATGACTCAAAAAGTTTTAGTGCATTACCTCTAATTCCATATGCTTCGAGTTTTTTAAGTAAAATACTGTGTTGAACATAATCAACTATTATCATTAGCAGTTAGCACGCACTGCGATTAAAGCCGCGCGGATTTTATTCGCGAGGTTTTTAATCAGCTTACTAAATCATAACTAACTCACACGGCGGATAAAATTCCGCGCTATTTTTAAGTCTTTCTACCTGTTCATAGAGCTCAATATATACGTGCGAATTTAAACCGCTCCCTGGTGAGATGGTACAGAGATTTGTTGCGGATTTATACCGCACGTTTTTTTTGTCGCAGAAAAAAATCGCGCAGTTAAAAACCGCAGTGCATGCTAAGCCTAAGTAACCGGGACTGAACCAGGACGTAACACTGCTCGACTCTAAATTTGCGAAAATCTATTTCTTCTTTAAATTCTGCGACATATGGAATTGTATGAAGCTGCCCGCAATTGCGGTAAAAAACCGCGCGGTAAAAATTCGCAACAAATCTGTTTTGCCACAGAAACCACCGCACCGCGGTGCGGATTAAATTAGCGCGAATATTTTGACCTCTTTGTAAATGTAGAAAGAGACAAAAATCGCGCGGTATTTAATCCGCAGTGGGTGACTCAAAAAAAAAAAGTTATGATTCAGTACGCGGATAAAAAATTGCGCGGACGAAAACCGCAATGCGTGCTATGGCTTAAAGAAAATGTGAGCAATTTTGCTCCAGCCTTGCTTCGAGGGAAATCCCCCAGAAAAGGTGCCTAGCACCAATGTAAACTTTGATAAACATCACTAAATATGTACTTACTTAAAGAAACCAGTTCGATCGCGACATCGCCACGTGTTCTTCTCATTATATAGGGATCGTCCGACTTGTTTTGGACTCCGGAACTTGTCCGGTAAAACCGAAACATGAGGAAAACCGTAAAAACCCGTAAATATACGTAAATTTATCTTACTAAATTTGTAACATAAATTTATAAAAATGCCGTTTGACGTGTAATGTGAACAGTTTTTGCTCTTTGATCATCTTACGGAAGTTGCTGTTATTATTTTATTTTTTAAATAAATTGCTGTAGGAATGCAAAATGTGCACTTAGTCTTTGATGCATGAAGTTTGCCGACAAACACTCCAATTTAAATATTAAAACTTCGTCTGATTGATTTAGGTGTTTTCGGTTTTTCCTCGTTGGTACCTACCCAAAATAAAGTACAAATAATACTTATTGATTTTGCGTAATATCCTATACTATTAAATGAGCATTATCTAATACTAATATTATAAAGCTGAAAAGTTTGTTTGTTTGTTTGTTTGAACGCGCTAATCTCAGGAACTACTGGTTGGAATTGAAAAATTCTTTTTGTGTGGGATAGTACATTTATCTAGTCAAAATTAAAATCAAAATTTATTTATTCACTTTCGAACGTCAAAGAAATAAATAAAATTAAAACTAATAATAATTGATTCTACCGTCCATTCGGAAATGTAGCTTGTTGTGGAGAAGAACGGACATGAAACTCCACACATACTCTTTTTTTTTTAAAAAAATGTGTTTGTAGTATTAGTAGTATTTGGTTACATTATCTTGTTGAAAAAAAAAATACATATATGTGAGAACGATGTAAAAAAATAAAAGTAACGCACTTAAAAGCTTCTACAGTAAAACAAACAATTAAAAATACAATAAATAGGTAATTAAAAACAGGCGGAGGCAGCTAACTTATGACCATTCCCAACTGATGGCGCCCGTTCACGACACTGACACATGGATCGGCACCACTCAGAGTGAGGTTATAAGCTATATAACATTACGCTATGATCAATAGGAGCGGAGCATAAATGAAAAATGTTGCAAAAACGGGCCAAATTATTCCATTTTGAGAGCTTCCGTTGCGTGCGCTGCGTAAACGGTTCAAGTTACGCAACAATCATGTTTGTAGGGTAGGGTAGGGTAGTTAAGACGGTACCCTGACCAAAAAATCGGCATGAGATACGAGCATTCCTATTGGTCTAGCGGCACTGGTGGCGCATGAATTACAGTAGTGAATAGGCCCAGACTTTAGAATAAAATCTTTATAAAATCAAATTTTGGTCTTTTGAAAAAAAATAATCTACCAAAATGTTCGTTATTAAATTGTCTATCCATTAGTGTTAGTACAAAAAATAATTAATGAACACTTTACGAGGAGATGCATAATATCAATAATTATTTCTCATTTTTATGTTTTTTTGGAAGGAGATTAGTGAAATATATACAACATTTAAAAAAAACGAAATCTACAATTTTGGAATCAATCTTATGTAGAAATTTAATG
The DNA here is from genome assembly GCA_949775005.1 of Orthosia gothica. Taxonomy (NCBI): domain Eukaryota; kingdom Metazoa; phylum Arthropoda; class Insecta; order Lepidoptera; family Noctuidae; genus Orthosia; species Orthosia gothica. Next base: position 14,621,368 of record OX459069.1, on the reverse strand, counting down.
TATTTTTATTAATTGATATTTCTTTTTAAATAACGAGTAGATAGCTCCTAAAAACAGCACAAAAAACGGCTTGCGCGGCGTTTTGCTCGGGGTACCGCCTTAAGGTAGATGGGTAGGTAGGCAGCCAGTAGACGAGAGCGAAGCCACGTGAGACAGCTAGTTCGTATATATATACATTATATATATTTGTACCTAATCACGTTCTCGAAAACGGCTCTAAGGATTTCGATAAAATTTGCAATAAGTATATGGGGGTATTCGGGGCGAAAAATGGATCTGGAAACATTCGTTTTCTCGAAAAAAAAAAAGGTTTTCTCTATTTCCACCTGAGCAAAGCTCGTTTGCCCAGTTACTTATTTATATTGATATGACAGGCAAGTTCTATCAAGGCTACGAATATGCCAAAAATCGTTAAAGATTGACGTCGACATCTTTTTTTAAGCAAACGTCCAATCTCTTCGACAGCTGACACAAAGTGATGCATTTGTAACGTTGTTGACTGACAGCATGGTGTTACTAGTTAAAAAAATAATTACCAGTTCATATTGAATCTTTAAACATGCCTTCAATAATGTACAAAATAACTCATAATGGACGTAATTTTATAGCTGATATCAAGTTTAAATGTTGCAATTAAAATTTTGCACTAAACTTTAATAGGCTCATTCAGGATCAATATAGTCGACTCTTAGAATATAGCCATTTTATTAATTTACGCTGAATATCAACTGCTGGGACTATCATTGAGGAGAGAGAGCTCAATTATATTATTGAGCTCCGGAGAAATGTATGAGGAATGATACAAATACAGATAGCTTTTATTAGCATTGATTGAAGATAAATAAGCTTCAATGACATTATGCTTTCATGTAACTGTGCATCATTAGAAATGTATGTAGGTAATTAATTAATATTTTTGCAATCTCTATTAAGTTTTAACTTTAAATGACTTAGCTGCTTGGTGTAATTTCGGCGGGCGGTTTATTTTTTTGTTTTAGATTTTAGATAATTGGATCTCGACCTCCCTTAAGGTTACACTAGTCGATCATTCTTCCATACAAACGTAGTCTGGCGATTACTCCACTGTTTGACGATGTACGTTCAAAATAAAAAAATGATATCAATATGTCTCATCATTATCTAGCCCTGTATGGAAGCAAAAAAGTAAAAAAATATATATTTGATAGTTATGAGCGTCGAAAGTTCCATATTTCAACACTAATTTTAACGCATCTTTGGGCGGGAATAAATACCATAATAAGAAGGAAAATTGCAAAACGGCCTCCATACAGGGATAGATTAGTAATTCAACAATGCAAATAATTTTATTTGGAAAAAATACATTTAGTCGTTTTTCCATAATATCTAGACTCCCAAAGGTCTGTTTATAAAATTTAGCGCGCTCTTTTTCGTCCTAAATCATCGTCCATTTCGCTACAAATTTGCAATTGCTAATTCTTACGCGAACTAGCTTCTTAATGCTCACCACAGCATCTATCTCTTTAACACGTGTTGTCGGATGAGACAGCATGCATTTTAACCTCGAGCACAAAATAGTTCGTGCCGTCGACTAGGGGAACTTAATAGAAGGCGTTGGATGAGATCTGCGATGGTACGAGCGAGAAGATACTGACCCCAACTACAGATAATATAATACTGGCATACAGATGCTTCCAAAGAATCCGTGCCGACGTAACTATTGAGTTTTCCGACGGACTATTTACTAGAAGTACATCGATCGCGTTCGGTTCTTTTTTTTTTTAATAAAGAAAAAAGAACCGAACGCCGAACGGTTCTGTTCCACGGCTATACGTAGATGGTGTTAGCAGCGATTTGCAAGAGTTGCAAGTAAAAGGTTTTACTCGGTTCGTGACCGTTTTTTCCTATAAATACAGAGACGGTATTTACAGTTTCATTATACCAAAAAGTGTTACAAAGCAAATTTAAAAAATCGTATGTCATATCTCAGAAATTTAAAACCGCGCCATCTATTGGAATCAATTTTAAATGATCCGTTCAAATAATCTTTGAAATGTGAATTTAGAGCCCAATTTTCCATAAGTTTGTGATTAGGAGAGTTGATTAAACAAGAACATAAAATCGCGCCATCTACTGATATTTATTCGACCCAAATTGTCTTTCTTAGCGTTGAGACCCCGTGCCCATATTTACAAGATTTCCTTATGAACTTTCACTTATCGATACGATCTACAATTTTCCTGGTTTCAAAATACTTTAATTTTAACAACTATCACTGACATAAAATCCCCCAAAGAATACTGGTATGACCGGTGTTAATGATTTTCCTCATTTTTATGTAAATTTATAAAGAATACGGCCATACATTACTTTTGGTGTTTTATACGAAGTTTGCGTTCCAGGAAGTATTGAGTATTTAATCAAAGATTACCTTGTTTAAATTGTTCTATTTACTTATCTTTATATTATATTGTAGTGTAAGTGTACCTTTTTGATTTTAAACTCTCTGAATCTTTATTACGAAGGATTTCTATGTTATCTGCGGGACTACTAAGTTATATCTAAACTCAACGGCAGTTTGTTATCACTGTAACCAAACATGCCTCTATTTATTTTAATAATATAAGGTTATATTACAGGAGTTAGTAATTATAAGCAGTCATTGTAAAGAATTGACTTAATTACTTATTGTGCACACGAACAAATATATATAATGCCTTGAGACTCGGATATTTTATAACTGACTTCAAACGTGCAGAAAGCCACGGTCGCGTGAAGATAAAGTTGAAAAGCGATAACGCACCAAAGTACTATGGTTATAAACATAAAACGTAATTAATATTCAACACAGATTTTCTAGACGGCAAAACATTAAAAAAAACTTTTTACAAAAAAAATACTACCGACTTCCAAATAAGAAAAACCATAAAGAGAAAAATAATTTTATTTTTGGAAGTCGGTGTCTTTGGTAGGTACCATTTTTTTGCGTTATGGACACCGACTTCCAAAAAACAAGTTATTTTTCGCATTGTAGTTTTCTTATTTGGACGTAGGTAGTATTTTTTTTTTATAAGTTTATTTTTATTTTTCACTCATTAGTTGCCTACCTAATGGGCAACTAGTTTAGTAAGGTACATATAATGCCAGAATAGATTACCCGAATATCATGAAGAACATAACCGGTGAAATGAGAGTGTACCAAGATGAACTGTACACATCTGCGTACCCCTTTAGACGCTCTAAAGGGGTACAAAGCTGAAAAGCGATAACGCACCAAAGTACTATGGTTATAACATAAAACGTAATTAATATTCAACACAGATTTTCTAGAAGGCATTTAAAATTTTTTTTTTTACAAAAACATACTACCGACTTCCAAATAAGAAAACTATAAAGTGAAAAATAAATTTATTTTTGGAAGTCGGTGTCTTTGGTAGGTACCATTTTTTTGCGTTATGGACACCGACTTCCAAAAATAAAGTTATTTTTTGCATTGTAGTTTTCTTATTTGGAAGTCGGTAGTATTTTTTTGTAATTTATTTTTATTTTTCGCTTTTTAGTTGTACCTACCTAATGGGCAACTAGTTTAGTAAGGTAACTATAATGCCAGAATAGATTACCCGAATATCGTGAAACTGAACATAACCGGTGAAATGAGAGTGACACATGTGCGTACCCCTTTAGAGCGTACTGGCGTGATGTTATGTTATGAAATGGTATTAACAATAAACATACATGCGATTGCAGCAATCCCGAGAAATTTGCCGTCATTTATTTAAGAGTTATATTGTATATCTCCGAAGTTCTTCATCAGATCTTCACCAAATTAAAATGGGACCAATTTCGGAACATACTCGTTCAAACAAAAAAAGAATTTTCAAAATCGGTCCACAATTGACGGAGATATCGGTAAACATACATAAAAAAACAAACATAAAGTCGGACATAGAACCTCCTTCCTTTAGGTAAGTCGGTTAATTTCATACAATAAATAAAAATTTACTTTTGGAGTTTACTTTTCACCCAGTAAAAAGTCAAAACGATTTCAAATTGAATACCTAATCTAAATTAAGCACAAATCTAAGTTCTCTTTTGTCCAATCTTGCTACTTGGCAATCAATGAAACGAATTTAATTATTGTAAAGTTCAGATACTTTTGATATTTATCCATTTACTTAAAAAAACCAGTGAACCAAGACATTTGCTAGTGATTTCAATCAATCTGCCTAGCCTTTTCCCAACTATATTGGGGTCGGCCTTCAGTCTTACCGGACTTAGCTGAGTACCAGTGTTTTACATGGAGCGACTGCCTATCTGACCTCCACAACCCAGTAACTGGGTAACACGGTATCCCTTGGCTAGACTGGTGTCAGATCTCAAGCTTCTGACTACCCGTAACAACTGTTTAAGATCAGTCAGTATAGTCAAAACCAGATAGGAAATGTGCATAGTGAACGAGCCTCATTGTGCTCATCGCAAAGTTTTGTGTGGATAAGATCGTAGTTAATGGTTTATGGTCTGTAATAAGTATGAATTTTCTTCCATAGCAGTAGTGATTTTTTTTCTTTAATCCACAGAATAAGAAGGTCGCTTCTTTGTCATCTGACTGTATTTTTAACCGACTTACAAAAAAAGGAGGAGGTTCTATGTTCGACTTTATGTTTGTTTTTTTTTTTTTTTTTTTTTTTTTTTTTTTTTTTTTTTTTTTTTTTTTTGTGTATGTTCACCGATATCTCTGTCAATTGTGGACCGATTTTGAAAATTCTTTTTTTGTTTGAAAGAGTATGTTTCGAAATTGGTACTTCTATAAATAACGGCAAGACTCTCGGTATTGCTGCAATCGCATGTCTGTTTGTTGTTTATAACATAACATCACGCCAGTACGCTCTAAAGGGGTACGCAGATCTCTCATTTCACCGGTTATGTTCAAGTTTCATGTTATTCGGTTAATCTATTCTGGAGTTATAGGGACCTTAATAAACAACTTGCTATTAGGTAGGTAAAACTAAAAAGGGAAAAATAAAAAACTTTTTTGCAAAAAAATACAACCGACTTCCAAATGAAAAACTACAAAGTGAAAAATAACTTAACTTTTGGAAGTCGGTGTCCATATCGCAAAAAAATGGTTCCTACGAAAGACACCGACTTCCAAAATTTAAGTTATTTTTCACTTTGTAGTTTTTCATTTGGAAGTCGGTTGTATTTTTTTGCAAAAAAGTTTTTTTTTCACTACTCGTCAATGAACGTGATGCAAAAGCAATAGGTCGATCAGATCCGTCTGATAATCGAGGCGATAGAACTGCTCCAAGTCCAAAAGGTGAAGCATTTGTAGCGAGAACCAAAGGTTTCTTAGGGTCAAAATGTATTAAAACTCTCTCATTGAGGATTTCCTGTTAATTTTCTTGAAACTTTAATCACATTTGTGCGTCCATTCGTATTTAATGTCCTTCTTGAGTAGGTTATTAAGAGTGCTGGATATTGATGCTAAATGCGGTATGCACTTATTGCAATAATTAGATATGAATATTATGATTATTCCTAGAAATGTCCGAAGTTCTTTGATGTTGATGGGGCGTTTTGTATCCAGAATAGCGTTTACCTTGTTTCTGTTTTTGTGAAGTCCATTTTTATCAATGGTTTGACCCAAATATTCGTTTCACTCTTGAAAAAATGACTATCCTTATTGAGTCTCAATTTTTTTTCTTGTAATACCAAGCGTAGTCTTGTAAGAAGTTGTTCTTCTGAATGTCCATGAATTACAATATCATCGAAAAAAACATTTTACTCCAGCTACTACTTAAGCAAACGATCCATAAACTTTTGCCATAGATTCGGGGCAACCTTGACGTCAAACATAAGTCTATTTACTTTAAATGTTCCTCTGTGTGTGCTTAATGTTTGCTTCATAGCGCTCTCCTCGTCCATCATCATGTTTAGGTAAGTTTGACTGATATCAAGTGTGCAAAATATTTGACCTCCGTTCATCTCTACCAGAATGTCCTCTTGGATCGGAATAGGGTATTGTTCATCCCGTATCACTTTATTTAAGGTTACATTATAATCCGCACATAAGCGTATACTGCCATTTGGTTTGACAACAGGCACCACTGGTGTTCCACTGTTCCCCACTCAGAGCTATCATCAACTTTTGTAATTACCACTTGCTCGCAGAGTCATACTAATTCATCATCAACTTTATTTTTAAGAGCATATGGTATACGCAGGCTTAACAAGGTGTCTTCCTTTAGGGCCAAATGAACTTTGTAATCAGGTATGCACCCAAGGGAGCCATCAAATACCTTTGAGTATTCAGAAAGTAGCTTATCGAGTTTTGGATGTTTATTAGCATTAACTATGTTTATATTTGCCAGATCCAAGTTGATTGCTCGTATCCATGCCCGACCGAAGGTAGGGTCAACGTCTTGTTTGATAATGTATAAATTTCCCTCATGCGTTTGGTCATTGTATTAACACGTAACGAATGCCACTCCGAGTGGTGCGAAGATTTCTCCTGTATATGTTCTCATCGTGATGTTAATTTTGTAAATCTTGCATCCATTGTTATTTTTTTTTTATCTTTGTGAGAGTTAGATGACAGATCAGCTCCTGTATCTACTTCCATTTTCAGTTTCGAGTCATTGATGCATACATTTATCATACATTTGTCTGTGTTGTTGGAGCGTATTAAATTCATATCTCAGGGGGTGGTGTCATCAACTATATTTGAGGAGTTGTCCGTAATGTCCGTGTCCTCCAGCTCCACGTGCTCAGGCTCCAGTTGGTTGAGTGTTGGTTGTAAGCAGACGCGAGCAAGGTGACCAACTCTTTTGCATTTGCTGCACGTATCCTTAATGTTGCGACACCTGCCTGCTTGATAGTCTTTGCTGCCACAACGAAAACACTTGCCTCGTATGCCCCTAATTGTTAGAGGTTTATACTCTTGCTTTTGACTGTGGTTTTTGAGGTTAGCTTGAACAGTTTTCATATTATGTCGTGAACTTTGGTTTGAGGAGTGAGCTGCTTGTGACATATAGGTGCTGTTAGATTGTTCTAGTTCTATCGTGGTTCCTTTATTAATTAAGTCAGAAAAATCAGTCACCATTGTATCCTGTAGTATTTTAGTTCGAATATCGGTGTCATTTAGACCTCTTCTTCTTACAATTATTGCACTTGAACTCGCAATCTTGAGATAAATGTTTCATCTCTGACGAGTATGACATGACTGTCTCGTGAAGTCGCGAAATAATTTTTTGTTGACGAGCCCAAATGCTCGGTTTTGGATCTATACTTATATAGTGTAGTAATATTTGAACCAAGCTGCCGAATTCTAGTTCACAAGGATCGTTCGTTGCGCACAAGTCGTAAGACTCGTAAGCTTTCTGGTGTAATTCCGTTGGTAATAAACTTAGGAGCGTGAAGTTTCATATATGTTTTTATTCTCTGAACAAAGATATTGAAACGTTCTCGTTCCTGAAACGGTTGAAAGTTAATTCTTGGTGTAGATTCCGGTGTGCTTTGACGTGAAGCCGTGATGTAAGTCGGCGGTGGTGTAGGGCGTAAGCCATGCAGCTACTCTATTTCTGCTTCCACGTCACGTGTTTGCAATTCGATTTCGTTTTGCAGTTTTCCAAATTTTGTTCGTAATTTGTAAGACTATCAGACGTGAACTTAATTCGTAATCTGAAGGATTTTGGAATTGTTCCAGTGTACTTTCGAACTTTGTAAGCTGGCCGCGTATAATTGCGCGCAGGCGAGTAAGTCGCGCCAGTTCTGCCTCCATAGTCGCCAATATTATGTATCTTATGTAAAAATTACATTCATTTTGTATTCAACTAGCTGACCCCCGCGGTTTCGCTCCCATCAAATGGTTATCTAACCTACCTACCTACCTACACTACCTACCCTATCTACCCTACCTACCCACCTACCTTACCTACCTACCAACCTAATCACCGTCCCTACCGATCAACCTACCTACCCTACCCTACCCTACATACTTACCCTATCCTACATACCCTACTACAACACGACAACTATTTATGTGTGAGAATGTATCCAACTTTTGTTTCTACCGGCGATCTAATTAAATTTTAGAACACAAAAGCTACTATTGTGACTTAACTATGATAGTGAGATATCTCTTCGACTTTTTTGTACAATAACAATCTTAATATTCTAATTAATTATCCAAACCAACAATAACACCTTAACAATAATGCCTTAGTAAAAAGTCATAATTCGAAGTTTGGCTCTCGCCTATTTCCTCCAGTATTGGACAATTTTAAATTATATTCCATAAATTGCATAAAAAACATACATAATATATGTTGATCTTCTGTGTTTTCTTTTTAACCGACTTCCCAAAAAACAGGAAGTTCTCAATTCGATTGGTACTTTGTTTTTTTATGTATGTATACCGATTACTCAAAGACGGCTGGACCGATTTGGAAAATTCTTCGACTGGCGCGTCAAGGAGGAGCTGGAGACCTATTCCGACCTCCGGTTTATCCGGTTCGACGTCTCCGCTCAGACCTCGAGCTCGCCGGTTCGACAGACCCCGAGTGGTCTGCGGTGGGCGGTTGACCGGGAGCTCCTCCTGGAAGCCTTGATAGTGCAGGCCTGGGTGTCGTCACCGGACAGGCCTGCTAACATCAACGACGAGGCGGAGTGGTTCCGGGGGGCCATTTCCGAGTTATGTGACGTGGCAATGCCCAGGGTCCAGCCAGGACGCGCCCGGCGCCATGGGTACTGGTGGTCGCAGGAGCTTACGGCTCTGCGCCAGGCGTGCGTTGTTGCTCTGCGCCAGGCGTGCGTTGTTGCGCGACGCCGGGTACCGTATAGGCTCCGTAACAGCCCTCCGGATACGGAAGTCATTACAAATTACGCTATAATTTATAGGAATATCATCAATTTGGCTTAACTATAAATTTAGAATTATTTCCTGTACAAACACAACAATAATTATTATTTACTTAGGTGGGTTCTTCTACATTTGTAGGTAGTTGACAATGACAACACAATGTTAACTTATGCAGGTACTTCTATATTTTGTCGGTAGGTGCTTAATAAATATGACAGCTATGTAGATATTATGTAGCAATCCATTGTGATATGAAAATTTAAATTCATGATTTAATGACGCCACACATATTTCAAATTCTAACACGCGACTCAAAGAGATGTCAGCAAAACTATAACACCGGATAAATTTGAAAGAGAGTTACCGCGGCCCTGGCACAAGGAGCTGAAGGAACATGGGTGGGTTTTAGTCAGTAAAAGTCTGACACGTCCTCTCGCTTCACCCAGAGCGAGAGAAGTCATTGAACGATTTCCAACACAAAAAAAAGCAATGCCAGAGGCAGCGCAATTTTGAGAATTTTTTGAGGGTTCTAGTGCTTCTAAAGATTATGTATCATAAAAAACGAAAACATAGAGGCACAGTATATATCTTTCCTTTTCAGTCTATGGAATATATTTTAAATTGGTCTGATATTGGAGGAGGGAATAGTCGACAGCCAAACCTCGAGCTATGGCTATTTACCTAAGATATTCAGCTTTTCTTAAACTCAATAACTCTTCCCGTATGAGCATTGCATCGATGTTGCTCAGTCACGTAGGGTCACGAAAAAAGTATCGATACTCTGTGGTATCGATTAGGTACATTCCCATGCGATACCGATACTTTTGTACTCGATACTTTGCTTTCGATAATTTTACTCAATGAGTACTTTGTGGCAGGTATCGTATCGAATAAGAAATTGAGTTATAATTGGGTTATCTTAGAAATTGCCCATTTAAAACTTGCGACCTTACGGCTTATGTTTATTGTTATGGCAACGCCATCTTGTTCACTCGTTCTGAACCTTCTAGAACATTACATCGATCTTTGCTCGAAATCGTTCCTTCCGTTCTCCGTTCACTGTTCCGTTCACAGTTAAATGTCTATCTAAGCTTAGTTCATTCATTTACTACACCTATCAATAACTCGTTCACCGTTGTTATAATATATAATTTTATCGTATTCGTTTCGTATGCCTAAAGAACATTTTTTTTTTTTTTTTGTTAATACAGTTGTCTTTTTCTATTATTGTATTAAATTTGTGTAACAATACCATTTGTGTTTTCGTGTCCTGCCCTACTGAAGTTAAACTGACGTTATTTACTGACTGATATTGAACTATGCTCTATGCGCATTAAGCCCTAAGAAAAGTACTCGATAACTTGAAGTATCGATACTTTTATGAGTACGATATTTTTCTTTTCGATACTACTCATGAGTACAGTATCGATAGCATAGCGGCCATTATAATTAACCTAAGATCTTTATGTAAATACCAATCTATATATATAAAAATCAAATGCTGTTCGTTAGTCTCGCTAAAACTCGAGAACGGCTGGACCGATTTGAATAATTATTTTTTTGTTATATTCGACAGAATACAGGGTAGGTTTAAAAGCAAAAAAAAAAAAAAAAAAGTTTGGTTGGATAGGGTAGGTAGGTAGAGTAGTGTAGTGTAGGTAGGTAGGTAGGTAGGGTAGGGTAGGGTAGGGTAGTGTAGGGTAGGGTAAGGTAGGGTAGGGTAGGGTAGGGTAGAGTAGTGTAGGATAGGGTAGTGTAGCGTAGGGTAGTGTAGGGTAGGGTAGGGTAGGGTAGAGTAGTGTAGGATAGGGTAGTGTAGGGTAGGGTAGATAAATGTTTGGTGTTTTTATGGCAAAACAAAGTTTGCCGGGTCAACTAGTGTTTCAATAAATATTCTGATTCTTTCAATTCGATACCGTGTACCCAGTCACGCTTGCGACAAGACTAATAAAGCAAATATCTAAATGCTCACATTGTAATTACAGCCATAACAAAGAGTAAAGACTCGAAGGAGAAACTAGAAGACTTGGAGATGATGACTGCGCTGAACAGGCGGCCGTCCAACAACACCAGCGTGGTGACCATGGACCCGCAGCAGCCGGGCGACTTCGCCGACTGCATCAGCAACCAGCACACTGCGCAGCGACGCAGAGGGCACCACCATTCACACCACTCACTGGTCCGTTATAGTTTTCTTTGTAAAATTATTCTAAATAACTTAGCCCCTTCAGTCATTCAATTGTCATTCTTGTTTTCTTCTGTCTACGTCAGCCTACAGCTGTCCACTGCTGGAATTAAGCATCTTCGATCGCATGCCATCTTAGCCGATTCCAGGCTGCTCTCATCTAGATATTTCCAGCCACCCTGCAAAAGTCGTTGCTTCCGCAGACATAAATCTAACTAGATAACGCAAGTCCCTCCATCTGTATGAAAACCAAGCGTGCCACTTTTTCACAAACAATTTAAAAGCTAATTTACTTACCAATGAAAGAAAACATTTCCAATGCCTCGGCCAATTTTTCCTTTATATTCTTTACAGCTCAATAAGGCCTAATAAGTTTTTTTTTTTGATTTTCGGTGAATTTCCGTTGCCGATAATGCTAAATGAAAAGCTCAGATTACGATCATTGATCGTAACTTTACTCCGTTTTTTGGCACGCGAAGTACATACAATCGCATCATCTAGTTAGATTTATATCTGTGGTTGCTTCGCTTAACTTTACGTTTGGCCATTAACAATGTTCGGCTATATTAAGACGGTACCCTGACCAAAAATCGGCATGAGATATGAGCGTTCCTATTGGTCTAGCGGCACTGGTGGCGCATGAATTACAGCAGTGAATACGCCCAGATTTTAGAATAAAATATATATAAAATCGAATTTTGGTTTTTTGAAAAAAATAATTCTACAAAGATGTTTGTTATTAAATTGTCTATCCATTAGTGTTAGTACAAAAAATAATCAATGAACACTTTACGAGGAGATGCATAATATCAATAATTATTTCTCATTTTTATGTTTTTATGGAAGTAGATTAGTGAAATATATACAACATTTAAAAAAAAACTAAATCTACCATTTTAGAATCAATATTATGTAGAAATTTAATGTATTTTTATTAATTGATATTTCTTTTTAAATAACGAGTAGATAGCTCCTAAAAACAGCACAAAAAACGGCTTGCGCGGCGTTTTGCTCGGGGTACCGCCTTAATTATTATAGGTTATATTAGCTATTGGCCAGATAACAGGATGGTAACAAATGTGACGGCTCAAGTTAAATTTTTGAAACCTAGGATAATTTTGAAATAATATTTAAAAAAAAAAACGGAATTAAACGAGATTGTAAGGAAAATACTTTATACCATAAAGGTGTGAAACTGTCATGGTTTCAGCTGGCAGATTAACTATTTCTTAGCAATATATCTAAATAGTGGAAAACAAAGTCGCAGTCCGCGTCTGTCGTGTCGATGTCATATCTGTTTTTCCGCTATTAGCGGACCTTCTTCCTACTTCTTCTAAACCACACCAGCCAGGCAAGCAAGGCCCCTGTGATAGGCTTCAGTCACGCATTTTTATCACGGATTTTGCTCCCAAACTGTGATAAAAATGTGTGAATCAAACCTGTCACAGTAGGCTGTGCTCGCCCGCCAGTTCACACAACAAATTTAGATGGGATTTTTACTTAAAGAGCCTTAAACGAGGAAGGTTTTTGTATATAATTTGTTCCTTGCGAAATCTTTAAATATAAATAAAGTCGGGTCAGTTACACCATATAAACTCGATAACAGCGGGACCGATTTAAATGATCTTTAATTTGTTGGATTTATACCCGCCCCGAATAACAGAATATTAAAACATCGGGAAACTCTAACGAAATAAAATATAATAAGAAAATTCATTTCCCCATACGGGTTGCGAACACAGCGCCATCTCTGATACATGATAGAAACAAAACACGGACAAAAATTAACATGGCGTTGTATGCTGGTTCCGGTACGGTGACACTATCCAACCGATATTCCCAAACCGGTTTTATTAGAAAGGCAATAATGCGAAGAAGGGATCAGAGCAAATAAAAAAAAGTGGTAGGTAGGGTAGGGTAGGTAGGTGGGTAGGTATGGGCACGCCACAATTGCGGCGATAAGGCCCCTCATTGAGGAGTGGCTTGAGAGATGCCACAGCGTCCTCACCTTCCGCCTGACGCAGGTCTACACCGGACACGGCTGTTTCGGGAGGTTCCTGTTCAGGATAAGGCGGAAGGAAACGCCCGAGTGTCACCATTGTGTGGATCGCCTGGAGAAGATGGTGGAGCATACGGTGGAGATCTGCCCCGCTTGGGCTGGGCACCGCCGTGTCCTCGTGGAGGCGATCGGCGGTGGCAACCTCTCGCGTCCGGCCCTGGTTCAGGCCATGTTACGGAGCGAGAGGGTGTGGGAAGCTGTCTCCTCCTTCTACGAAGCAGTAATGTTCGCGAAGGAGGAGGCGGAACGCGTGAGGGAGACTTAACGGAGACGCCCTCACGCCCCTAGCCAACGCAGGAGACGCCCTGGGCGTCGGGTGTCGCAAGCCGATGCCCGGCCACCCTAGGCGCGGGCTTGCGGGCGGCGGATAATGGGTAGCTCGCCGTCCTGTAAGGACCAGGCCCGTGTCGACGGCGCGTAGTGTTCCACGCGCGCCTCAAAGAGATGTCAGTAGAACTGACGGGGCCCGTGAGGGTCGATGCCTGTCTGGGTCGCGGATAAATTGAAAAAGAGTTACCGCGGCCCTGGCTCAAGCAACTGTACGAACACGGGTGGGTTTTAGTCAGTAAAAGTCTGACACGCGAAAAAAAAGGTGGATAGGAAACCAGTTGACGTAACGGGTGCGAAGCCGCGGCGGACAGCGAGTTTATAAATATAGCTCGCTATCTTCCTAATCGTCTATTTATTAAAAACTAGTTTTATGCTTCACCTCGCTGGGTTCACCTTAACCTTTTTATGTATTGACCTCTGTTTATTTACCTTTTTTTATTGAAAGGATTTATTAACCACGACCGCTGCCTGGCGCTACAAAGTGGTTCAATATATTTACAAAAGTCGAATAATTCGTGAATGAATGAATTATGGAGGAATGTTTAAAACGACTTGAGTTATAAACACATTCGTTTTCCTTAATGGGTTCATAATAATTCCGAGTTGTATTTATTTAGCAGTGCATTGACACTACTTGAGACCTTGTATGGCTATTCGGAAATTTCTCTACCATTTAGGGGATGTGATTCGCAGACATCCGAATCCTAGGTAAAAGTCATAATTCGAGGTTAGGCTCTCGCCTATTTCCTCCTCCAATATCGGACCAATTTAAAAGATATTCCATAAACTGAAAAAGAAAGATGTATACTGTGCCCCTATGTTTTCTTTTTACCCGACTGCCGAAGGAGGGTAATGTGTTTATCAGTCTATGTATGTATGTTTGTTCCTATATGGCGTTCCAGAGTCCAAACGCGTAGGCCGATTTTGATGATTCATACGTCAATCGATTCGTTACATTAAAATTGGACATTAGAAAAATGGCGGATTTTGGGCGCCATATTGTGGGGGCCCAAATTTTTTTTTCTTCCAAACCCATCGTGTGGGGTATCAAAATAAAGGGTTTTAAGATGTGATTTCAAAAATATATAACACTTATATGTTTCAATGTATCTAATTCGAAAAAAACTTAACTAAAAAGTTATAAATAAAAAAAGTTAAATCAAACATCCCGACTGCTTCAAAAGCGAACTTAAAAGTCGTGTACAAGGAAAAATGCATGCTGTGCAGTCGGAGTATACATATTCGCGGGTTGGCTGTTCAAAATCTGGTGTATCCTCCGCCTGCACAGCATGAATTTTTCCTTGTTTACGACTTTTTAGTTCGCTTTTGAAGCAGTCGGGATTTTTGTTTTTTTTATTTAACTTTTTTTTTGATGATTCATTACCTTTAGAAGCACTAGAACCCTCAACAAATGCTCAAAATTTCGTTGTCAACAGAGGCCTAGTGACACAATTATAAAAAGAAACACATAGAATCACAAGATCTACCTTTTTTAATCAATTTATGGAATATCTTTTAAATTTTCCAATATTGGAGGAAAAAATAGTCGAGAGCCAAACCTCAAATTATAACTTTTGACTTAGGAAATTCACCGAAGCTCTCTGCCCGCATTTCCTCTTAAAGTGTTTATTTTATTTTTTCCTTAATGGTGTCGCCGTGAATAACATTAATCTTTCGTAATTATTATGTTGTACATATTAGGTACGCTAAGGTCAGCAATTATTACGATCATGAACGTTCAGATAGCAAGGCCTATTCAGTAAAACGTAGTTAGATTTCAACTCAAGAGTCAAAACCGTACACATAGGATAGGATAGGATAGAATCTATCCTCCCACACCTCAGGACCCGAGGTGGTGGCGCGTAGTGTTCCACGCGCGCCCCTCTTAGACGTCGCGGGTGGAGTCCAACACCTCACTCCCCCCCAACGTCAGACTCGTACTGGCGTAAAGTCAGTACGAGTCTGACAGACCCCGCCGCCCTCCCCAGTGCGGAGGACATCCAATGAGGATTTTCTAGACCGGAAAAAAAAAAGGATAGATGGACCTCTTTTCCGCACTTAGACTCGCATTTGGTCCGTTGTACGTGCAGGCCTTCTCTCTGTGAGAGGAGATGGGCCGGAATCCACCAAGCGGGCCTAATGCGGGTTGGTGGATGTCACATGTCTCCGAATTTTTGGTTCTAAGACATGCCGGTTTCCTCACGATGTTTTCCTTCACCGTTTTTGAGAGCAGTGGTGATGTAATAATTTACACAAAGTAAAGTGTCTGCCTGGGTTCGAACCTACGACCTACAACTTGTAATTCGCGGCCGTGTTAACACTGTGCCACCACTGCTCTCCTCCGTACACATAGTAAATATCAAAGCGCCCTGTAAACAACCAAATTTATTTGACAAATTTTCGTGTATTTTCAAACTCGTTTCGCCAATAAATTGGCAAGAGTGTCTGAATAATTCGATAAAACTTTGAAATATGTGCTGCGGGTACGTACTTTGGAATTTTGGAAATGTATTTTATTTTTGTAAGTTTAAAAAAGATAGTGTGTACCGTACCTAACGGAGCATAATAAATTATTGATTTTGTTTGGTATAAAGCGGTATTCTGTTTTATTTTATTGAATTCATGTTGCTCACTTGCAACAACTGGTTCTGCTTATGACTTAGCAAAATACGTGTAGCAAACACAATACTAAATTCATTGTTATCGGTCGTGGGGACCCGCATGGTTTTTAATAACTATACAAGTGGTTGCATTTCACAAGCGCAATTCAGTCATTGCAATTTAAACCTTATGTCAATAAGTTTAAGTCACAGGAAGCGTGCTTGTGGTATGCAACGGTATTATATTCACTCGTCGTATTATTGTATTCGTTATTATATTCGTTCGTCAGTGAGTTTATCAAATAATATTGAACCCGTATTTTTTGCTTTATGAAATAAATAAAAATTGTCAGAGATAAAGCACGTCAAAGTTCATGAGTGGGGGGCTTGTGACGTCATTTTGTCAGTATACAGTGTAGCACACGGTGACGTCACACGATGTCCCTGGCTGGAGGCTCTAGTTTAGTCTCCACAGGAAAGCCCGGTTAAGCAGTAGTTTAACCTTTTGATTTAACTGTGAGACGCAATATATTTAAAAAAAAACACTGGATCGCCGTAATTTTTGGTTTATGAGGCAAAATAAAAAATACGTGTCCAATATTTTTAGGTTATCTAACTGATGGACTAAATAGATTTTTTGTTTTGTGAACATCCCTATTAATAAATCCACTTTGCCTCCAAAAATACACAATCAAGAATTATGTAAACTGACATATTTATTTTGGTACGGTACAATTAGGCAATTAACATGGACGTTTCGAATCTATGAACTGAGACTATTAATGTTCCCACTGCTGGGACACAGGCCTCCTCTCCGTGAGAGGGGACGGGCCGTTAACCACCACGCGGGCCCAGTGCGGGTTGGTGGATGTCACATGTCTTCGAATTTTGGTTCTAAGGCATGCCGGTTTCCTCGCGATGTTTTGCTTCACCGTTTTTGAGAGCAGTGGTGATGAAATAATTTACTCAAAGTGAAACGCTTGCCTGGGTTCGAACCCACGACCTACAACTTGTATGCCACGGCCAATACCACTGGGCCACCATTGCTCTCAAAAAAAAAGATTGAAAAAAGTGATTAGACTTTGAGAAACCGTACTGGAGTGGAGTAGTAGTAACTACCTATCTCTCTCCTATCTGAATGATACTGATCGAAAGGCAGCCGAAACAGATTATCTTGTGTGATAAGACCGCCTATCGTATCGTCATTAATTTAATTTCCTTATTCAGCCTTGGTATTTTTTATCAGATTTAAGTATTGAAAAGAGTATGTTAAGATGCTTTGGTCATATTGAGAGAATGAATGAAAGGCGACTAACGAAAGGTATTTACAAGGCCGACGTGAATGGAAACGCCGGGAGGGGACGCCCTAGAAAGACATACAAAGACCTTATAGGTGATGGTCTTCAGAAAGGCAAGGTGCGCAGTACTCCTATCCGGCGTGTGTGTATGTCTAGATGTATGAATGTGAGTAAGTAAGGATCGTAGCAGGTGGCGTTCTGTAGTTTCTGTCTACCCCCATGGGAAAAAGGCGTGAGTTTATTTTTGTATGTATTTCGGGATAATAAAATGTGTGAAAAATTATAAATAAGTTAGATGAAAAAGATTCAAGTTGGAAACTGCATTATGCCGATAGTTATGCAGTTCAGCATCTTAATATAAGATCTATAAACTTCTTCTTCTTAGCTTGTAACTGCTGGACAAAAGCCTCTTCTCAAACAGAGAAGGCTCACGCATAAATCGCCACACCTACTCAAGACTGGTTGCCGATTTCAAACTTATACCACTATATATTAAATTGGTAAAAGGCCCCCGCCACGTCTTTACGCGATAAACTCAAAAACTCTTGAACAGATTTTCATGCGGTTGTCATTTATAGAAAGAGTAACTAAATGAATAATATACTAAAACTAGCTTCTGCCTGCGACTTCGCCCGCGTTTATGTTGAAAATTATCCCAGGGGATCATATTCCCGGCATAAAAAGTATTCTGTGTGCTATTACAGACTATAATCTAACTCCGGGCCAAATTTCATCCAGATCCAGTCAGCCGTTTTTTGCGTGAAAGAGCCAGAGAGACAACTAACAAACATACAAGCACACTTACACACTAACAAACTTTCGCCTTTATTTAATCTATCTAAAACTTTAAACGAGCAATTCTTGTATATATCTTCATCTGAATCAATTCTTGTATATATTATAATCTGTATCTCGGGAACGGCTCAAACGATTTTCATGAACATTTGTATGCAGGGGGTTTCGGGGGCGATAAATCGATCTAACTAGGTTTCATTTTTAGAAAACGTAGTTTTCTCATTTTCGCCCGAGCAGAGCTTGGTCGCCCAGGTACTAATATTAGTATGAAGTAGGATAAAATTGTCGCAGACATCTGTTTTGACTGTCCAGTTTCTGGACACTTCGTGTGTTTGCGCCTACTTGTTCGTACTTTTTGATGTATACTTTCGACCAGTTTCTCACTCTCTCATTGCTGAAACTGGTGACTCCGTTTGTTCGGTTTTCTCCACCTGTTATGATAAGCAGCCTTGTGGAGTACGGCCGGAGTTCCCCACCTTTTGGGGCTTCGACCGTTCGACCATATTATAATACTCACAACGGATCTATGTGTCTCTGAAGTTGGCTCTGTCAACTATTGCGCACGAAACAGATTAACTGCAAAGAGTAAGCGAGATAGGATGATGCGACAAAAGTATGCGAGTGAAAGAGACAGTTATACAATGCTATTTTCACTTTCAATATTCACACAAAAATAGCTACTGCGCAGCCTCTTGCAGCCAATTCAGAGGCACAAAGATCCGTTGTAACTATATTCCTATAATACTTATAGCTTCTTATAAAATAAAAATCTGACCAAGTGCGGGTCGGACTCATGTACGAAGGGTTCCGTACCATAATCGCAAATAACGGCAAGAAAAAAAAAACAAGTTTGTCGTATGGGAGCCCCACTTAAATATTAATTTTATTCTGTTTTTAGTATTTGTTGTTATAGCGGCAACAGAAATACATAATCTGTCATAGTTCAACTGTCTAACTGTCACGATTCACGAGATACAGCCTGGTGACAGACAGAAAGACAGTCAGACTGACGGATCGTGGAGTCTTAGTAATAGGGTCCCGTTTTTGCCCTTTGGATACGGACCCTAAAAATAACGACAGTTTCTTTCTTCGTAGAATTGAATGTTGTATGGAATATTTATTACACTTTTTTACTTAATTTTTATCATAAAATTACTATTGTTAATTTCAGAAAGTTGGTGAGAATGGCGAAGGTGACCGCCGTGACTCCATGACGCGGTCGATGGAGGCACGCGCGTCGCAATGGAAGCGCATCATGCTCCTGGTGGTGGCCATCACTGTGCACAACATCCCCGAGGGGCTCGCCGTCGGCGTGTCCTTCGCCGCCGCCGGCTCGTCCGACGATGCGTCCTTCCACACCGCCAGGTCAGTCACGTCATTCACTTAACTAGACGCTACGAGCAAATACTATTCAATACCTTTCAATTTTACCTAATTTCAAGGTCAGTTGCGAAATTTTTAACAGCGCCATCTAACTATACAGCTTAGTATCTTCGATCCAAAGAGTTTACAAGAAACTTACGTGATGTTAGATTACCGCCATCTAGCGGCATCTGTAGTTACTTCTAAATCGTGTTGCGTTTGTGGTTGTCTATTTGATTATTTTTCCTTGATCACTAAACAGTTTTCATAGAATGTACATAGATGGCGGTACCGGTATCAAATAAGTTACATTGATAATAATATACAGGGAGATTACGCAAATTTTGATAATAGGTCGAAAGTGACAATAATGAAATTTTATTCCTCATTTGGACTGTTACTAGATGGAACAAATACTCAGACGTTTTATGTCATTCCTATATCCAGTACAAAGGCGCACAATGTTAGTACATCATCGTTTCTTAAAAATCTATTGTGTTGTGTAACTGTTCTTTCGAACGTAATTTCGTAGTCATGACACTTCAAATTCAGTACTTCTCGGGAATTATGTTTATTTAATGGCGTATATTGTGAGCATTGTTAATTCTGCTAGCAAATTTTCTATAAATACTTAAATAGGATAAGTACCTACGTAAATTTGTTGTCCGCCATTTTGTTACGTCAGAAGAAGGAACGCGAGGCACCGTTGCGGCGGCGGCTGCGCAGGCATTTCATTGATGAGTTGCGGGCGCGAGCGGGATGCAGCTAGCCGGCTACGGCTGCACTATACTTGTGCATCGGACCCGCTAGCCCGCTAGCCGGGGTTAACAATAGCCGCTTGCGCAAACTTGACTAATTTATATCGATATTTAAACATATATTAAGTATCGTTTGTCACTGATCCGTTTTTAGTTTTCACAAACTATAAATAAACGTATAATTTCGTTTAAGAAAAGCATCGTCGAGAATTGTCTCGTCTCGTCTCGTCGAATGTTTGGCATGGGTCGTCACACGCCTACTTGCCTTTTGGCATGGGGATTGCGATATAGATTAGAGTTAATTTTGCCAATTCATTATGAAACGTTTAGTGCTTTGCTTGTAACGGCGAGACTGGTTTTTGTGAAATATGTCTGATGACCGTTAAGAGGAAATATGGGCAGAGAGCGCCGACTGAATGTCCTAAGTAAAAAGTCATAATTCGAGGTTTGGCTCTCGTCTATTTCCTCCTCCAATATTAGACATATTTAAAAGATATTCCGTAAACTGGTAAAATAAGATATATACTATGTCCCCATGATTTCCTTTTTTCATTTGTATTTGTCAAATTTGTACACTAAGCCTCTGTTGACAGCGCAAATTTGAGCATTTTTCTAGTGCTTCTAAAGATAATGTATCATCAAAAAGGAAAACATAGGGACATAGAATATATCTTTCAATTCCAGTTTATGGCATATCTTTTAAATTGGTTAGACGAGAGCCAAACCTCGAATTATGACTTTTTACTCAGGTAATTCAGTCGGCGCTCTCTGCCCCCGTTTCCTCTTAAGAAATGCGATTTTTACTTTCGTGGCTGGGGTCGGTGATACGTGTCGAGTGGTCTTTTCGGCTGTGGTTATTGATGAAGGTAGCTCGGTAGTGGCAAGGAGGTGCAAGCGACTATTGGCAACGTCGTTACATTAGTAGTTGCGTCGTGTGGAGCCAAATCGCGTGGCCGCGGGGGCATCGACCGGCGCGCGGCGCAGACGTTGCCGTCACCGCCGCCGAATCCGCCCGATGAAACTATTTCACTGAAAAATCCGGCGGCGCGCGCCGTATCATTGAAGACAACCTTGGCGATTTGTCGCGTCGTCTATACTGACGCGTGGGTGCCTCCCGAGCATATTCATAACTGTTGAATATTGGCACCTCTCACTAATGTACGCGACGTTACCGATCTTTTTTACAAAACATTTAACTATTCTCATGTGTTACAGTTGAGCTGAATGTTTTCGAAATTCACCGTTGTTGTGTCTATTACGGGCTCTGTTACTAGCTTGGCGAGAGGTCTTCATCACAATAACAAGTAGTACCCAATAAAAATCTATAACCGCTGTATGATTCAGTAGTTATCTATTTAGAAGTTAGGTACCTATTAAGATGTTGAATCATAGACTTAATAGTCACACGGATCTACCCATCCTGATTTACACCTCGACTGTGTAATATTGCAATGCAAGATTTGATTATGTCATTCCTCATTTAAAAAAAAAAACTTGACTAAGAAAACTAAGTCAATAAGATCTAATTAAAACACGCAAAAATGCAAAAGAATGAACATTGATATTTGCCTGTAGATTTCGCGATAGCGTTTTGTGAGAGAGGTCGCAGCGGGTAGGTCCGCTCGGTCGCTCAGCCGGTGCGCGTGCGCCGGTGCGCCGGAGCCGGGCCCGCGTAATGGCAGGTAACGAGGCTTCGAGATAGCACTCGGCGTTTCCTTTGTTCCCGCTTGTTATGCAGATCGCACTCCCGCTTATTGCACTCATAATTGCACATTCTTTAACGAGCTAACGTTTGTTCAATTATATTTGTAGCTCAAAGAACCCTGCATACATTTGCTAAGACAATAAACTTTCTTCACTTGTCTTTTCTTTAATTACTTTCGACTGTGCCTGGCTTAAAAGCCTCAGTCCTATCAAAATTCCTAGTTGAAGATGGTCAGGACCAAATTTTTGACGTAGGTAATTGCACAACGGAAATCACATGTGTCACACTGGAATATGAATGTTCGAAAATAAATCGCACAATGGAGTGAAAATTATTCACGACTTATCCTAGTAGTTGCAACAATTAACAAATTCAAAAAAAAAATGCGGTAAAAAAAAAATTAGGTAGTCAAGCAAGGACATGCGTGTTTTACATAACGTAAAAACTGTAAAAAGACACCGAGTTGTTATTATGTTTTATTTGAAGAAATTAAGTTTCAAGTTTAGTTGTTTAATGAATGAGACTGTTTACAATATATTAAGATAATTATTATTAGCAAATCTCCAAAATTATTTTAAGGCGTGTAAAGTTCGCAATAATTTGTCACTTAAGAGGGCTAGTGAGACTTTCTCCATACAAACACATTCTGCTGTTTTCTTCGTGGATAATGCCTCTAGAGCAATGATTTTTTCCATAAAATCTAGGTGTAATTAATACGTGCCTGTATCATTTTTGATTTCCAAAACATAATCACAAAAAGAAATATGACAATCCAAAAATCCCAAAAAAATGCCCGTTTTTACCGCCATGTTCAGAAGACTTTCAGACAAAATTTATAAGTTTTTAATAAAAAAAGGAAATGATAGGAGCATAGATATACTTTTCCTCTAAATTTTGATATAAGAATTTTTTAGATCAGACCAGTTTTCATGAAGAAAACAGCAGAATACGAAACGTCTTTTAGTCAAAGTTTTTGTAGGTAAAATCAGCCTGAGCTGCAGTTGTCCCTTTCGCACTTTACGGGGTGAGGGTGGAGGTGACGCGACGGCAATAGTTTCTTCAAATACCTATTTTTCAAATTCCTGTTGACTAGAGTCCGCTCTTAAGAGTCGGAAACCACTGTATCCCGCAAAAATTTGGACCTGACCCGTATAGTAAAAGCATAAAAAGGTAATCCTCCCAATTAGATAGGTAAGTGCTTAGTGCCATCATAATTATTATTAACCACCGGAACAACAATTCGGTGCGTGTATTAAAACGCTACTCGTGCTCAGATTTAAAAAATTATACGTTATCCATCACTTGATATTTTTCATAAATATCCGTATGAAAAGTCGGAGCGGCCGTTCATTACGATGGCAAGCGATAAGGCGGTGGATTTAACACCGGAGTCGGTGTGGGTAATCACGTATAGGTATTCGGGCGCAGTGTGCTGGAGGAGCGCGGGGGGGCCGGGCCGGGGGAGGGGGTGGCGCCCGCGCATAATGGGAGTCGGCAACCGCTTTGTATCCGCCGCTGTTATTATGCAGATTAACACCGCCGGGAATTTGTTCAAATATCGTAACAAGCGCTCTCCTCCCGGCGCCGGCGCCGCTCGCGCTGCCGTAATTTACGATTGAAGCCTCGGGAATGTGTCGGCGTTCGCTCCTTCCACGGACGCGGAGCCGTTTTGTCGAATTTATATTACCTCCTCCTCGTTGCCAGAAAACGCATCATATCTGATTATGGTTTATTTTAACTTTTACCTCTTGGCGATTAACATTCTTGTTTTAATAAACTACTAACTTGTGTTAGAGCAGTAGATGGAAACATGGCTTTGAAGCTTTTGCTGCCTTGTTAAAATATCAATTAATCAATCTGTCTAGCCTTTTCCCAACTACATTGGGATCGGCTTCCAGTCTTACCGGATTCAGCTAAATACCAGTGTTGTACATGGAGCGACTGCCTATCTGACCTCCACAACCCAGTAACTGGGTAACACGGAACCCCTTGGCAAGACTGGTGTCAGATCCCAAGCTTCTGACTACCCGTAACGACTGTCAAAGATCTTCAAATGACAACCGGGACCAACGGCTTGACGTGCTTGCCGAGGCACGGAGGAAACTCGGTACGTTGAAATGGTCACCCATCCACGGACCGACCTCGTCAAGCGTTGCTTAACCTTGATGATCGACCAGTGTGGCTGTTATTGTTGTTAACATATGCAATAGTTAAATAATTAATATATTTCACCAGACCTAGACAAAGGCTCAATTGCGAAATCCTAATTATTCATTTTAACTTATATATAAAAACAGCAAATTATTAACTTATCCGAAAACTGAAAAGTTTCTACGCCCTTGCAGACTTGCAAAAACTAGAAGAGCAGTGAAACTCGGTAAAGCCCAAAAGAGCGCTGAAATTGCAAATATTTGATTCCAATTATCAGACCGTGCTTGCCCCGCGCGTGTCATAAAAGACAGCTTTTCTATAACTTTGAAAGGAATCTGAAAGTTGTGATTAAACTTTACAAAGTCCATAAATAATGTTTTGCGCGGCGGGCGGGCGATGGTTGGTGGTGGTGGTGGTGGGGGGTAAGGGGGGCGGCCGCATTCCTGCGAAGCCTCCGACCCACCGCCCTGAGCTCACGTCCCAGCTTCTGCCGAGCGCCGCTTTCCCTATACTCAGTGCTATCTAAGCACTCACAAACCACACAAGTAGTACCTCTAAGCTTGAACCCTGAATTCCATTTGAAGGATCGTCTTGGAACTATTACTAATACTTTGCGATAGATGCATTGTAGGGGTAAAAACGGGACCCTTTTACTAAGACTCCGCGGTCCGTCTGTCTGTCTGTCACCAGGCTCTATCTCATGAACCATGATAGCTAGACAGTAAGTGGGGCTCCCATACAACAAACATGATTTTTTTGCCGTTTTGTTTGCGATAATGGTACAGAACCCTTCGTGCGCGGGTCCGACTCGCACTTGGCCGATTTTTTAGGATTGCGCTTCCAAAAGTGATCCTGTATTGACCGCATAGCCCCATACTGGTACACGACTTCTAGGTGTCGGTTCTTGATCTATTGTCTTGGATGTTAACCGCGCAAGTGCAGTTTCTTATTTTGAGACCCAACTCCGAAAGTAGCCGGCATTCCGCTCCTGACACGTCAGTGAGCTTTGATGGGTTTTGCAGTTGGTGTAACCTCGCAAAACTTCTTTACAAGTTGTTTCTTCCTTTGGTTAAGTAAGCAGGAGGCTTATCGCGAGTCAATGTTGTTATTTTTCTTTAGCTGACAGCAGCTGAAAATATTGAGGCGTAGACTTCAACACCAACAGTCCGTAGTTGGTGGATGTAGATGAGAGGTGACCTATGAGGGTTGTTCCTTCGTCGAAAACCAAGATACGAATCCATCCGCGAGATACCTTCTTTAATCGACTAGCTGTTGAGATCTAGTTAACTAATTACAAATTGTAATTTACAATCTACCAAATAAATCATCATCTGCCCAGCCTTTTCCCAACTATGTTGGGGTCGGCTTCCAGTCTTACCGGATTCAGCTGAGTACCAGTGTTTTACATGGAGCGACTGCCTATCTGACCTCCACAACCGAGTAACTCGGTCACACTATACCTCTTGGCTAGACTGGTGTCAGATCTCAGGCTTCTGACTAAAACAATAAACAATATTTATTTGTTCAAGGCTTAAACCTAATTACAATGATTGTACCTTAAATTAGAATCATTAAGTTAGTGGCAAGATACAAAATGTGTGCAACTGGGCTTAAACTAGGAGGATTCCTGTGCCATAAGCACCAGTTACTTCCGTCACCACCGTGTTCGAGCTGCCATTACAAGTGTGGTGCGGTGCTAAAGTAAGTAGTAGTAGTGTGCATGTGAGTATGAAGATAGTGTGTGTGTGGTATTCTGGTGTGTGATGTGTTGTGTTTGTGTGTATGTGTGGATGTGTATGTGTTAGCGTGCATGGGCTTGACTGGTTTTATTATTATTATTTTACTGCCCGTAACGACTGTCAAAGATCTTCAAATGACAGCCGGGACCAACGGCTTAACGTGCTTTCTGAGGCACGGAGGAAACTCGCCTTGTAAAGATGGTCACCCATCCACGGACTGACCTCGTCAAACGTTGCTTAATCTTGAAGATCGACCCGTACGGCCGTTATTATTTAGCCACGAGCTGTCAAATGTCTTCGATTTTTTTGGTTCTAAGACATGCCGCAGGCTTATTACTTATATTGCAAGAGCAAAACAATAGCAATTTTAGTGCAATAATTGCTCTTCAATACAAAAGTTTTAGAGATTTTGGCAGTTTTATTTTAGAAATTAGTGCATTTGACAAACAACAACCGATTATTAGCAAATGATTTTGTAGGACCTACCATACCTACACTGCAGGCCATTCCGTCTTTTATGACATAAAGCGTTTGATCGCGCGATTATTGCTGTTTTCTGTTTCTGCCGGTTTCCTCACGATACTCAATTCACAAGAAAAACTCCTTCACCGTTTAGAGAGCAGTGGTGATGAAATATCTATTTAATAAATAAATACTAAATAAATAAATACTAAAATAGAAACAAAAGCCCTCTTCTTCTCTTCTACTTTTGCAGTGCCCGACAGTGTCCACAATGGTCTAAATTTATAACCTGCCATCTAAGTTCACATGTGGAACCAATAAAATTATTGAATATTGAATAGTTTAAGCACAGATAATATAATACTAGCATACAGATGCCTCATCCCATACAAAGAAACCGTGCCGACGTAACTAGCGTTTTTCATCTGATTATACCGATAATTTTTTGTAAACCGATTGCGTTCGGTTTCGTTCCACGGCGATAGATAGATCACCATCTATATCCTTGGAACGGAACCGAACGCGATCGATGTACAAAGAAAAAACAGTACAGTACGTCGGCACGGTTTCTTTGTAAATGGGATAAGACATTGGTTTAAGTATATTATTGCCAGAGTTGGTAGTCTCCTGGAATCCGCTCGATGCGAGATGCACAGAACGGCAGGGTTATTACGTATCTTTTGCAAGAGCAAAACGATAGCGATCAAACGCTTTATGTCATAAAAGTCGGAATTACCTGCAGTGTAGGTATGTTAGGTCCTACACAATCGTATGCTAATCGCTCGCTGTTTGTCAAATGCACTTATTTAAATAAAAAACCGCCAACAACTCTAAAACTTTTGTATGGAAGAGCAATTATTGCGCAAAAATCGCTATCGTTTTGCTCTTGCAATAATTATGTAATAAGCCTGCCGGTCGATTTGGGCATACTTGGGGGAGGTCTGTCCAACAGTGGACGTATTTCGGATGAAACGATAACACGACCTCAAGTCTGCATTGTCAGATTGTCTAACAACATAAAAAAAATTGTGCAGATTATAGAGTTTTGTCAAGTTTCATGTTACAGCTTGTCACTTACACGCGCTATGCATGGCACCAGCAGAGATTTCGCGGAAATGGCAGCAGTGGACGTTTTCGCGGTATTGTAATGACGTTTCATTTGGTCACATTATCCTTATTTGTTAAGTTGCCCCTAGCCGACAGCACGAACTATTTTGTGCGCGAGGGTAAAATGCATGCTATCTCATCCGACAACACATGCGAAAGAGATTGATGCTGTGACGAGCAGTAAGAAGCTAGTTCGCGTAAGAATTTGCACTTTGGCAATTTTGTATCGAAAACGAGCGCGCAAATTTTTATAAACAGACCTTTGGGAGTCTGGATATTATGAAAAAACGACTAAAAGTATATTTTCAAAATAAAATTATTTCCATTGTTTAATTATTAATCTATACACGTATGCAGGCCGCTTTGCAATTTTCCTTCTTCTTATGGTATTTATTTCCGCCCAAAAATGCGTTAAAATTAGTGTTGAAATATGGAACTTTCGACGCTCATAACTTTCAAATATCTTTTTCTTTTACTTTTTTGTTTCCATACAGGGCTAGATAATGATGAGACAAATTGATATCATTTTATATTTTGAACGTACATCGTCAAACAGTGGAGTAATCGCCAGACTACGTTTATATGGAAGAATGTTCAACTAGTGTAACATTAATACACTTCTTTTGAAAATATTTACTCATACCGCGAAAAGTTCAGGTTAGCAAAGAATTATAAAGTCAAAAACGACAGCAGAGGCAGATTAACAAAAGCATGTGTTCAGACATGACTTTGATTTGTGTAAAGGCTTTTCATGACAAGATTCATTACCTAATCTGTCTTCTCTTAATAAGGATCCATTTAATTAATTATAATCACCTCTTCTTCTAGGTCTAGCTATGGCCACAGATAATATAATACTAGCATACAGATGTCTCATCCCATACAAATAAACCGTGCCGACGTAACTGGCGTTTTTCATCTGATTTTACCGATTATTTTTTGTAAATCGATCGCGAGAGTATGAAAAATCGACCAATCACATAGATGGAAACCCACATCGCATCTTTCATCTCTCTTTGCTCTTTGCCTTGCCGAATTCATTACGCAATAAGGCTGCTGGATAACTAGTTCATTGAGGGACCTGCAAATTTGTCACAGTTAAAATGGTACCTATTCTACTTACCCAGTGTCTACAAGTAAAATATCAAAATTTAAAAAACCCCGACACATTTATCTTGCGAAAACACCCCGATTCAAACAGAAAAACGCCCATAACTTGTGAACGGCTGAACCGATTTAATTCAAACATAGCTAAGAAAACTCTTGACAAAATCACCTTTTAAAAAAAAGAAACTAAATCAAAATTGGTTCACCCGTTTAGGCGCTATGATGCCACAGACAGACACACAGATACACAGCAACACACGTGAAACTTATAACACCCCTCTTTTTCCGGCGGGGGTTAAAAATACCGAGATATAAATAAATATCTGGCTCATTTACAGAGGCTTCCATTAATAGAGGTGAGAATAGAGGTTATTTCAGTTATAAGAGGTGCGATTTTTAAATAAAATACGTATGCACAGGACCGATCAGTTGTGGCGAAGCTTGGGGGACGCCTATGTCCAGCAGTGCCCGTCTTTCGTCTGATATGATGATGATGATGTACCTACCTACATATCTATATCTTTAGCAATAATTAAGCATGTTTTTTTTTCAGTACAAAAAGCATACAGAATGCGTCAATCAAAAAATTCTGTCATTTTAGTTTGACTAAGAATTACATAGTAAAAACAAAATAGAATGTTATTTGCAATAAAGTCCGATGTAGGGCATTAATAAATTGACGTTATCTCAGTTATAGAGGTACCTATAAGATTCAAACGAAAACAATTTAGCAAAAGTATTATTTAAAATATAGTCGTTAGAGGAGCTCGTGGCTAAATAATAGCAGCCGCACTGGTCGATCATCAAGGTTAAGCAAAGCTTGACGAGGTCGGTCCGTGGATGGGTGACCATTTCAACATACCGAGTTTCCTCCGTGCCTTGGAAAGCACGTTAAGCTGTTGAAGATCATCATATCATATCGTCATTTGAAGATCTTTGACAGTCGTTACGGGTAGTCAGAAGCCTGAAATCTGACACCAGTCTTGCCAAGGGGTACCGTATTACCCAGTTACTGGGTTGTGGCGGTCAGATAGGCAGTCGCTCCATGTAAAACACTGGTATTCAACTGA
Source organism: Orthosia gothica (assembly GCA_949775005.1). Lineage (NCBI taxonomy): Eukaryota > Metazoa > Arthropoda > Insecta > Lepidoptera > Noctuidae > Orthosia > Orthosia gothica. The sequence continues at coordinate 14,591,801 of OX459069.1, read as the reverse complement.
ATCTGGTTAGACTGGTAGCCGACTCTAACATGGTTGGGAAAAGGTTAGGTAGATTGATTGATTGATTATTTAAAATATAGTCTCAGTAAAAGAGGTAAAATATACTCGCTGTCTTAATAATAGGGGTAATTATGACAATTACGGGCCGATTTTTCAATAGTCTGATAACTTTTAACTAAGGAATAAAAATGTCAGTTTGACATATTTTCTATACAAAAGCTGTCAAACCGCCATTTTCATTCCTCAGTTAAAAGTTATCAGACTATTAAAAATCGGCCAAGTGTGAGTAGGACTCGCGCACGAAGGGTTCCGTACCACTATCGCAAAAAACGGCAAAAAAATCACCTTTGTTGTATGGGTAGTTAGTAGTTATATTGTTTATTGCCCAACTGAAATATTTATTTTATTCTGTTTTTATAGCGGCATAGTATATGTTGTTATAGCGGCAACAGAAATACATAATCTATGAAAATTTCAACTGCCTAGCTATCACGGTTCATGAGATACAGCCTGATGACAGACGAACAGACAGACCGACGGACCGCGGAGTCTTAGTAATAGCGTCCCGTTTTACCCTTTAGGTACGGAACCCTAAAAATCGGGCCTAAATCGAAAGAACTAATCCCACTAACAGAGGTAATTCAGTGCTAAAGTGTTGGGACTTCAGCATGAGTTCCAGTTATGGAGGTATCTCACTTATCCAGGTCCCACTTAACCAAGTTGTACTGTCTCATGCCCCAGTATGGCTATCTGCTCATAGATATGATATAAAATGATCATGCATCAATATTTGTCTTGCTTAAATCATCACATTGTTTGCATCAATTGTCATACGTCATTACCGTCTGCATCATTGCCGCAAAAACTTGAGCATTCGCGCGTGGGAATCAATATGCAAATCTAACACCTATATATTAAGTGTTAGCTGCATATCTAGATTGACGGAAACAGATTACTTATTGTATTATTTGATTTCGTTTTCGTCATCTTCAAAAGTATTTGCAAGTCCAAAAGTATCTTTTGTGAAAACGTATCAAACCGCAGTACAACATTCCATTCAAATCCGTCGAACACTCGAGACACAGCGGCGTGGTAAAGTCGAATCATTCAAACTTTCGCATTTAGTATTAGTGGGATAATAGTGATGTGATTTGATATAGAGACGTCGCTTTCGTCGCTCGTTTCGGTGAAATGTGCGAAGGCAGGGCCGGACCCGAGGAACGTTGGCCGAAGGCACAGGGCCTCACTCGCTGAGAACGTTGCACTTGTTTTACGCACGCGCGCACCGTGTGGTGCATGACCCCATTGGAATGTACCACGTGCACTAGCCAATGGAATGCGCAACTGTTTGCTTTTTCATTTTTTTCTTTGCCGCCACAAACAATACCTTTTCATACTATTTCATAACGAATTCTTTACTAACGCGATACTTTCTAAAACACTGTTCGCCTGTACGTATTCACATTTTTTTTTTGCTTTGTTTGAAATGTGTTTTCGAGAATGGTGACTTCGGTTAGTCTGGGTTTCAATAAAGTTTTGAATATTTATTTCGTCTGTGAAGATAGCGAGTCAAATCTAGAATACGTATGAACTTAATGCCTACATTCCATCGATTTAAATTCTTTTCGCAACATTTAGATCCTGAACGGATAGTTAGAGTAACCTACCGTACAATCTGAGGCATCTGCCATTAGAATTATATTGATCGGTTTCGGTTAGTTTCGACTTGCAGTTAAAATATTTCGTCTTGTTAAATTGGCGCTCTATATGGCTGCGCTAAGAATTCACCGTAAAATTGTGATCTGTAACACTATGTTCAAAACAACGGGCCAATCAGAATGCACGCGATATGCAACTTAAACGTTTAATTTGCCTCTAAATTCGCTCTTTTACGCCAATAACTTGACAGCTAAAAGTTACTCATTATGCCCATGTTATCCCGAAATAGAGGAGTTCAGTAAACGCTGGCCTCAATAGTAATGTGTACGATATGAGGCGGAAGCGTGTGCGAGACGTCAGAAAGCGCCTTACCGGAAGATGCGCGCGGATGATGCTCTATATGAGCTTTTACGATTTCCTGCCACAGCCGCCGCCGCCGCCGCCCATGCCGGACGCCGGACATTCGGCTCCTCGGCTAAAACTGCACACTCAATCACCGACCGCGGGTAGTTTTGTTTTTGTTTCAAACGTTTAGCCGTTTGTCCTCGACGATCATGGTAGAAATCGTGGTAAGGACAGGGAAAAACGAAAAGAGAAGTAACTTACGTATGACTAACTTCATTAAGCTAGACAAGAACTTTCTTTTGGAAAATAAATATTATGCAGCATGCGACCATGTGCACGAACTCTACATACAGATGTGCGAATTGCATTTTCATTTCGCCAACATTTATTTACTTTTTGTGCAGCTTGTGCACTTGATCATGAGTTACATAAATTCATTGCAGTTTCTTACACGGCATTGTTTAACTGAATCAATTAGTGTGTGGCGGGTGCGCGTGCGCCACACGTCAGGCACGCACGCGCATGCGTTATGTGCGTCACACCGCCATCTAATTGCCTATTAAACACACCGGTAACAAACAATTTATATTGTTGCACTTCAGACATGACGTTAGTAAACAACTCATTTATTTTTATATCTACACTCCTGTTATGTTATGCAACCATTCAAAATAAAATAAAAGGCTGCACCCACCGAGCAAGCAAACCAAACAGAGCCAAATCAATAAGTCACGACACAAATGCAGCACCGATTTGCTCGTTTCGTACTCCAGTACAACGGCTGTAACAGGAAAATCCGTAACTATTATATGAATAAGTAATTATTTACTGCAGATATCCCTGACTCATGATTGTTTACCATTTCGGACCGGTTCTCTTCATATGCACAATTTTTCCAAGTATAGCATGAATAAGTTGTGCGATTCTTAAGACTTATTGGTGAGTAAATCTACCTATACATTCCAAAATGATGTTGCCGGTCACCTTCTTTGGTGATATGAATGGATGACTCAGTTCGCACACTTCGCACATTAAACACCTCGTCATCAATATGCTATAACTGCACCGCCTTGTACAGTAGATGGACTAAATACTAAGTAGGAGTGAAGGGAAAATATTTTACTTTTATTAATTTACTGCCGCACTGTGTATATTACATCATCGAACTTTTACAAAATTCATTGCAGTCGATGACAAATTAAAGTTTTGTTCCGTTCTCTTGTGAAGTTATGATAGTTCAAAGTTCAGACTACTGACGTGGACTAAAGCTTATGTAAGTTGTTAAGACCTTTTAAAGAACTATTTATGACCCTGTTATAAATAGTCAATGGTTTATCAACTAAAGGTGTAGGCATGCGGTATCGGAGGCGCCTGTCAGCGTCAGCGGGCCCGCGGTTCCACGGACACGCACGTGGGTGTAATGACGTGTCCCATTCATAATTCACCTGTTCAACATGCGAACGATTACCTTCGCGCGATTATCGGTAAAACGCGAGGCTGACTAACGACGGAGGCTCGCGAGGAATGCTGCACCGCCGAAGGAAATCCGCCATGGCGCCTTCGCTCGTACCTAATCTGTGTAACTACTTCTCAGATACCTATGCATATTGCTCAGTCATGACATCATATTCGTTTGCATAGGTGATGTGATCGACAAAGGGCTCGAACATGAATATTACGAAATTGGAGATTTAGCATATTGGGATCAGTGAAGAGTAGAGCTAAATAGTGCATATCCGATCGTTTAAATGCTAATGTTCGGTTGTCTAAAGGACTCAGACGCATGCTTTGTATGTAAGCAAACACGACGCAGACGTTTTATATAACAACACTGACTAGACAGATATATTTGCGTTGAGACTTTTTTAAACTTACGAAAGAAAGCTTTTAATAAATGTGTGAGTATAGTGTCGCGGCATGCACTAGTCTCAATATATTGTAGAGCATTAGTCTTGTCGTCTGAGCATTAAAGTATTTATAAATGAGTCTGCACAGAAATAATCCCTGCACTCGTAGGTAAGCCGAGTTTTGTTTTGGCGAGACATCGTCACGCGTCGTCTCGTTCACGGACAGAGAGACGAGACGACCTTATTTTTGAATTAGAATGCGGCTGTGTTTACATTTTTCTCCTTATTGTGACATTTTTGGCAACAATCCAGGTTGAGATATAAAATAAACTGTCCGTCGCATACTTGAAAGTGCAATCGACAGACAGTTTGGTCGGTATTTAACTCGTGCGAAACTGTAATGATTACTGTCGCAAATGATCCTTTATTATTACCTTTCTGTTTGTTAAAACCTTCAGTTTTCACAATTATGTGTTTGTTAGAGTTATTATTCGCTTTATGAGTATTAGTAGCGAATCATTTGTCTTCATACTGCCCTTTGTTGAGTATTCAAAGCGTTGCTGCATGAAATCGGAAATCATTGGAGACCGGTCTATTGATACTTTTAGTTTCTCTTGTTTGCTGATATATATATACACTTTATTGTACACCATAATAAACAAGAAAAAGAAACTTAATACTAAAAACATACAATGGGCGGCCTTATCGCATACCGCGATCTCTTCCAGGCAACCTGGAATGGACAGAGATTACCTGGACATGACATGGGGTTGTCATTGGTGCGACAATACCAACAGTGAACATAATGTAGATACAATAATACTAAATATATTAATATATTATTAATATATATTTGTTTATGCCTGTGTAAAAGGGAGGTTTAATACCAATGCTAAAGATAAACAAGTCAACGGCATAGGTTTTATGAGGAATAGGTCTAGCATTGGTACTGGGTCTAAAGCTTGTTGCCTTTGAATTTTTTGCAATAACTTTGGTCAACAACTAGCATCTCTTTTGTATCTACATATTATATTGTAGTATTTTATGTAGCTTTTGCTGTACATCTTCACTTCCTAATAGTTTTAACGCATTTTGCAGCAACGAATTCAGCGCAAAAGGTATCTTATTGTTGTGTTCATATGCAGCTTTTGAAGACATTTTGAACTTATCTGAAAATATCGATTTGAGAGGCGCAAAACGGTAACAGCTTCTTAGAAGAAAGTCTCATTGTTCGTTTTGCTCGTATTTTTAGAATTCTCGCTATTGTATTGTGTACCTATGTTCATAGGCGGATGTGACTAAGCGTAACTATATCGGGGCGACAATACTCTATTCTTGTGTTGCTCGTGAAACGTTTCAGGTTTCTAGATACGTGGAGCTGCTAAAAATTTCACGTCAGGTCCTTTTTGTAGCAGTCAGTGTTATGTATCACCTACATTCCTGACGCCACTCACTATTTCCCATGAATGTTCGAATTAGTTTGCTTTTCGTTGATATGATTGCATTTTTCTGCGTGCGCAAGCTATTGTTTTTCTATTGTGTCTGTAATTAGACGCTCAATGGGTTAATTGGGATATATTAAATAGGTGCTATTTTTCTGTTTATTATCTTTTGCTACAACAACAGTAACCCGTTTCCAGAACTAAGCTATGATGTAGATAAAGTTAACTATTGTTCGGCTGCCAACTATTGTTTATGCTACAAACTTTATTGCGTTTAAAACGCATTAGTAGACAAGTCCATGTAGCCTAGGCGCATTGCGTGCGGTCCGGACACACACAAAGAATTAACGGTAAGGCACCGCACCACCTGACATGACAAACAACCTGTTTTTCTCACAGGAAACCGGCTATCGATCAAATCACACCGCTAGTATGCAAACAGACGCATCGGTAGATACTGCGCCGAAAGGAAATTCTCCTAGTGAGCGACAGGGACGGGGTATGCCGGGAAACGGGCGCGAGACGGAACGCAGCAAGTCCGGCATCAAATAAGTGCGCGTGCGTCTACGAATTGCGTTCCCATACTGGGTAATGGCGCACTTCGCCTTTCTCGTTCCGTCCAAAGGTCTTGTTGCGACCTCTCGCTTGTGCATAGGGCTTGCAATCTCGCGCCTAGTCCTGCGGAATTTTGAGATATCCAATATTTTGCTAATTTATTAAGATTTTATACAGTGTTTAATTGTATAACGTTTGTCTCCTGTTTAGCGCTTCTTGACGCTATTTGACTTAAGGGACTTTTTGTGTTTCTTATAGCTGCACAGCAACAGAATTAAGTATCAAAACTTTATCTTACCTATGCAAAATGATTTAAAATTATTTGCCAGTTTCGTCCGTTGAAGAACTGTTTTTGACTGCTCGCGTGCAGATATGCATCCCAATCTGGTTGAATACGGAAAACGAATTACCCAGTACAAAAAGATAATGCAAGCAATACCAGGTAAAAGTATAATCTTTTCCTCTATTTATGTAGGCAATAAGTAATCAATGCCCTATCAGAAATATAAGACACCTCTCGCAAAGCGACTGCATACCTTAAAGTAGACCAAAGTTTACCGTTCTTGGTGGAATCCCGGGATTCAAGTTCGATCACTGACAGCCCTAGCAGCACGACATGAATGAAGGCGCCCGCGCAATGGAATGCGGTCGCGTGACGTGAGCGGCGCCGCCGACGAGCTCGATGCACTTCACCAAAGGGTTAGCTTCACGAACTGTTCTTACCAGCTATTACGTTTGGGCACCTTGACTTAGTTCAAATGATAATTAAGTTATTAAGCGTTGTTCTGGAAAATAGTGGTCTTCGGAAATCGTTTCGATATTCTCATTCACACCAGAAATATCTATTGCAGACATTTCCATTTCAGTCTGTTCTTTCAGTAATGTCGTAGGAGTTGCCCATCAAACAATCTGTCTATTTTTTGTACTCCTGCGGATATCTTGATCACTGATTCGATCAACCCAGGAAACTTCAAGCATAGCCCTCTACAATAGGGTTTAGGTGGCTTTAAGCCTTCCGATGAGTTCCATAATATTTATGTTGGATTCGTCTGGGTATATCTACTGTCTCCTTCGGGAAAAAAGCACGACACCGTAATTACAGTAATATATGCAACAATTTCTGACTGATTCCGGCATCATCAACGTATGCATTTATTGATTGAACCACTTCTATTGAACTTTGGAACCATTTCCCTTGCACTTTAATAGCTAGTTGTTCATCCAGGCCGTTAAGGTTTATTACTACCGATGGCATGCGTGCCTGCCGCAATACAAACGCTTCCGGCTCACCTTCTCGGGTTATCAGCGCCATCAAACGATCACTCGGTTCGGTACAATTGTCAGAGAACATAACACTTTGCGGCCACATTCCTGCGTGTGCCTTCAAGTTTGATGCATAGTAACGATTTCGCTTGAAGCTATAACTTAAACGGAACTCTTCGAAAGTGGCCCGTTTTGTGCCGTTAACTTGGAGAAAAGCATTGCGATTCTTCTTGGAGTTTCGTTAAATTGAGTATTTGGGATCTGGTGTCGTTGTTCTATACCTTTCCCAATTTATTTCTTCATATTGTCTAATTATTCGATGATAGTGACCGAAGAACATTGTCTAGAGGCAAAGGTGGATGGATTCTGTGAGGTGTGATATGAAAGAAAAGGAAGTCAGTAATAACGTAACGGTTGACAGGTCGGAATGGAAGTAGAAAAGTGCTGCGCCGACCCCAAGTAACAAGGACAGGAAGATGATAATGATGATATGGCCGAATAACATTTTCTAGAGTTGTATCATTTTGTGTTGGCTGTTAGGTTACAGAAATAGTAACATCAGACCTCTTTCTAACCCCCGCCGGAAAAAGAGGGGTGTTATAAGTTTCACGTGTGTTGCTGTGTATATGTGTATCTGTGTGTCTGTCTGTGGCATCATAGCGCCTAAACGGATGAACCGATTTTGATTTAGTTTTTTGTTTGTTTGAAAGGTGATTTTGTCGAGAGTGTTCTTAGCTATGTTTGAATAAAATCGGTTCAGCCGTTCAAACGTTATGGGTGTTTTACTGTTTGAATCGGGGTGTTTTCGCAAGATAAATGTGCCGGGAGTTTTTGAAATTTTACTTGTATATATGTAGTATAGTATTGTATTGCTTTTTGATTTTGTTTCAGTTTTCGTCATTTTAGCCTTGTCAAACCTGACTACAAAATGAGAAGTTTGCTGTGAGATTGGTCGGCTTGTCTCGTCCTCGCTGGGCTTGTACCTGTTTCTGATGTTTCTTTATTCTTTTTAAGATGGTTTGGGTAACTTTCTCATCTTAAACTTCAAATCATATTACCCAAGACTCCAGTTTGCATCAATTCATACAATATGCGCTTGTCGTTTTCCTAATGACTTGCTTAGAAGTGTGCACAGTGCGCATGTAGTGAAGGGCGTCTGACGGGCTGCCGGTGTGGGCCCAGTCACGGCCGGCAGCGGGAGCGGCGAGCGGGGCGATCGGCCACCGCCAAGCACCACAGAGGTTGATGGACCACTTACCTCGACCGGTCCGTGGGAGCCTTCCACTTCTCTAACCTCTCTTTTACAAAAATATCACAACAAGAATTAATTTCATTTCGAATAATTTCAATAAATTCCGACATATAATTAACATTTACTAGATTCTTGAGCGTCGATCGTTTGATTAGTCATTTTAATGATGCCTTTTTACAGTTAGTGATCTGAATGCGGTGTAAATTTTGTTTGGCAATCGGTTAGATGTTATTGATGCTTCTCATCTGTCCCGCGGTGAAGTTGGTTAATGTCCTGCTATTGATGGACGCCGCAGCCGAACGCGCGCTGCAAAGGAATTCGTCGGCCTTCGTGAAGTCTCGTGTAATCTTTTACGCTTTCCAATGTTGATTATTAATTGCTCTCTCATTCAATAGATATTACATTCCAATCATTCCACACATATCTTCATATGGAAATAGTATGTTTAAGTAGGCAAGTTTGGTATCACTCGGAATGTTCACGAGTGTTTGTTACAACATACGTGAAGGCACCTCAACACATGTACGGTTTGAGTCTTGAATATTCAGGTTAATATGCTTTGTTATCGTTTTGAGAATCTGCTTCTGTTAGAGGTAGGTAGTTAGTGGTCGTATCGTCTGCGTTGTGTTACTAAAAAGGTAGTCGAGTGTTGATGCTGTTGATACTAAGTATAGCGATTGTTCGGAGTCCTCTAGTCCGCCCGTCTTCGCCCACTGTCTGTATACATGAGACAGTTTGAGTGTGGGCTTGCACTCCCCAGACCGAGGCCATGCTCTCTTTTCAACATAGTTTTTATAACTAGTTAATGGCCACCATTCACAAATAAAGTCAGCCATTCATTTATTTTCTTCTTCGAGCGATTAGAAATTGAATTAGCATACGTTTATGAATAGAATCATATAATCTTCGATTGAAATATCCCCACAATTCAAATGCACTGAATGTTTTCGATTAGAATTGTTTGACTAACAATTGTATTCAAAACGCGTTTCAGTGATCTACATTGGGTTACAATCGCACACTATTTGTTTATGCAAGCAGACTATGGCGCCAAGCGGCAATATAAATAGTAAATGTAGTTTTACAAAATGCCTTCCTCGTGTACGGTCGCTATCGAATTTTTGATGTGATTGTCTTAATTACCCAATTTCAATATTTATTTCCTTTGTTTGATATTCAAGGCATGTAATACGGTAACAAAGGCATACATAGACAGACTTGACTTAACTCTGTAGGTATTTAGCCTAAATGCGATCTTTGTCAGTCCTGGTAGAGTTCGTTTCTTTGATTCCTACAATGTTTGTATAAGGTCTGGCTTTTTTGTTCGTATAAGCACTTGAATTAAAGTTGGTGGGTTGCTATGCCGTGCAGTGTGCAGGAGTGTTCAATTCTCCTTGATCACCAGAAATGTTTTCACAAGCTAGTTGACACGTCAGTCGCTAGAGTGTCGTATATACGTGGCTTAATATGCAATTTTAATCAAAGTGGAGCAGCGTTCGCGTGAAGCTGTCGCGACGCGGCGACGGTGAGCAGCGAGCGATGCAAGAGGCTGGTGCTAGCCTCCCATGCGGAGCCCCGCTGTCTGGCAGCCACGCGCTCCCCGCTCCCCCTCCCCCGGCCCCCCGCCGGACCCCGCACCCCTCGCGCGCTGCCATACCTAGCGCAACCACCTCGCATTGCTAATTCATCTACCACCTTATATTCACTAGGTACAGTAAAGACTCGTCGACAATTCTCTCATTGCCACCTCCCAAGGTTGACTAGATACATCATAATATTATTATAAATCAGAATATTTCGTGTCTTACAAGCTAACCTACTTGCTTACATTATCCATTAGCGCAGACGCTTTTGTTGTTTGAGAGCTTTTACAAGATATCTATGAATCTAGATTAGGTGTCTCTGGCTACGTTGATACAGATACAGTACGTTTGCAAACATCTTCAACTGTTTTATTTCGTTTTTGTCTGTCATGCCATGTAATCCAAGCTGGTAATTGCTATAAGTAACGGCCTCTTTCCTACGAAAGTGGGAGACATGCATCATTGCATCCCCGCGTAAATAGTCTCGAAGAATATGATGGATGCTTTCAATTGCTCAATGTGCAGTTGTAGATTACAAAGAGTATTGTGCTTTGAGAAGGCATCAGCTAAGTCAATGTTGCTTGATTAAGAGTCATGTATGTAAACGTGCGAATTTCATACATAAATTGGGTATAATTAGGACGTGAGAGACACGATATTGACTACTCACGTTAATCCTTTACTGATACAGTACAGGCTGTCGCCTCGTTACCTACTCGTTAGATGATCGCTTCTCGCCAGATGTTTCAGTTTCACATTGAACCAACATTATGTAATTATCATTATACGGTCTAGCTAATTGGTATCTTAATAGCTATTACCTAATGTTATATTTACATGTCCGACTAGTTTTATTTTGTTGAGAATATATTTTTTTGGTCGATTGAACATATTATTGGAGGCTCTAATTGAACAAGTGTGGTGATGGTGGAGCGACCTCGGCCCAGTGCGTAGCTCCGATTGCGACAGCAGCTGACACGAGTTGTGTAAGTGGCCGATGGAAATTCCGGTGTCGCCGTAACAGCAAGTGTGCGAGCTAGAGTCCTGTGCGTGCGGCGCTGGCGAGGCCGCGGTATGAATGGAGCTGCGGTATGTAGGTCAGGGTGTCGTCAATGGGCCGTCGGCAGGGCCCCGCGCGGCCGCCTCATGCGCCCCCATCGTGCCGTGAAAGTTGCCACTACTTTCGCGACTGTCGCTCTCACCATCATCACAATCTGCACTCTAGTGCAACACAACTGAGTCACTTTTGGAGCGACGTCTGCTAACGTTCACATCCGCTTCGTCGTTTCGTGCGTGCCTCGAAGACTTTCTGCGTCGGCTCACAGTGAGAACTCTATGATTGCTTACATAGAGTCCAGATTCGCTTGTGTCCGCTGAAAATTCGGCCGCGCCGTATGCTCGTGCTTAGGAATTCACTTCCGGGTAGGTCGGAAAGTGAAATGGACCCGTCTATGATGTAATTGGAATTCGGATGTATCCGGAGTCAGCGTTACTCCATTCACTTATAAAATTCTATAGGTATTGGTTGACATAATAGGCCGTTTCCGTGACACAGTAAACAGTTGAAGCGATGAAGCGTAAGATGACTTTTTTCAGCCGCCACTGCATAAGTTATAACATTTATTTTACATACCTCTTTGAATGGTTAACAGTAAGCGCAATAACCGAGCGACGGTACAAAGCCAATTTGAATTTACAATTAACTATTACCAGTTAGTCGTTGGTAAATCATAGACCTGGTCGTAGCCGTAGCGTAAATCAACGTTTTTAAGTTTTTTTTCTGCTTATGGTTTAATTATATTTATATTTCGAAGCACAGACTTAATGGGCTTTCAGTGCAGCAGATTGCAAACAGTTCTGCTAAACTTTGCTTTATGATTAACAATGATACCATTTCTTTAATAACATATAGGTAGGAAGTGTAGGTGCTATACAAACCTACTGCATACAATAAATAGAGAATCCGCGGATGAAATGATAATCAAATAATAAGTACGTAATATTCCACTTTATCCCAGACCTGAAATAAAGTTGTTCCCTGAAACGAGCTCTACGAAATGAACAAATAATGGTTCATATAGCGCGAGACAGTAATAATTGGATGCCAATGGGGATGAAGACCTCCGAACTATAGGTCTTCTTTAATCGGTCCCTCATCACTGAGGATCGTGGTCACTCGTGGACCCCTTTAAGCGGACAATCTGCCTCCATCGATTCCGGTCCAAAGTTGCCATCACCAGCTGCTGAAATTTGCTCGAGGACGTAGCTTCTTTCACTTGGTCAGACCATCGTGTTGGCGACCGGCCTCGTGCTCTTTTTCCTTCGGTATTGCCAACAATGACCAGTTTTTCTAAACTTCTATCTCCCCTTCGCATTAAGTGACCGAAATAGGTCAAAATACGCTGTAGGCATACTGTAGACAATCTGGTCTTGATATCGAGTTGGGAAAGGATAGACACATTTGTGCGTTTGGCTGTCCATGGTATTCGGAGCATCCGCCTCCAGCACCACATTTCGAAAGCGTCTACCCTCTGGCTTTCCCTTGCTCGGATTGTCCAAGTCTCAGCTCCATAGAGGAAAATGTGAAAAATTAATGCTCTGACTAAACGGGCTTTGGTTTTATAACTTATGCCAAGATTTTTCCAGATGCTCCGCAAGCGTGTCATAGCATCCTTAGCCATAGCTATCCGTCGTTTTATTTCTGGGACGCAGCTGCCTTCAGTTTTAATAATAGACCCCAGATAAATGAAACTATCCACAACTTCGATGCCCTGGATGCTGTAGGTGCCCGATAGCTTTTCCGCACGATCTATCACCATAAGCTTAGTTTTATGTCTATTTAATGAAAGCCCCAACTTGCCACTCTCCACCTCCAATCTATGCAATATCTCCTTCATGTCTATACATGTACATATCTATACATGAAGGAACTATAGGTAGAATGATTCAAACTGTTAGGTACAGCAACAGTAAGTTTCAAGCATTCGTAAAGACGAAACACTTCCAAGGTCAGAATTTATTCATAATTTGCCACTTGCATGAATATTTAGTCAGTGGTGTGGTGTCTCATCCCATACAAAGAAACTGTCCCGATGTACTGTACTGATTATACTGATTATTGTTTGTACATCGATCGGGTTTGGTTCCGTTCCACGGATATAGATTGTGATCTAGATCTATCTAGCTAGTTACGTCGGCACGGTTTCTTTGTATGGGATGAGGCATCTGTATGCTAGTATTATATTATCTGTGATTTAGTTAACGTTTGGTCTATTGTCCTAAGTAAGATTTCTTGAAGGTCTTCCTTCCTCGAAGTTCACATTTGCAATGAATCCCAAGACATTTTCTACTTGAAAAACTGCTTAGAAACTCTACATCGGCTGAATCCTAATTTTCAAAACAAGATGATTTTGGTGATTAGCCAAACTATAAGGGAATAATTGACCAAGGCTAAGAAAAACGAAGATGCTGATGAAAGATCGCTAGACCCCCCATCTTACTCCAATAATCTCCCAACTTCATCGGCCAGACGATAAGAGTCATACTTAGGATGGACCTGGTTGTTGGAATTTGTGAATTGTGGATTCGTATGTACCTACGCGACCCGTTACCAATAGGATGAAACAGTTGCACACATCACTTACAGATACTAGACATTCAAAGAGACGAGGTGTCTCAGCAGTGGGGACGCAATAAGCTGATTGTCCGAATTGTGACAGACCAGGCTAAGATTGTAGGTACTTCAAAATCATATCGTTTTTAGATGACCTCGTTACTGACTGAAGTATGGAGAGGGATTGCCGAATACAGCGCTTCTTTTCTCTAGTCGTCGATCAGTCGACAATCCCAAAATCTACCTTCATGCACCCAAAAGAGCATGAAAAGGAATATAATCTTATGATATCTCGAACAAATTCTAATAGTGTCTGTATAACAAACACGGTGTGTTGAAGTACAGCTATCCTTGTTGGTACCGATGGAGGTTTACACTCAATTGATGAGCGGTGTACCGTGCGCCCCGGTGCGCGCTGTGTCGCATGCGCGCGCGCACGCCGCAGCTTTCACCGAGCTCAAAGGCTCGCGCCGCCATGCATGTTTATTAACTTAACCATTTTAACAGGAATTCCCGAGGCTTCCGTTTACGTCGCTATTAGTACTTTTAGCTGTCATTGTACTTCAATGTGTCCCGTTAAAGTTTTAAATGAAAAGTTTTGTTGCCTTCTCTTTCTTGCGCAAGCGCACCAGAAGTATGTAGCTATCTCCAACAGATCCGGTACATGAAACAGAATTTCATGTAAACATTTGTCGTCGTTTTTCTTTTGTCCGATTCCATCATAAGCTAAGCACCACTAAACGTTTCGGCTGAAATCAATCCGCAGAAATCAATTTTCCGTATGTCGTCATCCAGTCTGAAATACTAGTTACGTTAACGAGTACAAAGGAACCTTTGATTGGTACTCCGAAATAGTTACCGGTCGCTTAGTAAGTCGATCAAAATCAGCGAATAAGCATAGTATTACGACATTACGTAATACATGACGAGAGGTAAGTTTTAGCTGCATCGCGGGAACAGTTGAGTTTAACGGTGACCGAGGCTGAGGAGTACAGTTAGTCGCATTCCTAGAGCGGTCGCGGCCAGGGTGGCAGGCAGCAGGTGCAGGGGGGGGGGACGCCGAGGAATGTGCCAGTGTCAGCACATATCCGCTATTGCTTCCATTTGTTACGATATACATGCAGCATTTTATATTCCTATGATTATGATCTTCTTCTGTATTCGTGCTGCGCATACTTAATTAATTTGTTACCAAAACACTCATGGCATTTTTATGCAATTTCTAGAAAATATCTGTTAAAATTAATAATGGCTATTAAGTTCATTCAATTGGGTATTGTGAAATCAATCATGAGATACAATTGATTCATAATGACTTATATCAATCATTAATTTAGTGTCCAACGTTTTGAGTCATCGATTCGAAGGAAAATCAATAAAATAATCACATTTAGACAAGGTCGTTGCTTTATTACTCAAACTTTTTCGCAATCGTCGTCGATTTCTCCCTTGAAAACGCCAAACTCATACCTTTTAATGGTGTCATCTGACTATTCTATTTTGTATATTTAATACGTAATGACAATAATAAACCGAGTGAGCGTATTAAGTTATGAGATCATACCAAAGTTTGAAACGTTTACTAAATATTGTATTTCCTTTGTCCACAGAAATCTGGCGCTAGGCATCGGCATCCAGAACTTCCCTGAGGGACTGGCTGTCAGCTTGCCGCTGCAGGCCGCTGGTTTCTCCGTATGGAGGGCATTCTGGTAAGCAAATCTAGTAAATAATACCCACTCTTGATCTGCACAGGTCAATGCCCTCATCCCTTAAAAATAAAAGAAGAACGACATACCGCGAACACGGCATTTGAACAAAGAGAATACTTTCAAATTGTCTAGACGCGATTTGCATATTTATGTTAATGCGAAAACATTTCAGTTTTACAAAGAGAACATAATTCTGATAACGCTTTCTTATTCACTGTCATACCTCTCGTTGTAACCGCCATGTGTTTCCAGAGGTCACTGAGCAAATTGTCGCAGTAATAATATGTGAATGTTTGACAACATTCCACGTACTGGTTGCTGGGATAGGGTTCACATGGTGGCAGCTCGTTTTGCCGGGCGGCGGTTAGAGAATGCGCCCGCTCGTTGTTAGGCCGGATGCCAACGCAACCAGACTGGACGACCCCATTCCTGTTCAGACTAATTCATTTAGCGACTGTTGCCGTCCCGACCAACTCCACTACGCGCCGAGATTTGTGACGGCCCTCCAACAACAAGAAACTTGTATTACTTGTACCTACGCTTATGCTGATTCTTTTGATATACGGTATTTTGGGTCTTCGATTAAGGTTTTGCATGTTCCCGATTAGTAATCCAGTTCATCGTCTTCCAATTTCTGCGAAAGACGTACCTACCCATTTGCTGTGAGATTCATCAAACATGCGTCCGTCATGAACAAGCACATTACAGCAGCATAAGTTTAAATTGTCAGAGCAAAAGGTTACTTAGGCATTGTGGTACGTGCACGCATTGTAAACGTTACCAAATAGGTAAAAGTTGTAAATAGTCGCATTCCGTCGTGTTCTCGGAACCGGCGCTGGCGCCGCTTCGCCGGTGCACAGCCCGCGACTAACGAGCTACGAAACGAGGTAATGGATATGCCTTTGAAGAATGCTAACAAACTTTTATGAACTAACGCGGTACATAATCGTTATGCCTTTAAGGAATGCTAAAAAACTTTTATTGAGGAACGCGGAAACGGATTCGCCGTGTGCTCAAGAAAGCTACGTTACTTTTATGACGAACTGGCTTTTTGAATATGATGTTTCGCTAGTTTTATTAGGTGGCAACCGATACTGAAAAGTAACAAGTATCATCTGAGGTCTAACAAAAAGGACTTAATAACATTGAAGATACAAGATCCCTTTTTAGGAAAACGAGATTTTCCAAACAAAGTAAAAATGTTTCATTGTTTTTGTTTTTGTCTAAATAAAGGACCCTGAATTCAGTTAAGCAATTTTGTGCATCATGAAAAAGGCAACTGAAAATCTCAACCTCATATTTCAGCATCTATCTAAGATGCAAAGATCCTGCTACTAAAACAAGCATATCCAAAACGTGGAGAAAGTCGAGCTCCTGTGCGGCTACTTCGTAGCTCCTTAGCTGGCAGTGGCGGTAAGAATGTGCTCGAGTGGGAATCCTGGCCGCGGAGTAGGTTGGGAATGTGCGCCGAGCGACGACCCCGCCCGGCCGCTCGTGCCGTGTACCCCAACCTTAAAGCGAAGCTTGCACTTAAACGGGCAATTTTTTCAGCAACTATTATTGCCCGACAATAGTTGCTGAAAGTAGTGAAGCAATTAGTAGAGTAATCTTGTTTAATTCCTAAATTGAATTGCCTTATTGAATAATTTGTTGCATTTTGCTCAAAAATGTTGTTTCGGTGTCTCTAACAACATTTGCTACAATGTTTTGCAATATATTGCTTGAAATTGTTACATTATGTATATTATTATTCCAATTTATTCGTGTTTTCTTCCATACGGCTCTATTGGCTCTAGCGGTTATTTACCCTCTTCTCAGACAATGTAATTCACACAGTCCATCCACCGATTCTTTGATCTTCCTTATCATTTTCCCAATATTGTACTGCGTTTAGCAATTAAGCAATATGTTGCACGTGTAAGCACACCTTTAAGGCACGTTGCACGCGACCGCAGAAAATTAAACGATCATACGTTTTTACAACTAAGTATTTAGTCGATGAAACGCAATTACGCCGCAATTTATAGAATTCTTGGCCTTTAATTACATCTAACTAAACCGATCAGCTAGGCATACCTATTGGCTGCTCTTATGAAGATGCTGTTAAGCAGTTAAGACTTCCATGACATAGAAACCTGCAGTTTGAACTTTGAAGGGTTTATTTATAAACGTTGCTCAAAGTTTAACTTAAAAATTTATAAATAATACCTTACATATCTCAATAGCTTCTGCCCGCGGCTTCGTCTGCGTAAAAAGTGTTTTATCATTTGAAGGGAATACTATCTTATATCCTTCCCAGGGTCTCAAACTATCTAAAGGCCAAATTTCATCTAAATCGGTTCAGTAGATCCAGAGATTACCTCCTACAACCTCACAAACTTTAGTGTAGATTAGCTTTAGCAAGTTATAAAGTTTTAGAGTCAACTTACAATACAATAACTGAAAAGCTTAGGTTCATGAAAATTATAAGGCCAATTATATGGTCATCATAGGGTGGTAGATCTGATACTACCTTCCTAACTAACCATTATCTTTACTACAAATTTCGAAACATTAAACGGCAGAACATTCACAACAATATTGGTAACCGTTCCATATAAATTTATGTGTGGTGTCTATAACCATCTGCTTAGAGTTTGGTACATTGTGCGCAAGCGCAGCGAGACTGTAAAGTCTAAATTCGGTTTTCCGCTAACGTGTTTTCATGAAAAGCCCAGCATTAAGAAAATTCTGCTCTGGAAATAGCAACAATTGCGACTTGATACGTGCTGGGAATGAATACAGTTAATCGGCAAATGTATTTTACATCCCTCATGTTCGGTAAGTAGGTTCTTATTACCTCCAAATGTGACTTGTAGATGACTAATTATCGCTCTAGGGTAATAATGTAGCTAGAAAAGCCCTAGAGCGGTAAGTAATAAAAAAAAAACACTTCTTTCTTTCAAAAAGTTCGCGTACATCTAACCATCATACTGGCAATAGACATCATGCATTCAGATCCATAACCAAAGAGGTCGCTTTGCTATTCAGCCTTGTCTTCGTGTGAGTATAATAGTCATCAATTTTAAATATCGAACGGCGAAGCTCAATTTCGTTCTTGAAAAATAAATATTTTTTTAAATGTTCACAATCGAGATGTAAAGCAGAATAGTTAGCTCGGGTGTAAGCACCAATTGCACCCTCGAACTATAGGCTATAAATATCTCGGGCTGCAATTGATGCCTTACAGCCCTTGGCTACTACTCTACTATTATAGCAAACAAACCTACGAAGCTTTCAGGAAAACTACCGAGTAGCAAACAGAAATATCCCCCATAAAGCCTAAAACAAATTTCAAAGAAAGTCTCATGTTAAAATTGATGTGAGTACAGCATACGTAAAGACGTGCACGATAGGTCTGCGGTGCGGAATTCAAGGGGCGAGGAATGCGGCCGGAGCAAGAACTGCTCTCGCCAACTCGCATGCCCGATACGGGATCGCATTTGCCACCGTTTCGTATATGTTAGGTACCTTTCGAGATCGGTATTGACATTCTGAACGATCTACGTTGTGGTACATCACTATAAGAAGTGAGAGATACGTTTTGCTAACGTTATGCTTTGTCGACGTCTTTTTCGAGTGTAAGCGGTTGTTCGGTTTACGACTATCGGCTTTTATAACCTAGTATATATGTTGTCGTTATTACCGATATCAATTCCTATTGTTTTATTGGTGTAAGTTTCTTTGTGCATGCCAATAGTTATGCAAGGGATATTCAGTGTAGGTTAGAGTTGTAGAGTCAAATACGTTTGAGATTTACTTTTGATTAACTTTTTCAAACCATGTTTATTTTGTTTAAAGACCAGTTTCTGACGCTATTAAGAGTGTCAGTGGATGACCATAAGCTCTTAGATTAAGGTTATTTTGAGTGTGCTTAAGGGACAGAAGTTTACAATTCATATACGTACATCTGTCCATAGTCTGACCAATGAGTTAAGTTGCTCATTTATAATTTGAGAGAAGACTTTCCTGCTAAATGTTGGAGCAGTCTCTCAACATTTGTGGAAGAACGGGTGATTATACCTATGAGAAAACTTCTCCATCTGACCATAATATATCAGATTAGAGCAGGGATTGGCCATCATGCGCATAAGGCTTCTCGAGGATCTAGCCAGTCTAGCAAGCATAGTTATATAGACAAATAATAGTCTCTAAATAGTCAGACACAAAGTGACTCGGTACAGGTAGGTTTTTACGGCTATTATTAAACAAATTCTTGTCGTTTTGTCGAAGCAACTTGACGCAATTTTTTGTGGCATGATATAATAAGTTCAACCAGTGTAGTGATCCATTGTTGTAGACAATGCGTCTAGTCAACATTTCTCACCGCATGCGCATGCGCATATGAGTCATAGTGACGTAGCAAACATCATGCTTACGCACCATGTAGCTGCCTCATCCGTTAGAAAACCTAATCAATTAAGTCACTCTTAATGGCTTACTTAAGTTTTTCTCATTTAGAGTGTGTTGTTAGTGTTGAGACATAGAGACGGTTATGCTGATATCGACTTCAGTGTTTGCAATCGATATGAAATCGATTTACAAATATTCAAATTGTTACACCGATTACATATCGAATGTTTTGTAAGTGTGCTTGGGTATTGGGTATGGCGACGCCGCGGCCAGCACGGTGGACGGCGGCCGGCCGACCGTCGCCGCGGCCGCGTCCGCGTGTCTGGAGGCCGCTCTCGACGCTACTTGGTCAGATAGCCATTGCTAACTGGACCCGAGAAAGTCGTCTATTTCGAAATTTGAGTGTTGCGTGTGCTCGGAGTGCGATGTGTCGCTGTCGGTGTCGGTGCCGCGGAGTCTGGTGGCTGCGCGCAAGCGGACGGCGGCGCGCTGTCTGCGCGTTCTTCCGGACCGCACCCGTCGGACCAGTCGCAGCGCACCGCCCGCTGCCCGCCTCGGGCGATCGGCCTTCACAGTTAAATAATTAAATCGAGAGAGCGACGCCGATACCGCCGCCGCCGCCGCCGCCGCGCGGGCCCCGAAGAAGTCGTCGCGGAAGGCCTGCCAGCCTTGGTGGCGCTGTCCTGCGCAATCGAGGCCGGTTTGTCGGCCGCATATTGCGTTGTTGCCGCGCCTAATCTTCTCGAACACCTTCCTGAATCCAACCAGCACCACAGTTATAACTTTAACGATGACATCGTGCTTACACACTATGACTAATGCGGCCTTAACATGGATCAATGCGAGCATGGTTACTTTTATAACTAGTGCATTCCACGCGTGCAATGAATATACATAGGTACCTCTACAGATACCAAAAGCTCTGCTGATCTCTCTCGCATCTGAAACATATGAGTAGGTAGCTTACGCCTTTGATGGCAACAGCAGCATTCAATAACAAGTACCTAAGTACTAAGGACGGTACCTAAGTACCTAGGTTCCTTAGATTAATAGATTAATATTTTCCATCACGTTGGCTGGGTTGTATGAATGTAAAATCTTTTATTCATGCTTAGGTAGGTGTTCATACATAACAACCTGTCTTCAAAGCCCACCTACTGCACCTAATATAAATGGCTTCTAGTCTTTCATAAACATTCTGTCTTCACCCAATATTAATATAATATTTAAAAAGTTATTATGTAAAAGCAATATTTTACCAACGCCACAGAAAATTCACTGCCAAGTACCATTATAAACAATGGACAATTTCCAAAAAAATAAATGTACGTATATATTTTATTCGTGAGCTTTTATTTAAATTCAACATAGTTATTGAGTGACGGGTATCCTGTTTTATGGCTCGTCGGCGGCTCAACAGTCGGCGATTCTGCGAATCGGTGGATATTGTCGCAAATTGCCGCTTTCGCCACCCGCTGAATAATGCATGCGATAACATAACATCACGTCGCGCACCCGCCGCGCCGCCGCAGCGCACTCGTCGCCGCCGCCCGCCCCGCTCCTCACTATTTCATCAAACTCGTTTCCCCCTCGCATTCCGCCTAGCATTGCCGCCACACTACTTGTTATCTAATGCAAATTAAACTTCCCTATGTGCGTGTTATCATATCCTTACACAACCAGCCGAACTTTCAAATGTTCAAGCATTTCTTTTTTGAGCGACTTTCTATTCAGTTGCGAATGATTTCCTGCTAAAGTTCCAAATTCATTACCAAACAGTGCCGGATAGAGCTGAATATCTAGCTAGGCGGTACTCAACAGTGTAGTTGAAACTGAAGCGCGTATCCGGGTATGGAAGCAGGCTGCTGGCGCGCGGGTGTTGGGCTGTCGGTTGGTGGGTAGCGCTGGCACTCGCATGCAGATATAGGCTGGCCGTCGTGTGGGGTGGCCCTGGCGGCGTTTCCCACAGCAGCGGCTCCTCGACCAGTTCGTCGGAATGTGGTCGCGGCACTGGCCCGCACTTTCACCAAAACAATTCGTTAGCGGCCTCTTTCGGCATCGCACCGCGCGCCTGCCTCTACCCCGCCACCCCGCCACCCCGCCGTCCGCCACCCGCACACGTGAAAATTAACAACATACTGATACATGACGTCGTGATCAGTATTTTGAATACGGCCCTTTTGAAGTTCCGGCTCCCTAGATACGACGACGTTTCAATACATCGAGATGGAGTAGTTTGTTAAGTATCTACCTACCTGTTAGAATCGAAGTAAATATTGCTAAGCTTCATAAAGCTTTCACTCTGAAAGATATACGTAGACGTGTACCTACCCGTTTGTTCGTATTTAATTTGTTCCTTGTTTGTTCTTTTGATGTTCTGTTTCTCATTATTCTGGTTCATTAGCTATTATCTGCTGAAACCAAGTAACATTCTCTAAAGTTCCACGATACTTGACTACGTTTTTTTTTGCAAACAAAGATTTTGCAGGATCTTCAGAGATATATTTAGTTTGGTCTTCATTAACAATACCCAAGTAGTCTTCTTGATAGTTTCAAGTTTCAATTCAACAGAATTTTTTTATATTTTTTATGTTTTATTGATCGTTTCATCCATAAGCCGTTGCAAACATTTCTCAGGAGTTAGCTTTTCTGCGTTTTTAATGTTTTCCAGATCAGTTCCGATTATTCAGGTTTATGTTTTCTATTCGTGTGGTTTAAATGCCCTTATAATATTATTATCAACATAAACAGTTGCTGTAAAGCTCGTCATTGTTTTCGAATTGCGTACACCAAACACGACGCGGCCTCCTGGCGGATGGCGCAAAGCATTAAGTTTGTTGAATTCCTTACAAATATTAACCCTAAACTCGGGTTAGTTTTTCAATAAACTGTAAAGTTGTTGTTTGTGTGTGTGAATTTGTTGAATATGCTCTCAACAACGGAGGTGTCGTGTCGTGTTTACAGCAAGCCACGCGATCTACATAAACTACATCTCTTCAACAATAATTTCAGACCAACATTCACAGTAACATGTTTCTTTTAATAACGAATTAATTGATATTATAAAAGAATGCACGTAGTGAGAAGCGCCGACAGGATGTTGTGAAAGTTCAAACGAGAGCTTACGATCTAAGCGGCGAAAGAATGCTTAAGATACAGCAAAGTGTAGAAGATTCCAATCCGATGTTATGTATTTTATGAATGGTGAATGGTTAGATTCAAAAGGACACACTTTTTTGTAGTTCTATTGCTATATGTAGGTTAAATCGAGAAGCTTATTAAAGCAAGGCATTTTTTCCCATCATTAAATGCATTCACTGCTATAACTTGTCTCGTTGTTCTACAGGTAGCAAGAACTACTTCTGAGTATGAGGCTCGATTCTCGGGTCGGGCAGTGTTATTGGGTTTTTCCAACTGGAATTTCTCTGAGTCTGGATTTGTGCTTGGTTGATGGTAATAGGCCCTATCAATTTCCCTATCGTAAACGTTTTGGAAACACTTTTATTATGCGTATAGCTAAGGAGTTGGGATGCCCTGCCGGAGCCTGTTTCGCGACAGCTACAATCTAGGAGTCTTTAATTCAAGAGTGAATAGGTTATTTCTAGGCTAGCTTGTCTCACGGTAGACCACATCATCGCTTACCAACAGGTGAGATAGTGGTCAAGCGCGAGCCTATAAAAAATAAATAACGCAGTACTTGCCGTGCGCCTGCTCGGAGCCAGAAAATCAATATCCCCCCATTGAACAGTTTTGTTCGCAAAATATTTTTTAATTTACATATGCTATTTCAGTTATAAAGAAATTCTAGCCATACATTTTTCTGTGTAAAAACATTTTTAAACATCTAAGTCGTTTTGGAAGAGTGTACAAAGGTAGCGGAAAACAAATAATGTACATGAATCAATGATAAATATATATTTATTTCAAACCTTTCAACCTTTTTTTTTGTTATCTTGGAGAAATGCCCATGCATACTGCGCTACCACGGGGAGATAGCGCAGGAACTCCAACCCACTAAAACACCACGGTTTCCTCTTCTGCGGCTTATGGCGGGAACACGGTCACGCGCGAACCCACCGCGGCTGTACGCACTCCTCTGGGGAGTAACCCCATCACCGGCGCACCAGAACACATTGCACGGCGTGACCACTCCAGGGACAAAACCAGCCCATGGGCGCCAGACGACCCCGTGTTTGGCACCCTGGGTCAGGTCAGTGTCCCCGCCACCTACTACTTTTCGGCCGCAGACGGTGGCGACCACGTCCAGGCCGCGGAAGTTAGGGAGAGTGGCGCACCGAATTACCGGCAATCCTCTCCCGCCGCGGTCTCCAACCCTCAGCCGCGATATCGTATGGGTATGGGAGGCCCCATACGACATCGCGGTCCACCTCAGTTGCAAACAACTTGTTGGCTGCTACGTCTTCGGCTTAACTGGCAAAAGCCCTGACTAGCGGCCTCTCCTCGGGTTCCTCTTCGCTTCACCGTGGGTGACCAAGCCACGGCTACTAAGCCCCCCGCCTTGAAAATGCGGGAATCCACCGGGGGAAAAACCTTTTAACCTAGCCGTTACTTAGGAATATGCTTTAGAAAGTAACCTTTTTACGGCACTAAAGGTGGAAGGCCCTTAAATGGGACTTAAACATAACTGGCGAAATATGGCTGTGCTATAGGAGCTAGTGTGCCCAACGCTTCGCGTTATCTTATGTTTAGAAAATGCAATTTATATTTCCTAATGGTCCTGTGGAGAACGATTATAAGACTCATAATTCCTCGGCAAAGTTCTAATCGCGGATGTAGTTTTCTATGTTCAACAAGTAGCATTAA
The DNA here is from genome assembly GCA_949775005.1 of Orthosia gothica. Classification (NCBI taxonomy): domain Eukaryota; kingdom Metazoa; phylum Arthropoda; class Insecta; order Lepidoptera; family Noctuidae; genus Orthosia; species Orthosia gothica. The sequence goes on along the minus strand of OX459069.1, from coordinate 14,567,317 downwards.
GGCTTTGTCTACGACCGATAAAAAATGGGTATGCCGCGTATAACAGTTTAAAGCCTGGTTTAAATTAGTTTTCCTAAATTGAGTAGTTAAGTCCCGCTTCGCGCATCGTGAGCTTCCATTTCCTGTTGTCATGTCTAACCGCCTCAGACCCGCCCTAATGTTAGGGGTGGTTCTACCGCGCTATGCAGTTTAGAACAGTTACAACTAGGCCTAGGCTTTGAGCCGTAACCTATCATGATATTTAGTAGAGCGAAGACAGTCTATCGAGGAAGTAAACATAAATTATAATGACTACTTAGAGCTACGGTCACTTAATTTCAAGAACAATAGTACCTATCTTTGTTTAATAAATACCTGAAACTTGGAGAGTAGTTCGTCGGTCCACCATCCCGTCCGTTTTCTTGTTCTGTCCGCTGTCCTAGTACTAAGTGTACCAATAAATACATATTGACTAGCCTTAACTAATAGTAGAAGAACTTGTCTGGCTCTTGATAGGTATAGGTATCAGCGTATATTTTCTTCCCTAAAACGTCTTCAAGCAAAGTTTCGAAGTTATGTAACAACCACTAACCAGCACTGAGCCTGAGTGGTGGATTAAGTCTCACTGCCTCTCACTAGAAGGAGGCCTTTGGCCTAGCATACATCAGTGAGAACAATACTAGATTGTTTATCTATGGAGCAAACAACTATTTTAAAGGCGAGACTGTTTTTTTAATCCAGAGCGCAGCTCATTCAAAGTACGTCACTCGAGCTTAAAATATTATTGCTCCCGAGGTGGACACTATACTATTTATCATTCTCTATAAGGAAATAAATAGTGCAACTTATGAATAACAACGTTACGTTTATTTATTTATATACAATTAGAAACCATAAGACCATAACATAGAAATAATTAGAGGATAATGTTTATATTTGAACAATTATGGAAGAGCATCGTAACAATTTTATAAGTACTATCCCTTAAAGTTGAAGTTTTTTTTTTAATTTGGCTTGCGCGTGGTTTTCCAGCCAGTCACATGTTCCCGTGCGGTCCGAAATATAATTACAATCGCTCATTAGCCATTCACCTAATACACTCGTTGTAATCGATTTTAACGATGTTATCTTATTTTGGTTTGTGATTCATCTCTTTGCTGATTGGAACATTTACTAACAATATCCACATTCCAAATTCAAATCACTTTTAGTCCCTAGGGATTAATGAGCTATTTTAGTCCCTGTTTACCAAGAATAAACTAGCTCTTTTTGAATAGATGTGATATAAAATTATTTTTAACCCCCGACGGAAAAAGAGGGGTGTTATAAGTTTGACGTGTTTACCTGTGTTTTTGTGTATTTGTGAATCTGTCTGTGGCATCATAGCTCCTAAACGGACGAACTGATTTTGGTATTTTTGTTTGAAAGGGGACTTTACCGAGGGTGTTTTTAGCTAAGTTTGATGAAAATCAATTCAGCCGTTCAAAAGTTATGGGCGATTTACTGTTTGAATCGAGGGTTTTCGCAAGATATCGTGTCATAATTACGTGTTCAATAGATTGTCGATCTAAGCGTGTCTACTACTAGATAAATTACGTAGCATGAAATAAAAATGTGTCAGAGTTTTTTTTTTAATTTTATTTGTTTAGGCAGAACATATTATGATATGTTACGCCTGTATTCTCCAAGGAGTTATTCAGAGATGCACCTATAGTGATACACCCACATTTCTCCAGAACGTTTTGAGAATACTTTTATTATGCGTACAGCTAAGGAGTTGATTTCGCTGCCGGAGTTCGTGTTTCCCGATAGCTACAATCTAGAGGTCTTTAAGTCAAGAATGAATAGGTTACTTCTAGGCAAGCGTGCTTCACCGACGACCACATCATCGCTTACCATCAGGTGAAATAGTGGTCAAGCGCGAGCCTATTTTCAATAATAAAAAGTTATGTTTTTTAAGTCACATATCATAGGCGGCGAGCCTATTGCCATCATCATTATCAGTCTTATAATGTTCCACTGCTGGGAAACAGGCATCCTCTCTGTGAGAGAGGCCTTAATCCACCACGCGGGCCCAGTGCGGGTTGGTGGATGTCACATATCTTCGAATTTTTGGTTATAGGACATGCCGATTTCCTCAGGATGTTTTCCATCACCTTTTTGAGACCAACCGATTGCCATCAATTGCCACCAACAGGGCATAAATACAAACACCGGACTTAGAAATCCCATACTCCAAATGTTGAGGCAGTTTGCTACCCTTATTTTCTTTCCTAACTATTATAATATTTTTATCTATACTAATATTATAAAGAGGTAAAGTTTATGAGGTTGTAGGGGGTAATCTCTGGATCTACTGAACTGATTTAGATGAAATTTGACATGGATATAGTTTGAGACCCTGGGAAGGGCATTGTAAAGTTTGTCATCCCTTGCGATGATAAAATAGAATAGAATAGAACACAAAACACACTCACAAAACACACACAACACTACACCCAACACCACTACAACAACACAAACCAACACGCACACACCACTCGTACACTTTTAACGCGAGCAGAAGTTAGCAATATATTTTTTTAATTCACATTTATGTGTTTGTACCCCAGGTACGGCCAGCTGTCTGGCATGGTCGAGCCAGTGTTCGGCGTCCTGGGCGCCGTGGCGGTAGCAGCAGCCCAGCCCGCGCTCCCCTACGCGCTGGCCTTCGCTGCCGGCGCCATGATCTATGTCGTGGCCGACGACATCATACCAGAGGCGAATGCATCGTGAGTACTGCTTTGACCCTTGTGTTACGATCAGGTTTAGAAGAACATTCGCTAATGCGAGCAACCACAAGCCTAAGTGCGAGCTAACAGTAACAAATGAGTGATAGGTAAGACGTGGTGATGTCCCAGAGACTTGGCAACCTAGTTCCCACATTGAAGGGTAGTGAATTTATGACGTAGATAGAAGTACTAAAATAAGCGACGTGATTAACCTAAATAAAGTAAAAAAGATTCTTTAAACCAGAAAGTCTGCAAATGTACATTGCTGAAAACAGTACTTAAGAAACTTAAAACAAACATTGGTTTTATGTTAAATCGTAATGAGTCTTCATCGTTATTATTTCAGCCTAAGGACGTCCAATGTTGGACATAGGCCACTCCCAAGTGTCGCCACCTCGATCTGTGAGAGATTCACAGAGAGTTTATTGTGTTGTAGGTTCACACTTATAGGAAAAAATATTTCTAGTTACGTATAAAACCACTTATCCACGAGGATACTAAGTTATTAGCAAACATGTAGTCATTCAATCAACATCTATCTATCTGCCTAGCCTTTTTTATCAACTATATTTGGGTCAGCTTCTAGTCTTACCGGACTAAGCTGAGTACCAATGTTTTACATGGAGCAACTATACTCCACAACCCCGTAACTGGGTTACACGGTACCCCTTGGCAAGACTGGTGTCAGATTTCAAGCTTTTGACTACTCTTAACGACTGTCAAAGATATTCAAATGACAGCCAGGACCAACGGCCTAACGTGCTTTCCGAGGCACGGAGGAAACTCGGTATGTTGAAATGGTCACCCATCCACGGACCGACCTCGTCAAACGTTGCTTAACCTTGATGATCGACCAGTGCGGCTGTTATTATTTAGCCACGAGCATCAATCAATAAACATATAAATCATATTTGTAGACTTGGGACTTAAGATCCTATTGTGCATTTTTGAAGATGATGATAAGTTATCAATGAAAAAAGCGCCACCAACCACCATCTTCGTCAAATACTTATTAGTTTAAATGTTTCATGTAATTTAAGAGGTATGTTAAGAATAACTTTTGTGACGTCTTTAACGTGGCGGTCCACTCTTTAAACAACATCCTCTCCCTAGCTAACACAATACATTGCCGGAACCGATTGGAACCCCACACAAGGGTACAAACCAGTCTTGACATAATTTGCAAAAGTACCAACATTTTTCAAATCAAAACTAAAAGATAAAATCTCAAACTAGACGCTCATAATTATTAGCACAGATAATGCGCTGTTATGTTCGAGTCTCCCCTCCAAATGTCAAATTAAAAGAGTTGTCCTTGAAAATGACCCAAAAAGATCCTGAGTACGAAAAGCTGTTTGTTGTGGACCCCTGTGAGACTGACTGACCTTTGACGGTAAAGGATAATGTCGCCCTTTATTGCGCGTCTCCTCGCTATTCATGTGCTCATATATTCTGATCGTAACCACTGATATACTCTTAATGCATGATTTCATTATTTTTGTAGATTGTGGATACAAATAATACATTTTATTGTCAGTAACTGCTAACTTTATAGTTCTCATTTGTAGCACGGCTGCGTCAAGTACCTTGTAAAGGGAGACAGTGGCGGATTTACCAGCAGGCTGAGTAGGCTGGAACCTAGGGCGGCAGATTTTAGGGGGCGGCAAACCTGGGCATTTTTTTTGTCTTATGGCAATAAAAAAGTTATTAGGTCCACTCAAACAATGCAATCAACGTGTAATATGTTCACCATTTACATATTTTTTTGGGCTACGTGTTTGTTTAGTAGTATTTGGGTTGCGGTGCAGGAACGAATGATATGACCGTTCGCTAAGAGTCCGAATTGACAGCACGAGCGCGGGAGCCGAAGAGCCAAGCGGGGTCCTGTTGTAGGCATATGCTGCGTGGAGGCATTGAGTTCAAGAGATACTTTTGAATTAGGAAAATCTGGAAACGGCGGTAATGGTTGTTCAGTGGAATGTTTTTTTGAAGGAACGAACAAAGTGAATATTCAGGCATCTACCGTAGATTTGACCACTGTTGCCGATCTTTTCGAATGACTCTGTAAGTTTTACGTAGCTGAACGAGAAAATTTCACGAAAAAATGGCGATGGAATTAAACGTATAGAAGCAACACAAAGATAAGGGCAAATTTTTAATAGCCTACTGGCGGCAAATGTTTAAATCCGCCACTGAAGGGAGACGTGGATAAGGGCAGGCGCACCGCAATGCAATGTAAAAATCCCCCTTCTTTACTTTCTTAGGTTTCTATGAGCACCCCCACACTATCGGTGTGCCAAAGCTCTAATCTGTGCTTAGCTTAAAGCTTTCATAATGAGTAGGTATAATAAATTGAAAGGTTTTTGTACTTTCGTGACTTTAAACGGAACCCAATATTTGAGGTACACATGTCTAGACTCAATTCTTTGTGCGTTACATATCAATATGAAGCTACAGTATAAAATCTCCGGGCTCTTGACATAATTGGACTGACGAGGGTCGTCAGTATTTGATTGTTCCGATTCACGTCAGTATTTCGTCCGATATATATTGTTAACCGTCAATATGTGGGGATCAGTGGGGTGAGACTTGAGCGAAGGACTTGCTTCCCCTTAGCGACAGAATTGTTGTCCATGTGGAGTATTGTTGCAGACCGGTTGCGGCTCCCTTCCGGAATAGGCTGTCTGTCGAGCCCATTATTGACTAATTGTTCGGTGTCCTGGGACCAAGCAACAACAGCTTTCAAAGCGGAGTAACCGCTTACTGCGTTTGCTTCTGATTACACGTTTGAACCAATGATTTGTGCTAGACGGAAACGAACCAACAATTGTTGTTGATTTGTAACAATACGCCAAATGTTTTGAATGTCAGCCGTTGAAGAAGTTGCTTACTTGTTTGAGACAAAGTTGTCGAGAATCTAAATGACAGATACATCAATGGACTTTTGATAAACTCTTGTGATTTTAATGAACGCAAGCGCGACTTATTATGTCTGCGGTCTGATGTCTGGACGTCTAGACTAACAATTTACTCGTGAGATACACATTCAGACATGCTGAAAAGATATTTTCATAGCAGCTTTCAACAGTTCCCACGTCGGGCGACGTTTCTTTCTGGTTCAATGTACTTGTGTGGGAACGTTTTTACAATGTTACAATATTTTTCACCCCTGATGTTTGGGACAGCTGTAAGCATTCCTGATTATTAAGAAATCTGTTGCTGTAAGCAATATATCCTTTAATACAAGTAAGGAACCCAAGTTATTTTAAACACGTGGCTTAAGTTAAAATACGCTCTTGTATACGTTTTCTTACGAAGCTTTGCCTATGACGTCTACGAAATCACACCTGTCTCAATTTACCCATACAATTGTCCATATCTACCAACAGAATAAGTTCAACCAAAAAAGCCTGCATCAGACAAAATAAAGAATAACGGAAGTAAATAATAAATAAACAAGGTGCACTGGGCGTGCTTGCGCGCAGCACCTGACACTCCCGCGCGAAGCACGCGCGCGCGCATCTCTCAGCCTGATTAGCATTATCATAGAAGACAACTGTTTGCGCGCCACGAGTGCTCTTCCGAGCCTCTTATCGTTCGAGAATATTTTGACCAAATCATAATTTATAGCACGTCTAGGATTTTACTGTTATTTCCTGTACTTCTCCAATGATGTTTTTTGTGAGCTTGATTTATATCAATAATATCTTTCGATAAGTTCATCAAGCTTTATCGTCTAGCTTTATTATGGCTGTTTCTTACGTGTTTAGCTAAATATTACAGAGATATTACTTCTATTTGTATAATTTTCATATTTCTTTAGTCCTTAGTTGAGTTTCGGATTTCAATTTTATGCTGTTGGAAACTGTAAAGACTTAAGGTTACACTAGTCGAAAGTGGTAGTGTAGTCTGGCGATTGCTCCATTGTTTGATGATGTACGTTCAAAATAAAAAGTTATATCAATTTGTCTCATCATTATCTAGCCCTGTATGGAAACAGAAAAGTAAAAATCGGCCAAGTGCGAGTCAGACTCGCGCACGAAGGGTTCCGTACCATTATCGCAAAAAACGACAAAAAATTCACGTTTTTTGTATGGGAGCCCCCTTAAATATTTATTTTATTCTATTTTTAGTATTTGTTGTTATAGCGGCAACATAAATACATCATCTGTGAAAATTTCAGCTGTCTAGCTATCACGGTTCATGAGATACAGCCTGGTGACAGACAGACAGACAGACAGACAGACAGACAGACAGACAGACAGACGGACCGCGGAGTCTTAGTAATAGGGTCCCGTTTTTACCCTTTGGGTACGGAACCCTAAAAAATACAATATTTGAAAGTTATGAGCGTCGAAAGTTCCATATTACAACACTAATTTTAACGCATCTTTGGGCGGAAATAAATAATATAAGAGGAAGGAAAATTGCAAAACGGTCTCCATACAGGGATAATTCAACAATGCAAATAATTATATTTTGAAAATATACATTTAGTATATTTTTTTTAGTTTTTTTAGTTTTTTCATGAGTCCCAAAGGTCTGTTCATAAAATTTCGCGCGCTCTTTTTCGTCCTAAAACATCATCCATTTCTCTACAAATTTGCAAAAGTGCTAATTCCTATGAGAATTAGTTTCTTACTGCTCATCACAGCATCAATCTCTTTCGCACGTGTTGTCGGATAAGACAGCATGCATTTTAACTCCGCGCACAAAATAGTTAGTGCCGTTGACTAGGGGAGCCTTAAGGGCAAATACAGCTCTAAGGGCAAACATTTTCCACCCGGAAAACTTAAGAATTTTCACGCGTAAACATTTCAAACGCGGCAAAAGAAAATACACATTACTGTCTCGATTAGATTCAAATGAACAGTAGAACCGATTCTATTAATATAGTCTGCAGTCAACTAGCTTGCAATAATAGCAAGTGAGACAATAGTTTTGCATTGCAAGCGGCACATGGGTGTAGGCGCGCGGCGTCGGCCGTCGGGACGCAAATACTCTGCCCGAAATAGCGGCGGCCGTCTTAACACCCCGACGCGCAACCGCCGCGCGACAACACAGCCCGACGTTTATTACCTACCAACATGTCCCACTATTTGTTACTCCACATAATAAAATAAAATTACGACTAAATCGCCAGACGACTAAATTTTTCGTGATTCCAATTTGTTATATGCATTTCAATGTAGAGGCGCTTGGTTTTAGCTCGTCTTTCGCGAATTATTTCAACAATTGTTTCCACAACCTGAGGGTCTTTAAGTTAAAGAGTGAATAGGTTACTTCTGGGCAACAGCGCTTCATCATCGACCTCATCATCACTAACAATCCGGTGATATTGGTCAAACGCGAGCCAATCAACAATTAAAAAAAAACAGTTTCGATAGGGTAGTTCCAATGACATAGCTTGAGTCTCTCAACAAAATGCTAGAGGTTATATGCGATATGATGTACTATATACTATATACACTTTTTCACAAACAATTTAAAAACAAATTTACTTACCAATGAAAGAAAACATTTCCAATGCCTCGGCCAACTTTTTCTATACAATCTTAACAGCTCAATATGACATTATTTCGGTGGATTTCCGGTGCCGAAAATGCTTAATGAAAAGCTCAAGTACGATCATTGATCGTAATTTTACCCTGTTTTTTGACACGCGAAGTACATACAATCGCATCATCTAGTTAGATTTATATCTGTGGTCCTTTCTTAGCTAGGCATTTATGTCTACCAGCTTTTGTGGTTTCGGGTATATCCTGAAATATCAGAGTCAGGGCCTTCTCCGGACTTCAACAAGCGCTAGAAAAATACTGCTGGCATACGTTTTTCGTGCACTCGCTGGTATAAGCATTTTCAGGGAGTTTTCCGCAGTATATGCTACGAAAATCGTGCACCATGCCCTGAACACCGAGCCTGGACAACTCGTATCCGAAAGCCCTCCAGAACTGTTTATAAATCTTTAAGACTAAAATATGACATTGTAGGATGATAAGCAGTTATATAAAGACATACTGAGTTCGGAATATGGCAATACTTTCGCCTTTTACAGTAATCTCGTGGAAAAAATACGGCAAATTATTAAAGGATCCCGTAAAAAATCACTTTTGGTTTATGAAAAACATGTCTTTGAACATAATTTCTAAATGTATTTGTTCAACAAATATATTTTATTATTTTCGTGCCTGAAAACTTGACTCATGAAAAATTAAATCCCTGCACGGAAAAGATACACAACGTCATGTCTAGACATGATTTTTTGTAGAGATTTAATGTTTTATGTAGATATAGTCTACGTGTAACATAATGGTGAGGACAGAGAAGTCTGCTGTGCGTGGTTGCGGGTGCGGCGGTGGCGGCGTGGTGCTCGTCGCGTCTATTTGTAGCGGGCGGGCGGCGAGGCGGCGGCGCGCAGGGCGGCGCGGCGCAGCCTCGCGCATCATGAAGTAAATTCGGTGCGCGCCGTGCGTGGGCTTGTCACCGTCTCGCCACTGTCAATAACAATAAATATAAGAAATAACGCGTTTGTTGCCGGGATAAAGACAGTGACGACGCTCTAGTTTGTCTATGCGCTGACGTCACTGTCTGGGAATCCAGTGCGCCGCCGCCCGACACTCCCTGACCTACCTCCAGACATCGCGCCGCATGTACCCCCCTCCCGACTCTTATCATCTGCACCACCTAAATAGTCACCCCCATAGTGCTCACATTACAGAAGGGTAGTTTTTCAAGCTAGAATTGCAAGCAAGCAATATCCTCGTTTATACTTCTCTGGCTTGACACTTAAAAATAATGTAGACAGTCCTGTAGTGTATATGTCAAGGATGTCAGGAACAAGTCATTAATCAGGGCACTATGTATGCCCGAACATTATGAATCTAGTCAAGTCAAATCGGGAAATGTAGTGAATACTGAATTAAACTTTATCACATTGTCTTGTCATTATGAATATTGCTACCTAACGGTTGGGCAATTTGATAATTATGGTCAATGAATTAGTCCAGAGAGCGAGCTTAGGGAACCCCGACCTGGATAACTTAGGTCCGAAGGAGATGACGAGTGCTGAAGTGAGCGGACTCAGCGCCCATCATCTCCTTCATGTTAGGTTACTTTAGACCCTGCAGGCAGAAATAGGAGCCCTGTTAGTCCCTACCATTTTTTTAATAGTCCCGATGAAATAACTACATAGTAGTCCTCTAACTAACAAAGTTCGCTGTTTTCTTTAGATTTCAGCTTCAGTAATCAGTACAAATTTAACAAATAGGGATGAGAAAACTTGGAAATCGAGACGTTTCAGGCGTGTTTAAATCTACATTTACACAGCAACCAATTAAGCTAATTGCGTATGCAGACGTGCGTACAATGCTTGATTCTTAAACGACTAGAAACATTCCTCTGATATAACTTGATTAGTTTTCTCGTCAGCTTCGAGTTTGTGTTGGAAATTCCTCAGTTTTTGGGCGTGATGTCAGCAAAGGTATTTAGGTGCACGTCGTGTGTCCAGTCGGGGTTTCCCACGGCACGTGAGCAGAATGTGCGCCGACCTGTCATACTTGACATGCCATACTCCAAGCGTTCCTCGTCACGAGCCGGATGTCTCAACAATACTCTGCCAAATGGATTTATTGTACCTACACATTGACTAATTCTATCTTGCAACCAAAAACTGTATATTCCCGATTAGGTAAAGAGTCTATTAGGATTCATGTTTCAGTATGGAATTACCCACCTTACCTAAGCTGCTATATAAATTCTTACTCGACATTAGGTCACCTACAAACATTGGTAAACAGACGCTACCAGAATGTTATGAATTAAAATGAATGTCCTGCGCAAGTGCATCAACAAAACAACGTTTAGTTAAATATACAAGATAAAGGCATAAAAGAAATGATTAAATTACGAATACAGAGTTACATCATACTTCTTACGTTTTGCATAAAGTAACTACCTTTGTTTCTTACTAAATCAATCTATTTCGATTGGGATTTTTATTCCGTGATACTTAAGAAACGTGTGAATATTAATGATCGACATGTATAACGTTATTCGCTCCTAGATTATTAATAAGGCGGTGTACATGTAAAAAGAACGTTCAATTTTCCAATAAAATTGTGTATGTACTCAACGTGGTCCGTACCTAAGTACTAGGAACCGTTTTAATGTAATGGCCCGTAATTCCAGTTAGTGTATTCCGGCCGGTCGCGGTCCGTTCTGTAAAGCCGAGTGCGTGAGACGCAAGCGCCATCGGCGGCCTTTCCGATATCGTAATTTTGCTACCTATTTGATATTCAAATATCGTTTACTCGTTATTTCTCAATGGCCGGCATTGTATGACGACAGCATTTTATAACGGACCCCTACATATATGTTATTATGTACATACCATTATGTATATCACAGTCAAAGTGCGTCAGTAAACGTATTACTGCCTCCTTAATACGAGGCATACATTTTAATGTGTTTATGATGTGTCCGTTTTACATTGTAATATAAAGTTTCCGGCTGTCAAAATTAACACCTGCAATCCTTCACGTTTCGCTAATCTGGAATCCAGAAAAAAAGTTAAATCAAAAAACCCGACTGCTTCAAAAGCGAACTAAAACGACTCGCTTTTGAAGCAGTCGGGTTTTTTGATTGTTTATTTAACTTTTTTTTTTATAACTTATTAGTTAGTTTTTTTTTCGAATTACATACATTTAAACATATAAGTATTATATATTTTTGAAATAAACTCTTAAAATCCTTTATTTTGATACACCACACGCAGGGTTTGGAAGAAAAAAAAAAATTGGGCCCACGCCATTTGTCTATTATCCAATTTTAATGTAGCCAGTGCACTCTCGCAGGGTTAAGACGCATGGATTGACGTACCAATCATCAAAATTGGCCAACGCTTTTGGTCTCTAGAACGCCATATAGGAACAAACATACATACATAGACAGATAAACACATTACCCACCTTCGGCTGTTGGGTAAATAGGGAATCGTGGATGGAAATTTTGTTCAGCTATGAGTAATTTCAACCGGTTGTAAAGAAGTAGTCGCTGTTTTGCAATACCTGCTTGTGAGAACGAGAATAACAATATGCATTTAACTGCTTACGTTAAATGCCCTTTCAAGTACGAGCTGCAGTTGGTCTTAGCCTTCCCTAGCATGACTCATTATTTAATTCCATCGTAAGGTTTTCCAAGCGCATTTGGTTACCTACCTACTATTCAATTAAACCTTAGCTGCTTTAGTGAATTCCCTCTTGCTTGCTGTAATTGCCGCATGTCCTCGGGACTATCTAAGGAGCTGATGAGCATTTCTAGAACGAGCTGATGTTCTACAAATGCTTACCGATATCAATATCTGACGCTCAGATATAACTTTTAACGGTTATTGTTGTAAATGATACGTTAAGGTTACACTAGTCGATCATTCTTCCAGTAGTCTGGCTATTACTCCCCTGTTTGAGGATGTAGAATCAAAATATAAAATTATATCAATTTGTCTCATCATTATCTAGCCAAAAAAGTAAAAAATTAATAAATTTGAAAGTTACGAGCGTTGAAAGTTCCATATTTTAACATTAATTTTAATTCATCTTTGGGCGGAAATAAATGTCGAGATAGATTAGTAATTCAACTATGCAAATAATTTTATTCTGAAAATATAAATTTAGCCGTTTTTTCATGATACGAGTATCTAGACTCACAAAGGTCTGTTTATAAAATTTCGCGCGCTCGTTTTCGTCCTAAATCATCATCCATTTCGATACAAATTTGCAAAAGTGCTAATTCGTACGCGAAATACCTTCTTACTACTCATCACAGCATCTACCTCTTTCGCACGTGTTGTCGGATGAGATAACATGCACTTTAACCTCGCGCACAAAATAGTTCGTGCCGTCGACTAGGGGAACCTTAAGACTTTGATATTTACCCGACTGCCGAAGGAGGGTAAAGTGTTTATCAGTCTATGTATGTATGTATGTATGTTTGTTCCTATATGGCGTTCCAGAGACCAAAAGCGTTGGCCGATTTTGATGATCCATACGTCAATAGATTCGTCTTAACCCTGCGAGTGTCATAGGCTATATTAAAATTGGACAATAGAAAAATGGCGGCTTTTGGGCGCCATATTGTGGAGGCCTAAATTTTATTTTCTTCCAAACCCATCGTGTGGGTGTATCAAAATCAAGGGTTTTAAGAGGTGATTTCAAAAATATATACCACTTATATATTTAAATGTAATTAATTCGAAAAAAAAACTAACTAAAAAGTTATAAATAAAAAAAGTTAAATCAAAAAATCAAAAAACCCGACTGCTTCAAAAGCGAACTAAAAAGTCGTAAACAAGGAAAAATCATGCTGTGCAGGCGGAGGATACAAGAGATTTAGGTCAGCCAGCCCGCGAATATGTATCCTCCGCCTGCACAGCACGCTTTTGAAGCAGTCGGGTTTTTTGATTTAACTTTTTTTAGGTCTATAGCTTAGGCAGTTGTAAAGATATCGTTTGTTCGCAGTGGTAACGGCAAGCTGGCGACATGGGGCTGCATCATCGGCTTCGTGGTGATGATGTGCCTGGACGTGGGGCTCGGGTAAGCGCACTAGCCTTCTCTCACGCCGTGCCTTCACTCCGCCGACTAAATGCTGACTAGTATTAACGCTCTGAGATACCCAACTTAGATGTAGATATTTTTGTAAAGACTCATCATCGCTCGATTTTGGATACATTCATAGGAAAGGCTTTCTTGTCACATTTACATATTGACTGAAACAACATTGTATTCATAAAATGTTCTTATTATTTCAAAAATATTGCATTAAACCAAACATTGGTGAGGATTCTGAATTTATCAATAATTTAATTGCATAATGAAGCGATCTCAAGTTTTTAAGCCGTTCATTAAAAGGTTAAAATAAAATAGTTACACGTCACACGCGTGTGTACGTGTCTCAAATTTTGTACGTTTTCTATAATTGGTTGTATTCAGTCGTCTAATTGGCTCGCTACGGGTAGCGGCGCCGATCAAACTATGCCTTGTATACTAAAAGGAAAGTCGTCGTGTAAATGTACAATGTTCCATTGATATGAATGTCAATTGTATCCAAAATCATTTGTATACATTAGTATACAGATTATAAGTGAACTTCTAAGCTAGATACTTATTGCCACTCCAGAGTTTAGTAAGACGTTTGTAAGTTTAATTATTTAGTAATGTTTGTTAAAGTGAATCTTTGCATTAACATCCAAAATGTGTTCGGTCTCAGGATCGAATTCGGAAAAGGTTTGAAACTACTTTATTAAATCATATTATTTTACCTGTTTTGTATTAGCAGCTCCTGGCAATAGAAATCATATTGCTCCTTTTTAACTAATCTAATAAATAGGATAAAAAAATGTGGAATATATTTGTGGTAATGCTAGCTATTGAAGCGGCAGCTAAATGATATTGCTTAAAGGTGGAATTCGTTGTAAATATGTAAAGTGTATTATATGTTTTGATACATGCAGAGCGTAGTTGCATCTAGAAACTGCTACCGATCAGAATGAACTAAAAATTTCACACACTCTTCATTCGATATGTGCAGTAGGAGATTCATACCGTTGAAAATATATATATTTTATATATATTTTTTCAACTAAATAACTGCCAGAAATAATAAATAGCTATTGTTCTTCATTCTTGCTGTTACGTGTTTCGAGAAGAGAGTTACTAAGTAAAGAAAGAAAGAAAGAAAGTTGTTGTTGTTTTACTCAGATGGAATACAGATTCATACATCTCCTTTGCTTGCCATTTATTTGTTAAATAATAAATTAATGAGATTCAAAAGATATTCGTGATCCTATCCCTAATATCTGACGAAAGTTACTTTAATTCACTTTACCAATGACGACGCATACTTTTTTTAGCTTAAAACTAAATTAAAATAAATAAATTAAAGCTTTATCCCACAAGAAGTGGTCAAAAATATAATTCCAAAAATGATATTAATGTTTTATATATATATCAGAGTATTGTATAAGTATCTGTAAGATATTATTTCGGATAGTTTAGTTAAATTTGTTGCGTAGTTGCGAATTCCACCTGTTCCTGCACCCTGGCTGTTGTTGTCGCAGTATTTTTTAGTTTAGTCAGAGTTTACTGCGGCGACTACATTCAGGAGTATTTTAATGATTTTAAGCCAACATTTTAAGGTCTGTGCTTGTCTGTTAATCGCAAGCGCAGTAACGCGAAGGCATAAATATGCATGGTTCTAGTTAAGTCAATGATTTCACTGTTCAAAATAGCAGTGACAGACCTTTCTACTGTTTCACGGAATTGAACAATTCCTTGAACCATGTCTGTGGCAGTTGCTTTGAAAATCACATCAATTTTATAGATCAAGTTAGGCGATTGCTTCACAGTTATTTCGTATGTCAATTTGCTTGAAGTCTGACAAATACAGGCCTTATATTTATTTTTAAATTGAATTAGAATAAAAATTAAAGACAATATGAATGTTTTATAAGGAAATAGCCTGATAATAATCTGAATTTCAAGTTGTACATTTCAGTAACTACATATTTCAGGAAATATAGTATTAAGTAGGTAGATACAAGAAAGGTGTGTGGGCTCCTGAACTGGCTGTAGTACGTACTTGTATTTAGTTCATGGTGTAGGTTTAGGTACAGACAGCTGCAGAGAAACTTCACCCCCTAGAAATGTATAGATTCACTTCTAGGGGGTGAAGTTTATCTGTAGCTGTCTTAAATTTGATTGTGTAAAGTATAGAAAATCAATTTATGGCAATTGTTTTATCTACATTGATACTTAATATCTAAAAATGAATAGCTAGCCTTAAGAGTAATTTAGAAACCTTATCTATTCAAATTAATGATAGGTATTTTCAGAGATTCTGAGGAGCCCACATCACTTGTTATTTGCATGGAATTCGGCCATAGATTACCCAAAAAAAAAGATTATGAATTTATTATGTTTATTAAATGTTTTAATAATAAATTTATTTTAATGTGCTTCCAAAGTGAACAATATATTATTTGTTATGTGAATTCAAAGTGTTTGTTTTGCATTTATTCATTCATTCTCTGTGGTAGCTTCATTTAGCACAATTTTAGTTCTGAATTCATTGTTACATAAGATTACTTTTATTGTTTTTATATTATACAAAATGCAATGTCAGTGTGTGGTATTATTTGAAGACTTTCCTCCTTCCATATCCTATAGATTTGAACACAAAACGCACCATGATCACATTCCGTAAGATGTAAAACTATCGACATTTCACACAAAGATCTTAACTCTCAAAGTAAGTTAAATAATTCCGTTACTATCCGAACATAGCATGTACTACGAACGGAATGTGATTTTACCTCGCAACAAAAGTTTTCCTTATCGAGTATATTTAAATGGAACGGGACCGATAAACGGGGCCCGGCCGGGTCGGTAATAAACCTGGCCGTAGATATGTACCAGCGAGACCACTTCCTCTTGTGTTAACTGTCACAAGTGTAAGTGGATGTTTTAGAGAATCTTGTGGTTACTGTTTCAAATCTGGAATAGTACTAGTGATCCTATTCCATAACAACACTGTAAGTTAATAATCTAGGGGTCTTTAAGTCAAGAGTGAATAGGTTATTTCTAGACAAGCGTGTTTCACCGTCGACCACATCATCGCTTACCATCAGGTGAGATTGTGGTCAAGCGCGAGCCTATAGGATATAAAAAAAAATAAAAATCATAAATGATTTATTTCTGTAAATGAAAAATAACTTCAATTTCGAAAGTCGGTGTTCCTATTTTCGTTTCTTCGTTTTTTGACACCGACTTTCGAAATTGAAGTTATGTTTCACTTTGTAGTGTTTTTGTTTGGAAGTCGGTTGTAATTTATGTTAAAAACATTTTTATTTTTCACTTTTAGTTGTGGTACACAATGGACCAGTTCTAAAGGCTAGGTGAACTGTTCACACCTGCGTACCCCTTTAGAGCGTACCAGTGTGCTGTTATGTTATGAATTGGTGTAAACAATAAACAGACATGCGTTTGCAGCTATCCCGAGTGATTTGCCGTCATTTATTGAAGAGTTCTGATGTATATCTTCGAAGTTCTTCATCAGTTCTTGACGAATATTAAATTGGACCACATGACAACTCAGCATTCAAATATAAAAAGAATCATCAAAATCGGTTCAGCCAATAAAAGTTTCAGGAGGTAACAAGCATAAAAAAAACAGTCGAATTGATAACCTCCTCCTTTTTGCGAAGTCGGTTAATAAATGATTTATTTCTGTAATTTAGTTTGTACAAACACTTTTACATGTCGATATTTTTTTAACTAGATTAGGTCGGCGGCCTATCTGACTGTCTACTCTGAGAAGAAAGGCCGAAACAAACACAGAGGTCACAGTCTCTTTTAAAATCCAGACAAAATCTTGGTTAGATCATGTGACGACCATGTAGGCTGATGTCTGAAATGGTCTTTTGAGGAAAGAACCAGCCAGATTGAGTGGACCTGTCCAGTCAGTGCACGCATTTGTCAATAACCGTGCAAGTCAACTCAGAATTTAAGGAGCTCAACGATTCGACGAACAATACCAAAGAAAGGACATTCGGGTAAGCCGCATTAAACTACTGAAAGTGCCAGACTATGATTACAAACTAAGATGAATTAAAATAAAAACAAAAAAAAAGAATAATCCACGTGGCACATAGTCAATCACAATAATTAAAATAAAAAAATAAAATACTTTAAAAAGTAAAAATTCTTGACATTACAAGAAAACCAAAAAAAATGAAACAAAATATAAAATTTAAAATTAATTGGAGCAGCTCAATCCCAAGCTTTTTTGTCCTCAACGTAATCTTTAATGCTATAAAACGCTTTCTGGCACAACTTACGTTTAATGAATTATTTGAATTTATTAAAACTTAGATCTTGTACGTGGCTTGGAAGCTTATTATAAAAGCGTACACATTGACATCTAAATCAGCCACCTATTTTCTTGAGCCTTGTTGTAGATACTACAAATTTGTGTTTGTTCCTAGTATTTATATTATGGATATCACTGTATTTTTCAAACAATTTTATATTTGTATGCGCTTAAAAAAGATTTTCATAAATATACTGAGAAGGCAGTCATTACATTAATAATAGAATAATAATATCTTAACTGAAGATACTATGTCAGTGAAGATATTATTATTCTATTATTAATACACAACACACAATTCACACACACACAATCACAATACAACACAACGATACCACACACACCACACCACCACACACCACCACCACCACAGTCACAATTTCTATATAAATAGAATTTCACTCGGGAAATCGGCATCTGACCTCTATAACCCAGTAACTGGGTAACACGGTACCCCTTGGCTAGACTGGTGTCAGATCTCAGGCTTCTGACTACTCGTAACGATTGTCAAAGATCTTCAAATGACAGCCAGGACCAACGGCTTATCGTGCTTTCCGAGGCACGGAGGAAACTCGGCATGTTGAAATGGTCACCCATCCACGGACCGACCTCGTGAAGCGTTGCTTAACCTCGATCGACCTGTGCGGCTGTTATTATTTAGCCACGAGTTCCTAGTGTATGGTCTACATTACATTAAAAAACGGTACAAAGTACTTCGGTTTTATGCGCTTTATACACACACTTCGATATGCAGAAAGCCTTTCTCTGCGAGCGTCCGCAGAGCTTCACACAGCAGGAATGCAGAAAGGAATCCGCCCGTCATTATCGCAGTTACGTAAACGCCTTTCGATACCGGCGCCTAATTAAGGCGAATTTCGAGATTCTCCTTTGGAGTTCTGATACCTTAGTACTTTGGGAATCCAAAACATTTTAACTAGCTAAGGTTTTGTGAAGAACCTGTGAATACTCTGTGGTTAAGTATGGAAATGCTGAAATAACATAGGCTAACTACCCATTGTAGAACGTTATAGATACCTACCTGAGTATGAGTAGAACTTTTAAAAATGACTATTTAGAACAAGTCGTGTGTCCGAAAGGTTTTCCATCGGTTTCTTCTTAGAAGCCTCTCCAAGTAAAATTTTTGTTTATAAACAGAAGTTTGAGTACCAATTTTCTTGTTTGTAACTTAAAATGTGACAAATTTCCATATAAACTTTCTGCCCCCAATCAAATCAATTTAAGAACTAATTGGATAAGTAGAAGATTTATCTCTGCCTACGTTAAAGACATTAGATTGCATTGATTCAGTAAATACCTAGGTACCGCATAATAACCTCTTTTAATAGAAATTTAAATAATTTATCAAAACATGTAGGTACACAAAAGCTTGACAAGAGTCCTTATTATGAAGGTGAGCACTATAGAAGGATTTCTGAAAATTCATCCAAAGAAGTCAAGAAGGAAAATAAAGTTTGTGTGGAAGTTTGCCGAAACGAAACCCCATGGCCAAAACTGAAATATTAGCTAGCAGATTAGGAGACGAAAAAGAAAAAAAACCCGCAAAAAAATTATTAACTGAAAAGAGAAAAACAAGTATAAATTATACACTAAATATGAGTTGCAGCCAGCGGTGACAAACGAAGTTTTTGCAGGTTTTTCTATAATTTTTGTTGGTCCCCGCAGCCCCTCTTAATATAGTAATGTATATGTTATACCAAGTAGGTACGTGTTTCTCTCTTTTTAGTTAATTATTTTTTTGTAGTTGGGCTTTTTTGTTTTTATAATAATTTGTTTTATTTCAGACTTTACAATTTGTTAAACAAGTTCTCCAAATAAGTTACCTCCATATAATTAGTTATATTTTTGGAATGGTCTAGTATTGAGTAACTTTTATTTGATACCCATATTGTTAGAAAAAAGGAAAAAAAATAAGGAGTTAATGAAAAACTACTTATCCACTTCTGAAATAACTTACTCGCAATAGATGGGAGGAATTAACCAGGCAATACTTTAAGTGTAATTTAATTGCAATACGTGCGCTTATCAATACGATCTAGGTACTGATTATTATATAATCAACTAGTATTGAAAATAGTAAACCGTAAGGATGCTTTGCCACCAAAGATGTGCTGGTAGCGAGGTGGCGCGAGGATGCGTAGCGAGTTTGTAAACGGTGTTTACCTACTGTGCAGCTAAGTGATGCAAGGATGCGTGGCGCAGTGTATGCACATTCCTTGCAAACATCCCTCGTACACTTGCCTCGCAAGCATCTCTCGCACACATACTTTACACACATCTCTCGCATACATCCCTCCACACACATTATTAGCACACATCCCTCGCATACATCCCTCCACACACATTATTGGCACACATCCCTCGCAGACATCGTTTGCACGCATCTCTCGCACACATCCCTTGCGCGCATCTCTCGCACACGACCCTCGCTCACGCCCCTTGTAGGCATTTCGTGTATTGTATGAAAAAATACATAGCTCTGCTAGCCCTTTTCTAACAAAGCTGCGCTAAGCCTGGCAAAGAAAATGAAGTGTCCTCAGATCCTAGCTGTCATTACGCTTCATAGCTGCGAGATGCGTGAGCCAGCATTGAAAATCTACGTTGATAATTAGCACAAAATCATTGCTCAAGCGCAGCAGCATAGTGCAGGAAACTAAAATAAATCCTATCTTATTGAACCTTGTTTATAAAAGTCTCTGTGCTATTTAGCAACTAATTAGCAAGTTCCAAACTCAAAAGACAATTTCAATTAAACATCTGCTAAGCATTCATCTCAGTATAACAGCGTCGAGCTTTCTGCAGACCGACTTCACCCGCTGCTGAGCATAATAATCCTTTATTTTCTTTTGCTATAATCCCTACGTGGCAACAATGTCAAATGGGGGGTGACCACAAGCTCTTAGAGTAACGTTACTTTGAGTGTGTGTAAGGGACAGATGTATATAGCCGCGTACCCACCTAGCGCACAGGCTCGCGCGGCAGCCTCGGTGTCCGGATCGCGAGCGATGGCTCCCGCGGCAGCCTCAGTAGATTTGTTCAATTTACACGAGGCCGCCTCGCGAGGCAGGCTGAGCCATCAGTATTCGTAATAGGACAGTCGTGTAAACTTGTAGTAGCTTCGCGCGCGAGCCAAAACATAACCGTCCCCACCTAATGCACAGCGCACACTGAGGCACCTTTGAGCGCGTCAAGTTTACCGACAACAGATGGCTCGGGGCCGAGCCGTGCTCGGTCGAGCAAACGCGCGCCCGAGGCAGGCCGAGGCACGTCCACACCAGCCGAGCGTTTGGCTCGCGAGGATCGCCGCGCGAGCCTGTGCGCTAGGTGGGTACGCGGCTAATGACTTGTATACATCTGTCCCTTACGCACAAGCAAAATAATCTTACGCTAAGAGCTTATGCTCACCCCCTGAACTTAAAATAAGTTAACAGCCTGGCGAGCTTGAGAGGACCCGTAACGCCTGTGATAAATCCTACTACCTACTAATAATATGCGAAAGTTTGTGTGGATGGATGTATGGATGTTTATTACTCTTTCACGCGAAAACTACTGAACGGATTTTGATGAAACTTTACAGAAATATAACTTAACTTTACATCACAATAACACATAGCCTATAATTTATAAATATATTGGGCGAATAACTAATACCACGCTGGCGGCAGCTAGTATATTTATATGACAACCTAAAATGATACTTCACAACCACAATTGCGAACCCCACAGGAAACGAACCTCTGTATGATGAACAGTCACCTAACCACAAACTGGGTAAGGAGGGTTAGATGATTGGATGTGGCTGGTACAGCCTAATCTCAAAAATCGATCAATTTATTAAATTTTTCAGTTTGTAGGTACTATTATAGTGCTTGCATACTTACACGACGACGACGACCTAGCTATATTGTATATTTTTTTATAAAATCCTCGGAATATATATGGATCATACTACTCATCATCTTCCTACCCTTATCCCTTGTTACTTGGGGTCGGCGCAACACGTTTTCTACTTCCATACCGTGCTATCCTGTCTCCTTTCTCGCTATCACTGACTCCCTTTTCTTTCATATCACTCCTCATACAGTCCGTGCGTTCAAGCGTTTTTGCCATACCTATTATTGGAACCAAATATAACATCTCACAATGTTAGGACCCATTAATATGTATTAATGCAATTTTTTTATCCGTGGTGCTAGGCACCTGGGCTTATCCCAGTTGTATATGACCCTTTGTGCCTATTGGCCTTGTTTTTTCTGCCTCCTGCTTGATATGGAGGGAAGTGGAAATATACATTTTTCCTACTCCTCCGTTATTCTTTTCTGATTAATTTCGTTGCGGGATCCAAGACAGTTAAATTCATTCTCCGGGACTTAGTCGAGCTTCATTGCCTCGGCGCTTTTCTGGTGGTCGCCACTGTTGATTCTGGCTTTCAGGAGTTGCAGTGGTTTGGGAATAGTGCGGTGGGATTGTCCTCATACAGTCCATCCATCTTTTCTTTGGCCTTCCTCTCCCTCTCCATCCATCCACATTTATATTCATAACTCTTTACTAGTAACATGACCATATCAGAACTGACGGTTTCCCTTCAACTTTTCTGCCACTGGCAGCTATAAACGTGAAAGTTTGGATATTTGGATTTTTGTTAATCAAAGCATCATTGGCAATCAAAAAGCTGAACGGATTTGGATGAACACAGGGTTAACGCGTAGAACATGACCAGAGGCCTTACACAAGTAAGTCACCAGTCTATGATCTCAATATGTATTCGATTGCCGAACGCTTCGAAATATCTCGTAATCAATGCTTTATATTTTGCGATTTCGACAATCGCTTACCGCAATTTCGATAGAAAGACGCATTTGTCTAGCTCTAGAGCCACTGGATTATATCGTTAGTAAGATCCTTTTCATGGTTTTCGTGAAATAATTTCGACTTTCATGCGGTCGCCCGCAAAACAATGGAAAAAGCTTGTATTGGAATAGATTTCCGGATCTGCCGGAGCCTGTTTTTCCTAATACCTACCTGTAGGGATTGCAATCCGTAAAAACGGATCTGGTAATCCGGCGGATCCGGCATCGTTACACGTTCACCGGATCCGATACTAGCAATTTTCGGCAAAATAATAGAGCTGTTGCAACTCACCATCACTAAAGAAAGATTTGATATTACAGGGAGAATTGCAATTACAAATACAGCAAGAAACCACGTTTTATAACATACATACCTACTAAACAAGTAAAATTTCAAAAACCTCAGACACATTTATCTTGCGAAAACACCCCGATTCAAACAGTAAAACGCCCATAAGTTTTGAACGGCTGTACCGATTTTATTCAAACATAGCTAAGAACACTCTCGACAAAATCACCATTCAAACAAAAAAACTAAATCAAAATCGGTTCATCCGTTTAGGCGCTATAATGCCACAGACAGACACACAGATACACAGACACACAGATACACAGACACACAGATACACAGACACACAGATACACAGACACACAGATACACAGCAACACACGTGAAACTTATAACACCCCTTTTTTCCGGCGGGGGTTAAAAAGAGAAAGATTTTGTTATAGTACTAAAAAAGGAAATGACTACATCTGAAAGTGACGGAGTTCGAGGAGAATACTTGTCTGCTATTCATATATAATCATGAATAGCAGACAAGTATTCTCCTCGAACTGGCTGACAATAAAGCCGACAAGTGTAGAAGCTGAAAGGGCCTTTTCGGCCACAAGCTATATTTGCAGCTCTATTAGAAGTCGACTAGCAGATGACACAATTAGCACTATTTGTTTTCTACGTTCCTTTTTTCAAAATCAAAATAGATTTTCTTAAATTTTTATAATTTTTATTAAGACAATTATTACTTAAAATAATTATTTATCGTAAGTCGATTAAACTAAAGAGTTGTAATTATAAGACAAACTCATTATTGTGATAATTGTGCCATTCATTTTACAGATTCATCAAATCATGATCATGGTGTCATTCTCAAATACTTTAATAATTATTGTGATCTCATCTCATTAAATTACGCAAGGGTAATATTACACTACACACACACACACACACACTTTTACATTTTGTAAAATTACTTACTAAAATAATTGATTTATCTGTGAAAGTGAAATCTAGAAAAACTGAGCTAATCGTTACATCGTTAAAATTTTACTAGTTACCTACACTATTAGGTTTTATTTGTTTGCTTGTTGTCTAACCTTAACATTGGATTAGAAATAAAGTGGATTTTATATTCCTATATGTTACCTTAATAACAGTTAATTTTGAACTGAAAAGCGAAAATCATCCTAATTTTACAAATCCGGCCGGATTATAATCCCTGGCTACCTGGGAGTCTTTAACTCAAGAGTGAATAGGTTTCTTCTAGGCAAGCGTGCTTCATTGTCGATCACATCATCGCCTACCATCAGGTGAGATAGTAGTCAAGCGCAAACCTACCTTATAAAAATAAAGATTCTAATAGGTTCTGTTCGAGGCAGATTGAGAGTTTGTGTGCTCTTTGTACTAACTTCTCATTAAAACTAGTTTGTTTTTTATTAACACTCAATAGGTAGTTAAAAGCATACAGTTGCTCGTCAACTTTACAGTTTTATTGGATATTTTATCAATGTTCCGAGAATCCAGTAATCTAAAACAGGAAGCAACATAACTGAGAACGATCTCATATCATGACGACTTCATTAATTTGTTTAGCTTTAAAAGCTCCAAATAAAATCAATTAGAAGTTATTGGAATTTAGCATTAGTTTAGTATCAATGACTTTAAATAGGTTATGCATGCTTCAATATAAAAAAAAAAAACTAAACTAAAAACGAAATGCAGGTTCGGGCGCAGAAAGCAGCACTGACAGCCTTCCCGCCTACAAAAATATGAACATGCAGATGGTACAGTAAATACTTTTTTTTAATTGATTATGTTCGTGTTTGACCACTTCTTCTTCAACCGGTCTCTCATCACTGAAGATCGTGGTCACTGGACCCCTTTACGCGGAAAGTCTGTCTTCATCGACTCCGGTCCAAAGTTGTCATCACCACCTGCTGAAATTTTCTTGAGGACGTAGCTTTCGTCTCTTGGTCAGACCATCGTGTTGGCTACCGGCCTCGTGCTCT
Organism: Orthosia gothica; assembly: GCA_949775005.1. Classification (NCBI taxonomy): domain Eukaryota; kingdom Metazoa; phylum Arthropoda; class Insecta; order Lepidoptera; family Noctuidae; genus Orthosia; species Orthosia gothica. Next base: position 14,542,488 of record OX459069.1, on the reverse strand, counting down.
TTTCCCTTCGGTATTGCCAATAATGACCAGCTTTTCTAGGCTTCTATCTCATCTTTGCATTATGTGACCGAAATAGGTCCAAATACGCTGTAGGCGTACTGTAGACAATTTGGTCTTGACATCGAGTTGGAAAGGATAGACACATTTGTGAGTTTGGCTGTCCATGGTATTCAGAGCATCCGCCTCCAGCACCACATTTCGAATGCTTCTTACCCTCTGTCTTCCCCTTGCTCGGATTGTCCACGTCTCAGCTCCATATAGGAATATGGGGAAAATTGGCTCTGACTAAACGGGCTTTGGTTCTATAACTTATGCCACGATTATATTGCATTTGATGCCTTGCGATTGCCAAGCGATTTGATTGCCTTTTTAACCCCCGCCGGAAAAAGAAGGGGTGTTATAAGTTTCACGTGTGTTGCTGTGTATCTGTGTATCTGTGTGTCTGTCTGTGGCATCATAGCGCCTAAAGGGATGAACCGATTTCGATTTAGTTTTTTTTTGTTTGAAAGGTAATTTTGTCGAGAGTGTTCTTAGCTATGTTTGAATAAAATCGGTCCGGCCGTTCAAAAGTTATGGGCATTTTACTGTTTGAATCGGGGTGTTTTCGCAAGGCAAATGCGTCGGGGGTTTTTTAAATTGTGAAATTTTACTTGTTATTGCAAGCCCCAACTTGCCACTCTCCACATCCAATCTATGCAGTATCTCCTTCATGTCATCTTATGTTGTGGCAAGGAGAACTGTATCGTCAGCGTAACGCAGATTGGAGATGCGCTTTCCACCAACAGCAAACCCTCCTTCCCAGCCCTCTAGAGTTTTCTGAATTATATACTCTCTGTTTACATTGAAGAGCAAGGGTGAAAAGATGCATCTCTGTCTAACACCTTTCTTCATGAAGAACACATTTGAACAATCGTTGTCTATTCTGACGAAAGAGCGGTTGCTGATGTAGAGGCATCGGATCAAGTCAAAAAGATGCTGAGGTGCACCCATGTCCTTTAGAACCTCCCACAGCATAGCCTACAGCAGACAATCAAAGGCCTTAGTGTAGTCAATGAAACAGTAAGACAGGGTTGTTAAAAGCCCGGCTTTTCTCTATGATTTGGCGAATGTTCAGGATTTGTTCCCGCGTTCCTTTGCCTTTAACGAACCCTGCTTGTTCCTCTGAAATTTGTAGGTCGAGAAAGTTGTTCAGCCTATTGTTTATTATGTGCAGGAGTATCCTGCTGACATGTGGAATAAGTGCTAAGGTCTTATAGTTGCTGCAGTCTTTGGTAGAGCCTTTTTAGGGTTCCGTAGCCAAATGGCAAAAAACGGAACCCTTATAGATTCGTCATGTCTGTCTGTCTGTCTGTCTGTCTGTCCGTCCGTATGTCACAGCCACTTTATTCCGAAACTATAAGAACTATGCTGTTGAAACTTGGTAAGTATATGTATTCTGTGAACCGCATTAAGATTTTCACACAAAAATAAAAATAAAACAATAAATTTTGGGGGTTCCCATACTTGAAACTAAAACTAAAAATATTTTTTTTCATCAGACCCATACGTGTGGGGTATCTATGGATAGGTCTTCAAAAATGATATTGAGGTTTCTAATATCATTTTTTTCTAAACTGAATAGTTTGCGCGAGAGACTCTGCCAAAGTGGTAAAATGTGTGTCCCCCCCCCTGTAACTTCCAAAATAAGAGAATGATAAAACTAAAAATAATATATGATGTACATTACTATGTAAACTACCAGCGAAAATTGGTTTGAACGAGATCTAACAAGTAGTTTTTTTTTTAATACGTCATAAATCGTAAACCGCAATTTACCGAGTACGGAACCCTTCGTGCGCGAGTCCGACTCGCACTTGGCCGGTTTTTTATGAAGTGGAACAAAAACGGACTCTGTCCACTCCTCAGGCCATCTCCTAGTCTTCCAGATGGCATTGCATATGCTTAAAATCTGCTTCACACCTCTGTGATCTAGGTTTTTAACTAACTCGGCGGGAATTCCATCTTGTCCGGGCGATTTTCTGTCCTTCAGGCATCCAATGGCATGTTCGACGTCCGACTGCAGATTTTCCTGTTCTTGTGATAAGTGTGTCTGCGCGCCGTATGTGACAGGATGATCGGTGTCATAAAGTGTGGTGCATCTTTTTCAGTCAGAATGTTACCTGCTTCATCTGCGATCGTGCAGGTTCTCGTATTACGAGATTTTAGTAAACCCTTTGACATTGCGGAAAAGATCTCTAGTTAAATTCCTCGCAGAATTCTGTTCGAGATCCTTACAGATGTGGTTGATGTGTTGGATATAGTCTCTGCGACATCTTCATATCTTCATCATTGTGGTGTTTGACCACTGTCTTATCTAATGGTTAACGATAATGTAGTCGACGATGAAGTGCACATGCTGGAAGTAGCAACATATATATCACTTAAAGACCCCTAGGTTATACTCATTGCTATCAAGAAACACAGGTTCCAGCAGGGAATGCGGCTCCATAACTGTCCGCACAATGACAGTAGGTACCGACTCCCATAACGTGTTGTGCATTGTTCGCTATGGGTCCATAGTGTACCCAAAACGGGTTCACTATGGGTCCAATTGCATATCGCTGACTCGCCATTCTTCTTGTTTTGCGAATTAAATTGTACAATTTTAAGGCACGCTCCCCGTATTGTAACCGAAAGAAAACCAACAGGATGGCAACTAGGCGTCAATGTTCAAACTATGACTTGAGTGCATCAAGGCGACGGGATGCCGCTCCTCTTGATGGGCTCACTCCAGATATGAATAGCATAGATATGCTAAAAGATAACATGTTTTGGCAAAGCAGTATTTCCGATTACTAAGGATATCGTTAGCTACCGTAAATACCGTTAACACCTAGATAATACAACTTCAAAATGAAAATATAATGCAACATGTAAGTAACCCAAACCTAAACACTTACTTAACACATGGTATAGACTAGCTCTGTCTGCGGCTTCGCCCCCGTCAACTGCCTACCATGCCCTACTTACCTTACCTAATCTACGTACCGTCCTACCTACCCTATTTTATCTACCTACCATTAGTGTTTTTCTAGAGTCATTCTTTCGCGGAGAATCTTAATATCGCCATTCAGAAAATGACGTCGATGCACAACGCCATCTATCGAATATGGAGTTCAACTCTCCGAGTATCTGAATTGCGTATGTTGTGATATTTTACTTCTTGAACACTTCAAATTCATCTAACTTTTGATAGAGTTAACCGATTGCGATGTAACAAAAACTAAGTAATACTTCAAGTAACGCACAATTTTCATGTATAAAAGTTATCCACATTGGTTTTGTACATTTTAGGTGATGCGCGCACAACTAAATAGATATACAGACCGAAAATCCATAAATGCTGGCAATGGGTTATCCTTTATCATCCTGGCATTGTTTTGGAAGTATTTTCGATGCACTTACAAAAAAAAAACTACTGATTTATTATATGTTTTGATTAACTAACAATTATAGGAACCTGCCTACATATATATGTAGGTTTGGGTTGCATTTGGAAAATATAACATTTAAGGTGCTTAATTTTTCACACAAACCTGGATTCAGTTGTGGTAAAATAAGTTCTAATTATTGAACTGTTAAAACATAATATTATCCAGGTACATAAACTTTCGTAAAATATATCGCCTGATTATGTAACTAAATTCATGAAAAGTGTCAAATCAATACCTTAGAGCAGTTGGCACTGCTACAATCAAATAAGTAATTTATAGAGTTATTGGCATATTCTTTGGTGTAACAAAATGGTAGAAAAACAATGCATTTCTGCTATCATCAACAAATAAGCAAGATTATGCAAGGAGAAAGTAACGCAACGAATGCCTAGCTCACAATCGTTATTAAGTTTATCACTCGCAGAGCGATAACTGAAGTCCCTAAGACCGGCGCGGGCGCTTCAGGCGGGGCGTGGCGACGTCGGCGGCTGCGCATTTGAAAAATCGCTCAAAGGGCGCGCGGCGCTTCGCGGTCGTCGACCCCTCGCGCGCACCCAAACACCCGAATACTTGCGCGTACGCAGCTCCTCTCTCCGCCGCCACCGATAAAACCCTCTCAATGGAATCCGAGGCATGCCTACATGTGGTGGCTGAGAGGTACGCGCGCTCACTCGTGTTTAGGATCACACTCCCGCCCGCATCATGCGCTCACAGTAATAACTAAAATGAATACACGCATACATCATCCTCGTTCAATTAGATATACCAGGCCCCTCAGAAAGTATTGCGAAAAAAAGTTTTTATATATGGGAGACTGGCCAGTTATAATGTTTTTCGAAAATATGATTATTTATAAGTAAAAATAAGTAAGTTCCAATTTCAAAATTTCCCTCCACATTTTTTGCGAGTTAATTCAAAGTATTGTGTCTCACTGAAATATGGATCTGCGCCGGGAACATTTTAGAGCTATGATTTTATACGATTTCAAGTGTCGCCTGAAACCGGATGAATCGTACGATAGACTTCAAATGGCATTCATGGATGAAGGCCCTTCCAAGGCAACCGTGTATCGTTGGTATAACGAATTCAAGCGCGGTCGACCAACTTTGGGGGATGACGAAAGAAGCGGTCGCCCTTTGACGGCTGTTACCGAAGAAAACGTGCTAGCAGTGAAAAATTTAATCCAAGACAATAGGCGAATTACATATCAGGAGATTCAACACTCATATTGAAGATTGGATCGGGAAGCGTTCACGAGATTCTACACAGCCATCTTCACGTGAGGAGGATAGTATCACGCTGGGTGCCGCACAACCTCACCGATGCTCAGAAGCAGGCCCGGGTGGAATGGTGCCGTGATATGCTTAACAAATTTGAAGCAGGCTCGTCTCGGCGTGTTTACGACATCGTTACAGGTGATGAGTCCTGGATTTATCAATACGACCCAGAAACCAAGCGCCAGTCGACTGTTTGGGTGTTTCAAAATGAGCCAACGCCTACCAAAGTGAAGCGATCTAGAAGCGGGGGTAAGATTTTGATCGCTAGCTTTTTTAATTTGACTGGCCACTTGGTATCAATTCCCTTACGGGATCAAAGAAGCATTAATGCCGAATGGTATACTACCAAATGTTTGCCAGAAGTTTTCTCTGTTATAAGCAACAAGCGACCAAACACAGGGCTCCGCGGGCTACTGCTCCACCACGACAATGCACCTGCGCACACCGCACTCAAAACGAGGGACTTCCTGGACAGCACGCCAGTCAAACTCCTGGGTCACCCTCCTTACAGCCCTGATCTAGCACCGTGTGACTTCTTTTTATTCCCAAAAATAAAAAATCAGCTCAAAGGGATACAATTTTCGTCGCCGGAAGATGCGCTGGCTGCGATCGAGCAGGCTGTAAACGAGGTGTCTGCGGCGGACTGGAAAAAGTGTTTTGAAAACTGGTTTAGGCGCCTGAATCTTTGTATAGAGGCTGGTGGAAAGTACTTTGAAAAGATTTAATAAAAATATATGTACGTATAGAACAATTTTTTTTAGTTTCGCAAAACTTTCTGAGTGTCCCACGTAATGCAACTCTAAATTGACACCAATAAAACGAATTAAGGATTTTTCGTGATTTTCCCAAACCTCAATTCGTTTCGTAGCATGTCAGATGTCGACGAACAAAAAAGTGAGATTTGTTACATAAACATTTTGCTAATTCAATGCAAATATTTTGCGCGATGTCTGCGAAACATTACCATCGTTTATAATGTAATCCACTTTCTTTTATCTCGAACTAGATCATTTTGAAATGTGTAGCAACATGTCTGCAGTCTGAGATGCTACGGAGATATTTATGGTCGAAGTAACGTGAAGAAGTCCATCAAAGTGATTTCCATTCATTTGTTGACAATGTATGGTGGTGGCGGTCAGAGGGCGCGCGGCGCGGGGCGCGGGGGCGCGGGGTGCCGCGTGCAGTCAGCGACGCGCGCCCGCGCCCCGCGCACGCTGCACGCTGCACCGCCGGCCTATGCACCGCGCACGCGTTCTACACCCGTTTAAATTCCGACCAACTTCGGACAGCAAAACTCAAACTAAACTCGCCCTTATGGAGTGCACGATACGGACCACCGCAGCTGCACCACCGAGCCACACGAACTGCATCGACCATCGATCACTAGGTTCCCTGCACTCACCGATCGATGGACTATTACAGCTTTGTTTACGTACCGTCGCCTGCGCATAAACACGTAAGTTATGCATGTGTTACATGTCCCGTGTGTGCATTTCACAATGCGCTTGATTCGATGCGTGACTTGTTTGTTTGTTTACATACTGCGTCGCGTCGCTCCACGTCCCATTAGTTCATGTCTCCACATATTTTGTGTTCAATTTGGAGTGTTGTCGAGATTCTTATGAAGCCACAGTCTGATTTGATATCGATTAAACGTTAGTTGCTTCATTTAAATTAAATCAAAAACCGTTAACGTAAAGAATACACGCGGTGAGTTGTGAGATTGGATAATCGACTCTATGTGTTGAGGTGAAGGTCGTGTTTCGCGCCGGCTAGTTGTTGTGAGAGTGAGCCGCAATTCGCGTTGCAGTCGTCGTCGGAAGTGATCGTCGAAGCAGGCAGGCAGGGTAGTTGGGGGGCTGCGCAGGCGCACGTCGCACACACCTGCCCGAGCTCGACCCGCCATATTTGCGTTACAACGTGGATTATTTCGTTTTAATTGTGCATCAAGCGCTATCTGTTGCAACAGATGCATCTTTTGCGTCACAGGAAAATGGGAACATGAATATTGACGCTTAGACATTTTGTTTACTTTGTAAGGTTAAGATAATTTTGTGGTGCATGCATAACATGGATGGTCGGTAGGTACGCGTGATATGCAATCACCGTGGGAGCGCGCCACAGATACGTATCAGTAGATAGCATCTCGCTTGGCTATGTAAATAGAGACTAAGATACATCGCCATCATGTTTATCTCCATTTAAGGAAATCTTTGGCATGCACGATTGAAGGTGACGCTTCTGGTTCGACTAGATACATCAATAAAAATAAAGCAATTTATAAAATACTAGCGGATGCCTCGAGGTTTCCGTTCCCGTGGGCATACAGGGATAAAAAGTAGCCTATGTCACCCGGGGATAGTGTAGCTTCCCAACGGTGAAAGAATTTTTGAAATCGGTCCAGTAGTTTTTAAGTTTATTCGTTACATACAAAAATACAAATATTTCCTCTTTATAATATTAGTAAAGATAGTATAGACTACCCAATGAAACCAAATTGTCCAATGTCAATATTTTCAGTCATTCCAACGTAGAAAGAAAGGGTTGAGTTCGGCGATTACGTCTCATAGAAGAATACATGAACACGAAGACATGTTGCACCGACCTGTTACATAGACGAAGACATGTTGCATTTTTTACATGTCTTAATATTTTATCAATCACCATAACAGGCTGGCTCGCTGATTAATGCAATCGCACCTATTTTATGTACTCAGCAATTTTAAGAAACAACTGATCGATAATTTTGAACGAGCTTTGAGATCTTTTGTTACCCAACTCATGTGCACTAAATGCAGGGATTAACAAAGTTTCCACATTATAAATGTTTAACAGGTAAACAATGGGGTATAAATCAGACCTATTAATTCTGATATATTACTTAGTTCAATTCTTATAATCTACCATAATGTGCATTCTTTATCCAAAACGAAGCCGGTCATGCATTGAATATAACTAATTGCACAACTTACCCTTAGTATAACATGTAGTGCAGCAAGAGAAACAGGATATTATTATTTTTTGCATCCATAAGAGTCATGTTTCTTTTCTATACTTGAAAATTGCTAAGTAAATCAAAACACAAGACTAAGCTAATGGTGTTTGAAAGAGAAGACGATGTATCGGAGTGTGAAGTGAAAATAAATGACGAGTGTGGAGCAAGTGAACGAGTTTGTATATCTGGGAAGTATGTTCACAAGGGATGGAAATATTGAAGAGGATGTGGAAAGGAGAGTGAATGCAGGGAATAAGGTGAATGGTGCTATACTCGTACATGCGTTTGTGACCAGCAAGTCGATGTCTCCGGAAGCTCGACTCGCCGTTCACAACAGCGTGGTGCCTACACTTATGTATGGAAGTGAAGGTTGGGTATGGCAAAAAAGACATGAAAGTAGGATTAATGCAGTAGAAATGCGCTCCTTGCGAAGCATGTGTGGTGTAACTTTAAATAATAGATTGAGGAATGAGGTAATAAGACAACGTTGTGGTCTAAAAGAAGATGTAGTGACTAAAATTGAAAAGAGTATCTTAAGATGGTTTGGCCATGTTGAGAGGATGTTGTTACAAGGCAGACGTGAATGGAAACGTCGTGAGGAGACGCCCTAGAAAGACATACATAGACCTTATAGGTTATGTTCTTCAGAAAGGCCAGGCATGCGCAGTATTCATAACCGGCGTGTGCGTATGACTAGATGTATGAATGTGAGTGAAGCAAAAGAAGTATGTAAAGATAGTAGCAGGTGGCGTTCTGTAGTTTCTGCCTATCCCCATGGAAAAAGGCGTGAGTTTATGTAAGTATGTAAATCAACACAATTAAAGCCAAGAAGCGCAATTACGCTCTGCGTAAAACCAAGTCCAAGGACCTAACACTTACTTGTCATGGAAGTCTGCATATAAGATGTTTATAATACTAATCTATAATGATGTTATTATGTCGCGTGTTAGAAAATTTATATGGCTCTTTAAAAATCTAAGACGTGTGATGCCTGAAAAGACACTCAATGACGTTTATATAGCACTTGCGCAGTCAGTAATAGCATACTGCTTACCAGTTTGGGGAGGAGCCAGTAAAACTAAATTTCTGGAGGTAGAAAGAGCCCAAAGATCACTTTTAAAAGTAATCTATTCTAAACCATATAGATATCCCAGAATCGATCTATATAGAATTGGTGGCCAATTATCAGTAAGAAAACTATATCTTTTAAACATAATTCTTTATTTGCACAAATATGTCCCAGTTAACCCAGAAAGTCAGGCTAGGAGGCGGAAAGATATTGTGGCTTATTCTCCTCGGGTACGTACTGTTTTTGCAAGGCGTCAGTATGTATGCCAATCAGCATACATATACAATAAAATTAACGCAAAACTAAATTTCCATCATGAGGTCTCGCATCAATGCAAAAAAGTGATAACTGAGTGGTTAAAAACTATAACATACGATGAAACAGAGCAAATTGAATTTGAATTGAATTGAATTTGAATTCTAGTCAGACTTACATGAATACTTATCTTCTTTATCACAGTGTTTATACCTTGTAATTACATAGTTGGTATTTTCCAACTTCGATTAAACAGGCACTTTCAGCAAAAACTTAAACACACGCACAAATACACACTAACAAACACACGCACACACAAACAAACACTTAATCCACACGAACACACTAATATAGACACACATACACATTCTCACAATCACACACTACTCAGAGCTGATAATTACTTTTTAAGTCATTGTTTTTCTTAACTTAATTTAAGTCTCAATATTGTTAACTGTCTATTATGGGAAGGAGCGAGTCAACCCCAACACAAGTATTATTGATTACTTACTGGGGCTGTCTCATTCACATGTGTTTATGTAACTGTTTGAGACACAATAAACAATTTTTTTTTTTATTTTTTTTTTTTAATAATAGGTATCTTGACATCATCCTCCTGTACGAAGTTCGGATTTAGTCTGACCAGAGTATTTCTCGAAGGAATTCTTCCTCTAGGTCGTTTAACCACGACTTTTTGGTTCCGGTACCTACACGAATATTTTATTCTTCATCCAAAGAACTTTGTGCTCTTCTTAGACCAAAAGCTACTTATTTAAGCTTAAAATATTGCGGTTTTTCATAAGAATTGAAGAGGTTTGCGGATATATAAATTATAATGAGGTGATGCGCTGAACTCGGTCATTTCAGTAATTTGCCTTCGCATAAAAGTGCTGCAGGTCCCTAAGTTAGATTTCAGAACTTTTCAATCTCTCCAAGCTGCAAGATAGTGTTTTATCATTACTTTTATTAAGTTTTCATCTACATTAAACGCATTCGAGATATTTCTGACATTTCCGTGAGTTGAATTTGCCATCTCATATAGACACGTTGGATATGGACTCGATGATTCTGCGAATCTTCCATTGAATTACAATAAAGAAGCACAGAATATGCAACAAATGATAAACTTGAATCTTCTAAAATCCAAATATTGCGAAAGCCTCCAAAAGTTTCTTATCAAAAAGCGCTATTAAAACAAAAGACATCAACGCATTTTTGCGAATGCATTTTTTCATTACTTTTTCTGCTTATCGAGTAAATTCATCTGTTACCCACTTTAAACCCTCATATAGCCGTCACCATAATATTATAATCCTTTGGTAATCGTCTCCTGTTCTCGTCACGCCCCTGTTCTCAAAGGGTGGAGTTGTGAGAGCTGTTTTATAGTACACAATTTGTCACTTTCGGCACCATATACGCAACTATCAGTATTTGCCAGACAAACAATGATTATGGAAGTTTAATTGAGCTGAAATGTTACTTATCTATTAAGAGAATTTAGAGTAATTTCTAAACTAAAATTGGTGATTCCTGTGGTATACGCCACGTGAGCGAAGGGGGGGCAGAAAATAGTAAGCAATACATTTTGTACATGGTAAAGCTTTTCCTGCGCTAACTTTTTCTTTAACGTATTTTTCAGCCTGGCTAAGCTTTGTCTGGTTACTGAGTATTAGTAAGTTGCAGGATAGGACATCGTCAGGGCAGTCTATTGCCTGAACTACTGAATCAGTTATTTTTGTGAACATTTTGCTAGTGATAATCAATAAATGAGCAATGTTGGCCTAGTGGTAACGGCCGCGACTTACAATTTGTAAGTCGTGGGTTCAAACCCAGGCAGGCGCTTTACTTTGTGCAAATTATGTTATCACCACTGCTCTCAAAACGGTGAAGGAAAACATCGTGAGGAAATCGGCATGTCCTAGAACCAAAAATTCGAAGACATGTGACATCACCAACCCACACTGGGCCAGCTTGGTGGATAAGGCCTATTCCTTCATACAGAGAAGGGGCCTGTGTCCCAGCAGTGGGAACATTAAAAAGGCTGATGATGATGATGAATCAATAAGTTGGGGTAGTTTTGGCCCGCCAAATTTCAGCTTGATCACAGAAAAATAGTGTCAAACTTAGCATCAAAGATCCATTTCCCAATGCGTGGTACTGGGAAAACGTTTCTTTCCACACATCGTGACGTTTTATTGAAGAGCAATGTTCAGTTGTGAATATTTACGACTCAATTTGATTCTTTTTGCATACTTCATTACTAATTGTAGACTAATTGTTAGACATGTAAAAGCGTTTGTACAAACCAACTTACAGAAATAAAATCATTTATCATTTAATTATAACTTCGGGCGTAAATGTTAGCCTTCAACTTTGCATATTTGAGTCGTTCTATCGCCAATCGAAATCTACATAATCTGATCTAGAATTTACGGCGAAGCCCTGTGGATATGCATAGCTTTTTATAGAGAAACCCTCGTTAAGCTCATCATATCTACATATTGTTACGTAATTGTTTAGGTCAATCAATCTGCCTAGCCTTTTCCCAACTATGTTGGGGTCAGCTTCCAGTCTAACCGGATTCAGCTGAGTACCAGTGTTTTACATGGAGCGACTGCCAATCTGACCTCCACAACCCAGTAACTGGGTAACACGGTACTCCTTGGCAAGACTGGTGTCAGATTTCAAGCTTCTGACTACCCGTAACGACTGTCAAAGATCTTCAAATAAAAGCCGGGCCTAACGGCTTCACGTGCTTTCCGAGGCACGGAAGAAACTCAGTATGTTGAAATGGTCACCCATCCACGGACCGACCTCGGCAAGCGTTGCTTAACCTTGAAGATCGACCCGTGCGGCTGTTATTATTTAGCCACGAGCTGTTATAACAATGGGAACTTACACATTCCAAAATGGAGTTGTCCTCCTTAGCAGATAAGTGTAACAAACAGGAAGCTGCAAGCATTCTTCAGGTAGCTAAACTAAAATCCACCAAAACCTAGTTTTCGTATCTGGCCACAGTTTCTAGACAGCGTCGTGATGAAATTCATAGACATCATGTAATAGGTACATTGTGACGTCAAAATTGAACGTTCGATCGGGGCCTCCGCGCTAAAAACTATCAAAGGTGATAATGAAATAACGCAATAGATTTTGTACCTATGTAGGTACCAAGTCAGACGGACAAGTCGCCATCAATTTGCAACTGGCGCTGACAACGGGAGTCATCCTCTTCCAATCATGACTTGTGTTTCCAATGTCTTTTCGCGATGCGACAATTATCGCCTGTCAGACATCTCACAAATTTTATCGACCCACTCATTCAAAATTAGAACTTCGTGACAAATGCCGTGTTACCAGCCAGTAAAGCGGTTCTTTTTTCAAATGATTGCGGTCCAATGGCGCAATTAAAGGCATCATAGCGTTTAAACATTTCAAAAACGTGTGATGTAAGGTAAGGTAAGTGGTAAATATAAAATAAGCAATGGTCTAACACTATTGCGCAGACATACGCAGCGAGTGCGTCACTCACACGAACCCCCACCGTTTGTACTGAAGTACATAGACCACCTTCAAGTATGAATTAGACGAGCACGCCAAATCTTATTTTTAGATAGATACACACATAGAACAAACTTCAGCGCTATGAGTAATTGTTACAGAACCATGGGATCAAAACAAAGCTTAAGAGAGGGTCTTCTCTCTGTCATATTGATAAGAGAAGCAGTAATAAACGTCACGTCATATAGAAAGCAGACAAGATCAATATACAAAAAAAAAAAATATGGCTTGATTTTACGGGCAGAATTGGTTTACCTCATCTTTTCTCTCCATTAGACATATCGGCCAGTTTTTCACTGCCTCATCCGAGACATATACCATACTCGTTTATGGTGTCGAATCTTTGATGATACCAAATTCAAAATATTTCAGGAAATCAAAAAAAAAACAGGGTACTTGTACTAAGTTTTTCAAAGAACAGGTTTTCCTGATTTTCATGTACGTTCGCGATCAAGATCTATTACCCAACAACCCGCGAAACTCCATTGCTCCCGTAAGTTGTATGTTTATGTTGTTATAGTTGTATGTTCACTAGTTGTAATAAGGAAGGCACTAACCGCGCCTCAATCCACAGCTTATCTCATTCATACTCTTGGTACGCACCGTCTAGAAACGTATTAGATGTAGATCAACGGCCTAGCCGAGGTTATGAACGGCGAACAATAATCCGTGACGTCATCGATGATAGCTGACTCCTTGTCGGACTTTCAGAGTGCAGACATTCCGACCAGCTCTTGGGAAACTGCGACGTTCATACAAATAGATTCGGTTTTGATAACCTTCAGAGCTGAATAATAGGATTTTTTTTTGTTGTTGTTTTAGCATCTATCTACCGTTTTCCTCAAAGGATAAATGTAAAAAAATAATGCTCCAATTTCCTAGAAGTATATATTTATCAATTTTCGTTAAAAAAATTTGTAAATCCAATTTCGAATACTTCAGTTACCTATATTTTGTGATGTGAAAATCTCTGAATGCTTTGTATTACCTTCCTGAAAACTTTGTTAAAATCATGCATTTCTATCTACGATTGAAGCGCCATTCTTAAACACTTCCTCTAAAATTATAATTAATCTTGCATCATTTTATTCATTACATTACAAACATGTTTCTTTACATCAATAATATTTCTGTCTCAATTAAGCCACAGACAAGCACTTCAAAGATGCATCAAATAAAAACTTTTAGTACCAAAATATTCTTCTATTCTCATTAAACGATTTCCTGTACAATTAATATTAATATTGGATATAAAATCAAAGCCGTGGAAAGTCATTATAAAGCTGATAAGTACCAGCCGTCATCTTTTCAACCATTGAAGCTTTATCCGTCTCGAGATAGATTGATAATGATAAATGTACTTTATGACGAGAAACATAAGAGCTATTTTCATTTGCACACTACTGTAGTATATGCTAAATTCCCAGACAAGTAAGTAAGCTATGACAAATACTGCACTGACAGAGTTTTAATAGTTTGATTTGTGAAATCTTCTATCTGAAAACTGCGTTTTGAGCGATCTCTATTTATTATGAATACGGTTTATAAATAAAAAAAACTCACAAAATAATTTAGAGTGGTCATGGTTTCCATTAATTATTCAATTATAATACATAATTAAATCGATTCATTTGCATCTATTTAGAGCGTGATGACATCATGCCTTTAGATATAGTATATGTATTTATGTCAAATACATTTCTTAAGTTTATTTGAATCATGTGCGCGTTCTTTATGTTAGAAGTTTCAAGTTATTAGTAAGGATTCACACCCTGCATTTACTATGGTATATTGTATTGTTACAGCAGGAGCTTATGGCTAAATAATAACAGCCGCACGGGTCGATCTTCATGGTTAAGCAACGCTTGACGAGGTCGGTCCGTGGATGGGTGACCATTGCAACATACCGAGTTTCCTCCGTGCATCGGAAAGCACGTTAAGCCGTTGGTCCCGGCTGTCATTTGAAGATCTTTGACAGTCGTTACGAGTAGTCAGAAGCTTGAGATCTGACACCAGTCTTGCCAAGGGGTATCGTGTTACCCAGTTACTGGGTTGTGGAGGTCAGATAGGCAGTCGCTCCTTGTAAAACACTGGTACTCAGCTGAATCCGGTAAGACTGGAAGCCGACCCCAATATAGTTGGAAAAAGGCTAGGCAGATGATGATTGTATTGTTACAGTAATTAATTAATTACAAGTGAGGCATTGCCCGCATACTAATGCGTATCGCAGTGTGCGCGGGCGCACTCGCAGCGGGGAATACATTGCAGCTCATTGCGTCACCGTTCTATCTGTGACGACACCACGTAAATCCCAGCGTCGGCAAACTCACTATTTTCCATATAATCTCTATGTACACGCTAATAAATTAAGACGTAAGGGTTTCACTCAGACGTGATATATTAAGATGAAATATGGGCAGAGAGCGCCGATTGAATTTCCTAAGTAAAAAGTCATAATTCAAGGTTTGGCTCTCGTCTATTTCCTCCTCCAATATTGGACCAATTTAAAAGATATTCCATCAACTGGTAAAGTAAGATATATACTATGTCCCTATGTTTTCTTTTTTCCATTTATATTTGTAAAATTTGTACACTAAGCCTCTGTTGACAGCGCAATTTTGAGCATTTTTTGAGGGTTCCAGTGTTTCTAAAGATAATGTATCATCAAATAGGAAAACATAGGGACATAGAATATATCTTTCATTTTCAGTTTATGGAATATCTTTTAAATTGGTTCAATATTGGAGGAGAAAATAGACGAGAGCCAAACCTCGAATTATGACTTTTTACTTGGGAAATTCAGTCGGCGGTCTCTGTCCCCGTTTCCTCTTAATAGTCTGCGAATTGTGATAACACCCCGCAACGTGTGACGTAAAGACATGATTAACGAAGTCAAACTTGAACAGAGGTCGCTTTATGTCCATAAGCAGCCAGCCAAGACAAGCATTCTGAGCCAATCTCATTCATAGCTTCCCCGTCGACATGACCTCGAGTCGGTCTACCCATTTTGCCTAACTAAATAATTCACTTTTTAATTTTATTCAACATGTTAATTTTCTTTGAGCAACAGTTTTAAATAATAATTTATGGTTATAGGATCGACCATCGGCAATTTTCTTCTTGATTTAGTTTTCAAAGCAGTGTCTGATACACACATTATTGAGAGTTTAACTAACTCTAAATGTCGGTGTCGGTGTCGATGGTCTTGATAAAACTGCCAATGCATATTCATCACTAGTAATCAAAGGAAAACAAAGAAATCAGCAGACAATATCAGCCGTGAGTCGTCCTGTAAAAAGAAAAGAAAAACTCTGCCTAATTCAGCGGCAAAATAAACTAATGTTGCGACGATTGTGCAATATGTCTGTAATAGCTAGTTGATCATGTGAGGGATAGGGTATCAATCTAAATCACCAACTGTTGTACGTGTAGAGTACAGCTACGTGTATCAGCTGCAAGCTGGCAGACTCGCGAGCACAGAGTGCGCGGGCGCATAGAGGCGGCCTTCTCATCGATATGGACATCGCGAATTCGCAGACAAATCTGACAAAAAACCAGTCTGAATATTTCGGTCGGATCTATTAGTGAGTGTGTCTTCGAGTCGAGAGGCGATAATGAGGAGTGCAATGGTGACGTCACGCGGGAGTGCGACGGGCGCGGGTGAGGAGGGGCTGGGGGGGGCGGGCGCGGGACACCGAGGACGGAGCCGCGCGCCCGTTCATTGTAGTTTTTCGATTATTGTTTAATTAGGGCGAAGCGGCGGCGGAGCGGCGGCCAGGGGGCACCAACACGCGGCCCGCGGCACTCACCTACACGTAAATATTACTTTCATTTAATTTTATTGTATTTGAACTATTACAAAATGTTGATTGACCCTGGTCAGATTTATGACCAAACATCAAATCCAACATTTTAATCTGACAAAATGATATGAAGAAAATAGGAAGTAGAAAATGTTAGGTTGATGTACAAGGGATGTAATTTATTCATATTCCAATCTGAATTGCAAATATTATGCCATTATCCGTCAATAAACACCCTGTACCAAGGTCCCAGGCCTTTTACTTAATAGGAAGCTACTGAAAATGTAGAACAACCATTTCGCCTAAAAGAATAAGAATAGTTTATTGTTAAAAGAGACATTAGAATTCTCTCAACCCTTAAAAATCTATCACAAGACACGAAACGCTACCAATCGTACTAGCATACTGTAACAAAACTTTTCACCGTTGAAAATTTCACAAAACAATCGCTAATGCAAAAATATAGCAGAGGTATGTTGTAAATAAATGGTTGCGGTGCAGACAGCGGTACGGTTGGTCGCGGCTGGCGCGCTATCTGCGGGCGGCGACCGCGCCGGGGGCCCGCGGGGTTGGCGGCGGCGGCGGCGGGAAAGAGCGCGTAAAAAGGCGAGCGGCCGACGGCGCGCGCGCGGATCCGCCGCACGCCGAGCACGAGGTCGACGCCCGCCGGGGGCCCGCCGAAACCGACCCCCGGCCCCCGCACCCCCTCACTCATTCCCCCATTTCGCCAACGACCGTTGCAGCAGCTCGTCCTAGCACCACCACCGCTGTTAACTCCTCCATATCAAGGAGCCGGCGCTTCGTCTCAAGGTAAGTTCAGCTGTGTGCCATGACCCTTCCAGATATTGTCTTTCCAGGAACGTTGGCCGATGAGTTCACCGTAAAAAAATTGCACGGTTGTTGGGGCCGAAAGAAAATGTTTTATGACACGCCTACTGGCACGATCACATAAAGACGCCGTTCCACCAATAAAACAATCGTTTGACGTCGACGGAGCCCACATGATTTGTGGTAGATCAGGCATCTCGTCTAGAGGACTATTTTAGGACGTTATCATGGCATTCGCAGCCACCGTGACTAATAGCTTGCGAAGCATTTTAAACTAGACTAGGTTAACAGAATGAGACAAGTTATTGCAAATCCGCAATGACGGCCTGTCTGTAAGACATTCCAATGCGGTATTAGGAGTCCTTCTCTCTCGTGGCTGTGAGCAGTGAGTGGACGTGCGCACTCATCGACAGTATCCAGGCCAATGCCAGCCGACACCGCCGTACCTAAACTAGAAAAGTATTGTCCTCGATGTTCCAAGCGATAACCACAATAGGGCTCGAGCCGAATTGCAACCTTACATCCGGCGGGTAGAGTCGGTATTGGCGTGGCGTGCGGGCGTGGAGGTTGCGCGTGAGATATGTGAAGTCGCGGCATGCGGGTCGCGCGGCGTTCTCACGCTTTGAATATTCCTGCTCCCGGCTGCCCCCCGCGCTCCAGCCCCTCCCGCCCCGCCCGGCGGCCGCGTCCCCCGCCCCGCGCCCCCATCGGCCCTTCAATGACGTCCCCTGACTCCCACTCCCGACTGTCCTGACTCTAATTGAATGAACCTCACTAAGTCTGTTTACATCCGCGCGGTCTCCTCTCCTTAGTCTACATTCACTACATACGTAGACGTACCTACAACGCCGCACCGGCCACAATGGACGGCCAACTTACTGCGCACTAGCTAAACGTACAGATTACTTCGAGTAATTTTAACAAAAAACTGAATCTCAATGCTATAGATAGGAATATTAGGAGATACGTGTTAATTTTCTTATCTCTACCGTTTCGAAACTATGCGTATAACGGAGTGCGCAATATCTGCTACTTGCTTTTAGAGCTCCGTTCTAAACACGTAACTCGGCGCCGAAACTTGTTCACAAAACGAATCTATATAATAAAATAGAATACTAGATATCTAAATAGAAAAAAAGACATCAAAATGCAGAGAGCCGCGCATAAACAAAGACAAATAAAATGTCGTTCTTGTAGAGAGACAAGATGAATGAAACTGGTATAAATTATATAAGTGGGAGCGAGCGGGGCGGGGCGAGCTCTTTCCCATGCACGGCTACTACTACTCATTATTTTTCTTCCTTTTCAAAGGTCACAATGATTATTGACAACAATTCTTCTGGCAGCCTGGTATTAGTCACTGCGCCAGCGCGGTGCGCCAGTGGGCCAGTGCGCGGGATGAGTAACTCTCCCACGGTTCTTAGACACATCGTAACACTAATCATCCTTGACTTACATTTTGAAAATCGTACCTTTTGTGTGGGACTCAGTTTCCGTGAGAACTGAATACTTTAAATTTCACGCGGCGTTCTGCAAAGATTTATGTGCCGTTTAGAACAAAAGGACATGCTCCATACTCTTTTGGAAAAATCCGGTTGTCGCTGAAGCACATACTTATCAATACTAATGAATAGTACCTGATTTATATCGAAAATATTTAAATATATTGTAAATGTTATATCTTTGAGAAGTAGGAATAATTAAGTATTCTATATAAATCTAGTCTTTATTAGATAAATGTTTATATCTTTTGAATAAAATGTAAATCTCACTTAGAATTAAACCGCCTCCTTTGACATGTTCTCTTGAATATAAGAACTTGATCAACTGTTACAAAGTAAAAATGTGTACTTAAGCGATATTAAATATCATGTAGAGTTATAGAGCAGCATTTAGCTTGTACTTTTGCTGCTGTTAACAGAAAGACACCAAGCAAATATCTTACTAATTTCAGCAATACGAATTATACATACATGAATAATAATGACTCTACTGTTTCAAAAGAGATAAATTTAAGCTGTAATCTATTTTATACGGATGACAGTTCTTGCACAGAAAAGGTTTTAAAAACAAAACAAGTGCGAGGCGGACTCGCGCACGAAGGGTTCCGTACCATTATCGCAAAAATTGGCAAAAAAATTCACGTGTGTTGTATGGGAGCCCCGCTTAAATATTTTTTTAATTCTGTATTTGTTGTTAAAGTGGCAACAAAAATACATCATCTTTGAAAATTTCAACGGTTTGGCTATCACGGTTCATGAGATACAGCCTGGTGACAGTGAAGTCTTAATAATAGGGTCCCGTTTTTACCCTTTGGGTACGGAACCCTAATGAACATTTAAAGGCCTGATTCTCCTCGCATATTCTGTTTCATCATCATCCAACACACATGCAAGGTTTTCAGCTAAAATCAGCTAAAAATTAAGGCTTAGTATAAAAATATACTATAATAATATATTTATTATTATCAACAGCACACATTAATTTATTTTAATAAAATCGTAGCTAAATTAAAAGACAACAAATTAATGTTCTACCGCCAAATTGCCGAATACATAGTTTGTTTTGTCTCACAGCCAGATAAAAATATGGGAAAATGTAAACTCCCACGAGACTGTTCGAAGCGCGGCCATAATCGCACGGTCAACAATTAGTAAACAATATGTATACAATCTAAAACCTAAGAAACTGTGTCCTGTGTAAAAAGGAATTACTTAGCAGATGTGTTATAATTTAATTAATGAGGCTTACGGCAATTCTTATAGATTTCAGATAGGTGTACTATTTGAGTAGTTTTCTTTTTTTTTTTCTTTTTTTTCGCCCTTTCGGGCAGGCTAAGGTCTTGGACCATACCGCCTCGTCTTCAGTGCAATTTTAACATTCTTTAGTATGCATTAGAATACGGGTGTAACAGATTCTAATGGTTTTTGGAGTATTTGACAGCAAATTGTATCGAGTCAGCCTTCCCAGTAAGCTTTGCGGAGGTAGTCAATACTACAATAAAATTCTCCGCTCCACTATCCTGAGATCGCTTTTGTCAATGATTTCACATATTGTCCAGTTGCGTAGACAGTTGAGACACAAAACTACACCAATTTTTTATCACAATATCCACTAGGAATCAATTTGCAAATAATATTAACAGCCGCTGAACTTCACTCGAAAAAATCCCGCCAAAAACTCCTTGAGTAGTTTTGATCATATGCCAATTTTACAGCTGCATTTTTTTGTCCTTGGTTTTTTTATGGTGGACCACCCTATTTCATCAGTCTTTTAATTTTAATATACTGCCTCAAATTAGACCTCTACTGCCTCAAATTAGTATAATTAAATGTTGTCAAATTGACAAGTTGTTGAACTAGAATAGGACATGAATGAACTCATATTTGTTGACTTTTTGGGGTTTAACTATTACAATGTAGAAAAATAAAAATTCCAGATGTTTACAAGCTTTTTACTAACTTGCTTGTATTTATGATGTTCGAGTCAAATCTTGCAACAGAATTTTAAAGCAGTAATGGAAATTTTACACACACGTTTGTTTTTGACGACAATGCACGGAAAGCTAAAAAGCTTGTTAAAAATGAAAAGGTCAAGTGCGAGTCGGACTCGCGCACGAAACTTCGTTCGCGAGTCCGACTCGCACTTGGCCGGTTATCGGAACCCTTTCCTTACCATTATCGCAAAAAAACGGTAAAAAAAAACACGTTTGTTGTATGGGAGCCCCACTTAAATATTTATTTTATTCAGTTTTTGGTATTTGTTGTTATAGCGGCAACAGAAATACATCATCTGTGAAAATTTCAACTGTTTGCTATCGCGGTTCATGCGATACAGCCTGGTGACAGACGGATATACAGACAGACGGACCGCGGGTCTCAGTAATAGGGTCCCGTTTTTACCCTTTGGGTACGAAGAATTACACTACGGGAACATACTACCGGGATAAAATTAGTACAATTTCCTAATACAGATCATGGTCTTTGAGGAGTAACTGATAAACAAACATCTAAACAAGCATACAGGCTTACACATATAAAATATTAGTAGGAGTAGGATGTAGTATTTATCTACAATCATCAAAATAGTTTTGAACTCAAGGATGTAGTATGCATTGATAAAATCGCCCTCTAGGCGAGACAGGGCGCTAGAGCGTAGCAACAAATTGATTAAAACAAAAGGGGAAAAGGGTGGGAGCCTATTAAGACACTTAAATTCTTTGTAACCACAATTTCTTGTATAAAACCTGTTGCACTTGTATTGCAACAAAATTGCATTCTAGTTTTTGCCTCGGTCAAAAACGTAAACAAAGTTGTAAACCGCGTTTAATGCCATTTTATTATTACTAAATTCAAATGAGTAGCCCTGGGATCAACATTCTGCAACTTTCATTCACTTTGAGACATTGTAACAGAAGTTCAATCGTTGCTAAAAACTTTAATACAGCAATCCAGTCTACTTTGGATTGTCCACTGTTTCTAGTATTTCAGTAATTCACACATGCCTCATACCATGTCCTTTGCAACTTGTAGCGTCAATCAGCCTTAAGATTAAATATTATCAATCCAATATTATAGGTGACTATTCCTGAGCTTGCAACACCGAGTGCAAGTAGAGCATGCAGTCTCTCTTGATTCGCCCATAAATTGCTGACCATCTCTCCACCCTGGCTGTCTTTTCAATCAGTTAGGTAAGTCAGCCTACGAATTACTCCAAGTGTAATTCTTTCATTAATCTAGCTATATTGAAAATAAATTCCAATTTCCAACACACCTAGGCAAGACTGCATATCGAAGTATCCCAGCTATGTGTATCGTCGTGATGTTGGCCTCGTGTCGGATGCGCGGCTATCGAGCGCGGAAGGCGACACCCTGCCTTCCGAGAAATGCAGCGAACATCCCACTAGCCCCGACACACTACTCACTTACAACGTGCTCTTCATAGATTTATCATTAGCGTTCGATACGTTTTATCATCAACAAATGGGCCGAAAGACCTCTTCTGATGGGCTTTTTTTTTTTGGGTGGGAAATCTTCCAATGACTCTGGGTGAAGCGAGAGGGCGTGTCAGACTTTTACTGAATAAAACCCACCCGTGTTTCTTCAGTTGCTTGTGCCAGGGCCGCGGTAACTCTTTTTCAAATTTATCCGCGACCCAGACAGGCATCGGCTCTAGCAGACCCCGTCAATTTGCTGACATCTCTTTGAGGCGCGCGTGGAACACTACTCGCCGTCGACTCGGGCCTGGTTCTTATCAGACGGCGAGCTCCCCATTACTCGCCGACCGCAAGCCCGCGCCTACGGTGGCCGGGAATCTGCTTGCAACTCCCGACGCCCAGGGTGTCTCCTGCGGTGGCTTGGGGCGTGAGGGCGCCTCCGTTGATTTTCCCTCACGCGTTCTGCCTCCTCCTTCGCGAGCATTACTGCTTCGCAGAAGGAGGTGTCCTCTGATGGGCTGGCTCTTCTTCTTCGTCGCGTCGATTATTCCTCAATTATATACGTTTTGACCAGAGTTCAGCCACGGCAACTGTGTTTTCATTTGCCTCACAAAGGTTCTTCAGGGTGCAGGTGCTGTTGCACAGAGAGCACGACAGGAGGTAGGTGTTGTTTGGGACGCAGCTCCGCAATCGCACTGCGGGTCATTGGAGTACCCCCATCTAACTAAGTTATGCCTGAGACTTTGACTTTTCAACAGTAGGTATCGTTGATAGAATGACAAGAGTATTCTAGAGCCTCTATGGCCATCTTGCACGAAAAATCAACTCAAGAGTTAGTTGCTAACACGAGGTTTAATTGACAATATTGTATGTCAAACTGTCAATGCTCGTGTTAGCAACTAACTCTGAGTTAAGTCTCTCGTGCAAATGGGCCTTATGGAATTAGGGATGAATACCTAATGTAGGGACGTCATGTAAACATCCAGCGCTTAAATATACTGTTTTATTACTTATTTGATTGTAGGTAACTTGATTTTTATTTGATTTTAGTTTGATCAGGGCCGTCTGAAGTATATTCGGCGCCGGGATGCGAAAGAGTCAGCCTGCGCCCCCCCTGCTCTTGTCAACGAAAAAAACGTTAAAAAAATCTACTTATGTTTATACTAATTCAAAAGCCAAAAAAAAAACTACGTAAATATTTTTTTTTATATTATGTACGTAGTCTGCAGATTGCAGACTTGCTCTGCAGACTTGTACTGCTTGTACTTATCAATTGAAGAGTAAGTAAGTATAATACCGGTAGCAGTGTAATACACGTTAAATGCCGCCCTAGAGAAGACTACACTCTTTGCACTGTAGTATGTTGCAGGTGACAGTTTCAATAAAAAAAAATACGCATATACGTATACGCATTTTTTTTAGTTTAACGTCATACCATAGTTATACCATATACCATAGTTGCCTGTATGACGTTAAACTACAAAAAATGCGTATACGAATTTGCGTGAAAAATGTTATTGAAACTGTCACCAGCACCATGCTTCAGCGCAAAGTGTATACCAATAGAACCAAGCAAAATCGATTGATGAAATTTGCATGATCATAGAGAGATTGCGAGTGTACACAGTGTTGGAATCTTGGACTTGCTGGAAGACCCTTGGTTGTTGTTTCAATAAAATCTAAACCCATCAACTCTTGTGTCATACATTCCTCAAGATGCAAGACACTTACATGTTTGTTAAAGACCTATTTCGCATGCACTTCCGTCTGTGTTTTTGATCATCTTTCAGCCATTAGACCAAAGCCCTGCATGGGAAAAATTTGAAGTGCAATTGGTCGATGATATCAAAAACAATTTAGTAGATGCAATATAAAACTTAGCCCCGAAGACCCCCATCAGCTATGGTGTTAAACTACTTGTTTGTTGCGATTTCAGTATCAGACCAACTCGTTTCTTTTCATTACATAGCACTTTATCCATGCAGAAGCGATTGCTAAGAAGATCTTCCCAAAATGTGCCAAAAGGTTCATAGGACGTGATGCCTCTCTGGGTAGTTCTCGTGGCCTAGATGGTCTTCATCTTTTCGCTCTAATTTAGGCACAGTTTCTTAAGATATTCACGAATATTGCCTGCAGATTTAGAGCAGTAAAATCAATATAAATACAAAATAAACAGTTGCTTGGAAATGCAATCTATACTCAGGTCCACCCAGTCTGTACAATGTTTCATAAACTACAAAATGGTTTTAAAACGATATACATTTAAAAGATTCTCTTCTTGATTCCTCGTTTATAAAAAGATATAAACGAATAAAACTAAAATTAGAATCCAGTTTTGCATGTTTTCAGGTCAAATATGAAAACTGAAAGAGAAACGGATCTATTTTGTGTCAATGTCAAGGATTTTATATCGAAATTCTGGAAGCTGATAATCTTAGAAAACATCAACACGGTCTGGCACCTCGTAAAATTTGTCTAAAACTAGTTGGAAACTGGATCAATGATACAATTTCTTTGAATTTTTCTAATTGTTACATCCAAAGACTTCATTCGCGATCGACGACCTATGAAGGCGTGATTGTACCAATTTTACGTTTATTCTGTATCAAAATAACATTTCTCAATCATGTAAAAACGTTTATAAAACATAATAAACATATCAAGATACGTGTTATTATCCATTTATAAATATAAAACTAAACTCGACCTATAAAACTATCTCGGTGCGTTCGATACGTACGCGTTGTCCTAATTTCAAACAAAATGAGTTCGCGTAGATATGGTACGGTACGCTGGTACTCTGTGGTACTGGTAGTACTGTACGTACTGTGAGCGCACCACTATAATTGCCTAATTTCTTAACGACAACATTACAACAATGCTCCAGTGCGTTAATGTTTCTAACACGCATGTGTTACCTTTCTGTTTTATTTTGATCTGAATGTTCAATTAGACATTGTTACACTTTTTAATACGAAGTTTACGCTGGTAGATAGTGGTAGATACGTTTGTATTTTTCTGCTGTGCAATGTCCACGTTATGACGCACTTAAATGAGTCCAGCTAGATCCAAATATTGTCTAGTCTAGTACGCGTACATGGATTTGTCAACGGATTATTGCGAACACCGTCAGTTTGTAATAAATTTTAGAGGCTGTAAAACCTCGTTATATATTGTGAACAAATCTTTTGAAATGCAATATATTCCTTAGGAATTCGATAGTTCAAAATATTTGTATACATGTCTTATTGAGAAGAAAGAGTTTTATAATCTCATTCGATTTATTAAAAACTCTTTGACACTATATTTGAAACCTAATTGGACTGTATTGTACTGTGGATATTCTTATGTATAAATCTTTATTTATTGTGCTCAGTATTTAATGCAGTCCATTTAAAAATACAGCTATGCATTCATACAAAATTTAAACAAAATGCAACGGTTAGACTTGTGCGATAAAATATTCTATTGATCTGAGATCGGTTACTTTAAGTAAGACATCTAATACAAATGTTGTAAACTTCTGTTATCACATTTTAATGGTTAAATCTGATTAGTTCTCCGATAAAATAGATCTAGTTAAGATAAAATTCAAATCTTTATAAATATTCAATAAGTCAGATAAGGTGATTTTCAAAATTTAGTTAGTAAAGTATATCTATTTTATATATACAATATACTCATAATAACTGCTAGTCATTTGATTTGACACTCCAAACTTAACAACAGTCCACTATATAAAAGGTTCTGCGAATTTTAAATATTCTTCTCAATTAAGTTTTGAATTCAACCGTTACAGATACAGATTCGCAGCGTTTTCGCGTAGCACACACTTTTTGACATTACGTACAATTTCAACAAAGATTTTAGATGTTCATTGTTTTATTCTTAGGAATATAATTTATGGAATAGTGATTAAAATAAAGCATAGAGTAATAGACGGGTGCGCTTGCGGCGGTAGGGCGCGCGTAGGCCGCGCGGCGTCGCCACATACGCTTATTTTTAACCCGGTGGGGCCGGCGCGCTCAAGCTCACCTTTCGATCTATTCCTGTCCGGCTTATTTTTAAACTTTTGTCTATATTACTTTCCTTCCGTCTGCTTATTAGTGGATGATTGAGATGCGTCGCAGGGGGCGCTCTTCTCAAAATATATCGCGATGATATTTCCGGTGTGGCGGTCCCCGACCACGTGGCAGTCGGGCCGTTGCTCGCTTTTGTCATTATAATATTTATAAATCAGGGGTGGTTCCTCCCTACTATCAAAATAGAAAGTTCCTTTAAACATAGCTCCGCGGCATGTGTGGTGACTTATCGAGAGGGAAGTCTGCGTCGAAGATTATGGTTGCTTTTCTATAACCGTAAATGGATCACAGCTAGCTAAATATAACTTTCGACATTATTAAGATTTATTAGGTATTATTCTAAATAAGGGATTTCTTTTCGTAAATACACAGAATAGATAAGGGATTCGAAATGTGTACGGCATCGCTGCGTACTTACATAACTTAACTAAACTATGAGCAGTTAATAGTTGTAACATACTGCGTTACTCTGTAGTATAACCACAACCAGTCCGACTTAATTGCTACTTCAAAATTTAATTAAAGTTTCTAATTGTCGTAAATTAATTAACATTCGTTCGAGACAAATAAGTCCAAGATGCGTTTTCTAAAATGACCAAATACAGTTGAGTGATTGTTAGTTCATTAACCAACACCATATTTGTTTGTCGAAGCTATCGTAAATGGTCTTAAATGCGTCGATTTGACGTCTCTTGTTTAGGGTCTGTGACGCTTTCACTTAAAAAGGTTAAATAACTTGAGTGTCGGAGAAAAACAATCCGTTGTAAACAGTTTTATACTACGAGTAATGATGCGACGAGGCAGCTCGGTTAGTTTGTGTTCGTCCAAGATTATCTTCTGCAATTTGAGAAAGATCTTTTTATGCACAAAGTAAAGACCCGCGTTAAACGCCGCAGACAAAGGCTTGTTTCAAATCTTGTTTCAATACTTTATTATTACAAACAACTGTATATTAAGTCTAAGCTTTTACGCGCAATTTCATTAAGTTTTTCTTATTAGGTAGACTAGTGTTAAGTTTTCAATTATATAATAAAAGAGTTATAAGTATTTAAACTAACAAGTAATGGCTTCTGGAAACGCCAAAACCACCACCAATCACAATTATTTATCACAAGATTAACAAAAACAAAGTTTTGTTCCTATATGTCATTTTTCTTTGCATCGGTAATGGTGAGAGTACTTACTTCTTCGCACTATATCCGCATGAAGATAATATAAAAGGGCGCAAAAATAGACAAAAGTAAAAAAAACAGTCAGATGGAAAATTAAGGATAAAGCAAGGTTTTGTTTTCGCAATCTGGTTCAAAACTATAGCCCATCTTGTACACGTATAATAAGTTATCTATGTATTCTAAGTCTAACTCATATTGTACACGAATAATAAGTTCTCTATGTGTTCTAAGTCTAACCCATCTTGTATACGAATAATAAGTACTCTATGTGTTCTAAGTCTAAGTCATCTTGTACACGAATAATAAGTTCTCTAAGTCTATCTCATATTTTATACACGTATTATAAGTTATCTATGTGTTCTAAGTATAACTCATCTTGAACACGGATAATAAGTTCTCTATCTCTGTGTTCTAAGTCTACCTCATCTTGTACATGTAAAATAAGTTCTTAATGTGTTCTCTAAACGACTAAGTGACATTTAATCAGCGATAAAGTTTTTCAATACGTCCACAATGTATGGGATTGATAAGTACTACCGAATGAGAGCTACCGTTTTTGTGGCCACCAATTGGCGCCACTGGCGAGTAAGATCCTTAAATATAGAAGTTGCACGCACGGAAGCAAGGTTTGAATTACCATTATTTCTAAGGCCTTAAAAGTGCGTTTAAATATAATATCGAGTAGGTATTCTGCAGTTTTCCGCAGTCTCTTTTTTCGAAAACAGAGGAGTTTAACATTTTCCGAAACATAAAACCCTATTAAAACAGTGGTTGGTAAAACCCGTAGGTACCTAACTTAATCTGCCGTATTTGGGAACTATTCACAACAATAAAAGGGTAGTTAGTAAATAAACTCGCGTTGAAAGCCAACGAAACGGTGAGATTTGAAATTTTGAAGACCTCACCCAACACCAGCGCCCCTAGCGGCAAATTCAAACGCTGTAGCCCTCATTGTCACTGACACAGTCGCTTACTTCTACAATTGGCATTTTGGCAATCGCTATCTGGATCTGTCACTACCTCTACAGCCCTGGTCTGAAAAGTATAGGCCTTATCTGTACCTGGCATAGGTTCCGAAAAGAAGTAATGGATCCTGCTATTGAAAAGCAGTCTGTAGCGCCTCTAAGTTTGTCCCATCTGCGAGAAAAAGAATTCGTGTAAAAGTGTCTTTGCCGAAAACTGTTTCGAAAATCAACAAACTGTTTGGCGAATTCGGCACAAGGTTTTCAATAAAATGCAGTGCCATGAAAGACACACTGATACTGACATTTCTTTGGTAGCATCAAAAATCTGCTACAATATCTTTGTTTCTTATACTTAACCGAATCTGATGGCTTATTCGCTTCTGTAAGGACACAACAGACTTGCACTATTAAAATTTCACAGGGCACAAGCTTTCGACTATATTTCTTGAGCAAAACCGAAACCCAAATACTTTGGACTTCCTTATCCATTCTTAAATGAATGAGAATCTCTCAATTAAGGTCTACATCTCAAACATTTGGGAAATTCCGGGACTAATGAAGCCGTTCCAGTTCCATTAAAATTCTCCCAATGACTCAATCGTGGCTCTCTTGTTTCCTATCTCATAATTACAAAGTGATAATGTAATCAGGAAACAAATAGACGTTTCCTGCGTGCTGGGCGCCACATGTGAGCAGCTCTATCGTGACGTACTCACGCACATCTGGGGACTCGGAACTGAGCACATCTGTCACTATCCACATCTAGTACCACGTAACGACATCACATCTCGCTACTCCCCACACTTTAAGGAACACATTTGGTCCACAAACTTCATTAAATTTTTTTGCCTCGTCAAAATAGAAAACGTAGGTTTATGAATGAACGGCCCTTGGACGTGTCCTTGTGACTTATGAATGATTATTATGTGAATGAATTTTGTTCGGGTGCGTCCGGATCTCAATCGATGTCCCAACTACCCACCACAATTCATTTTACTAGCGATAAAAGTGTACTATCAATTCTTTAGTGACATTTTTATTGAAATGTTAAAGGCTCGACTGGCTTTCTAGTTAGTACAATGTAAAATTGTATATAAATAGAAGTACGAAGTAAGCATCGTAAAGATGTTTCCTTAATGGGTGCTTAAAGTGCTTTACGCAGGTATCGAGACCGTGGCAAATGTGCGCGCGACGTGTTTCCTAAAACGAAGTATGCAGGCGGCTAAGTACCGGCTTAGTGGGTATCAATGTCAACATTGCAGCCCGTCCGCTCCCTTAATGGCTTCACAAAACTTTATTATCAGTTTTCGGAATTAAAAAAGCAATAACATAATAGACATCCGTTTCCGTTCGGGGCGCACAAGTTTGGACTCATTCCGATATTGATTGCCGGCAATCGATTCGTCCCTGTAGGTCTCAGATGTGAGTCACGCTAGTGCGTCGAGTACTCGAGTCAGGTTCACAGTCGTGTCGGGCTCGTGGTGGTGGGCGCAGTACAGATAGTGCAGCGATGTTAGGTAAAGGAGGTCCGGGTGCAGCAGGTACTGCAGATAGAATGCGCTGAGTCCGTTCGACTGGTTTCTAACTCAATGTCGTGTGGAATGCAGGTGGCGGGCGGGGGCGCGGGGCGGGGCGGCGCGGGCGCATCGGACGGTGTTGTCGCAAGTGGCCGCCGCACTTGTCGGCGCGTTTGACTGCCGGAGATATTCGGCGCGGTAACGGGCCGCGGCCTTCCTGGAATTGGTTACCTGTCGCATTCCTCCGGCGGTCGCCGCAGTCGCAGCGCTCTCCGCTCGCTCGGCTCCGCGCCCGCGCCCCCGCGCCCCCGCTCCTCCGCTCCCCCGCTGCATAGCGATGCAACCTCTAATCTGCTCGCGTTCCTGCAACACGTTCGACTTTGTGACACGTCCTATGCGATAACATAAAGCAACTTTGTGGAATTTGCATCGCGTTCTATTTATAGATAATTTGATGTTTTCTTGTAAGGTCCAAGCTCATGGAACTTTACTGTCCAATTTAATAGATTATGTAATGGCTGAACTGAAACATCATCTGTAAAGGTACAGAAATAAATCTGGCAACTGTGTTAGAATTGATCTATTAGTCATAAAACGAATTGAACGCTGTCAAAGATTGTTTCATCAAAAGCTATCTGCTCTACTGAAACTTTCAAAGACGTTGTGCAATTAAATAATTTATCATTATAAGTTCATAACTTTTTATATATACAACTGAAAGGAAAAGCTGACATTCAGAAAACCATTAATCAAATAGCAGGCTGCAGATTGTCTATGCTCACATTTCATTTGAATTCAGTTAAACCGTTATTAGGTACTCGTAAAACGCGCTTATAACATTTGAACTCCTAAAGACCTAGAATTATCGACCTGGATGTAATTAATATCCAATCTCTTCCGATTGCCGAATATTTATGTTCCTAAAAAACATAAAAACAGCAAGTTTTTTTTTTATTATTTGAAAAAAGAACAATTTAGGAGGCTCGTGGCTACTTTATCTGAACTTAGCTGTGTCCTTTACCACAGATAATATAATACTATCATACCTTTACCGAACCGTTGCCGCGCGGTTCCAACACTGACACTTACGTCACGGGTTGTACTAAGACGATCGTGATCAGAGAGAATTCATGATCGCAGTACGCATTTATGCGCATTTTTTTACTTTACGATTCATAAATTGATAACCTCGTCGTCGGTGGCAGTTGGTGGGCCTCACACACACTAGCAACAGTCTACGCTCTAATGGATCTCAGTCACACTGCCGACATCGCTGGTCACTACCATCATCCATATTTCTTCAACTGCGATTCATACACGACCAGTTGCGAGCGAACTAGTCCGGCGCGCCCAGAACATTCCGCGCAATGAAGCGAGTCTTGCTGAGGCCTCTGCGCGATCCTCGCAAAATGGCAGCACTACACGTACGGGGCGCATGTGTACATGTGTGCGTGTAACTGCTCATATAAATGTGTGTATTTTATATATGTACAACCATTGGTTCACGCAGCCGCGTGTGCGTAAGGAGGCCGAACTTTCCGAGAAAAGTTTTCAGTGCTTGTCGCTGTGGCTCGCTGAAACTATGCCAGCTGGGTCTCTGAGTCTCTCTTGTCAAACGAGGTGGGTGTGGACTTGGGAATTAGACGGGTTATTAATGAGGAATATCGTGATTATGAATTAATATTGGGTTGATGGCTGTGTGTTGTGCGTTAGGAGGCGTGTCGTTTGTAACGGCACCCCGGCGGCCCCCGGTAGGTAGCCGCGGCGCACGCGCACGGCCGATTAGGGAAATTGACTACGCACCTACTCGCAATCTATTGTTTTAATTGGAACCACCACGCAAATGTAAAGAGTTTTGTTTTAATGAGTTACCAATCTCATTTTCCGCGCACATTGTGTGTACCTAAACTACCGTTGAACGTTGAACGTAACCAGGAAACAAAAAATATTATTTGAGGTCACTCCGTATTCATTTGTGAGTTTTATTCCATTGATTCATCGTTATAAGTGTACCTACTGGTGAATTAGAACTTATATAAGTACGATTTGAAACAGACAGAAAATATTACCTTACCTAGATCAGTTCATGAATTCAAGAGATGACCAACTATCTTAGTAGGTACATATTTTGATATCTAACAAGCTATTAGAATTCTTCGTAATAAGAACGTAGATAGTTAAAATAATGCCTTATATTAATAAAAGCCTTTACCCACTTGTATGTGAAAAAGTTATTTACTTAGAGTACCTATAGTTAGCCAGAAGTTAAACTATCATTTACTGTTTTAATATTTTGCTACATGTAGTCACTTAGGAATATGTTTCACTTTTAAAAACGATCTCCAAAATTACACGTTTGTAATCGTAATTTTGGAGTAACCAAAGCTCAATGGAAAACATTTTGGTGCTTCAAAATACATAGCATAACTATTTATTAAACATTTGAAAGATCCTTTTTAAAAATCTTTGATAAATCACAAATTCGCCGAAATAATAAAAACAATATTCGATAAATCAACTTGAAAACTGTTTTGATTTTTATAAGAACATGATGGATTTTTGTGAATATTAATGTCTATAGAATGTTTCAATCTTTGTTCACAACCGACGTTGCACCGTAGCATCGTAGCCGTGTAGCACGTCTCGTAACGTGCTACGCATGTCCGTAGCACACAATGTTATAATACGCGTAGCGCGTAGCACGAAATATTACGTGTAGCGCGTAGCATTAACAATGCTACGTGTATCGCGTAGAACTTTTTACTCGGCAAGACGCGTAGCACGCATTATGCGTTACATTCTGGGTTGCAAAAGAGAAAAAGAATCAGTAAAAGTAAGTTACCCAATTTATTCTACACCGGTCATAGAGAAACTGCAAGAAATTCAAGAAACAGTAAACATTTTAATCTGTTCTCACCTTTAAGTTTCATGTTTCATCATACAAAATTCAAACCCAAAACCCTAGAACACTTTCACAAAATAGATAAAAAATAGTATTAGGTACTTACTAGTAAATAAGCGATAGGTAGCAGTAGGCGGGTGATTAGCGGTTATCTACCTATTCATTGTTGTAAACGACAGCTTATTTACCGACCTATCTTTGTTTTTTTATCGAATACATAGAGATATCGCGAAATTTTGCCAGGCAGAGCGATTTACATCTTTGCATAGATAACAAAAGATATCATGGACGACCAATCAATACATTGTTCATCTTTGTATTATTCACTCTAAATCTAATCGGAACTGTTTATATATTCTGTTATATCTTACCTTAGGATTTAGATATCTAAACATATGCCTAAAATTGTGTTAGAGATAAAATTCTTACATATAAAAAGAATATTTCAAGACAATCTGCGATGAATTCTGCTACTTACATATTCGCCATAACTTAGGTACCTTTTATGATACAATATTATTTTTAATACAGCAAATGTTACCTAAAGAAACCGCTAAATTAAATACCAAAATGTACAGAATAGATTTAAAGATATAAGTCTTGATAGGGTTAGGGACGCAGCGGGAACTCTGCTTTCAATGCTAAGATTTTGCTATTTTTTTAGTCGTTTCGTTACATTAACATCAATATTTTCTTTATTTATGATAAAAATAATTTTATGCTTACATAAAAATTAACTCAATATTTTTTGATAAAATATAGAGACTTTAAAATTGTGACAGAAAACCAGATTGCTTTACACAAATTGATCAGGGTGTTCCGAAATCGTCTGTGTTTATAATACTCCATTACTTTTAATTATTTGAATCTGCGAAAACTGCAAATACTTAATTAAGACTTAGATTAATAATCATAAGAAACAAAAAATGTATTGAATACAACAAGGAAAACATGATAGTTCAGTATTGTTAGCGACGCAGTTCATATAATACTTCGCACGGCCAGTCCGCGTCAGCACATGCGCCTGCGCATGCTATAGGTATTCAGCTCCGTACTCAGTTACCTGGAATTGCCTTCCACGTGCAACACCTACCTAGGTACTTATCTACCTACCTACTTGATGGTATCATTTTCCTCTACTTACACGCTTACACTAATAATATATTTTTCCTTTGTCACCAAACTTTGCATTTTGTTATCGGCTGTACCAGAACACACGTCCAAAGAAGTTTTCACTCTATCATCTTCGCTTTAAGGTGCATTTTGATTGTTAGCATGAGAAATATTTGACAGCAGAAGTATAAAGCATCGTTATCGTCGCATGTGGAACACGTGTGTCTAACTCTATTTCCGCCCTTCGCTTCCCTCGGGTAAGCCAAGGACAGCAATAAAAGTCTTACTTAATTACAGACATTTTAATTAACGAAGAGTTCCTATTTGCTTAACTTGATCGGTGATCGAATTTAAACCTTATTTGTGAAAGAAAAAGGTTTTTTTTCTCAATTCGGCTAATAGTCCCAATTTAATAAAAAAGTTTCCACATTTTTGGAGTAAAGTTTTGAAAACAAGGAGCTCCACTGAACATTAATAATGTCCATAAAGTTAAAAACTACGTTTAATTAGCTAGAAGGGACCTTTGTTCTTTAAACAAACCTTTGACGTGTACAGTCACACGCAAAAGTGTTAACAAGCAACTGTCACTTGAATATATGACTGAAAAATACTAACGTTAATAAGTTTAAAAATATTAATTTACACCTTTAATTATTTATAATTTACACCTTACGAAACTGTGTTAATAATTAAGTAGGTAGATAATAAAGAAGGTCTGGTTGAACCTAAACAGGTGGTTTAGGTCTACAGGTGGTCTTTGCTACGTCCATAATCCTATTAATAGACATAAAAACTGTCTATTTAATTATTCATTCGAAAACATATTTACTAAAAGACCAACAGTTACTGCAGCTTCTAAAATTCGAAATACCGCTTATTGCGTTATTAATAGCGAAATTAAATTCCATCTGATATTAAAATATGATACGATAGTAATGTGGTGGCAATCAAATCAGCTAAATTATTAATATAATTAAACATATAAACACGCACGGCTCGCATTATTGGCAGCAGAGAATTTCTATACGACACGGCACCTTGGCGACACGTGTAAAGGTGCAAGTTGCAACTATAACCTTCCTAAATAACAAGGCGGCGCGTGCGCACAATCCCACGGTACCCATCGAAGACTAATTTCTTAATCAAATATTAAAAAAAACTCCACCGGGCTGAATAGTCTCCGTTCAATTTATTATTCTGTAAAATAAAATGCCGTCAAAATTCCACTTGGCACCTGCACATGATAAATTAAAAAATAACAATTGCCTTGCTGTGGCTCCCGTTCCGGGGTCAATGGACTCCACCCCTTCCTACTCCCCACTGTATGATAATTAATTTTATCCACATCGTATTAATAGGCACTTGTACTACATGTAATCTGCATCCTCCTGGCTCGTCTGTCTGTTCACTGCTTTGGTGAGCGGCTCATCTACTATGCGATGCCAACTTGCGATGTTTTGCCAAGCATGTTAATCTTGTAAGAATGTGCGCGGATGTACTTAATTTTTTTCATGCGATTATAATAAAATTGTTATCAGAAGAGAGATCAAAGGATGAGTGGCTGTCTGTCAAATTATTCCGTGATAGGTTCCTTCTTCTGATGCCCGAAGGTCTGTATTCTAAGAATGGTAAATAACAATTTGTAATTCAACGGCAAACATGATTTTCTAATGTGTAGTGTTCTCAAAATAAACCGTTCAAGCTTTTCTAATGAATTCCTGACTTATCTGTGTTTGCTTTCTCTAACATTCTTGCAACTCAAGTTTTAAATCCTAGAGCTAAGTGCGAATGTACTGGCGGTATCTTATTGCGAATGTTCAGAAGTGCAAACTTTTGCGAATCGAATGACGATGACTTAGTAAACTATATCAACGTGCGATTTAAAATATTAGAAACGTATATGATATATAGAATAGAATTTATAAATCTGTATATTCTTTTTATTGATATTTAATAAGGTATTGGAAATCCAAACAATTTAGAAAGAAAATAAAAATGTTTGATATACTTTTTTCGTAGAATTGGGTGCGACTTAACCAAATAATATTTTTTTCAATGTCCCAAAATTTTTCGCTACACTAAAATTGACAAAAATATAAATGCGAAATATCCCAAGCAATTTATCTTAAGACTCACTAGATCTGTCTAAAATTTTTGTCACTAAGTAAAAGTAAGCTAAGTAAAAATTCCTTGTATAAATTGTGTGATGGTGCGCTTGCGCAGCCGGTGGCGCAGGCGTCAGTCAGGCGGTGTGTGTTCGCGCCTCTAGGATTAGTTCCCGGCATTCCGGGAATCTCTCCCACACCGCGCGCTGATAACATTCCTTGGCCCCGGTATACCGACTACCCAGCCGAAAACAAAACTTTTCACACTTATTTATTGAGCTTTGAATTACTGTTGACTGTTTTGTTTGTTTGAAATGGTTTTAATTAAATTGAAGCTGTTCATTGAGGGTGTTAAGGCTCCTATCTAGGTAGGTACCTAATACCTTCCCACATCTACACCAATATTATAAAGAGGAAAGATTTTTTTGTTTGTTTGTACCGAATAGGCTCCGAAACTACTGGACCGATTTCAAAAATTCTTTCACCGTTGGGAAGTTAAACTATCCCCGGGTGAAATAGGCTACTTTTTATCCCTGTAATCCTACGGGAACGGGAACTACACGAGTGAAACCGTGAGGCGTCCGCTAGTTTAATTATAAAAGTAATGTTATAATAGAGACTTATGTCCTCCCTATTAGTTACTTAATAATTCCAAGCAGGAAACACCATAAGGCTTGATGCTGAAATTATAGTTTGAAGGAGATTAGTGTCTTTAAAATGATCTTTACAGCAGGCAAGTTCTTCGGGTCTTGAAGCAAAATCCCCCAAGTATGCCTTAATAAAACCAAAGTTACTAAAATTTTGCTGTATAAGAATTTCGTCAGGTTTGTTTTGTTGTTTTCAATTTTCTTTTGTAGTTCAAGTTAAGTGCTCCTGAAATTGATCCTTTCTTTTGTAACATACCTCATTTTTGATCATTTATAACCTACCTATCTAAAAACTATTATTTGCTCATAAATTATAGGTTAAGTTGTTAATTAAAATTAAACCTGGCTTTATTTTTCATTTTTATATTATTGAATTCTGGTCTGAGGATTTTGGCTCAAATACCACCCTTTTCATAGGAATCGTTTTGCTAAGTAAATAAATTTTAAAACATCTTACAGTTTCGTTATTCATTTGAACTGTCTTCCAATAAAAAACAATAAGATAAAAATAGAAGAAGTTAAAAACAAAAAAAAAACAACCAATCAAGATCGATGGGAGAGAAATTGTATTAAAGATATTTTTCCTAACTTCGCTAATTATTTTACCGCTGAATTTAACTGTTTATTTTAAATAAATTTCTAAGTGCTTGTGAATATACAAAACCAAAAATCAATGGAAAATACCCTGAACATCGAATATCGTTGTGTGTTTTAGCCGCTGCGTTACGTTCGGGGCGCAGATCCGCTGCGCTCAGGACACGCGCACTATGAACTGCACTTTTATGCGCGCTACGACTACTACATCATATGGACTATTTATTAAAGTATATTTTGTGATAATATTATACATCAATAATTTTTAAATATCGGCCAACGGAGACCCATTTTGCCGGCGCGCCGCCGTAACTGTTCCCGATTGCTTTAATTTATTATATTCCACGTTCCTGTAGCGAATTCTAACTTTTAATGGACTGAATGCAAAAATAGAATTTTATACTTTAATTTTAGTTGATTTTTATAAATCTCATTACTATGGAAGGCGCGGGTTCGACGTGAAACCCACCGAGAGGACGGAAAATTTTCATCAATTTTCCTCGTAAGACGCGCGAATATTTCACAGCTTTTATTTTACAAAAGTGATGTATAGACTTGCGCCTACACGTCGGCGGCAAAAGGTTCGGGGTGAGAAAGTTTTTTTTTATCAGTTATGTGCGCGTGCGAGGGCGCAGTGCGGCGCCGCCCCGCGCCCGCGCGCCTGGGCGGGCCCCCGCGCGCCCGTCCGTAGCGCCAAGCTAATAGACCCACTGAGCTGTTTATTTCGCAAAAGGATCCCTCAGGACCTCCTTCAACTAAATAATTTATAAAAACCTAAATATTTTTTCTTCGGGTCAAAATAGAACACCCGGTATAAACGTCGAGTTCAAAAGGGAACATTTCGTTCCCCCCTTCTGTGTTCTCAATCTATTTCTACTCATTCGAAAGCGCGTTTCGGCAGCTTTCCGAATATGTAAAGCATCCATGGAAAAAAGTTAAAAAAAAAATGCTGAAAATTTGTAGAAGTCCGGAGGGCGTCGGTCTAAGTGCGAATATTTGTGATTTTTTTTCTATGTGTTCCGAAGGTGTGGTGTCATGAAGGGTGTCGGGGGTGAGGGCGGGTGGCGTGCGCGGGGGCGCCCGAACCCTAAACGTGCACAAAATGAATTCGATTTTCGTAAGAAAACTAGGTTTATGGCTTGGCGGGTGCGCGGTGGTGTGCGTGCGAGAGGCGCGGCGATTGGCGCGCGCGCCGGTGTGCGTGCGCGCCCCCGCTCGGCCTCTCGCCATACCTACCGCGCGCCGCACACACGCGCGCGCACACACACCACGCACCCAACAACATACAACCTGCGCACGACTAATATGTCATTTAATTTATTTTAATTCTATAAAATATTTTAGCTTCAATTTTAAAATCAAAGACGAATTATTTTTAGTTTTATTAAAAATAAAAATAACTTAAAATATGATTTATTTTGCTTAGGAATTCTAAAGAAAATGTAGTCTTTGAGATAATTATGGTTATGAACATATTTAAGTGACCCCTACAGAGACATGATTATTTCCACACGGGTAGGGGAAAAATTGTGGATTATTGCATGCAAGTATGCATTTACGGATTATTATGAATATTTTTGAGTTCATAGCTAACAAACGTTTAGAAGATTGTTTAAAAAAAATAAAAAAGACCAAGGTCGTTTAATTTAATTGATCTTTAATACTTAGTTATTTTGAAAAACAAGTTTTATCTTTTGCTATTTTAAGAATAAAAAGGCAGAAAATAAATAATTAATTTTAGTACCTACATTATCACAAATAAATAATTATAACGCAAACAACTAGGTGTTTTGTTTATATTTAATATAAATTTTGAATCTTACTAACTACTAAGTAATTAAACACCAACTAACATAAGATTGAAGTAAACTCATGATTGCTAGTAATAATGTATTAATTTCTATTATTTTTCACGCCCAGAACAGGAGACAAGATCCCAATATATTACGGAAAATATTAAAATAATTTTCGTTAATATTACCAACAGCTGTGATACGAGTACACCCTGTAGAATGCCCCCTATCTGTACAAACGTCCTTCTTTGCCCCTTCACTGGGCGCACAGCCCCCTCGGTGACCTTCAGTTAATTACTCGACCTGCTTGGAATGTCCAACTACTATAATCTCACATCTAGCTATGACAGCTGAGATCGACTGCAGCCCATTACGCCTTCTTATTACCTAGCTACTGGCTTTACCCCAAAGGTATGCTCTTGTGACCTGCTCCATAGAACCGTGTAATTTTTGGGATCAAAGGTATGGGACTCATTGTCCTTTTTTTAGCTTTATGATAAGCTATGCATACTGCACTACCACGGGGAGATAGCGCAGTTATGTGGGACTCCAATCCACTAAAACTCCACGGTGTCTTCTTGTGCCGCTTATGGAGGGAACACGGGCACGCGTTAGCATTCACCGCGAACCCGACGCGGCTGTCCGTCACCGGACCATCCCTTGGGTTGTTATCCCCATCACCGGCACACCAGAACACATTGCACGCCGTGGCCACCCCAGGGAGCAAATCAGTACATGGGCGCCAGACGACCCCGTGTATAGCACCCTTGGTCCGCCTGTGACAGGTCAGTGGCCCTGACACCTACCACTTTTCGGCCGCAGGGGCTCTATCCCGCGTCCGCCATCAATATCAGCACCGCAATACCGGCACTCCTCTCCCGCCGCGGCCTCCAACCCTCAGCCGCAATATCGTATGCTGGGGTACACTCCATACGACATCGCGGCCCGCCTCAGTTGCGATGTCGCCTGTTACCAAGCGGCACCGCAACTTACTTGTTGGCCGCTACGTCGTCGGCTTAATCGGCAAAATCCCTGACGAGCGGCCCTTCCTCGGTTCCTCTTCGCTTCACCGTGGGTGACCAAGCCACGGCTACTGAGCCCCTCGCCTCGACAATGTGGGAACCCACTGGGGGGGACTCATTGATACCTAGTGTATTATTCTAAATAATTTTTGATATCGGATCAGGACATCCAGAAATTACCTTTTGCAAGCATATAAACAAACAAGTTAACCTTTTCATAATAGTAGTTTAGATTTAGATTCCGTCAAAGTTGCTTCCTATTTACCATTTAACTATCCCCTATGTGGAATAGATGTCCTTAAAACATAGAGGGCCGCATGAATCGCTAATACTCTGGTAATATTAAAGATTAATGTTTTTTACTTTTCATAATTTTTTAAGGGGAATTTTTAACTGCACCTCTATTTAGAAATTTAAGCAAACAAAATATCTCCACTAATAACCTACTGCAAAACAATATTACTCACCGTAAAACAAAAATACTGATTTGCACACAAATTATTCAATTAAATATAAAATAAATGTGAATTAGTCCAAGAGCGAGCGAAGCGAGCTCGGGAGCTTAGGGCACCCCGACACGGATAGGTTAGGTTCGAAGGAGATGACGGGAGCTGAAGTGAGCGAGCAAAGCGAGCGAACTCAGCTCCCGTCATCTCCTTCATGTTAGGTTACTTTAGACCCTGCAGACAGAAATAGGAGCCCTGCGCAGCGGGGCTCCGTCGACTTTGTTTCGTTTCCCCCCCTCCCTTAAAACTTAAATATTTTGTTGCACTCGAAGAATTATTAGATTTACTTTTAGTTAACAGATAGTTATTCAGTAAAACAGTTAAGCTTTAAAGATCTAGCAGTATAGTATAATTCATTTATTTGATGAGCAAATTTAGTGTGCAATTCAGTATTTTTGGTAGTAATTTCGAATATTTTGATTGAAAAAAGGGGAATTACAGTTAAAGTATTAAATAACACCCATTTTTTAAATACAAAACCAAACTACAAACAAGGTGCTTAAACTGAGAGATATTAGAGTGCTTTCAAAAAGTGTGGCAATTATCCAGTTTTTATCCTATCTACTATACCTAATTAGATACACTACTGCATTAGCCTTCACGGATACAGGCGTTGTGTTCAAATCATCTTCATCTCTAAACCATGTCTAAACTGACTATGTTGGGAGAGGCCCTATTTAGTCACCTGCTTTGCAAGCTTTAGCTTTCAACCTTACGTTCAAAGCTGGAGGAGACACCATCATTAATCATTATTCACAGGTCCTTAGACAACAGTGAATTTATTTTTGTAACAATCATAACTAGAAACTACCTTTTTTTAGAAAAGAAGCAATTTCTCCATAATTGTCCCTTACCCTAGATACTTGAGATTCCGTTCTCATCTGAGAAATTCTCTCATTGCTAGGTTTCTGACAAAGACATGTTTGTTACCACAGTGATGTTTTCTTCTTGTTCTTAGTATGTCGCTGATAAACTTCGTTTCTGTTTAGTTGTATCCCCTGACTAGCCCAGCATTCAGCTACGGCCGGCAGTACCATTCAGTGTCGCTGTCATTAGGTCCTCAAGTCAAAGATGAAAGGATGGTTGTATATGATCTGCGAAGAGACGCATCATGAACACTGAAGATCAGAGAAAGCTGCGGAGAGAATACCCCTATCTGTAGAGTGATGTTTTGGTCTGATAGGTTGTTGCTGATGTTTTTTTATAATTGCCACACGTCTCTTTGGCTTGGCGCTGGTTGTTAATTCATTGTTCTTCAAAACTCTGCATCGGTTACCTCTGATTAGAGACAAGAATATTCCTTAAGTCTTCTACTTTCCAACCATTGCGACTAAACGTAGCGTGAAAGATGATATCCCTAGAACCTTCTGGGGCATCCTTGTGCCTACTAAGATAAGGACTACTATAGAAGTATCTATAGAATGAGAAGACATGTTGCACCAATCCCTTAAGAATCCCTTAAGAGCAAGAGAATGGTGATGAGCGACTAACTGCACAAAATATGTTAAGTTTATGATTGAATGCAGATGAAACTTGTTTTATGATTGTTTGATTGTACTTAGCCATTGAGCCCTTCAAATACCGAACTATAAGACCAAAGTGCCATCGTCTCGCAAAGATGTTCTGGATGACAGTTATATTAAAATCAGGCAAGCTTTACATTCAAATGGTTTTTGCCCCAACCCAATATGGCTTGCTTTCTGATAGCTTTTCTAACGCAAGTATCAACAAAAGCAACCAAATGCTGCATTGTGGCGACCGTACAACCTATACATGCCCAGGACAGAGCATAAAGGGAGCTTTGAGGCTTTGATATCTGTGCAGTTCTTGAAACAATTGACTTGTGTTCGACCTACAAAGGGATATCTGCACAGGTAGACCTCTCCGGGGCGGTCCGAATCGTATTTAGCTTACCTACATTAAACAGACAGACAAACTTAGATAGACAGACTGGCGTATGGTACACGCCATTACCTATGTAAGTCATTAGGGATGAGGCATGGCTCCCTGGGATAAGGGAGGCTTGGGAGAGGCCTGTGTTCAGTAGTAGACGTCGGCTAATCCCTAAAAATTTATGAGTAATATGATCCACTCATCCTTTTAAAATGCAAAGAGATTGGAGTAAAAAAACTACATTATTTGCTTCTGCACTTGCATAAAAGTGTGCAAGTAGCTTGCAAACCATTGTGGCATTCTCCAATCAGAAGTTATTATATCACAATGGCATGCAAGCTACTTGCACACTTACATGTGAGTTACAAGCATGTGTATTTTCTCCCTTAGCGAGGATCCTTTAGGGCACAGGGTGAGATCTGCACATAATTGCAATGTGATGCAACAAGGATTGGCACTGGATTCTTGAGTTTAAAAACTACTGATTTTTACAAGATATGATTCAGTGAACAGTGAGTCATCTGAGGATAAGTCAATGATATTCGTGACCCGTAATCCGTAAACAGTCGCTTTTGCGTTAATGCAGTGAGTAAGCCATGGTTATTTTTAAGTCATTGTAGCGTAGTATTTCAAGAACTTGGGTAAGATTCGGCCACATTTATTTTTGGTATGCCTTTTCGTTACTTTTTGCTTAACGCCAGAACCCCTGATGTTTGTGGTTGCATGGGAGCAGGATATTTTGCCATCGTTTTTAAATACCTAGTTGGGTACTGTTTAAGATCTATCGGTTCTTACGTGAAACCTGTCACTTTAATTGAATTGATAGTTAATTTTGATTAGTTATCTCTAATCAGTTGGCTAAAGATTAGGTTCTCCTACTGCACAATCGCATACCTGTGCTGCTACGTCATATCTAATTATTTACACAATTTTGTGTACCTACATATCTCCTTGCTATCACCATGCATACGCACATTGAGACAATGACTGACAGCCGAATCGGTAGACTTTGACTTTATCATTGTATTCTCATTTTCCCCATTTTTATTACACTTTAATGATACAGCTCGCGTACAATACGCGTCATGTTCGTTAAAAAAAGTAACAAAGTCGACGCCCCGAGCGCAAAATACATTATTATAACCGGATTACAGGTGGTAACACCAATATTTTGCAAATGAAAACGTGTCGATAGTGGCGCGAGACGAGCGCGTGGGTTTTCCTTTGATTTTCTCTGAGAGCGCGTCACACACACCTGCGCATACATCGACGCTTGCGCAGCTGTCACTACGTCATCACGTAATTCAATTATTGTAATCGATTAATTGCAAACTGTCTGACGGCCCGCTTCTACAGTTTCTGGAGCACGGAACGGGGGCCAGCCTCGATAAACGAGAGCATAGCCAACGGCGCGCTCCTTGCTGATATAGGGGCCCGAACATTTGTTTACAAGTTTGTACCCCAAGACTTTGCATGTTCACAACTGTCTGCTACCACCTGAATCATTACTGAAAATAGTTTTTGTTTCAGATGTCCTGAAAACCGATGGTAAGTAGCTATCTATATGAGACATAATTTTTAGATTTAACACAACGAGGGATGACGGTGCAGTTGTAGCACTTAATAGTATCTGTCTGTATTGACATATTTGGCGACAGTCCCGCTTATTACTCGACAACTACTTAAAGGTAATTAGATTCAATTGTCTTAGCATTCAAAACAAATAGGGACCTTATTACAAGCGTGTTTTATCGTCGGCCGTGTGATTAGTTGATCCGTTTGTTTCGTTCGTAATGTTCACTAATTATGCGTCCTAAATAGGTCGTTGATAATTGTGATGCGTGCCCACGGCACAAACGTCGTGGACATCATTGTTTGACACCTCGACGAATTAATGCGCCCGGTGACGGGAACGCACGATTATAAGTACAACAATCGGTAATGATAATACGAAGGGTTTTAGTAACGGATTTCTATATTTTGGCGATCGTTTTTTAAGATCGTACCTTGTAGATAA
The DNA here is from genome assembly GCA_949775005.1 of Orthosia gothica. Lineage (NCBI taxonomy): Eukaryota > Metazoa > Arthropoda > Insecta > Lepidoptera > Noctuidae > Orthosia > Orthosia gothica. The sequence goes on along the minus strand of OX459069.1, from coordinate 14,497,966 downwards.
CGCTACACCTGATGAGAATTTATTTACAGGATAATGATTAGTTATTGTAACTATATTTATATTTTTGTCAAGTTAAAGCCTAGTTGGGCAAAGTGTTTTCTCTATTATTTTTTTTGGTTGATGTCAATATTGTTTCTCCATCTTCGTCTTGGTCTGCCGCGGTGTCGCCTAGCATTTATTGGGATCTAAACTGTGTTTGTTTTTTTAGGTTTCCGTACCCAAAGGGTAAAAACGGGACCCTATTACTAAGACTCCAGTGTCCGTCTGTCTGTCTGTCACCAGGTTGTATATCATGAACTGTGATAGCTAGACAGTTGAAATTTTCACAGATGATGTATTTATGTTGCCACTATAACAATAAATACTAAAAACAGAATAAAATAAATATTTGAGTAGGGCTCCCATACAACAAAAGTGATTTTTTTTGCCGTTTTTTGCGATAATGGTACGGAACCCTTCATGCGCGATTCTGACTCGTACTTGGCGGTTATTGATTGATGGTGAATTACCTTGCATTATCTGTTAGCTGAATTTCGTACTATACTCTTTACTCACAAATATCAAGACACAATTTCAATTCATTCAATCCATTTCTTGAAATTTCTAGTTGAAAAATGCAAATGTTTATAGATTTGCATGCCATACGGTGACCGATATAGCGCTGACATTTTTAACTAACGGAACTGGCGCAATAATTCGGCAGTTTCCGTGGAAATGACCAGCATCCGGATCGGAAGAGTCACTCCTGACATTGTCCCGGTGAAATTATTCATATTATGACAGATAAATGGAAACTAAAGGACATCCTCTTTGCATGCCATCTAGTTTAATCCCGAGCCAGTCACATCGATTTTTTATTGCTATTGCCATTGAGGTAATAATGTACTATTGTCAACCAATGTTGTTTTTATCTACAAAAGGTTTCTCAATTCCTCTCACTTCCAAGCAAAGATTACCTGTAGAGAAACCGATAAAAAAAATGTGAATGGCATTGTCATATTCAGAAAAGGGCCTGTTACTACTGCTACCTTTGCCACTGACCCAGACCACCTACTTGGCCCAAGTAATTTAAAAGTATCGTCGGAGAAAAGACCTTTGCCCTTGCCACTGGCTAGAGTCCCAGTATTGCCAACTGCTAATGCCCAGGTCGAGCAAATTGTGTTCCATAAGGAATTCCTCAGTAGCAGCCCGGAGTTTGGAAGATGGCGGAGTCCTACGCCTGATCTCTCTCCCATCGTTTCTAATTGCCGTCCCAGATTGAGGGCACAAAGACGTATTTGCGCATATACTTATCCACTATAACCTCCCGCGCCGATGGCTAGTATCCGCAGAGATTGGCTCCCGTGCCCGAAATTTGGTCTAGAGGACTCTTATTACATTAGTATTTTCTTTATTATGGTCTGTTTTAACAGATCTTTATTACACTAGTGTCTTCTTCATTATGGTCTGTTTTTACAGATCTTTATTACACTAGTGTCTTCTTCATTATGGTCTGTTTTAACAGATCTTTATTACACTAGTGTCTTCTTCATTATGGTCTGTTTTTACAGATCTTTATTACACTAGTGTCTTCTTCATTATGGTCTGTTTTAACAGATCTTTATTACACTAGTGTCTTCTTCATTATGGTCTATTTTAACAGATCTGTTTCTTTCGAATAACAGTTCATCGGACAAACTGTTCATTCGGGCGACCCTTCTTCGGGCAATCGTTCTACCAATAGTTAATATTCAAACGAAAATTCCGGAGCACGTTCTTCAGTCAAGTGATTTATTTGATTGTTCCATTTTTTTTATTTAGGTATCTAGTGGATGATACGCATATCCGGACACTTGAAGCAAGCCTTTAGTATCATTAAATATAAAATTGATATTGCTTAGATGTTGCCAGCGATATCTGTAACATTGTCATTAGAGCCACGTTACATCCGGTTGGTATACTTTTCGTAAGTAGGAGCTAGTTACCGTTCCCTTATCGTATTTGTTTAAATGTAACAACTCCACAGATAACGTTGAAAAATATTGGATTGAACAGAGATTTTGGTAACGTATCTATTGGTAGCGGCTTCGATAATGTTTAAATACGCCATTTACAGTTACCGGTTAGAAGGTTTGACGATATAGATGATAATAGAAATGGTGGAGTCAAATGTTAAGCGTTTTTATTGGAGTCACTGGAAAGTTGAGTATGGAGATGATGGTCGAATCAAAACGTTAAAATTCTATAGATATTGCCTTTGCACTACAACACATTCCAAAATCACTTAGGTACCTAACCAATATGATCTAAGATATAAGTTTTAAGCTGACATGGTCACAATCATTAGAATTAATATTTGTTTCGGGATATTTACCATGTATACTTTTGAATTTGGTTGAGAGCTCGATAATTCGGCAACGTTACAAGCGCCATGATCACGAGAACTAAAGTCTTTGCGGGTGGGTGTTATTAACGAACTGACATATCTGTCTACCCTCTTCCTCACTCGTTTTTCACGCACGATACCGCTACCACCAGAACTCGTCTCACTAGTTACTCGACATTGTTCACGACAGACGATACTCACTGTATCCACTTTCAAAATATACATGGTAAATATCCCGAAACAAATATTAATTCTAATGATCTAAGATAAGCCCTTTTAAGACTACATGGATACAAAAGAGCCCTCTGCACCACAAAATGAGAGACCCCAGGTGCTCAATAAGTGTCACACTAATACAAGACCTAGCTAGACTCAAAAGAGGATGCACTGCCGCCTTAAATAGCATTCTAGAGCAAAAACACTCGGCCTTTGATAATAAAGGTTAAACAGACTGACACAAATTGATTTTTTATCATAAAAAAGTGACGAAACTTCATAAGTCCGTTACTCAATGTGCTTGTTATCTGTTTCATTAACGTCAATTCCATTGAGATGTGCTGTACCCGTCACTTGGGAGGTTTTCGTCATACATGTATCCTTGTACTAAAATGAAGAAGATCGGGCGAAAATAAATTAATAAATTAGACAAAAGTTACCTTTGCCTAATTTCAGATCCTTTATTAAGGCCTGAAAACCAACTACAATATAATTATATATACGCTTTGGCATTAGGCAATAGTGTACATATATACCACTGAAAGACTTCCAGGGGGGTGACCACAAGCTCTTAGAGTAAGGTTATTTTGAGTGTGTGTAAGGGACAGATGTATATGACGTGTATACATCTGTCACTTACTCGATCTCAAAATAACCTTACTCTAAGAGCTTGTGGTCACCCCCCTGGGGTCAGCTAACAAACAATATTGAGACACTGAGACCCATTTTAAGTACGTATTTGAAATTCATCTAGTTCATTATGACCCCTATTTTTAACACCTACGCTCCTCCCACCGAATAATATCGTAATGTGATAAAACGATACTTTGCGTTTTATTGCATATTCATCATGTAGGTACTCTCTTACACTTTGTCAATTTTTTTCACATTTTTCCTATGAGTACATTACAAATTAGAATTTTTATAATAACCATAGCCCTAATATTCCGTTATAGATTTATTGTACTTATTTACGTGAATAACATCGCTTCTAGTGATTACCGATAGCACTGCTAATAAGAATTTCAATATGTTACGATAACGATATTATTCGAGTAAGAACAGCAAACTCGTTTTATAGTAAAGATTTTTAACAATACTATTCCTGTACACATTTTATTTCTTTCTTTCATCTTTGTTTAACGAATAACATTGTAGTATACTATTATTGTGCACGCTGTCTTTTTGTTTTTACGCGAATAATATCGTTATGTTTTGTTGCGAAATTATGTTTTTCTAACGTATCCAGTAAAATATATTTTCTTTAATAACTTAGTCCTAATAAAATAAAAATTAAATACGTTTATTTAGAATGATTCTATAAAAAAAATACTTTCATTTGATATAGAAACCATTGTTTTAGGTTGGACAATTTTTACAATAATCATAAAAAAACACTGTTTTATTTTTCCTGTAAAATTTGAATTTATCGATAACGATATTATTCGGTGGGAGGAGCATTTAGCCACCACTACTTGCTGTATTTCATCAAAACGCGAACGGTTGTCATCTATAGATGCGAGTTCACCGCGCGACACGCGACCGAGACAAGAGACGCGCGACACCAATTGCTCTTAGACTTTGTATGTGGAATGGAGAACGCTTGCGAGACCGCAACGCGCGAAGGAGACGAAATGCCGGAACATTTTGTCATTTAACAATTTAAATAACCATTTTTTTATGTACTTTCATATTGAAAACGATATTTTTGGTCTCTTGTTTTATATAATTCGTTGGTAGCCAATCTTTGTTTATTTTTAAACTAATAATATCGTCGTATTCTTCTTCCTCCAATAGTAATTTGATAACTTGACTTACCATTGCAATGTAGAATATTAATGTTCAACAATATTACTGATTTTAACGACTAACATCGAGGAGAGTTTGTATGAGACACATGTCTCAGGTCAGGTCTCGCCCGCGAGCAAACCACCCGAGACCGCGACGCGCGCTTAAGACGGTACCCTGACCAAAAAATCGGCATGAGATATGAACATTCCTATTGGTCTAGCGGCACTGGTGGCGCATGAATTACAGTAGTGAATACGCCCAGATTTTAGAATAAAATCTTTATAAAATCGAATTTTGGTCTTTTGAAAAAAAAAATACTACCAAAATGTTCGTTATTAAATTATCTATCCATTAGTGTTAGTACAAAAAATAATTAATGAACACTACGAGGAGATGCATGCTATCAATAATTATTTCTCATTTTTGTGTTTTTTTTGGAAGGAGATTAGTGAAATATATACAACATTAAAAAAAAACGAAATCTACCATTTTGAATCAATATTATGTAGAAATTTAATGTATTTTTATTAATTGATATTTCTTTTTGAATAACGAGTAGATAGCTCCTAAAAACAGCACGAAAACGGCTTGCGCGGCGTTTTGCTCGGGGTACCGCCTTAACGCACCTTAAGGGTCGATACACACTGACGCAGAGTCGAAGCGAGGTTAGGTACTTAGATAAATTTCACATTGTACTCTGATCGAAGTTGGCCGCTCGTAATTGGGTTTTTTTACGAATGTTATGCTGATAACCTGCATGGCGACCCTCCTAATCTACCTGGATTTGCCATAGGTACTTGCATATTTTTCCTGTACAACATTTTTTTTCAAACCACAAGCAATAATAACTACAATCAAACTACATTCAAAATAAAAACTAGTAATAGAAACAAAAACGACATTTTCCTGTATTTATTTGTGAACACCGCAAATCTACCTACTGTTCCCAAAAAACAACAAAATTATTATATAATTGAAAACAATCGACTTCGCAACACTTTACTGTAGCCAATTAGCATAACAAAAGGAATATAATATCTATTAATGGAACCATTTATTGACGTATATGTCCCGGAAACGACGGTCGTGTAATTTACCGGGATGTGGCTGGTATTCCCCCCGGGAACCTACTGTGGCCGTGTGCGCACGACATCGCTTAAACCTTACGATTTTCCTTTTATTCTCGATAAGAGCTATATTTATAACTTTGTGTATTATTGTTCGCATTAAGATAGCCTAAGCTGGAATTAAGATAAGTCCTTTTTAATTAAATAACCTAACTTATTAGTGAAATGCTGCGATGATATGGTCCTTATACCAATTCCAATTCTAAGGACCTTATAATTCAGTCAAAACCGTTTAAAACGACGTTGACGGAACCGTTCAATGCCGTCGTTATTGCCGACAGTCGTTATAAACGTATACAATTGCATATAGTTCCTTAAACGCGACATTTTCCGTCGTAATATCCAGTACGTCGTTTTAAGCGAAGTCGCTATAAACAGTTTTTGCTGTACCTATTAAACTTATTATCATATCAAGAAAAGAACTAATCATCGTAGCTTTCTTAATTTATGTACTGTAAAGTTGAAAATTTGCTTATTTGAGACAAAATAGATATTTGTCGAAATGGACGGTAGTTAGAAAAAAAAGCTTAACCACTAAATTGACTTGGTAAATGCACTTCAAATAATGATATCAATCAAAACATAAGAACATGTATTCTAAGAACTGTGGTCTAACTTTACAACAAACAACTGCCAAAGTGTAGATATCTAGAACAGGATAAATAAAGCGGAAAACCGAAAATGAGGACGGACAATCTTTAAAAAGGAAAATAGGCAGTTATTATATAAGCTAAAATTAACTAAAAAAGTCTTCAGCAATAACAAGCACAAGCGAAAAGGACTATTTGCATTAAGCATTTTCATTTAGGCCAGACACACACTAAAGAACTACAGAGTAACGACATTGTGTCGGCGAAATCGCCCGAAAAGTTTGCTTAGGAAAAGTTCAGTGTCTCCGTCCCATCATCACATCGCTTTGAGTGTACGTCAGCCTTTATTTGAGAAGTTATTTCTCAAATCTCATACGACGTCTTATCACTCACAACTTTTCCTGATGACGTCACCCGGTTCAATGATAATGCATTCGTCCTGCACCTGATGTGATCATCTGCAGTAAAAACGTGTAACACGTTCTCAGTTTCCGATTCCTTACTCTATTCCTTGTATAACATGAAGCACTGGTCCTTACTCATCTTTCATCCGAGTATCACTTCCTTTGGTTTTCAGTTTCATGCGATATTCATTATCGGCGAACTGATGTATGCAGAGAAATCATTTTCAAAACTTGTTCTGCAGTAGAGTGTTGTTCTAAAGGTTGTTAATTACACGTAAGGATCAATTTGAATTGAAGAACTTGTGCCAGAATTATTTGATTGCATTCGTTTTCAACAGATTCGTTTCAGTGAGGTGTCACTTACCTAATAGGTATGTCGTAAGCGATCGATCTTGAAGTACGTTACAGCCATTTTGGTCGATGTATCTGAAGCAGAACTATCCATGTTCAGGCCTTGAGTGTCGGCAAGGGATCGAGCTCAACTACGTGGCCGTTTATTAGTGAAGTATATTACATAGGGGAGCGGATGCCACCGCAACACATCAAAGCACTATCGACTTCCGGCGCAGACGCGGGTTATCGGGCGACCTCCGAAATTCCCGGCAATTAGCTTGCGCGTGCGTCCCTTTCCTCCCGCTCCTACTCGCCACTTCCGCTCCAACCGACACCTTGGAAAGCAAACACACTTGTAAAAATAGATATCGGTGGCGTATTTTGTATGTTAGCTTTTGTCTCCCTGATAACAAGCCAAATGGTGTCGACCTGTTCCAGGAAATTGTGGCTCAGTGATACGCAGGTTTCGGCGAAAATTGAAAAAAAAAAATACAATTAATATGCTCCTAGTAACTAAGAACTGTAACGACGTTTCATAAAACAAAGCTGGCCTCAAATACGATTTCATTTCATCAAGAATTGTCCTCGTATAAACAATTCGTATCACCCTTCACACACATGCAACAAAGGACTTTGAACTTTCTTTGTCATCAAACAGCGCATTCCAACGCATTGTAGAATTTGTCACTCCTTCATTCAAGTACCATCGTGTAGATAAAGCAATAAACATAAAAATAAACTAGGTGCCTTAACTGTCTGAAGTGATTATCTGAAGAGTGCGGTACTGCGGTAGGTACGGTTGCCCACTAAATAAATACGTAGAACATGAATGAGCGTTTGCTCGCCGCGATGTGCGCCGGATCGAGTCGAGCGCGCACTTCCGGCGACATGTAATAAGGACACCACACGATACCGGCGATACAATTTCGAAACGGGAGAGTCTAAGGAGGTCACCGGATAAGATTACGTTAACTGTGCAAACAAACCGTTTACATTGATAACTCGCTAGAATTTAGCGATGGCGCCTGTGGCGTGCCACAATCGATGGATTTTGTATGTCGATAAGCACCCTCGTTGAAGACATCGCCGACAAATGATGCCATGAATGAGCCCTTTATTGGCGGGTCAAGATGACGTCCGGTTGCACAGGCAGGAGTGCTGTAAACCTGGCTATTTGTGTTCAATGAATCTGCTGGTCTTGAGAGGTTCTAATGCTAGATTTTATAAACAAAGAACCGAATGCATTGAAACGATCCTCCTCTGCACTATCGACAATCTTGACATTCAGTCTTGTCATTTGTTATGAAAAATTATTGCCTCTCGTTTTCAGTTCCGTGTGCCTGTTGGCTAAATCTTTAGTACAAAAGGATTTTTATCAATGCTAAAGACGTTGTTGCTGACTCTACAATGATACAGTGAGCAAATGGGCTCGGCAGCTTGATGAGTGCAGAGTCCACCAGGACAACTCAATTTTGCTGCATATTTGTCAAATATTATACTGCCGGCTTGATGTTTTTCTCTCAGCGTCAGCATTTACAGCCTTACAGGCCATCATCGGCACCTGATCAATTTCGCTTGACTTAATTTCTAGCTCTAAGAGTTCTTGCTCCTTATGAAGTCTATTAGGATTTTGTGGTACTGATTGAAAACATCATCTGCCTAGCCTTTTTTCTCAATTGTTCTTGGGGTCGGCTTCCAGTCCTACCGGATTTAACAGTGTACCAGTGTTTAACATGAAGTGACTGCCTATCTGACCTCCACAACCAAGTTACTGGGTAACACCATACCCCTTGGCAAGACTGGAGTCAGATCTCAAGCTTCTGACTACCCGTAACGACTGTCAAAGATCTTCAAATGACAGTCGGGACCAAAGGCTTAACGTGCTTTCCGCTTTCCGAGGCACGGAGAAAAGTCGGTGTGTTGAAATGGTCACCCATCCACGGACCGACCTCGGCAAGCGTTGCTAGACCTTGAAGATCGACCCGTGCGGCTGTTATTATTTAGCCACGAGCTCCTCGGGGTACTGATTGCAAACGTTTCCTGTAAAACGTAGGGCTCACCAGACTGATCATTTAGTAAACTATGTTAAGTACTACTACTTTTACTGCTGCTAGCTAGATATGCTGGTGGAATCGCAATACCAATTTGATTTATACGGCAGCAATTTTGAGGTAGTTCTATTCACCGGGTTCTGTCGAGTCGAGAGACAACAAGCGTTGCTGATGTAATTAGTTACAATGGCATTTGAGGAATCGCTTCTCAATCGCAATTTGTTGCACTTGGCGCCACAAATCTTGCACTGGCAATTTAGACCATTGTTACACTTTGTACGTTTGTTATTACGCAGTGGCATCGGCAGATCAAAACAATCACACAGCGCATATACGCACTGATTAAGTGCTTTCAGCGCAACCCAAACAACGCCTTACGTGACACAAAATAAAGTTTATTTTATAATGATGCTGTCTCAATGCATTGCGAAGAATGCTACACAGATTGCGCGCAAAGCTGGGACAGCCAATTCCGTAATCCATTTTATCAATTGCGTAGGTAAATGAAGTATATTTTGCACGACACAATGCAATCGTTTTAAATACTTTGCGTTGTGTCACATAAGCATGAATGAGTGGCGTATAACGGACACTCGTGGTTTGAATGATTCTGTACTGGGTGATGTCAAAAGTCAACCAGGTCGGCGTCTGCAAGTTTTCGCGGAAATCGCTACCATATTGTACATATGTGTCATGATTTTACTTGCTCAATGAATCAATGCTGCATATTAAATTAAGTGGAGTAAATGACTAATACATTATCTACCCATTCATACGTGGTTTGCAGGACGTAACTTTGGACCATCGTCATTACTCATGACGTGGTTGTTACAAACGGTGGTGTAACCGATAAAATGCGCTCCTGAAATAAAACCGCAATAGGAAAACATTCTGACAATAATTCGAGCTTCTCGTTTAAAAGTGAGCGCCCAATGAAAGTTATTTTTTTCCAAAAAGGAGGACGTTTCTCAATTCGACCGTATATATTTATTTTTTTATGAGTGTTCGCGGATAACTTCTTGGTTTATGAACCGATTTTGATGATTTGTTTTTTGTTGAAAAGGGTGGTACCATGATAAGGAAACCAGGATCTGATGATGGGATCCTATAGAAATCGAGGGAACTCCTCAAATATTATAGGCATACTTAAAGAAATTTTGGTATTTTCATCAATAATGCAATCCTTTGCACTCAGAAAGTATCATTTGGTGAAGTGGAACTGATAAAGAAGACCAGAATGGCCAGTGGAACTCTGAAATAAAACAATGTATCCTAGTCGTGTTTGAGCTTATTGGAATCGTCATGATTTTCATGTTAATTGTGTAGTAGTCACTATGCCTGCTACGAATACTTGGATGTGATATGTGAAATCAAACTCATACTGGTCAATTAGGTTTATAATCTGAGAAAACTGTTAACAAAGGATTACATTTTTAAAGAGATGTCTATGACTTTGACATAACCAAGCGTCTCAGGCGACGGCCGACGACCGAATGTCTGCGCATACCGATAGAAACACTCGACAAGCTCCCAAGTGTTTACCTTAAAAAATATCGCCTCCATGGCAGCCCTTTGGAATTATTAAGACATATAGGTATTTATATAAAACAAAAACCATAACAAATAACCAAACTGTAACAATAAGATCATTTGTTTTTAATTAAAACAAGCCATTATAAGTTAAAAAGAATCAAAACCTAACAATTGGCGGTACCTACCAAAACAAAAACGACGGAAAATTAAAACTTTTTAACGAAAAATCTAACCGACATCCAAAACAAAACACAAACATACAAAGCGAAAAATTACTTTCTTGTCAGAAGTCGGTGTCGAATAACGGAAAACAATGGGTAAAAAGACACCGATTTCGGAAAAGAAAGTTATGTTTCGCTTTGTAGTGTTTGATTTGGAAGTCGGTTAGAATTTTTATTAAAAAGTTTTGTAATTATCACGTCCAAAGTATTGCATTGTTTAACACGGGCGTTTTAGTCATTGTAAATGTTAACAATACAAAATAAAACAACTGCATTATGGCACCTGTTTTCAGCATGCTGCAGTTTTTATAGTCATGAACTTCTAAGCTGTTAAAAAAGATCTAAAGCGCGATTTCATCATATCTTCTAGATACATAGAGAAATTACTTTAAAATAACAAAATAACTGCCGCTGTTTTCGACACTCTACATTAAATCCTTATCAAGTTTACTATCACGCACGCAACAAATGAATGGGACAGTTGAACTTTTTATTTGTGACATATTTTCTTTATCAATGACAGAAGAGTAAGAATTCATGTTGAAAATATTTAATGGGGTGATAATTCAATTCTATGTGCGTTACATTTTTAGAAGGTGTGTGTGTGTGAGTGAGGTGGCTTGTCCGTGTGTGCGTGTTAGCTTGTTAGTTGACTCGTTGGACGCCATCATCGTTTATCGGGCGCCTGCAATCCGCGCTGACCCCGCGATATCCTCGATCTACATTACCCCCCGCCCCACCTCACTCTCACATACCACACACGAATTTAAACCCTTTAACGAATGTCTTAAGGACCATATTGGTCCGTAGTCGGCGGTGGGAGCAGGCGCATGAATGGACAGGCTTGTGAATGAGCGGACTATGTCCCGCGGGCGATAAGCACTATCGTCGGGGCCAGCTGACGGTCCATGTTGACAAACCCTGTTCCACTTTCGTTGCCCGAGTCGACTTAGGTTTATCAATCGAATTAATTCCGTTGTCGCTTTAAGGCACTCGGTTTTGTCTTCAATGCTAGAACGCAACGCGGAGAGACCTTCACGGGATTCAAAATAATGCGTAGAACCGCTAGTGCACCGCAGATTGTAAACAACAGACACTGACATGTTTTTGGTAGTAAAATATGGAATGTGTCATTTAATTCCATGGGAAAATACATCTATACTAATATTATTAAGCTGAAGAGTTTGTTTGTTTGAACGCGCTAATCTCAGGAACTACTGGTTGGAATTGAAAAATTATTGTTTTGTTGGATAGTCCATTTACCGAGGAAGGATATAGGCTATATAACATCACGCTACGACCAATAGGAGCGGCGCAAAAATTAAAAATTTTGCAAAAACGAGCAAAAATAATCCTTTTTGAGAGCTCCCGTTGCGTATGCTGCGTAAGCGGTTAAAGGTAGGGTAGGTAGGGAGCAAAGCCGCGTGGGGCAGCTAGTTTTATAATAATATCAGAGTACTTGATTGAACACAAAAAGCGGCTAAGCTACTTCCTGCACATTGTTCATAGGCTGCGGATACCGTGATCCTGGTTTATTAATGTTTATGCAAATATCTGTCTTCAATGTCTGAAGTGATTTCATGGGAACGTATTAATTAACTACTCAGAAATGGACATAATCGCCCGCAAACGTCATTGTTTCGTTTTATCTACTGTAGGTACAAAGGCGAGTAAAAAGGTCGCATCGTAATCTGTATCGTGTAATATTTGTCCCTATGACACACTCTACATGCGCAAGCGCAAATATTTAGTAAACAGTCAATTTAACATACGCACAATTGAGTAATTAGATCTCTTTTCAACCCCCGCCGGAAAAATAGGGGTGTTAGAAGTTTCACGTGTGTTGCTGTGTATCTGTGTATTTGTGTATACGTGTGTCTGTCTGTGGCATCATAGCGCCTAAACGGATGAACCGATTTAATTTTTTGTTTGAAAGGTGATTTTGTCGAGAGTGTTCTTAGCTATGTTTGAATAAAATCGGTTCAGCCGTTCAAAAGTTATGGGCGTTTTACTGTTTGTATGTGCTGTTTTCGCAAGATAAATGTGCCGGGGGATTTCAAAAATTTAGAAATTTTACTTGTTACTTAAAATTACGAAAATCTTGATGTATGGTAACAATGTGGAATGAAACAAAAATATGTGAGCTATTTAAAAGTGAAATAAATTTGCATTTCGGTTCATTAGGTTGGGAGATTAGGAAGAGTGGACGACAGCCAAATACTGTTCTTATAATTGTAGCAATAATAGTCGGATAGTTAAATTAAATTACCCTAAATTAATGAGTTTTAAAATGTCTCGGCTGCTCGTTACCTACCTTCTAGTTGGCGCCTTTTTTAAGGTTCCGTAGCCAAATGGCCTTATAGATTCGTCATGTCTGTCTGTCTGTCTGTCTGTCTGTCCGTCCGTATGTCACAGCCACTTTTTTTCGAAACTATAGGAACTATGCTGTTGAAACTTAGTAAGTAGATGTATTCTGTGAACCGCATTAAGATTTTCACTCAAAAATAGAAAAAAAAACAATAATTTTTGGGGGTCCCCATACTTGAAACTGAAACAATTTTTTTTTTCCATCAAACCCATACGTGTAGGATATCTATGGATAGGTCTTCAAAAATGATATTGAGGTTTCTAATATCATTTTTTTCTAAACTGAATAGTTTGCGCGAGAGACACTTCCAAAGTGGCAAAATGTGTCCCCCCCCCCTGTAACTTCTAAAATAAGAGAATGATAAAACTAAAAAAAATATATGATGTACATTACCATGTAAACTACCAGCGAAAATTGGTTTGAACGAGATCTAGTAAGTAGTTTTTTTTTAATACGTCATAAATCGTAAACCGCAATTTACCAAGTACGAAACCCTTCGTGCGCGAGTCCGACTCGCACTTGGCCGGTTTTTTAGTTCACTGGCGATTTTGGTGCATTAGAAGAAATTCTCTTCGTCAACATTGAATCTTCCGGGTCAAGTAAAAAAAGTACTTTCTCGGTGTTATGATCAGCAGCTAGTCTTGCCTATGTGTGAGGGTCACTTTCTGTGACTCTGAAAGACAAAAACATTTTTCTAAACATCTTTCTTTTTAGGGTTCCGTACCTCGAAAGGAAAAAACGGAACCCTTATAGGATCACTTTGTTGTCCGTCCGTCTGTCTGTCTGTCAAGGTCCTTTTTCGCAGGAACGCGTGGAGGTATCAAGCTGAAATTATATCAAATACTCAGGTCTACTATCCCTTAAAACTGTGAAAAAATCAAACTTCTAAGTCAACGCACTCAAAAGATACAACCGTTTATGCCGCAAATTTTCGACACTCGCAAGGGAATCAAAACCTACAGGGTACGTCCCGTGAACTCAGAATCTTGAAATTTGGTACGAAGCAACATCTTATAGCACAGATAAAGGAATAGTTGCAAAAACCGTAAATATTTAGTTACATCATATAATAAAAATAATTTTAATAATTTTAAACTTACTACCCCTTTCCTCATGAACGCGTAGAGGTATTAAATTGAAATTCTTATCAAATACTCAGGTCTATAATACCTTTAAGCTGAGGCTTGTACGGAACCCTCGGTGCGCGAGTCCGACTCGCACTTGGCCGATATTTTTTTTGTTGTAAATGTACTATACTATACTGTCACAGAGATGGGCAGATGACATTGTTGCCATTGCGGGTAGAACCTGGATGAGGTTGGCACGGGAACGTGGTGATTGGTGCAAGAAGAGAGAGGCCTATGCTCAGCAGTGGGCGAAGTCGGGCTGTGGATGATGATGATGATACTGTCACAAACTAATATCATCTTCGGATTAAACATAATGAGCGCTATGAAAACAGATAATTAAAAAAAAGCGGAGTTATCTATTTGGGTTAACGATTTCTGTTATATACGCGAACAAATTAACATTCCACAGATAATTTTGCAGTTTATTCCACTTTTCAGCGCTTTGGGTCGTGGGCGAACCCAACTCTCACGGACTTTGTCCACAAATAGGGCGCAAAAGGGACTGAGACTATGTTTTTTTCTGGATGATCCTGGAAATCTACTAAATTTTAATTAGGAGGCGATTTTTTTTTCATAAGATATATTAATTATTTGTCTCCAATATGAGTTCAGTAGAAATAATTTAGTAAAGTCCCTGAATTTGAACAGAACTGATGTAGGCATGTTCCAACCACAGACATAAATCTAACTAGATAACGCAAGTCCGAAAATGAAAACCAAGCGTGCCACTTTTTCACAAACAATTTAAAAAACAAATTTACTTACCAATGAAAGAAAGCATTTCCAATGCCTCGGCCAACTTTTTCTATACATTCTTTACAGCTCAATATGGCATAAAAAGGCATTTTTCTAGATTTCAGTGGCTTTTCAGTGCCGATAATGCTAAATGAAAAGCTCAGATTACGATCATTTATCGTAACTTTATTCCGTTTTTTGGCACGGGAAGCAATCGCGTCATCTAGTTAGATTTCTGTCTGTGATCCCAACCAAATCGCGACAATGCGAAGGGTTTGTTCATATTCATGGCCCATGTGTTGTGAAAGTACAATTGTTTAGGAAACAGATAGAATAGAAAAAAATATATATTAATTAGAGTGAAATGTACTTTTTAAATAGATATAGACTTTACAGTGCATACAAAGCTACTAATAATAACCTTATCGATAGTTGGGGTTGAAACTCTTGGTCCGTGGGGTCCGAGTGCTCAAGATCTTTCCAAATGCCTAGTTGACACTTCGCGTGACCCAAGGGCCTGGTTTTTATCTTGGTCAGAGGGTTAGCATTGCCATACAACGTGGCAATGCTGCAGTCTTTTTGGGCACATTACCAGTGGACAACGATGTGGAGGAGTTTTTCGACGCCATATTTTAGATTAGTATGCTTATTTTTAGGATTAATTAGTTAATCGTTTTTGGTATAAGTGTATATGTTTGTAGTCTTAATTAATTAAGTATTTTATACACTGTATATACTTTATGTACACTGCACTGTATATAGTATATACTACTGAAATTAATGTTTGACATGTTTGGCGCAGTGGTTGAGCGATCGGCTGCTGCGCTCCGTGTCGCGGGTTCGATTCCCAGATTGAATAAATATTTGTATGGCCTACAGATAGTTTTGCCAGATCTGGGTGTCTTGTGTATGTGACTTTAAATGTTTGTAAACGCACCTACGATGCAGGAAGACATTCCTAGTGAGAGGCAACGGGGGTATGTTTTTCGCGCGTATCTTGTATGTATGTATGTTTGTATGTAATATTCTTTATTACCTCGTATCTTCAAAACCACTTGACGGATTTTTATAATTAAGACATCGTTAGGTAGGTCTTGGCCGCCCCAGTGTTCTTGGATAAGTGCCGTTAAAAAAGGCTTTTGAGTGCCATATTGTGGGTGTTGCAATTTTTTTTCTTCGTCACCCATCGAGTGGGGTATCAAAATAAAGGGTTTTTAGAGATGATTACAAAAATGTATACTCTTATATGTTTTAGTCATTGGAAAAAAGAAGTACCTTAAAAGTTGTAAATAAAAAAAGTTTACAACTAAACAAGATGAAAATCATGCCTCCAGACTCCTCCATATCCTCCGACTGCACAGCATGATTATCTTCTTGTTTACATCTTTGCAGTCAGGTTTTTTGATTTTATTAACTTTTTTTTGCTTATCTGTATCGATATAACTTCCAAAAATCACAATATAAAAAAAAACATTAGAAAATGGTTGTTTATGTAAAAGAGCACTAAAAACAGTCCCTAAACAAGCTGGGTGGGTCTGATAAATAATGTAATTATCTATAATGGCGCCGACAACTCAATCATTAATATGTAGGTATGAATCATATCGCTTGATCCGATGCAGATTTTGTTGCAAACAATACTCTGTCAGTTAACTCTTATCATCAAAGGGGTGAGTCATATTCGTTTTTTCACAAACATTTCTTAAGATTCTCCGAAAAGTAAAATGCAAAACAAAAACAACAAAATTGACTCATGTCTTGACTTATCAATTGCTATTTGAATAAATCGACATGTATCATCACTATGATGTAAATATACATTGATATTAGGAACAGTTAGATTAGAACTTTGAGAGGGATTTACTTATTTTGGTCGAATATTTCATCATTCGGGAAATTTTCAAAAGATATCTTGAGATTACTTGAAAGAAAAATTACGCCGTTCTTATTAATAGCTAATCAAGACGTTTTTCGTACAATATACGAATGTTGAAGAGCAGTGGTGGCCCAGTGGTATCGGCCGCGACTTACAAGTTGTAGGTCGTGGGTTCGAGCGCAGGCAGGCGCTTTACTTTCTTCACCACTGCTCTCCAAACGGTGAAGGAAAACATCGTGAGGAAACCGGCATGTCCTAGAACCAAAAATTCGAAGACATGTGACATGTGGATTACGGCCCATTCCCTCTCACAGAGAGGAGGCCTGTGTCCCAGCAGTGGGAACATTAATAGGCTGGTGATGTGATGTGATATCATATATGTTTTGTGTTTAATCTATATACAACTGTTTGCCTTACCACCTATGACCCCTGAAACTTCATAGCAATCTGGGGTCACTCTCTCCAACGTAGATCTCATCCATCAGGCAAGATCAAGAGCACTCACCAGGAATAGAAATACCAAAACCCTAACGAATATAAAAGGCTCCTTCAATCGCTTCGATTAATATTACCTAAATCCTGTACCAGTTGGGGTAAAAGGGATATATCCGCACAGCGTAGCTTTTATTAATCAAACATGTTTTAAGTGGTTGCACAGCAGAACAATTCATGCGCTGGAAATCATCTCATCGTAGCAGAAATTTCATTCTTCATAAATCCCTGTAGCACATGTAGCAACTTCTATTTCCTACTGTGCTTCGGTGCAAAGCGTAGCAGAATCATTTATCTATTAGAATGCTTCGTAGCACAGCGTAGCAAACCTTTGTATCCTTTAGAAAGACACATAGCACAGCATAGCAAAACTTTTGTTCAAATAGAAAGTTTCGTAGCAAAGCGTAGCGGAATCTTTTATCTATTAGAAAGCCTCGTAGTACAGCGTTGCAAAACATTTTCCCTCTTACAAATAAACGCAGAATAAAGTTATACCAGGTATAAACCTATGAAAATGTATGGGTATACCTTAGTTATACCTGGTATAACTTTATTCCGCGTTTATTTGATAGACGGTTTATCTATTAGAAAGCTTCGTAGCATAGCGTAGCAAACTTTTGTATCCTTTAGAAAGCCTCATAGTAGCACAGCGTAGCAAAACTTTTGTTCAAATAGAAAGTTTCGTAGCAAAGCGTAGCAGAATCTTTTATCTACTAGAAAGCTTCGTAGCACAGCATAGCACAACTTATTATCTATTAGTAAACTTCGTAGCACAGCGTAGCAAAACTTTTAATACAATGGAAACCTTCGTAGCACAACCTCTAAACTATTGAACATATTAAATAAGGATCTTCGTTAGCTTTTCAACCATTTATATTGTCATAGATAAAGCTTTGTAAGACTTTTCAAACAAATAAATAAAAACGACAACGGCTATGCTACTTTTTTAAAATATTTTTTAGGCTTGCGCTTGACCATTATCTCACCTGTTGGTAAGCGATGATGTGGCCACAGTGAGACACGCTTGCCTAGAAATAATCTATTCACTCTTGACATCTCCTAGATTGTAGCTGTCGGAAAACATAGACTCCGGCAGGGAATTCCATTTCGTAGCAAAACTGTAAGGGTTCTAGATGTTTAAGCTTGTGTCTAAAAGTACTTAAGATACGAAGGCAAGCGCTAAGTTAATCTTCATATAGTCTAAAATTCAGTTTTTTCAAGTCTTTAAAACACGAATTTCAAACCATACACCTATCTTCAAGTGCCTACAAATATGGGACAACTTAATTTGGACACTTGTATTGCAAAAAATCCTAAAATGCGATGAGGCCACTGTATAGCAACGCAGTCGCGCAGCTGTCGTTTCGCAACCTTTGCACGAATTGTAAGCACCCTAAAGAGCATCAACGTAAGGGCGCTATCTTATGTATATGGATCATTCTAAGGAAACAAGTTGGAATAGACAGTTTGCGGAGTCTGTGTTTCCCGATAGCTACAATCTTGGGGTCATTAAGTCAAGAGTGAATAGGTTACTTCTAGGCAAGCGTGCTTCACCGTCGACCACATCATCGCTTACCATCAGGTGAGATTGTGGTCAAGCGCGAGCCTATAATACATACATACACATACATAAACTCACGCCTTTTTCCCATGGGGGTAGGCAGAAACTACAGAACGCCACCTGCTACGATCCTTACATACTTCTTTTGCTTCACACACATTCATACATCTAGTCATACACACACGCCGGTTATGGGTACTGCGCACTTGGCCTTTCTGAAGAACATCACCTATAAGGTCTATGTATGTCTTTCTAGGGCGTCCCCTCCCGGCGTTTCCATTCACGTCTGCCTTGTAAATACCTTTCGTAAGTCGGCTTTCATTCATCCTCTCAACATGGCCAAACCATCTTAACATACCCTTTTCAATTTTAGTCACTACATCTTCTTTTAAACCACAACGTTGTCTTATTACCTCATTCCTCAATCTATCAGTTAAAGTTACACCACACATACTCCGCAAGGAGCGCATTTCTACTGCATTAATCCTACTTTCATGTCTTTTTTGCCATACCCAGCCTTCACTTCCATACATAAGTGTAGGCACCAGCACACTGTTGTGAACGGCGAGTCGAGCTTCCGGAGACATCGACTTGCCGGTCACAACTGCATGCATAGCACCATTCACTTTATTCCCTGCATTCACTCTCCTTTCCACATATAATAATTACACCTATAATAATTACAAAAAAAAAAATCGTAGGGCTAGGGTTATTGTGACCTACCTTAATGCGTTAAATTAAACTTGGACATCCAATACTCGGCCTGTCACTCATAGGAACGCTAATCTCAACATTTTCGATCCCATTGAGATAGAATTAAATGAACAACATTCACAATTAAAATACTTTCCGTCAACACACCGATGGAACGCATATTCCTCAAAGGCTTCTGATCTAAACAGTTTCACCAGCGAACGGAATGGCGTCTATTTACAACATTTTTATTACGAACATACATTAGACAGGTTATTTAATTCATTTAAAAACGATCACATGTGCTATAAGCCGCAATACCTTCACAGGGATCCGATTGACCATAAAAAGTAGAGAAAACCGGCCAAGTGCGAGTCGGACTAGCGCACGAAGTGTTCCGTACTTGGTAAATTGTGGTTTACGATTTATGACGTATTAAAAAAAACTGCTTACTAGATCTCGTTCAAACCATTTTTCGGTGGTGGTTTACATGGTTATGTACATCATATATTTTTTTAGTTTTATCATTCTCTTATTTTAGAAGTTACACGTGGGGGGGACCCATTTTACCACTTTGGAAGTATCTCTCGCGCAAACTATTCAGTTATGAAAAAAATTATATTAGAAACCTCAACATCATTTTTAAGATCTATCCATAGATACCCCACCCGTATGGGTTTGATGAAAAAAAATAATTATATCAGTTCTAAGTATGGGGAACACCAACATTTATTGATTTTTCTATTTTTGTGTGAAAATCTTAATGCAGTTCACAGAATACATCTACTCACCAAGTTTCAACAGCATAGTTCTTATAGTTTCGAAAAAAAGTGGCTGTGACATACGCACGGACAGACAGACATGACGAATCCATAAGGGTTCCGTTTTTTGCCATTTGTCTACGGAACCCTAAAATTATCGTTCCTGGGAACTTGTAAGATTAAGATTTGTCCATTAAGAATGTTACAAGTATGTATCTTAAATGCAAATACGGATAAAGTGCCGTTCTCTATACACTATATCTGACAACTCTACGACGACTTATCCTACTTTTACATTGTAGTATTGTAATTAAACAGAAGTCCTTATTGGAATACGTTTTCAATTGTGTAACTGAATTAATTGGATCGAGAATGTATAAATGGACGCGCAATTATTTTTTCTTTGGAAATGCGTTTAAGGGATGTTTTTTTCTGGTTTGAAGGCGTACCGCTTGTGTATACGACCCTTCAAAGGTGTTGTTATTGACTTGTGGACTGTGGGTTGTTTAATGCTCAACGAATACTAATACTTAAAACAGTGCTGTGCTTTTCTGCTGAGTGGACAAAGTTTCTAAGCCATCAGCTTACACAATCTAGAACAGTAAAGCGTTTGTTCCAAATTCAATTTTCAAAAGGTTGTGTGAGTTAGGGTAGATATGAATTCCTACCGGTTTCTCTTTTTACCATTGTAGTAGGTAGATTTTGTTTTTCCTGTGTATTCATTACAACATTCAAGAAAGCAATACATATGGCAATCCATTATAAAATTATTAAAATAGCTTCTCAGATCTATTTCGTCTGAGGATAGCTTCTTCTTCTTCTTCATCCTGTCGAGGTTCCATTTTCAGTTTTTAATTTGGATGTTGTGCTTCGACCCACAGCCATATTCCGTAGGTGAATACGACAACGCAAAGAGTTTGACGGCTATCCAATCGACCAAATACATGCGAGATGAATGAAGCGATGTGGATTTCCGTCTGTGTGATTGGTCGATTTGGTCGATTGGATAGCGGTCAAACTCTTTGTGTTGCCGTATTCACTTACGCAATACGGCTGCAGAACTCAGCCACGTCGACAGCTCTTGCGCTGGTCTCGCACAGGTCCTTCATGGTGCTGGTGTTTGTGCACAGAGAGCAGGACAACAGATGGGACATCGTTTGCAGTGTGGTTCCACAGTCGCATTGTGGCTGATTGGAGTACTCCGATAGCTTATGATGAGCTTTTATACAAGACAATATTTTGGATAAATAATAAAATAGAATTCCGTATTTCACTGAAAAGCTGGCTTACAAGCCCCTTCCGACAGATTTTTCAGTTGTAACTTGCCTTTAGAACTGCGGTTGATCTATATAGGAACGAGAACCTACAATATTTCAGATATTTATTGTTGAAATTGAAACAATACGAATGACATAATTGTCTAAATACTTAATTATAGAATAGGGTAGTTGACTGAAAATTAGATTTTTGTCCATCAGGGAGATTGATAAAAAATATTGGACACGTATTTTTTATTTTGACACGTAAATTTAAAGTGACGACGATATAATGCGTTGGAATATCGTGTGACGTCACGCCGTTAGTACCCCTTTATACTGACATAGTGACGTCACACACCCCAACTCCTGAACTTTGATGCGCTTTATCTTTGTCAATTTTTATTTGTTTGATAAAGCATAAAATACGTGTCCAATAAAATTTGATAATTTTACTGACGGAATAAATAGAATTATATTTTTATTTTTTATCGATAGGCTCGCGTTTGACCACTACCTCGCCTGATGGTAAGCGATGATGTGGCCTACGATGAAGTACGCTTGCCTAGAAGTAACCTATTCACTCTTGACATAAACACCCCAAGGTTGTAGCTGTCAGGGAACAAAGACTCCGGAAGGGAATGCCACTCCTTACCTGTGCGCACAATGAAAGAATTAGCAAAACGCTTTGTGCGTATGGGTGGGATGTCCACCATGTACCGATGGCGCATGGCGTTACGTCTTGTAGTCCGATGATGGATTTGATACCCAGGAAACATCCCTATTTCATAGAGTTCATGTATTTTCATTAGCCCAATTATCACATGGCAGTCTCTATTAAAGTAATTTACCGATAGATAGATTATTGGAACCGCTAGTTAACCCTACATGGATTTTTTAAAACAAAATAAAATATTAGCAAGATCACATAATGTGTCATTTGCTATAGGTAATTAAATGATTTACGATACAAATCGGTTCGCTAAAAATCGCTCAAAGATTTATCTATCAATCAGATAAAGTTTGTCAATAAATAGGAATTATGTTTGCTAAACTTTGGTATTTGATATTTAATTAAATTAAAGGAGATTTTATATTAGCTATGTGCTAGCTTCTGCATGCGGCGTCGCCCGCGTGGACGTCGGTAGCTCAGGGAAACGTATTAACGAGATAAAATGTATCCTATATACTTTACCAATGTCATTATTCAAAATAGATCCAGCTGTTTATGGGAGAAAAGGTAACAAACAGACAGAAGGTCAAGTAAGTTACTTTCGAATTTATATCTAGTAGATATTAATATGTGGAATATCTAAATTTGAATTTTCTTCAGCATTGCATTCTTATTCATATAAATCTCAATCTCGTTGGAAGGCCTCCCACCAGGTGGACCGATAACCTGGTGAAGGTTGCGGAGATCCGCTGGTTACGAGATGCACGGGACCGGTCAATGTGGCGACGCTTGGGGGAGGCCTATGTCCAGCAGTGGACGTCTTTCGGCTGATACGATGATGATGACCAATCTCAACGGAGTTATTGACAAGCGCGAGATATTATGGTGCATAAGTGTATTCACAAACATAGGCGCACTCTTTCTTCCCTTTTTCCCCAATGGGACGGCAATTCCATATGTTTGGGGTGAGATCTGGCGCTGGACTAATGGCAAACGTGCTTTCAGAGGCACGAGGGTACCACACGGACAACTTCCAAACTCCGGGCTGCCACTGAGAAGTCACATATAAAAAAAACCGGCCAAGTGCAAGTCGGACTCGCGCACGAAGGGTTCCGTACCATTATCGCAAAAAACGGCAAGAATATCACGATTTTTGTATGGGAGCCCCACTTACATATTTATTTAATTCTGTTCATTTGTTGTTATAGCGGCAACAGAAATACATTATCTGTGAAAATTTCAACTGTCTGGTTATCACGGTTCATGAGATACAGCCTGGTCACAGAAAGACAGACAGACAGATAGACAGACGGATCGCCGAGTCTTAGTAATAGGGTCCCGTTTTTAACCTCTGGGTACGGAACCCTAAAAAATCAATATCACTTTGCAGTCAAATAACTGTAGGTCACAGAAAAATAACAGCAGGTAAAAAAGATACCTTTTAGTTACAAAATAAGTAGTGATTTAGATAAAAAAAACTTAGATACTAACACTTCAACTGGTTCAATAGATACAAGGTTTCAAATGAATTTAGAGATTAGCTTCTCTTTATTTGTGAAATCAATCATTTTACTAAGATAAGTGATAATAAACTACCTAGGTATTAGTGAATTGGTATCAAGGGCTTGTGTTACAGATTCTATGACGCTTAATATTTTATATAGATAGGCTAGTTCTAATATGAAACAATGGTTATCTTTGTCCAGTAAAATAGCGTGCCTTTTATATTTAATCTCAAAGACAATAAAGTTGAACTTGCTAAAATTTTGAAACTTTTTCATAACATAGAGGTGCCAGCATAAAAAACATCAGGCCTGTGTTCCCCGGACGGTAAAGCAGCTTCAGTAATGTTTTTTTTTACCCAACCCCAACAAACTATTCCCAAACCACTGCAACTCCTGAAAGCCAGAATCAACAGTGGCGACCACCAGAAAAGCGCAGAGGCAATGAAGCTCAACGAAGTCCCAGAGAATGAATTTAACTGTCTTGGATCCCGCAACGAAATTAATCAGAAAAGAATAACGGAGCAGTAGGAAAATGTTAAGAAGTTTTTTTTCCTGTAGTGTAGGTATAGTAAATCCCGACTTCGCTTAAGTTTAAGATCCATGTAGTAGATGGCGAGTCTTTTGCCATCAAGAGAAATTCCATATTCATAAACCCAATAACAGTTTTCCCGCATGCTAAGCTGAAGTGTTAGCGGCCACTGCACCAACAAGGCAATCAACAACAAACAGTTTCTGTTGTAGCACCAAGAGCATATATAAAAGAGTCCTCGCGTAGCACTTCAATTTAAACGATTCCAAATATGCTCCAAATGCAAAATTAATTCCACAAGCAAAAGATTAGTAATGGCGCAGGATAGCCTGACAGAACCCCAAAGGGGTCGGTAATTACAACGGTGGGGAATTCTCACGCGGCGCCGTAACAAGCCGGGTGCTCCCGCGCACCTGCCCAGCACGCGCGGTACGCAGCCACCCGCCGCCCGCAAGCTGCCACCACCGTACCTTGTTGCACTACTACCCGACACTGACTACACGACTTAATTCATACTCAAGCTTTTGATCAAATAATACTCAAGTTTGTATACTGTCGAAGAGCTAACTAAGCCTTATTAGCTGCGGATAGTGAAAATTTTAAATGGATCTGTAATAAAGTATTGGAGTGACTCTGACTTACACGTGGTCTGATATCATTGGTCTGATAACATTTGTTCTGCTTACATCTTTATTGTATTTTTATTTGCATTTATGATTGACAAAAGAGATGAAAGCTTTCATGCCTATGAAGTAAACTATAGCGCCCGTAGCATCCATTCATAGTTAATACCTTATCGTCACCTGCACAGGCTTCTCACATGATGTACCTAACTACCCTCAAAATTTATAGCCGGCTTCCATTACTCACGTTTACGACCAGTAGCATGTGTACTTAAACAAAATTTTGTTGCTTCGAAGACAAATTCCTGTCTCGTAAAAGTCTCGTAAAATATTATAAAAGTTGCTATCGAAACATCTTTGGGGAATTTGGAACGCTTATCATAACGGACGATCGCCCAACTTTTAACGCAGTTTTGGTACCTCATGCACAAATGCGACAACATCCTGTTCTGTGTCTCTGTATTCCCCAAAATATAATAAAATACATGTTTGTCATTAATACATTATTATTAAACAAACCTGTGGGACATTAAGAATAATAGAGAATACTAGTTTAAGTGACTCACGAACGTTGGTCCGAAGATATTACCTTGGGGAACTCCAATAGAAAATGAATAGGATAAATGCTATGGACGACCTATTCCTACAAAAAACTTACTTAATTACGTTAATTTTCTTTATAGTTCATTGTCTATACGAATTGGCGGCTTGTAAATGATTTTTTAATGCGGTGATGAGACAAAGGTTAGCGCATTCTTTCCAAGTAGTCTAACGTTTATCTTCATGTTCCATAAATTCTGAATAAAGTTAGATTTATCTGCATTGATGATTGACTAGATAGGTTAAACGTTCATTGTAATATCGTATATTTTCACCCTTGTCCACCAAAATCAATCCTCATTGCTGC
Source organism: Orthosia gothica (assembly GCA_949775005.1). Taxonomy (NCBI): domain Eukaryota; kingdom Metazoa; phylum Arthropoda; class Insecta; order Lepidoptera; family Noctuidae; genus Orthosia; species Orthosia gothica. The sequence goes on along the minus strand of OX459069.1, from coordinate 14,472,226 downwards.
TGATTGTGACAGCTTCTCCTAATGATCTCTCATCTTCTTTTTAGTATTCATTGGCCTTATGTGTGGAATCTTTTATCTTCTGTTAGTCCTCATTAGGAAGCCCTTTAAATTCAATTATCCTTTCGCTTGGCTTGAATACTTGTCGAACATTTTTGAATTTTAAGTGAACGATCATTCTTGTTTCTTCAAGTTTTAAGCAGATAAGTGTATTTGCGCTCATCGATAGAAAATGTAATTAGTGATATCAATCTAGTTTTTCATAAATTTCTTCCTGCAGCAAATTTATGTTAAATAGTTCGTTGACACAATCAAGTCACGTTAGGAGCGTCATCACAGCTTCAACAGTTGATTCCGGGAAGCATCCGCATTCCATTAGAACATGTTCTTAATATGTAGCACTTTAATAAAGATCGCTGTGAGTCATTTGCGACACTGCACCACATTCATTAACATTCCAGTAATCGCTAGTACCTCTAGTAGCTCTTCAATCGGCCGCCGCTGCTGACCGCTGATTGCCTCCATTTGGGTTATTCAATCAACTAGTTAATGAGCAAATCAGATAGGTTTTTCTGATTCATCAATTGGATATTATTAATGATCTGGCTTTTAGTACGGAAATTGCTCGGATTGTAACGCAATTCTGAGAAAATTCGGAAGCTTCCATTTCCATCGCATCCGGGTGAGTCAGGATGTTCCATGTATGGTATGAATAGTCGAGATTGCTCATAGTTGTACTGCTGTCTGTTGAATAGAACTGGGGTGGAAGCTATTTATTGAGTAGTCTCACTTTGAGTCACGATACAAAACTAAACTATCGACTTCTACAAACCCCTCATTAGGGTTTTTTTTATATTTTAATTAATATGTTCGCCGTTCGTTTTAAATTTCTTGTAATCCGAAGGGCTTTTACGTGACATGTGATTGTTAACTAAGCCCAAAATTGGTCTGAAGTGGACACCTGTTAGAATTTGTTATAGCGGCTATTTGTCGCAGGCAGGCGCACGCGCAGGCATGCGTACGTTTTGCCCCCTGCCCCTCCCCTCCCCACGCTCGCGTGCCCTCCCCCCCGGCCCCTGCCTGTCGCGGCGCCCGCTCACCATTCATCGGAATGCAGGGACTGTACTTTGGTACATCTCATTATGAATAGACGCTATTTGACCGTATTTGGGTTATACAAGTAGTTTAGTAAACTCGTTATCTTTTCTTTTAAACCCTTATTAGAAAATGATTTGACTTTGCTGTTAAGTATGACATTATCATACCTATCTATACCATACAAGTTGATACTTAGATAAGTCTAGATTTGGAAAAGGTCACTTAGGTACTTAGCCTTAACTGCTACGCCATTTGCTACGAAAGTGCTACGAAAAAGGTTATGGTCTATTTTCAAACAAATCCATTTCGTACATAAAATTTTTGTAAACAGCAATATACTCATACAAAAATAATACACCTAGACGTTTTAGAATCATTGAAACCTTTCGTTCGAAACCATTTACAACTCCATATAAGGTTGAAGAATTTGACGAAATCTTCTAAACAATATTCAGGGTTTGACAGTTACAGTAGCATTGGTTTTAATACAGCATTAGAGTTCAGAGTCGAGTGTGCGCATTGGGCAGACGTTGATACAGCCATGGACAACATACACTGCTGCAAATGTAGGGAAAATTAGAATGTAGTAGTAGATGTTAGCGGTATTATAGGCGGTTACTGATAGTGGGTAGTGGTGGAGCCGCTCGGCGCGGGCGCAGGGCACGAGGCACGCGAGGAATGCGCGGCCCTCGGCGCCGGTTTACAAATAGAAGGGCCGCTAGCGCGGACTGCACGTGTGATACATTGCCACGATTAATCTGTTAGCGCTGATGGCTGCGCCCGCGCCGAAGAAACGATCATATCGCACAACAATTATCTATTAACGAGACTCAGCCCCCTGACTTAATGACACTCCACGAGGGTCCCGCGTGTGTTTGTGTACAAATAAATAAGAGTACTACAAAATGTGACAAGAGACATTCTGAATACTTCCTCGTTCGTCTATTTATTTGAGAGCAACGCGAAGCATCAAAGGGCGCGCGAGTACGGTGGCGAGGACGGGCCGAACAGTCGTTGGGAAGTGTCAGGCCGGGAAGGGGGCGATAGAAAACACGTGAGTGACATCTCGGAGGGTCGTTTGTCGGGCACAAGAAAGCTATCGGCGGCCCTGCGTTCGCTGACCCCGGCCGGACGTCACGCCTGAGAGAAGACGACTGCAGCTCACGCCGCGCGCTGCCCTGCGCCGCCACCGCTTGCTCGCCTGCAGCTGACTAGCCCGGATCACATTCTAATCAATTCTTATAAGTCATGCAACAGACGGACCTGCATTATTGAACTTAATACGCCGTTATCCTTCTCTAAATCTTTGCAATCACAACGCACGAGGGTGGAAGCTGGCGCTCACTTAGTGGACTGATGCGGAGTGTTGGTGTATCTGTGACTTTCAAGTTGTTGGCAGTAGTTTATGGAGTTGTTATTTAATGTAACTTTTTCGAAACTTTCGTAGACATTTGGTTACGGCGACCAACTGCCTATTTATTGTTCAGTGAGACTTTAACTTAAATTATCTTCTAGACGGGACATTTTCTTTGGAGCTTTTCCTTTAGTGTACTGACAGTGTGGTGATCTATGTGAACTTTGTGAGCAACTTCAGAAGACCTATAAAATTTGGTACAGAAAAGTCGGTAACTTATGATTTTCTGCAAATTGTGAAGATGCTGCTAACAAGTAAGTGATTTAAGTTTATTTTGTTAATTTAGTAGAAACAATTTCAACAAAACTAAAATTAAGCTATCATAATAGTCAGATTAAAAAGGTGTTAATTTTTAAAGAATTAAATTGGCATAATTTTCACTGTGTAGATTTAATAGAACTCAGTTAGTTTAACGGTGGCATATAAAATGCATTTCAAAACATATTAATATTTTTGTGTTATACCGGGTTTTTGTCTATTCTAGTTAGTACTTCAAATGATAATTATAATTTGCGTAAATTACTTCAGGTAATTAAAACACTATTTCTTCCTCTGATTACTATTACTATACGAACTTTTATAGATTTCTCTTTATGATAATACTATTATACAAACTTTATGACTATTGTGTACAAACATATACATATTATATTTCTGTCCAACTTTGTAATACTGCCTACCTAGATTTTCAGCCATAAATCTAGATGCCTAACTATGGGTATTCACCATCTTAATGTTGCCAGTTTAAGTAATAAAAACCTACTAAGCGTTATAATAACTAGCTTATTTTATGATGTTTTTATATTTATATTCCTTGTGTATCTTATATTTATATTACTTTGGAATATATTTGGTTGGATTATTATAAAAAAAAATTCTTCTAATTTGTAGTTGTTTTAGTTTTAATTTTCCGAATCCGTTGGTAGGAAGATGTAGTAAACGGATTGTTCTTAGATCTACTAGATAATATTTAAGAGCTAGATGATACCTACTCGTAAATACCTAATTAAATAAAAATAAACCTATTTTATTCAGTTTATTAGACTCTGTCTTGTATTAACAATAAAATAAACGTGCTGTTAACATTGCCAGTATGAAAAATTCTTAGTCATAAAGTAGAAAACTGTTATAAGTACTTTCAGGGGACAGGAAGATATCTAACAAAATAATTTTTCTAACATTTTTTAGTTAAATAGGTATATAAGTTCCTACCTAGATAGAACATTACGTTTTTGCTTTCAAAATTATGCATGGGTAAGCATTATGGACGGAAATGTTTAAGCAGCTAGTAGTAATAGTATCTGAAGATTTATAATTCTGAAACTTTTTTGACTTGAATGATACCTATGTTTTTTTGTATGAATGGTATGTACGTATTGAAATTGCTACCGTTTTTAAACACCTTCCACGCATATCTTTATCATATTTTTCACAATAACATTTTATTTCACTTTAACAAATACAGAATGGTAGTAATTGTTATTGAATTTAAATATTGCCATTTTACAAAATACCTAGTTATAAAAAAAGGATAAGTTATAATTTAGAGGGCAGGTATCCACATAATTATTTTCTAACATTTTGTGCTAAATTATTAGGAAGGTAGATTGATAATATACCTAGATGGGTAGGCAGAAGGTAACGAGACATTTTTTTTTTCTTTCGAAACAACTTTATTCAAAAATATGTATTATTTGAATAGTAGAGATTTAGTTATCTACAACTCCTTTTAATTGATACTGATGTGTTTTTTTTTTGCTTGTAATGGTTTGCCGGAGATCGGTACCTGGATATTAACTTTTCAATCTTTATTTAACCCCGTACACGCATATTTTTACCACTACTGTTTGCAATAATATTTTATTTCACTTTAACAAATACATTTTAGTTAAAGAAAAATAAAAAAGTGGTAGGTATTGTTTATTTAATTAAAAATTTAACAGAACAGTGAATGATTGGCGCCATCATGTGAGGTAAATTGTTGAAATAAGTTGTTTGAAAAGAAGTGAATTTTATCTATGAGCTAAAGTGGGAGCAAGATTAGATAGGCTCAGCCCTACGTGCTGATAACGACACCGGATTCCAACGCGATTTACACACATACAAACTGCCCTACACACACTAACACACACAATATCATTCAATTTGTTATATACATGTTTAGGTAGGTATAGGTATTTGGTACTTTTGAAAATTCCTGCCTTTTCTTAGCAATTATTCATCTTTACAATTAAATTTTAGTGAGCAGTGGTGCGCGCAATCATATTTTTTTAGATTTCTTAAATATGTTAACAATTACATCAACAGAAAATATACCTAATGCATCATTTATGATAAAACCTAATCTATAAAAGATTATCTTTGTTAACAAAAACAGTTTTTCATTGGATATTTAGTAATTTAATTTTAAGAGACAACAATAATTATTTTATGCTTGATTACAATTTATTAAGGCATAAGACACTGAAAATTATTATTTGTTGTCTCCAATACTTAGGTACTTAAACAAAAAAAAAAGAATTTAGTTTTTGAAAAACTCCAAAAATGTGACTAACCTTAAAAACATTTTTTGAGTTTTTGAATTTAGTTATGGATTATGCATTAAATAATGTTAGAATAATTTAATTAATAAAATTTATATAGTTTGTAAGTTGGCAGTACTAAAGCGCGAAAGAGCGCGCGCGTCACTCCGGCGCCCGCGCATGCTTACGGCTGCGTGTGGCAACACTGGCACGCACTTCCTGCGTACGTCTTTCACATCTACCCGCACTATAACTCAGCGCCTATTAGAAATTATCAAAAAACTTGACACTTTCACATAATTTTTGTCAAATAAACCCATTTTATTTTGCCCTAGTGAAGTCAGTTTCAGTCCAGTGGAACCATAAAGATATATTTTAATTTATTCTATATTCAATGATTTAAATTATTTCAAATGTGTTGCAATCGCTAATTTAATTATTTTTTAATAAGGATTTCATCAATTTATTTTTTTATAATTGCTGTGTAATTTTTTAAGGGTGATTTTTCTCTTAAATTTTTCTGCAAGTGTTTCTTCTTGCTATGTTACTCAAGGTAATAGAAATATATATTTAAAATAAATTATTATAGTTTTGAATTTTATATATTTATGTGAGAAATAATTATTTTATAATTAAAAAATATTTTTATCTAAGATTTAGAACATTGTTACAGTGTTGCCCGTCTGAAGCAACTATATCTTTAAAAATAAAGACACCTATATTTTATGTTGAAATACAAATTTTCGCTTTAGAGAAACCGAACAATGAGCATTTCTCTGTGATTCAATTACTATCATAATAGGTAAGATAAATTCTCTATTGTGTCCTCTAAATAAAACCTACTATTGAACAAACGGGGATTTGTATCTTTGAAAAAATCTATTATGTAGTGAAGTGCTGAATATAAAGCATTTGCTAACATTTTAAAACACCTTAGGACTGTTATTTTTATTCATAATAATTTTCTATAAAAATGGGTACCTGTATGTACTGAAATTTGTTATTAAAAGTTCAATATTAAAAGTTTAATAATTGCAACTCAATTGTTATTTTATAACCATTATGTTTATTTTTTTTTTGTTTGCTTTCAACTATATCTCCGTCAATTGTGGACCGATTTTGAAAATTATTTTTTTGTATTTAAGTTAATTATAAGTAGCCAAAGTCTAATTTGGTAACTCTACATTGAGATATTTCTTTTACAATCATGATTGTCCCAGTTACATTACACATTTGAAAAAAAATGCTTAGTAATAATTTTCGAAAATAATAGTTATGTGATAGGATAGTTATAATAGAACTGTTACCAATTCATTATAACTGTAACATACCTAATATTTGGGATATTTCCAAAGCATATTGTCAAGATGGTCTACTGAAAGCAAAAGAAAATTTTCCCAAACGTCACATATTACAGTTAGATCTAACGGTACATGAGCATTTTGGGTAACATTTTTCTTAATCACTTTTCTTGCAATATTCTAACTTAAGTGCTATTTTATACACTTTTATACATATTGCTTTGTGCTTAATATAAAAAGCCCCAATACTAATTAAAGAAGACTTAATTCTGCAATACCTTAAAATGGATGTGGAAAACATTTTGTAAACTACAATTAAATTCTCATTTAATGAAATAGCTAGCATTGAATTAGGTATGTATTTAAATATTGTAGTAATTTCTAGTGCTTATAATTTATTAGAAAAGCTTTTTCGAATAATTTTCTACTATCTTCGTTGAATATGATTTTTCATATTAGATGGTAATCTTTTGTTCCACATAAATTGATCGTTGCCAAATGTTAGAATCCTTATCAAATGCGGTTGGAATGTGCCGTTGTCAGTGAGTCGCCGGCGGTGGTCGCTGGTCGCTGTCGCTGGTCGTGCTGAGTGAGGGCCACGTGGCACGCGGGCGCGCCTCGTCCACGGTGACGGTGCATGTCAGTTTTCTGGAAAAATTGTCAAATGTAGCACACCGGCGGCGCGGCGGCGGCCGCGAGCAATTTGCGAGCAGCGCGCATGTGTGCGGCGTGTCGCGACGAGATCAGCGCGCGCGCGCGTGTGCGTCGTGAAGTGAAGGTCGAATATTTTGTCCCTACTCCTCGGTCTATTGGTGTTCACGAGTCGCCGCTGTGATAATGAGTTGTTGTTGTCCCGTTCGCTCTGCGGCCGGGGCGCGCGCGCGGAAAGGGACGGACGGCAGTGTGCGCATGCGTCGGAGCCTCCGCCGGCGCCGGCGCGGCCTGCCCTCATCAGTCTCCCCGCAGCGGGGAAGCGGTTCGCGTGTGCAACTCCGTGTCGGCTCGGGCTGCGGGCTGCGAGTGCTCTGCGTCGCACACGAATATTTTTAGATAACAGCACGAATAATTTATTCGCAAGGTAGTGATCGCGCGCACTTTTGCGTATATCGGTATCGGCGCATGCGGGCTCGCGTGCGCTGCGCTGCGCGGAGCCGGCGGCGGGTGGCGGCCGGCCCGCCGCCGCCGGAGACGTCCCGATAGGTAAGCTGCGCACTTCCTGCGCGCGCGCCGCCATGTTCGGTCGGAGCGTCACTTCCGCCGGGGCCGGAACCGGCGGCGGGCCCGAGCTGTGGGCCCGGCGGGTGCTGCGCCCCGGCGGCGCTCGCTGGCCCGCGCTCAGCTCAATGGGCGACGGGCCTCGATTCATAAAATGTCGGTCGTTCCATTCACGCCGCGGCGCGATGCTCCGGCACGGCGACCGTTCACTCGTGACCCTCGCGTCTTCGAATATTCATGTCTCCCTCGATAACATCGTAACCTCTGACTTCTTTTTGTATTATCACGTTGTTTAGTGCACGCCGCTAGTTGAGGCCGGACTTCGTGCGTTGTGTTACAAACAAGTGTCCGTTCGTTCGCTACACCGAAATCAACTGTGAAATTTAGTGCATAGTGAATTTAAATAGTGATTTTCCGTCTGTATCAATGGAATGTTACAACCAGTAGCGTAAGATTAGAAATATAGTTTTGGTTTTCCTATTCCTTAAACTTTAACTACTACCTTAACAACGCCTACCCTCAATGTCTTCCATTTTATTTGGATTTCAAATTCTAACGTCTCGCGATTTTTCTTTAAGTTTATTTTATATATTTTCATATTCAAATTGTTTTGCATTATTTTGAAGTTATTGACATAACAACTACTTGTGTTTAAAATATAGTGCCATCAATGTTTATAAGTGAATAGATAATTGGGGGGTTGTGTATTAATTAGTTGGGGGTAGTGTGGTGGCGCTGCGCTGTGCAGCGGAGTGTGGTGCGACTGCGGGCTGCGGGCACAGCACGTTGCCGACAGGACGTACGTCACAGAGCATGACGTCTGCTCGCCGTCCCGCTCGCACGCGCACGCGCTCCTCTAGTTCTGCTTAACCCCCGGCTGTTCATTGCCCTCCGGCACTTGCTCGCCCTACCCTCGTTGTGCTTATTTAGATGATTTACTTCACTCAGCATTCCACCTCTATTGACGTGGTACCAAGTTAAACTTTCCACTTTCTCGAAATTTCAAATAAACAGTTGGTTGCCATCACTATTTATCAGTACTAATGAGTGATAGATATATCCATTTTTATTATCACTTAAACTTATTAAATTTCAATCAAATTGTCAAAACAACTCCTTAGTTGACGAAACCTTGTATTTACTTATGAAAATTGTAATATACCAACTTGTTTAACAAAGATATAAATTGTCATTGTTGCAATAATACAATTTAACCAACGACTTATAAAAAATATTATATAAATTAATGAAAAATCAAAATTTTACAGTTAAAATAATATAACACTTACAAGAAAATATTTTCTTCCAAGAAGTTATAGGAATTATTAATAATAATTCAACTACCTTCAGTTTTAAAACTAAATACAACTGAATAGAGAAAGTATCCATTGAATGTGTTAAGCTGGGAAGAGATTCAGTTGTGTAAAAATAATATTCGGGCGAATATTTAGCGTTAGTCAACAACAGATATAGAATGCAAGTCGTCCATTGACTGGAGCCCGTCGGCGGCGGCGGACTCGCATCGCTCGTATATTATAACACTGTCTTTCCCAGATGAGGAGTACGTGATGAGTCAGGTGCACGTGACGTCAGCGACACGTGTGTCACGCTGACTCACAGCATCTCTCTGTGACGTCGCGCACACATGACGCCCTTCGGTCCTCTCACCTTTGCTCTCATTTTATCGCGCATTGATTACATTGTTCCGGCGCACGCCAACTGCACCGCGCGTGTGAGCGACGGTCCGCGCCGCTGCCGCGAGTGCGCTACGCCTCCGCTTCCGGCGCACACGCGGCGTGGGCGAGTATTTCATAAACGCTTCCTCCGGCACGCTTCCTCCCACCGAGGACGTCCCGTGCACCTCGCCACCGATGGACACTCTCTCCATATAACGCTTCATTAAACATTGACACGAATTGCACCACACGTCGCGACAGCGTGTAGGATGAACCCAAGTGTAATATGCAAATGTCACGTTACTAAATTGGTCAGTCATTGTTGTATCCGCAGCTATAAGTGCGGGCGCTCCGTCATTCATGCTGGCTGCTATTGAGCGCGTCCACGCTTCCGTCACACAATCTCCACGGTAGAATCTCTAACCGATTGTCGATTTCCGCTCGGCCACAGCGCCAGGCTCGCAGACTAATAAGGTACACGCCGCTTCGCACTGTGCCAACATTCTCAGCCCCACGATAAGCCATTAAGGGTCGCTCCACAAAAAAAGACCATTATAAAGGATGTAAAAGACTGCACCGGCGCGGGCGCCGAGCCTTCCCAGAACTGGGGCCATTCTTATTTCACGCTCCCGCCTTATTCACGAGCTTTTTTGTATGGTTTTGGTCTTTTTTTTTCACGGGAGCGGTTCTCCTGTGAGAGTTTCAAGGAAATGGCTTATTGGGTTTCGTATAGAATGGGGCTTATCTCGGGGCGTCGATCGCGCGCGGAGCCTGGGAACGCGCCGACGTCGCGCGCGCACCGTTATGCGCATACCAGCGCGCCGCCCTCACGCATGACATCATCAGCATCACCGTTTGTGACGTCCTCCACCACTCGATACTAACATTTTTCCGTTTTAAACTGTCAATAATAAACATATAAATTAAATGGCCAATAAAATCTGAGACAGTCGCTTTAGAATTGGATTTAGTACCTATACAAAACAAAATTGTGAAAATAATGTCAGAGGGAGGTGTGAAAATCATGTCGCGTTCTGTATATAACGGTATTCATAAATAAACAATAATTTTCTAATAGGATCAAGATTGACGGGTTTATGTACTTATGGCGGCTATGCTCGCTCTACGCTCAGTTACTGAAGATCGCTCTCGGGGCTGGCACTTTCATCTCATTCGGTGGATCCTGCTTGAAAATTTACTATATTCATTTCTGTGAAAGTTTTGTATTGTATAACACAGTTTTCTGTGTAAGTATTGTACTTACACGGCATGTGCACCGAGCAGCAGTTGTAACGTTCTGACTGAGTTCATAAAGTTCGTTCCCACAAACTTTGAAGTCAATAAATAGCAATGGTAGGCAATTAACAAAAACGATATTAATTCGCACAAAAAAGTCGTAATGACTGGACGACACATTAGTGGAGTCGGAATAGCGCCAAGCGGAATTTCTTGCAGATTGTCTAAATAACTGCTGGGAACTCAATCCTTATGTTCAATAAGAAATATATAACAATGATTTTTGTCATTGTTTTGTACAAAGCATTTGTGTTTATTTATTTCAAAGAGTTTTTTGTTGCGTTTTCAGGTGCGTGTGGCGAAAGACGTGGCTGCGACCGTCGCTTGCGCAGGCGCAGAGTGGGTAGTGCCACAGTGCGAGACTCACCCATGGCTGTAAGAGCCGCCTGGATATTATGAGGTACGTTCATTATATTATTACTTCTCATAAACCTATTGTATAAATTTATTATTACCCATGGGTTAGGCAGAAATTAAAGAACGCCAACTGCTACGATCCTTACATACTTCTTCTGCTTCACTCACGTTTATACATCTAGACATACACGCACGCCGGTTATGGGTACTGCGCACTTGGCCTTTCTGAAGAACATCACCAATAAGGTCTATGTATGTCTTTTTAGACGTTCCCTCCCGGCGTTTCCATTCACGTCTGCCTTGTAAATACCTTTCGTTAGTCGACTTTCATTCATCCTCTCAACATGACCAATCCATTAAATTTATTGTTATTTAATTATCAATAACATATTTCAATTTTCAATACCCGGTGGGTCTTTAAATTGCTGCCTCAATAATAATAGTCCTAAACTTCCTGTTCCATAGTTTTTGATAGTGATTTGTTTTATGGCAGTGTTTTCTTCAAATCATTTGAAGGGTACAGGCAAAAAACAGGGAATGTCTTAATTAATAGATTTTGAGAAAAACGCAGTTAAAAGTTAAGAAGTATGTAATTTTAATCCTTGTTCTTTACCGGTATGTACCGTTATGTCATGGACATTCCCGATTCTTTTCGCTTCGGCCATAAACAAAAATGTCTTTCTGCGTCTTACGTTTACTTTTTTGAAAAGTTAGTGATTGAGAAAAAAACTACCATAGATACCATAGATTTGCTTGCAGATAAAAAAATGAAAAATGAAAACTTGTGACATTCCGTGTTCTTTGCCTGTACCCTTCATTTAGACTAGTAACAAGTTACACTGTGTGTATTACCTATATATAAATGTAGATAATTTGATTTGATGCTTTTCCTCCAGAATGTAGGTAATTATTTCAAAAGAATATTTTCAGTGGAGAAAATAATGAATATTTTAAGGATTTACACACTCATATTTAGTAATACCTACTCAAGAATATGTAGCATTTTTGCCAAACCAGTTTACGTGATGGAATTTCACGATCATTTTTGGTGACTATCTCCGCAAACCTGCGACATTGCGGATTCATTGCCCATATGTATGTTGGAGTGATCGTTTCACGCATTCACGTTATTTAGGAGTATAAGGTGTGCGCAGGTCACGGGCCCTTATTCAGGCCAAAGGGAAGTTATAAATCTGTCGGCGCTAACAATGGCGCGATAACGTGCACCTTGCGCCTGCGCCGATACCGGGCACCCCCCACCCCGCGCGTCGCCACCCGCGCTCACCAAAACACTATCAACCGTAGACACGTATGGGAAATACCCTCATTTACAATACAAACAATTATTCATTTCGAGAACACGCTTTGTTACTACTCAGTGTGCCGGCACCCTTATGATGGAGCTAAGACTAACCGCAGCTCACAGTGACTGATTGGTCTAACGCTCTGTTTTCCCTGTAAATACTCCCTCGAGCGATAACAAACCGAGAACGATTCGAGTTTTTAACAAATATCACGCAAACGACGAATGTTTGAACCCGGATTATATTATGAGCTGGCAACATCGGTCACATACGTACTGAGCTCACCACCCTGCTCGTAGGTATTTGGCAACATATTAGCTGATAGGTCGGTTGGCGATAGTGGCCGAAGTGAGGGGAAAAGAGAGGTCGACGTAACGCCAACCTTATCGGTCATTGACCTTCACACCTAAACTGAGCCTCACATCACATCTCGCGCGGCGCACGTTTACATGTGCTTAAACAAATTTTTCAGGGACCATCGCGTTTACGTGCCAACGTTTTATATTGTAATATTAACGTTTACATACTTCCGTCGGCCGACTAAACACAGACAGGCCGATGCTCATTAATTTTAAGAAATCAGTTCAGAAACACAATTCTTGATTCTCTTGCTTTGTGTCTAGAGTCGATTTTAGATTAAATTGGGATAATCGGTATCATAAAAACTGTGTAAAGTTATAGTGACAGATGTGTGCTATTTATACGTGTTGGTGTGTATGGAGTACGACGTGGGCACTAGGCAGGAGTGTCGTGAGGTAGGCGCCGCCGAGACCTTGACCCGTTTCCCTGGCGGCGGCGCGGCGGTGCGGAGGCGCGCACAATGGACTATTCTGCGACACCGGAGCCGACACCCGAGCAGCCGCCTCCCGACGCCCCACTCCACGTACCTATGAGCCCAACAACTGTACTTCTTATATATTGCACTGCGAAAAACTAGCCAATAGCGAAAATCTTCAACAACATGCTCTATTGCTTCAAAGACAAAAAGTCATAAATTAACTCGCATAGGTATCCCAAAATAAATATGTCCTAAGACTGTTAACAGGTAGCTGGTAGTTTATAAAACATTTTCTGTCGCCACAAGTTGTTGACTTTGACGATAATCGAAATAATCGTGACACGGTAAAGTCGGTCATGATAGCATGTAATTAGAGGCGTCTGTGGGGCGCGGGCGCGGGCGAGGCTAACAGAATTCGGGGGCGGCGGGTCGTGGCCGCTTGAATAATACATGGAGCGCCTGGCGCCGCCGAACAATACGCGGAATTTAGGTGCAGACGCGACGCGTGGCCTCCGACGACACCTGAAACACTACTGATAGCTGCTAACGCGAACACACGCGTCGCGCCAACTAACCAGCGCGCACACTCACACATACCTACTACATGTACCTTGTACCGACGTGAGCCATTTCAAAAAACCGCTTACGCCTCCACATTCCTTCATGAAAGCATGCCCAATAAAACAAACATTCGCCGGAAAATTAGCCTATAAGTACAATAAATATTTTTTTTGTAAGCGACACCCCACCGGTTATATGATCTGCCACAAGAATGTCTATTCTGTGTAAATAAATTCAGCAAATGAGTACGCAATCACGAAGAATGCAAAGCGTCTGCAACGTGTTGTGTTGTGAAAGCATTTTGTATTGTTTGCTATTTTTACAGAAAAAAATGTCTAGGCATCCACTCTGGCTCGCTGGATATATATTTTTGTTATTATTTTAAACTCTTCTATGAGTTCTTAACCTAGACTAGACTTTGACCTTTCTCTCAATGCATTCAATTCAGGCTCAAGACCTAGATAACAAACTGCATGCTGGTCTATATGAGCAAGAATCTAGGCGTAGCTCGATGGCTACTCCGGTGACATTCTTTGAAAAAATATAATTCCAGGGGAAAGTTACGATAAAGCCAACCCATTTTATTTAGTCATTCACATCTGGTTAAACAAACAATTAAACCAGATTATATTGAATTACATTACACTTGCAATTACTATTGCAAGTAGCTCAAATAGTCTGGAAACTGTGTAATGTTCGTAGCAGTCTCGTAGCACGCCGCCGTAGTCGTAGTCGTATCGTAGCACAGCGGAGCGAGCCCAGCCGCGCGCCGCCGCCGCCGCCAACTAACGGTACTCCGTAACCGTTTCCCACGAGGAGGCTCGCGGTTAATTATTTAACAGCTTCAAAAATCATGTCATATTTACATCGAATGCGTGGTCGTGATTAACAGTTTAAAAATGTAAAATGTTCCGAGTTAATTACCGTGTGTTGATATGCGGGACTCGTACCGGCACTCGGCAGGGCCACGGCGACTATTAGCGCAACCGCACTCGCTCATGACGTCGTCGCTGCGACACGAAAGTCGTGGGATTCTGTCGTGGAGCTGCTCAATTGTACAATAATTCTAATTGCTCATCAGTTTTGTCAATTTCTGACGAGCTACGACTGCCGAGCAGTTTGTCATCTTTGATAGGAAATGATAAATTAGGAATTTAAGTTTTCTTTTCTTTTATAAATAATTTACGATAGATATTTACTTTCAACTCATAGGGTCCTAAACGCTGACGAAATGGAAACAAATAATGTTTAGGTGAGCGAGCGAGGAGCAGCGCTCGGCGTTATGTGCCGCACATACTTATTAAAGCACATTGTAGTAATTGAATGTATGCTGTAATGAGTTTCTGATGCTCCACACAGTGCACACGGCGAGGTTCCTTGTATTTCGGTAATTGCCCCGAGATGCTATCGCGCTCACTTATTAATTATGAAGCACAGAGCCGCGCATTTATTGACCTTATCTCCGGTGGAGCCCTTGCGCTTTCTTTACCTGCTTATTCGTTAATGAGCAAGAAGCAGCACCGGAACGAACCGCCGCGCGCTGGGAACCAACCAGCCCTACAGATTGAGTTATTACATCCATGTTTTGAAACTCTGTCACAATAACACCACAATTTCCTTTTATTAATGTGATCATTCTTGGCGGGTTTTAGAAAAATTATACGCTAGACAGACAGTCAAGTGGAACAGAGCGATGCAGAGATATTGAAACAGCCGCGCGTCCCTGTCGGGCGCTGTCAAGTGCCAGTGTGCACATCCGCCGACAGAGAGACTGGGGGGTCGCCGGTCGCCTCCGTCGTTTGGGCTCGTCCTCTTAATGTCCCGCACAATTCAAAGTTATTCGTTTAATTTTAGCTTAACAGTAGACGGTCGCCCGCGGCGGGCGTCCATGCGGGTAGAGGAATCGGTTCCGAAATAAGCTCATTACATGAGCTGTGGCGGCGAGGGGCGTGCGGCGTGCGCGATATAAATAGCTCGGCGGTCCCTTAAGGCGCGGGCGCACATTTCCGGGCTGGAAGTGTGTCGCTTCCGCTGCGAGCGGTCGTTGACGCCGTGCATTGTCGCCGCACATTCCCCGCCGCCGCCGCGCGGCGTCCGACGACGTTTTTAAATAGAGGAGCGATTACGAGCGTCTGGCTGCGGCGCGGGCGCCGGGCACATGACCGCGCGAAAGTGCAGCGCCCGCCGCGTCACGGGCTATTTGCGACACTCCGCCGCGCTCGCGTCCGCCGCCGCTGACGGCTCTAGCGAGCGCTGGCTCGTCTCCACCACTCTATCAGGCTTCTTGCCTAAGATCTGCTTGGTTGTGGGAAATCAACCCGATGCCTGAATCCGCTTAAACTTAAGCGATTAAGAATTCTCTATTTCGCTCAGTCTCTTATTCTTACCAATCAGGACGGTTATCACACCACCTCTCTCCACTTTGTTTGCATCTTGGCAATCGAAGCCAAATTCCATTCAAACAGAGATTTTGTGATTTTGTGCGAAAATTTAAATACACGACCAAAATATCGTCCTTGGAAATTGGTTCCAAAAGCTTAATGTGCGTTGAAGTCTTTTGTTTGAATCCTTGATAACTCCCTCACCACCGATCGAAAACTGATATTTTATCAGATAAAATAATTAAATTCCTATAACCGATTCTCAATGATTTCGTATGGGTGAATCATGGAACCACTCATGTCGTACCTAGTTAGCGGCGTGCCAACTTGATTACGTATGTATGTATGGCTAGTATATAAAAAACGGAGCGACAAAAGTCGTTTTGTCGAAGGGTGCTAAGCTGTTCAGGGAACAGTGAAGGGTAGACGATGAGTCCAGGTGTGGAGAGTGTGTTGGTGCTGGTGCGGCGGGTCGCGGCTGAATAAATTGGGAGGGAGGCGCGCTGGAATGCGGGAGGCGGCGGGCGGGGGGCGCGGGCGCGCGCGGGGGTGGGGGCGTGCGACTGGCGCGCGCGCCGCTGTCCCACGGTCGCGCGGCCCCGCGCCCCGCGCCCCACACACTTTCTTTCGCGCCATAAAGGTCGTTTCAAATATTTCGGAATGCTGTTTGGTGACATTTCACCTGCGGGCGGCGGGGAGAGGAATGCAGCCTCCGGCATTCGGCCGCACGCCTCGCTCGGCGGAGCACGCCGCACTCGGCGCACGCGCATCCCCCGCCAGCCGCACTCGCACACGCTACACGCGAGCCTCGCCAGCCGCCGCGCCGTGCTTAGACATCTCGACTAGAGACACTATCGCATCAACGGGAAATCCCTCTGCCAAGTGCAAGCCATTAACTTTATTACAGCTCAGGCCAGCCTGACAGTAAAGGTTTAACAGCATACAATACATTATTATAGTCGATAGCCAGCCCAGTTCGTACACCGCATTTGAATGATGACTTGATACCTTGCCTAAGTTTTTGAATGGTTATTATTCATAAAGGGCGCTTGCGTGTCGTTTTACATCTCGGTGAGTCGGATAGCTAAAGCTCATCGGTCCACTTTCCACGCTCATGTGTGAACTGAGTTTCTCCAATTAATAGATTCGTTCCAATAGCAAACACTGAGTCGGAGAAAGCAGTGGCGGTATGGGTCAACGTCCGGCGGAATTCTCACCGGCCGACCACCGACGCCGTGACGTTCACGAACAAATGTGGCGTAACGCTCTAAAATTTCAAAAACCGCGCTCGTTTTCCCATTCCGGAAAGGCGAGAGCCTCCTCGACCGCAGCCGGCGCGGACGGCGCTGGCTGCGGCGGCGGGCCGGCGGTGCGGTGGCCCGCAGCGGTCACAAGCTGTGTTTATCAAGTCGCGCGTCGCTATGAATGGAATGCGGCGACAGAGGTTGCGCAAGCGACTAGCTTCGCGGCGTTCGGCGGAATGCGCACGCGGCGGCGGGGGAGCGCGGGCGCGGTGTGCGGTGCGGGAGGGGGGCGCGGCGCAGCCTGCGGCGCTGGGCTGCAGCGGAGGCTGCATCTCGCGGCCATTCACGCCGCGCTACACTCGCCGCCTGCCAAATAACTCACCGTTACAGCCGCGGAATGCCGCTCTATCTCTATACCCGACATTGTAGCCAATCATAACTCATCAGCCTCTTTGCCTGTTCACGTGTACGGAACCGGCTTTTAGTCTTAATAGAATGATGCGCCTGAATAACAGTTTTTGTAGCTTATCATGTGTTCCATACAGTGGAGGATTTATAACACAGTCGGTGACATCTTCACTTGTCATTCATGTTTATGTATATATGTATGTTTCTGACTTAGGATTAATTTGTCCTTTATCTCTGCTCATCCAGAAAAAATGTTTATGTGAGTACCAATATCTGTGTTCATCCTGAATTTTAGCAAATCTGCTACTTATTGCCAACATTTTCGCAAAGTTCAATAACCCATTGAGGAAGTCATCAAAAAAATTTAAGACACGTGTAAAGAACGTCCAAATAATAACAAAATTACCTAGAAACAAAAAAAAAACTGCGTAGACCCCTCTACGAACTGTCTACGAATTATGGCTTTTCGTAGCACACAAAGTATTCGCCCGATTTTTCACAAATGCGTGTGTAGGTACGCACATATTATATTATAAACGTATGCCTAATAAGCGTGATAAACGGCACGACATATAAGGCACGTCGGCGTTTGTACAGTCCGGTTGTAAATAGAACGGCTATAGATCCGCTTGCAGGCTCACCGCGCTGCGCTGCATTCTAGAGCACAGAATTGTAAAGAGAATAATGGTAGTTGTTGCGACGTCGGCGGCGGCGCCGGCGCACTATCAATAGTCGGCGCGTCACCCGCCCTACATACTTGTCGCGACGTCCGCGCACTCCGTCCGAGCCGGGACCACGTTTCGTCACCTCATGCGCTAAATACCATTTTTAAGTCCATTGTTCCTCGTCTGCGCCGAGTCGCCGACGTCGGACGACCCCCGCACCTCTCCATTCGCCGCTCTGACGTAACTACGATTCTCATCGTCCCACACCGAAGCATTCGATACGACAATGTTATGCCGCGGACCTGATGTTTATTATTCACACGATCCAATTCTGTCAAAAACGTTATACACTTCCGCTCGCCACACATTCTTGTTGGGGCGCGGGCGCCTCGCTCGTAACACTTGCCGAGTTTTAGTGTTCTTAGTAGTCGTATTTATTTATTTTATTGTCTTTAATACCTGCCTGCTTGGGCTATATAATTTGCTGAAGTAGGGTCCACGTTAGCGGCAATAAAAATGAGTATCTATAAAGAAGGCACATTCGTCATTATCACAAGTGTAAACATGCTTCGCGATAAAAAGTAACACATTTGCGCTATTTCCCATAGTTGTCAGCAATTGGAGCAATGTGTGTGTGTGTGTGAGGGCGACAGAGGAGGACGTGCGGCGGGGAGGGGTGCGGTGACACGTGTGCCCCACATAGTGAGCGCCCATTGAGCTCCCGCGCCACCGCCAGCGCGCCGGACGTGACGTCAGCGTCACCAGCGCACCTGCGCCCCCACAACACAACACTACCCACCAGGCCACCAACACACTTCCCATCACTAGTCATTCCTTAACTCCAACCAAGCAACACTTCACTAAAGAACTTGGATTAACTGTGGGCTTAGTGTGAGTTTATACACACGCTCATTCGTAAACGCCAGTTTGACAAAAAAGCTGAACGTCCCTCTTAAAACATATTGCATGTACCATCAACTTGAACCTTCGTAGACCATGGGCCATGACTAGCCTAAGTCCAAACTTCAATCCCACGTGCACAGCTGGCCATAGCCAAGTAGTGAACGGAGCAGTTTCCTTTGTAGCAATCGTAAGATGTCGTAATGTGTCCAGCAATCACGAGCATGCAGATTTAGAGTCATCGTAGGTGGTACGTGTGTGGTACTACCATCGATGTCGATAAATTGGCAAAATAATTGTAGTGGCGCCGACTCCCGCGCACGCCCGAACAAGGCCGAAGAAGGCCGAAGCCGCTATCCGGACCATTTGAGGCAGCAGCAGCGCACTGACACCGCGTCGCCTAATTAGCGGCGCGCGGTGTGGGTGAGCCCGCATGCCGCTGCCACCGACCACGGACCCCGCCGCCTTCGTTTATTACTATTTTAGTCAATTCGCTTCTATTATATAAACATAATAATGAGTTCTAATATTTTTTTCAAAGGACGTGCCGCGGCGACTCCTACTCGCTGGCCGTCAGTTCTCATTTTGTTTCGTATTAAAGAACGGTTTTATGTGTTACAGATGGATGACAATTAGCGGAGGAAAGAAGCATTGTAGTGCGGCCTGCGCGCCTGACTCAGCATGATGTCATGGCGGCGGTGATGCGGCTAATGGGAGCGTCCCGCCGACCACGTCACATCCCATTCCCGCCGCATACTTCACCCAATCGAGCGATGACAAATCCATTCATATTCTTCCATTGCTGCTAACTGTTGTGTTAAACATTGAATTCTTGCAATTCCAACGTAATTAAAGTCTATAAAACGAAACGGCACACGACGTTCGTTGCTAACCGACTGCGGTTTTCCTCTCCTGATCGAATTCACTTTAGGTAAGTAACTAGTACATTATTCAGGTATTTTTCCTATAGATATTGTGTTCCTGGTAGTAAACAAGCGCGCGAGGAGCGAACAGAGAAGCCAGAAGAACATGAAAAAAGAATAAAAGGAATTACGAAACTGGTTTTCATAATGATTTGACAGATTGTTCTATATTCTGAGATCATTGTGAAAGCTGATTTTGTTCCTGGTTCAACGGGAGCCGTCGACAGCTGAGGGAAGACTGAATATTAACGGGAAGATTATGATTTGTTTTTACTATGTATTTTAAATAATATGTATGTGTATCGTATTCCACCTTTATGTATTTTTTTGTCTATTCAAGTTGTGAAAGACTGTGGTCTTTGAAGTGCCCCAGATTTTATGTGTGTCTCAAATTCTCAATTTTACTAGGAACTCCACTTTGAAGGACATATTGATAGACTAATCAAGGTAGTCAAACCGTTGACTTAATATTTTTTATCTTCCTTTGTCTTCTGCGATCAGGCCTTAAGATTATGAGCAGAATTGCTGTAGGACATGGTGGTACCGAGTGATTTCTCCAGACAGATTTCTCTCTTTTTCATAACTAGCGGACGCCTCGCGGTTTCACACGCGTAGTTCCCGTTCCCGTGGGAATACAGGGATAAAAAGTAGCCTATGTCACCCGGTGATAGTGTAGCTTCCCAACGGTGAAAGAATTTTTGACATCAGTCCAGTAGTTTTTAAGTTTATTCGTTACATACAAAAATAAAATTCTTTTTTCCTTATAATATTAGTATAGATACATCATGTCTTACATTGCAAGATCCATTACAGCCAGCCAGCCAGCCCACCTTCTCAGCCGCTTTTTATATGATCCGGCTTATTAAGAGCTTTCGCCAAGGATTTGGATAATTCTCTAGAGGTACTCTGAAGCGTTCTGCTCAGATATTCACCTCCTGGTGCACTGTGTTTTGATTGTAAACACACAAATATTGATTAACCTGGCACTTTATTTAAACCATGGTGCATTTGTGATGTTTAAAGGATCACATTTTGAAGACTTTAGAGCATGTAGATGTTGGAGACACAAGCAGTTCCCCATAGTTGGATGATAACACTGATATAAGTCCAAAATGGTTCTAAAATAGTACTGTACTTGTACCTAAACCAATAACTCCTTAATGTCTACAGACAGGACAGGATTTCTACCAAGATGCCAATATAGGTTCTTTTACTGAGTGTATAGTTCTCGCCTAAATTCTTGGCCCCCTTGAAGTTGGCTACAGTGTAAATCTCATACAAAAAAAGCAGCGATTCGTGCCTTGCGCATTGGAAATCCAACTTCAGAGCGGCCCAGAATTTGGCGGTCACTATACTACAAATTAATATTTTTGTATTTCTATGGTGTCAATTTGAATAACCGTGGTGTTAAAACTATCGTTTTCGTTTAACCTACATTTATATTAATTTGACATTCATAAAAGATCCTAGAGTGTTACCGCCACAGATCATAGTGTTGTTTCTATTATCCGTGGTTACTGCAAAACACGTTGAAATATGTTTATGTAAAATGTATATATTGTATAATTCCTTATGATCATTGCCTGTATTTTTAAACCCCGCCGGAAAAAGAGGGGTGTTATAAGTTCGACGTGTGTTGCTATGTATCTGTGTGTCTGACTGTGGCATCATAGCGTCCAAACGGGTGAACCGATTTTGATTTAGCTTTTTTTGTTTAAAAGGTCACTTAATCGAGAGTGTTCTTAGCTATGTTTGAATAAAATCGGTTCAACCGTTCAAAAGTTATGGGCGTTTTACTGTTTGAATCGGGGTGTTTTCGCAAGATATCGTGTCATAATAACGTGTTCAATAGATTGTCGATCGAAGCGTATCTACTATGTACTAGATAAATTATGTAGCATGAAATAAAAATGTGTCGGGGTTTTTTAAATTTTGAAACTTTACTTGTCTTTAAAAAGAAAACAATAATTCTACTTATTATTTATTTTGGTCTATGTTAGAATGTTACAATTGTATAAAATAAGCCAAGGCCTTGGCAGAGGCACGAGCAAGTACAAGTACTTATACCTCAAATAATTTTCACACGTGTCACCCTAAAAATAGTGTACTTAGAGAGATTCAACATCATATTCGTGTCCTTGTTACCTTGTGTTATAACTTAGGATGACACCAATGAATTAACAATCGAGCTGTACTTAATGATACTTGCACGCTTTTTCCACTTCAGACTTTTCAAATCTATGTAAATTCTAGAAGTTTACAACATATATTGTTATGGTAAAAATCTTAAGACAACCTACCTACAAATTGTGACCAAGCAATGTCTGACGAATCAATATTATGATCATTTCATATTTTGTCTTCTGTGCATTTTCAATCAGCCGTGATATCAGTCTTCACTTCAATCCTAGTCAAATCATATTTTACACTATACATCCGTCTTGCCTCGTTCCTTACAGCCATCCACACATAATTTACCTGCACTTTTCTTATCATACGATTATTGACCCACACGGAAGCAAGGGACATGATGATGATGATAATAATAATGCTCCTTGTACAATGAAAGAGTTAAAGGAAAGCATCTTCCCCTCATTAGAATAAAGTGGAATCGAGTATACATGACTCAGAAATTTGTTACTAAAACTTACGATTTTGGTAGTAATACATACTACATATTGACAATATATAAATAAACAATACAACAAATAACAGTGGATCACCGTTGTAACAACCCTTGAGAGACAGCGCACTTGGATCCCACGTACGCACAGTCTGGCGACTTGCAATCATTCTTGGGCTAGGTACTGTTGAAAGCAAAACTCCAAAACTCGGTTAGTCCACAAGTGAAAAAAAGGCGCTATTTTGAAACATCAATCTCTATCATACTGCTTATTTTAACTATTCACGTCATATACCCCTGTTAACTGCATCCAGTTGCCTTTACCTAATCTACATATTTGTCCAACTATCCTATCCAACCTATCCCACCTACTAATTTAACTATTTTAGAGTAAAAGTTAGTAACATTACCAAAGTTATGTAAGATTTTAGTACGAATAGATTAGTTTTAGGGTCAGGTGGACCTTTAGTACATGCACATTAATTTGCCGGTTAAAGTAATTTTTGCCATCAACTGGATTTCACCAGTCACTATCTACTGCAAAAATCTCAGGTCAACCTCATACACAGCAATAGAACTTGTGACCAACAAGTCAGTATTTAGAGAGATTCGGAATATCATTCCTAAACGAAAAGTGTTCAAATTCTGAAGTATCAGTAGAAAGTGAACTGGTAGGTGCCAAAAAGCTGCACTGTTGGGAGTGAGACTACGTTTTCCAATACCTTACATCTGGTATTGGAAAACGTCTAGCACAATCTTGGCTGTCACTATTATTTTTGGGCTATGACGGTCTCTAGGCCCCTTTCAAAGGGTCAGGCTTTTCTCTGAATAAACAGAAGGTTTTGCCTTCGTTCTCGGTTTTGCGCTACTACTTTCCAATTTCTAAGGAAGACATTCAAGTCGTCCCACCGTCTAGAATGGAATTAATGGAGGAATGGGCCTTTGCACACAGGGACAGTAGAAGCTAGCCATAAAACTAATAAGCAGAACATATTTAAGCAGTCATTGCTAAGCGACGTGAATAAAGCCTTAGATTACATCATCATCATCATCATCAGCCTATTAATGTTCCCACTGCTGGGACACAGGCCTCCTCTGTTTGAGAGGGAATGGGCCGTAATCCACCACGCGGGCCCAGTGCGGGTTGGTGGATGTCACATGTCTTCGAATTTTTGGTTCTAGGACATGCCGGTTTCCTCACGATGTTTTCCTTCACCGTTTTGAGAGCAGTGGTGAAGAAATAATTTACACAAAGTAAAGCGCCTGCCTGGGCTCGAACCCGCGACCTACAACTTGTAAGTCGCGGCCGATACCACTGGGCCACCACTGCTCCCAATAGATTAAAATAAATGTAAATAAAGGTAGTTTGTTCTCTCAAAATGACACATACTTTAGCTTCTTATTTTTATTTATTTTTAATTTTTGATGGGTTTGCTCTTGACTCTAGTCTAGGTCCGAGGTGACAGGGACAGCGTCGACGATGGAGAACACATCTCTTATTCTCCTGTAGAGTGTCCGACTGTTTTTATTGTAATTTACACAAACCCGGTTGTGCCAAGTCCGAATACAAATTAACTACTGCCCATATCCCGATTTATTAGGGGTCGGCGCTTTGTGTATTAAGTAAAAGACTTATGAAAAGATGTAATCATCTTACATTCAAGTGGGTACCTATCTAGCAGAGTCTGCTAGATAGGTACCCATACAAACCTTTTGACCCTTGACTGTACCTATACAGTCAAGGGTCAAAAGTGCAGTCATACTCTCCCGAAACTCAAATGGCTAGTTTTTGTAGAAGAACTTAAATTATCCACAACTGATTTAATATTTTGTATAGAAATTAAAGTATAGATTATTCCTACTAACCGCGAAATGTTGAAATTCTGCTGATTTGGTCTTCTTCTTTACGTACCGATAAACTCAAATTTTTACTCAACTATTCTGAAATTTTGTCTGATCAGTATGTACCCACCTGGACCGCTCTGTCATTTGCCACGTACAGGTCCTGATAGGTACAGGTGGTTGGGGACGAAGGGCAGACAATGATGTGGGGCATATCCTGCGACGGGGCCCCACACTGGCTCTGTGTGGTCTATGAGACTCCATTTGGCCAGATTTTTTCTGCAGCGACCAACCTGTACCCGCAATCGGTTTAGCGATTTCCAGATTGGCCACTGCAGTTCGTTTCCAGGGGGCAGATTCTCTGCCGGAGTGATGGAATATGGAGGGGCAAGATGTGCGTTTTTCCACAGTGTAGATCTCTCGTCTGTTGCGCTGGCTTCCAAGGAGGTCGTATGTCTCAATAAGCTTTTGCGGCTTTTCTGTTTTGGTAATATATAGGTATAGTGGCATAGGCAGGCCTCCACATCCATATCTAGGTATTCAAAACATTCCTCGCGACTTGTTCCTAATTTCCCCCACACACCCACGTCACATGGACTACTTAATATGTCCCATTGTCATTATAACTATGTACAAACATAAGCAAGATTGTATAAGGATCGAAGCAGGTGGCTTTCTGTAGTTTCTGCCTACCCCCGAGGGAATGTTTGTATGGATAGATAAGTAATAAAAGCGATATTCTCGTATTTTTTAAATTAAATCTATCGACTTGGCTATTGCTTCTGCTAAAGTAGATACCAACCTAATAAGTGTAACATTTTTTTTGATATTTTTTTTTACAATTTAAAACATTTGAAAACCCTAGACACATTTTTCTATAGTAGTAGACGCGCTTCGACTGATAATCTATTGAACACATAATTATGACACGATATCTTGCGAAACACTTCGATATAAACAGTAAAACGCCCATAACTTTTGGATTTTCATCAAACATAGTTTCAGGCGAGATAGTGGTCAAACGCAAACCTATAACAAATAATAAAAAAAAAACCTAGCTAAGAACACTCTCGATAAAGTCACTTTTTAAACAAAAAAAAAAAACAAAATCAAAATCGGTTTATCCGTTTAGGAGCTGTAATGCCACAGACAGATACCTACACAAAGACACAAATGCACAGGTACACACACAACACACCTCAAACTTATAACACCCCTCTTCCGTCGGTGGTTAAAAATCATGTTAAATGATTGTAGATACGGATACCTCATTATCAATCTTTCTACAAGTTGTTTACTAATTAAATGAATAATCAAGATATACATAAGTTTGTTTTATTTAAGTCTTCATTGTGTTCATTAAACAGGCCATCTAAGGCCAACCACCTGTAGTAAAGAGGAACTTACTACCAGACTTCCTGAAACCCCAATAAAATCTGCCACCTGGACGTGAATTGATTCACGAACAATGTGAAATCACATCATCATCGTCGACCACATCATCGCTTACCATCAGGTGAGATAGTGGTCAAGCGCGAGCCTATAATATATAAAAAAAAAAAAAAAAAAATGCGAATTGCAATGTTTTGGGTTCGATTCCCAGCTCGGGCATAGTGTTATTGGGTTTTCAATTTGGAATCTGTCAGTAGCAGCCCGATGTTTGGACGCGTGCCCAGTTGATGAAAATACGCTCGCTCCCCAATCTGAGACACAAGCCTCCTCCCATAGAGAGAGAATGGGCCATCCACCGTGCTGGCCCAGTGCTGATTGGTAGATGTCACATGTCTTCGAATTTTTGGTTCTGGGTCATACCGGTTTCCTCACGTTGTTTTCCTTCACCGTTTTGAGAGCAGTGGGTATGAAATAATTTACACAAAGTAAAGCGCCTGCCTAGGTTCGAACCCATGACCTACAACTTTGTAAGTTGCGGCCGTTACCACTGGACCACCACTGCTCGCTCCATTACTCAGGACTAAAACATAACTGGTGAACGTGGGTATACCATACTTAGGAATACCTAACCCGGGGAACACGGGCATGATGTTATGTAAAACGAACTGCCATAGGCTAAAGATAAGAATAGTAAGCAATAAAGGAAGAAATCCTTACACACATCCTTACTTTCTATAAGGCGCAGGCCACACAGAAATGGCGTCGGGCGCGGCAAAGCACGGGCGGCTTCCTATTCCATTCTAATTTCAAACAAAATGCATGGCAATAAAGCGCACGATGTGAGACGCACGGGACCAGTCGATGTGGCGATACTTAGTGGAGGCCCATGTTCGGCTGAAATGATGATTTTGATGTTATTTCTATTTAAATATCCAATCATAAAAAACAGTCAGCAATCGTGCAAGTAGTAAGCAAGCATTCAAGTGATTTTAAAATCAAAATGCACCATCCTAACCTATGCAAGTCAAATCCGCTTTAGAAGAGTAAATGTATTATCCAGCACGCAAGCAACCGTGTTAGCAAAGCAAGCAAACATGATGTGATCAAGCATTGAAGCACTAAGCAAGCATATATTTATTAGATTATCCTAGCACTGGAACACCTTGCAGCAATTACACCAATGGCGCCAAAACTTAAATTAAATTAAAATCCAGTTTTCCTGACGATGTTTTCCTTCACCGTTGTCAGTGATGTCCAAGATAGTCTTAGAAAGTACATAAGTATGCAAGAAAGCATGGCATCACTAAGCAAGCATGCAAGCACTAAGCAAGCATGCAAGCACTAAGCAAGTAGCACGCAGGCTGCAGGCACTTGGCAAGCATGCAAGCACGCAGGCACTAAGTAAGCATGCAAGCACGCAAGCGGCACTAAGCAAACATGCAAATGATACAGTCTATAGCTTAGGATCTATTTAGAGTCTGATCCGCCTGATACTATAATTTCGTTGTCAATATCATCGATCAATCAATACATATAATTAATCTGTAGAAAAGTCTTTTTTGTACATCGAAAACATTTCCATAAAAATTTCCAGCATTTTTGTTTCTGTTTGCCTGTTTAGTTGTGCACGCATAACGTAAAATTTACGAAACCAATGTAGATAACTTTTATACATAAAAATTGTGCGTAACTTTAAGTATTACTTAGTTTTTGTTTCATCGCAATCGGATTACTCTATCAAAAGTTAGATGAATTTAGTGTTCAAGAAGTAAAATATCACACACGCAATTCAGATACTCGGACAGTTGAAATCCATATTCGATAGATGGCGTTGTGCTTTTGACGTCATATTCTGAATGGCGGTGTTACGATTCTTCGCGGAAAAATGACACTAGAAAAAAATTGGTAGTTATGAAGGTATGTAAGATAGGCATCTAGGCAAGTAGGGCCTACCCAGGCAGGTAGGTAAGTAGGATAGGTAGGTAAGGTAAGTACTAAGTAGGGTGGGTAGGCAGTTGACGGGATAGGTATGAAATGAACGTTGCTGAAGCAAGTATAGAATATTTAGAGTGTACAAACTGAACGTTATATAGCATGAAAATTGTATTTGAACGCTATTTCTTCATAATTTATAATCAATGATCGGCACCATGGAAAAACAGGCACTACTGATAGATAGCCCACGAATTACTTAATTACTTCGAATTGATTTACCATGTAATAGACAAAATACGGGTTATACAATATGCCAGTGATCAGCATATCCATATGAACTGGAAAATACCATGAAACCGTGTTACATGGTATTTTACTTCACTTTTAGAAACGAATCATATTGGGAAACGCTATATACCTACGCCAATCACACATATTCCCATAAAAAATTCAGACTAGCTTCAGATTCGCCTAAAAAGATAAAGTGAAAAATCTTTTCGACTTTGGATCCTGCCATCTAGCCCAATACATGTTGTTGATCAGGACCAGATCAAAAACGTACCAGGTACCAGGCCCCTCAGAAAGTATTGCGAAAAAAAGTTTTTATATATGGGAGACTGGCCAGTTATAATGTTTTTCGAAAATATGATTATTTATAAGTAAAAATAAGTAAGTTCCAATTTCAAAATTTCCCTCCACATTTTTTGCGAGTTAATTCAAAGTATTGTGTCTCACTGAAATATGGATCTGCGCCGGGAACATTTTAGAGCTATGATTTTATACGATTTCAAGTGTCGCCTGAAACCGGATGAATCGTACGATAGACTTCAAATGGCATTCATGGATGAAGGCCCTTCCAAGGCAACCGTGTATCGTTGGTATAACGAATTCAAGCGCGGTCGACCAACTTTGGGGGATGACGAAAGAAGCGGTCGCCCTTTGACGGCTGTTACCGAAGAAAACGTGCTAGCAGTGAAAAATTTAATCCAAGACAATAGGCGAATTACATATCAGGAGATTCAACACAAATATTGAAGATTGGATCGGGAAGCGTTCACGAGATTCTACACAGCCATCTTCGCGTGAGGAGGATAGTATCACGCTGGGTGCCGCACAACCTCACCGATGCTCAGAAGCAGGCCCGGGTGGAATGGTGCCGTGATATGCTTAACAAATTTGAAGCAGGCTCGTCTCGGCGTGTTTACGACATCGTTACAGGTGATGAGTCCTGGATTTATCAATACGACCCAGAAACCAAGCGCCAGTCGACTGTTTGGGTGTTTCAAAATGAGCCAACGCCTACCAAAGTGAAGCGATCTAGAAGCGGGGGTAAGATTTTGATCGCTAGCTTTTTTAATTTGACTGGCCACTTGGTATCAATTCCCTTACGGGATCAAAGAAGCATTAATGCCGAATGGTATACTACCAAATGTTTGCCAGAAGTTTTCTCTGTTATAAGCAACAAGCGACCAAACACAGGGCTCCGCGGGCTACTGCTCCACCACGACAATGCACCTGCGCACACCGCACTCAAAACGAGGGACTTCCTGGACAGCACGCCAGTCAAACTCCTGGGTCACCCTCCTTACAGCCCTGATCTAGCACCGTGTGACTTCTTTTTATTCCCAAAAATAAAAAATCAGCTCAAAGGGATACAATTTTCGTCGCCGGAAGATGCGCTGGCTGCGTTCGAGCAGGCTGTAAACGAGGTGTCTGCGGCGGACTGGAAAAAGTGTTTTGAAAACTGGTTTAGGCGCATGAATCTTTGTATAGAGGCTGGTGGAAAGTACTTTAAAAAGATTTAATAAAAATATATGTACGTATAGAACAATTTTTTTTAGTTTCGCAAAACTTTCTGAGTGTCCCACGTATAGCAAAAATGCAACAAGCCCCGAGCTCTGGGAGCTCCTAGTCTGGACGAAGAATTGTCGACTATTATGTATGATACGTCTTAAATTTTTTTGAGCTCACTCCACTCGCTCAAGCACCCAGTTTCGCCCAATTCAATGTCCGTATGAATTGGTAAAAGAAAGTTAACGTCTGTGAGGCTGGATTCCAAAAGTTTTCGAGCTTGCTCCGCTCGTTTTGACATCTTAACAGCTCTTGATTGTTCCACTTTTAGGCAAGAAATTCCAATTTCGTTTAGAATGGAATAAAGTGTAAAGGAAACCGCTCAAAAGTGGTAAAATTTTCGATCTAAGATCAAGTAAATTCACTTCTGTTCGCCACCAGCCATTTACCCGATAATGTAGGTTTTATGAAATGCCTACCCTATAATTAGTACCTATTGTATTTTGGGTCAAAGTACCTAAATAGTAGCAAGTGTACCTACTTAGAGTCCTAAATGCTTTGGTTAGTGTAACATCGATACAAATATTAAACAAAGTTCTAACAAGGTACCACCAATACCTACATTGAAAAAAAATGCCCGCTGGCTTATTTCGACACTATCATTGAATCAAGTCAAGAAAGACTCCCCCCCCCAGACATGAATCCTGGATCCGCCCCTACAAGAGAATGCAGACTTGGATGTCAGAGAAATCGCAAGATATACCTATAATTATTATTTTAAATGCCATGTGGCCCAGTGGTTTCGGCCGCGACTTACAAGTTGTAGGTCGTGGTTTCGAACCCAGGCAGGCGCTTTACTTTGTGTAAATTATTTCATTACCACTGCTCTCAAAACGGTGAAAGAAAACATCGTAAGGAAACCGCCATGTCTTAGAACCAACAATTCGAACACATGTGACATCCACCAACCCGCACTGCGCCTGCGTTGTGGATTACGGCACATTCCCTCTCACAGAGAGGAGGCCTGTGTCTCAGCAGTGGGAACAATAATAGGCTGATGATGTGATGATGATGTGTGGGGACGGGCCTATTGCTATTAACCGGACAGAGAAACTCCTGGTGGAAAAATCCAATAATAGTTTGCCCGACACGTGGATCAAACGTAGTAGGAACCTCATAGTTCAGCAGTAACGCCGCTTGCGACATCATGACAACATGTCGTTCAATCGTGTTAACGCTTTGCATACTGTTCATGAGTGAGTGTATCTATCTATCTAATACCTTAAAACGAGCAATTATTGTATATGTATATAATCTGAATCTCGGAAACGGCTCCAACGATTTTCATGAAATTTAGTATGCATGAAGTTGCGGGGGCGATAGTTTAATTTTTAGAAAACGTCGTTTTCTATATTTTCACCCGAGCAGAGCTCGGTTGCCCAGGTACTGTGCAATAATTAGAGACCGGATTATAAGCATTTGCATTAGAATTTGCTTATTATATCTAATATCTAGTGATGATGCATATTTTCGCTAAATTTATAATATTTTTTGGTAGGTTACCCTATTGATAAGTGTAATAATAAACTCTTTAACCATAATTTCGCCCAAACACACACAACACAACAATTTTCACTTATAACAATATTTTGATTGATTGAAGACTATACCTACAATTAGAACACCTCAGACTTCGATTTTCAGAAACCTACTTGATTGTAAAAAAATGTTAAATAACTTTTCGCTTTAGTGCATTATTATAGTCTAAAAAAAACTTAATTAAAAAAATCAAAAAACCCGACAGCTTCAAAAGCGAACTAAAAAGTCGTAAACAAGGAAAAAATCATGCTGTGCAGTCGGAGGATACATATTCGCGGGCTGGCTGACCAAAATCTGGTGTATCCTCCGCCTGCACAGCATGATTTTTTCCTTGTTTACGACTTTTTAGTTCGCTTTTGAAGCAGTCGGGTTTTTTGATTTTTTGAATTAAGTTTTTTTATTTATAACTTTTTAGTTAGTTTTTTTCGAATTAGATACATTTAAACATATAAGTGTTATATATTTTTTAAATTACCTCTTAAAACCCTTTATTTTGATACCCCACACGATGGGTTTGGCAGAAAAAAAAATATTGGCCTCCCACATTATGGCACCCAAAATCCGCCATTTTTCTATTATCCAATTTTAATGTAGCCTATGACACTCGCAGAGTTAAGACGCATCGATTGACGTATGAATCATCAAAATCGGCCAACGCGTTTTGTCTCTGGACCGCCATATAGGAACAAACATACATACTTACACAGACTGATAAACACATTACCCTCCTTCGGCAGTCGGGTAAAAAGCTGTTACATTTTGGTATTGGTAATTTATGATTGAATAATTCACTAATTGTATGCTGATTTATAAATAAAAAAATTATAACCTACCACTTTTTTAGTTTTTTAAAACTTTATTGTTGCATATTTTACAAACTTTCATGCATTTTTTATGCATATTTGCATGCATATTTCAATTTTTTTATGTTTCAATAAAATATGAAACGGGTAATTATTAACCGGGCGAAAAATATACTGAATGGGCGACTATTATACTAAGTAACTATTTATCCGGTTTGAGCTAGTTGGTACCTTTTAGGTTTTTGTGAACTGCGGTTATAATATTGTTATGTATATTTTAATTGTATTTGGGGTTCTATTTTTTCATATTATTATTTTGTAAATAGCTGAACAACCATCGAGGCGCGGGCGTTTGGGTGTATTCGTGTTTTCAACGAATTAGTCCAAGAGCGAGCGAAGCGAGCTCGGGAGCTTAGAGAACCCCGACACGGATAGGTTAGGTTCGAAGGGGATGACGGGAGCTGAAGTGAGCCAGTAAAGCGAGGGAACTTCGCTCCCGTCATCTCCTTCATGTTAGGTTACTTTAGACCCTGCAGACAGAAAAATAATAGTAGGTACCTAGATAGGTAGGTATCCCTCAAAAAAAATGCTACCTGCACTATTGATGGTAAAAAAGGTTAGCGTGGGTTCTTTTACAGTTACCGAGTTTTGACTCTTCCTGCGACTTAAATTTCCAGTGAATTGGGATTTATGCTGCAAGGGTATATAAGTTGGCTGACTGCCCATGGCTGACTACGGGAGCGACAGTTGGCACCGCAGAAAAAGCAAGTATTCTTCTCTTTAGCGATGTCGATGACAAACAGAGATTCAGATTAGAGATGTTACTACGTAACAGATATTTCATTCGCTGAGATCAAGTACACAATTTTGAGCTCAATATCTGTGACGGTTGGGTTGATCCTTGACGGCTCGTTTCTTGCGAAGCTGCTCGAAATAAGACCCCCGCGTCCATCAACCATGCACTCCCCTCGTACGCGCGAGCTCTGTACACGAGCGGTGACAACCGACTGGCGGAGCGGTGCCGGGACCGCGCGAAAATGCAGGCTTTAATCGCTGTAAGTACGGTCAATAAAGGAGGCCTGGTTAAACTGCTTGCCGGTCTCGCTATTCGGCCACGGCAACTAAAAAAGCTAGTACCTATAAGGCAATAAACCTGAAAACCCTGACACATTGTCGCTTATTTATACATAGCTTCCAACCGCTTCTACCTAATATCAGCGCCCGTCGATTTGTGCATTATTCAAGTACTTTATTTTTATTGAGAACCTGTAAATACCTAAACAAACAGACACAAGTAACCTAGGCCATAATTTAATACTAATTGCCAACCTGCTTCAGAAAATACACAGGTCACTTCAAAGTTTACTTCGGCTTCAAGCCTCTACTGAAGCACTCAAAGTGATTTATGTAAGTTGTAAAGCATAATCAGCCAATATCGTTCCCACTGCTGGGACTAGTCTCCTCTCTGCGATAGGGAGCGGGCGGTATCCAATAAGTGGACCCAGTACGTAGGGATTAGTAAATATGGATAAAAAAGGAGTTTGTTTAGTTAGGAACGCTTGACCCTGTCCTTTTTACAGTATGGCCGATTCTCAAGTTTTAACTTAGCCGTCTGCGGGCCCTCGAAGACCCCCGGACCCGGTGACATATCTACATTAAAATATCACTTTACTAACACTGAGGAGCAGTGGTGGTTGGTGGTTTGGTAACGGCCGCAACTTAGTTGTAGGTCGTGAGTTCAATCCAGACAGGCGCTTTACTTTGTGTTTAATATTTCATCACCACTGCTCTCAAAATGGTAGAAAACATCGTGAGTAAACCGGTCCTAGAACCGAACCATGTCCTAGAACCAAAAATCCTAAGACATGTGTCATCCACCAACCCGCACTGGGCCCGCGTGATGGATTACGGTCCATTCCCTGTCACAGATAGCAGGCCTGTGTCCCAGCAGTGGGAACATTAAAAAGGCTGATGAGGATGATGAACACTGAGGAGGATCTCCAAAACTTTATACTTAGTCCTTGAATAGATATCAGCACTTAAAACTAGAGAATCTTTCAGTGCTATAGCATGAACCGCATAAAGGTTTTAAGGGAATTTTGTTCTATTCTATCTAGGGATCGGAATAGGTTGAGTAGTACCAATGTAAGTATTCAAAACTCAATAAAAAATTGTTTTTAAGAAATAGGTACCGTATTTCTTCACGATTATTATTCTGGGATTTTAGATTTATCCAAACTACATTATTATTTTTTTGTTAAATTTTAGGTAACCAATTCCAATCTCTGGTTATAGCATACGAAAGACAAACTGGCTTCAGACTGGACCAAAGGGCTAGTTGTCACTTTCGACAAAATTATTTTAACTGAAAACACCACGAACAAAACTTCAAAAATCAACATGTCAATGTGGACAAGTTGACTTGACAGGTTTTTGTTGACAGTTGTGTTTTGAGGTTATATCGTAAGTGCAGGTTTATTTTTATATGATATTTTCCTAAATTTGTACTACAAAGTCACCGCAAAAGCTTGCATTATTTTGCAACCAACCTAAAACCATACAGTTAAGTGAGTGTTCAATAATTAAAGACATGGAACCAGCGGAAAAACCAGACTTTGATGCTACTTTAGGTGGCACTGAACACCTCCCGTATGCAGCGAATAGTTTAAAATTTACATCTTCTAGGAGCGTAGAAATAGCTGCGTTGAATGAGATTATTCTAAGGCCAAGTAAAACAAAACTTGTATTTCAAACACTACCCGTACACATGCGACGTCGCGTGATGAGCCACAACTGTAGAAGACTACCTCGTAAGTTAAGAAAAGCTCATTTAGACCAACTAAAGAAGAGTGGTCTACCTCCTAAACAAAAACGACCATCCAGAAAATACAGACGACGTCCAGCAAATCTGTTGGAAGAATATAATCGACGACAAAAGCAAAATGTTTGGCTTGAAACCCACATATGGCATGCAAAGAGGTTCCACATGACTGAAAGGTGGGGACACCGCCTGCCATATGCACCATGCGATAAAGCTTTTAGGGCTTGCTATAGGGGTAGCTCAGCACACTGTCTCCTGCAAGATATATCTTACTATACACCAATCCAAATTACAGGAACAGTAAAACTTATCAAAGAAATGTTCTTCACAATAACTAGTTCTGTTTGTGGCCTGAGCATTGGTGCTATGGCTTATATTAATGGTACTAGACAAGGGACTGTACATTTATATGGGGTGAACTCATTTCCTTTTGGTTACATAGGTAAAGTACAGTTCATATGGGTACCAAGTAACAGTGCTAACAAAACTCTGTGGCTGTTTGTGCATCCATCCCAAACAAATTTAATACAATCAGTTCTGGAGGATGCTGCCAGTGCTCAAGACAAAGATAATTATGAAACTGCCAAAAAAAGAAGAAAGCTTGATAATGTTACAGGAAGTGTTGAAATAAAAGCTATGCCAAGCAGCATTAACAGATTTCGGTTAACTGGGCCAAATAGCCACGCAGTGCTGGTCCAGAGCTTGAAATGTGTAAACGATGGAATTAAAAAAGACAAATGGATGTCATTGCATAAGCCTCTAGATTTGAAAGATAAGAATGAGTACTGGCGTACAGTGAGTACAGCCTCCTCGCCTGCACAGTTACCTTCTCACATGGTTGTTGGGTTGGTTGTAAAAGATCCTCGCTTAAGCCGACCTCAACAACGCACAAAGGCAAAGAAAGACACATATACAGAAATTAACACTGAATCCTTAGTTCGTATTCCACCGTTTATTTCTAATTCTCCACTATGGGATGTTAAAATACATGAAACAATTAAGAAGGAATCCATGACTAACGGGCAGTTCATTCAACATTTAACTAAGAATCTAGCAGTACCTGGTGAAGAAGTTAAGGATGATCCAGCGTTACAGAGTGTGCCTGTTGTATTGGTACAGAGACCTGGTTCTCAGAATCCAGAATTTAAGAAAATTGGTTAGTAGCTGAAACATCTACTTAAATAATACTACCAGTAAAATATTGTTCCTTCATGTCTTCATGTGATACAACATATTTCCTTATTTCAGGGTATGGCAGTGGTTGGGACATAATTTTGCCTTCAGGTTATGCTCTACCATTCTGGCTAACATTCATCATGTTTGGGGCAAGATCAGGGGGTCTGCGAGAAGCAGAAAGCTTAGCATTTGAAATGGGAGAATGCTATCTACCACCAGATTCAGATGCAGGGAAAGATAATGAAAGAAGAATTGAACTAGAATTACGAGAAAGATACTTTAGACTTCCACCAAGCAAAAGGGTTAATTACATAAAAATTGCTATCAACAGTCCTTTCATATGCCCTTGGAATGTTTTATTAAGTGACTGGAGTGACAATAAAAATAATAAAAGTGGCAAACAAATCAATAAATTCTTTGTACTACGGAATAGAACTATCTTAAATGATATACAGGTAAAATGCAGCTCACATAAATTTTAACCAAATCTGTATTATGGGCTGCCAATTTAATGTTTAATTTATAAATGCATTACCTTCTGTTTCAGGATTGTATCACCAAAAAACGAAGCTTACCAAATGTGGAAAATACCATTTCATGTTTAGTTCCAGTTTATATAAAACTAGTAGCTAAAGGGAGTTTACAAAAGCATGCACTCATTTGCTTGCCTGAAGCAGGTGATGTTGCTAATGTGAAAACTTTATTTGAACCCCATCATGAAGATCCTAATGAATCGGTTAGAAAGCTCAAACGTACTGAGCATATAAAGATTTTGAAAAAGATTAGAAAAAGCAAAATAAAACTCAAGAAGAAACAAATACCTGTAAGTATTGAACTTTTATTTAAATTTTAAGGTTGCCCTAGTTCGACGGCATGAACTATTTTGTGCGCGGGGTTAAAATGCATGCTATCTCATACGACTACACGTGCGATAGAGATAGATGCTGTGATGAGCAGTAAGAACCTAGTTCAGTTTTGCAAGTTTGTAGCGAAATGGATGATGATTTAGGATGAAAACGAGCGCGCGAAATTTTATAAACTGACCTTTGGGAGTCTAGATATCATGAAAAAACGACTTAATGTATATTTTCAAAATAAAATTATTTGCATTGTTGAACTACTAATCTATCCCTGTATGGTGCCAGTATTGCCGCCCAAAGATGCGTTAAAATTAGTGTTGAAATATGAAACTATCAACGCTCTTATCTTTCAAATCATTTTTTTTTGTATCCATACAGGGCTAGATAATGATGAGACAAAATGATACCATTTTTTATTTTGAACGTACATCGTCAAACAGTGGAGTAATCGCCAGACTACGTTTAAGTGGAAGAATGATTGACTAGTGTAACCTCAACAATAGTATTTGTCATGGAGTTATTCTAAAATTTTATTTAATATTTCAGGTATATGCACAAAAGTCACGAAAAATATCTCGGATTGAGCCATCTGAATACACAAAATCAATGAGAGAACTATGGGTTCCTTCCAACGTTGAAAGTGTTCGCAATGTCGCCTCAAGACAGGTCATGGGCTATGTTGCTCAAGGCGCTTTCAGCTTTACAGAAGCATGTAGTTGTGGTGTAGGATATATTGCTTTCAATGCATTAAAACATTTACTAAACAATGGCCTGAATCAAGTTCTCGTAAGAACCACAACATCAAGAAAATACAGACTGGCAAATATCGAGATCGTAAGAAATACGTAAATAAAAATTCACTTCTACAAAATTATGCATTTATTCTTTTACTAATTACGTTATTACATAGTCTAATTCACCATAAAAACCTACATTTCTAGGTTCCGCCATCACTTTTGAGATGAACAGCAAAAATAATTTACTTTTCATACACTTGTCCAGTTAATTTGATACACCCGCTTTCTCCGTCTGCACAACAATGATTTTGGAAATAATTTCACATGTTAACACATAAAATGAAATAATAAAAGTCGTTCCTTTTTTATGAGATTTCATAATAATATTATATTAACACAATATTGTTACATTATAATAATGTAAATGCCTTAATTTGTACGAGGTCAACCTCTGCCTGGATAAAGGTTAACTAGAACGATATAGTAACACGCGTGTACATAGAATAATCGAATTTTTTGGGATAGGCCCGCGGATACACAGTGTACAATTTATGCTACTACAGACAGACACCAGGCAAATCTGAATATTCGACATTGTCGAAACGACCTATGCCATGGGCTGTACGTGCGCCCATCATGATGTCGCAGTTAGATCTTAGAGCGCTTCCTAGCAATAGCATCCTCGACTGCCTTCAATTGTTTCAACAGCTCTTCTCGTCTCGATACTGATTTCTTAGCCGGTCCCGAGTCTACTGGAGATGTCGCCGAACGTTTCTTGCCGCCCGATTCTGAAATATTATTTTCACTATCATCTCTAATCGCCCACATATGAATCACCTCCATCGACTGGAATGGATTATTTATGTACTAACGTAGTAATTAAGTACTAACAAGTATTGTGTACCAAAAAGTTGTCTTTAAAGAATAAATAATAATATTTTTTACAGCTACATAACAATTTGAATGCAGTACAATGCAATATATAGTCTCTAATAAATAAATTAGGATCTCACCTTCGTTCACACTCGTGAGATACTAAAAACACCAGGTACTGACCGTGTTTGTAATATTTGTAATTATGTGAGAACCATGTTCCTACTTATCAAATTAATTAATTTTCCTATTAATGCTTTTTAATACTTTATACCTGTACGTAGTATCAGGTGTGTAGAGCTATTCTGGGTGCATCGTCCTTAAATGTATGTACTTATGTAAATATCGTAAAACACCTTTTTTTTAAAAAGAGTAAGTAAGTATGGAGTTTCTTGTGCGTTCTTCTCCATAACAATCTACTTTCCGAATGCACGGTAGAATAAATTTTTATTACTTGTAAATTTTAATTTATTTGACGTTCAAAAGTGCCGTTTATTGGCCTAGTTGAAATAAATATATATGACTTTGAATACGTAAAATTTTGTAAAATGTTTTTACAATAAGTGGAAAACGCACATTTATTTTTCTTCGTGCATACATTTTATGTATTGCTGGTTGTAGTCATTTAAAATAAAATTTAGTTCAAAAACCATAATAATAAAACTTGTGATTTGCCCATCGGGCTTAAAGAAGGGGTGCCATAACATTCATACGGTATGCAACGATTATTGCGCGGCGTTAAACTTTAAATATGTAGTTATTCTTACCTTTATCGCTGGGAACTTCCTTCTTGCTGGTAACAGTCGTCACAGCCGCCGCTAAACCAGCACCCGCTTTAGTATTTAGCCTGTACATAAAAAAAATCATAACAATACGCTGGTTGCTATATGTTGTTTATCTTATCTTGTGGAAGGGCCGAGAAATAACTCGGACGCTTCGACCCATTGGGATCTATTGTGATCCCCTAGATAACTTACTCCTCCTCAATCTCGTTGAAAACTCTTTTCATGAGTTTTAAAACGAGACTAGGATATGAGCCTATAGTCTTCTGGTTTTGGATATCCAACCCCTAGGAGACTCATTCGCTTATCAGCCAGTGCATCGCATGTGCACAGAAGGTGCTCCATGCATTCCGTATGTTCCCCACACAACCTGCACATGGGAGTCGCGGTTAGACCCATCGTCATGAGCATGTCGGTGGTTCCAAAGTGCCCAGTAAAGGCCCCAAGCAGGTAGCGGATTTGCCCCCTGCTCATATTCCAAATGCATTCCCGTGCTTTGAACGTAGAGCCCAGGAATTTTTTGGAGTGTTGAAGACCGGTATTAGACAGGATGGGGCTTTGATAACAGTCTGACTGTCACTTAGAATATATATGGATTTACCTTCGGTTCCTCTATCTATATTCTCTTGAGCAAAGGTTATTATGGCATATGTTCTACTTGGAATACAGTTGACATCTTCCCTAAGCTTTTGCTACATTTGTAACCTTTTGCGTATATTCCCGCTCCTGTACCTGATTCCATTTTGGATCCATCAGTGTACCACACCAAACTATCTTTTTTTTTTATAACCTATAAGCTCGCGCTTGACCACAATCTCATCTTGTTCTGGTGTATCGCGTCCCTTCTTCCAGTCCTCTATTGTTGGCATTTGTACCTTGAAAGACCTTTCAAACACAAACATAGTTTGCATTTTATCGGATATCATGCTTGTTACCCGACCCAGGTCTTCATTTCCATCGAATTTTGCATGGATAGTCTTTGGCTTAGAGGCATCCCATAGTCCAGAACAGCAAGACGATGTAATGTCTTCCTTGCCTCGAGTTCAACCATCATATGCAGAGGAGGGATATTGAGATATCTCTCAATCGCTGCCGTTGTCTTGTAAGCACCTGTGATTCCGAGACACACTGTTCTTTGTAACCTGGTGAGTGGAGCTTTGCACTAAGCAATAATGGCAAATATGATGGTTGGTTTCACCGTTCTCTGGTCCGAAGATGATATTGGGGGTGACTGTTTACATAACAAGGCATTGAGATGGTCAATGTAAAGTTTGGCTTTTAGCGGTGCCGTCAAAAGGGTCATAATTTTCATGATAGCAGTCATTTTGACTTTGAAAAATGACGGTATCGGATCCCAAGTTGAAGGTGCTTCGTACCTGGGTCTAGCGGCCGCATTCAGCAGACGAGCGTGGCGCGCCCGCCGGGCTCCCGAGCTGCCCGACGACGACGACGAGTGAGACTCGCTCTCCGACTCGCTGGACGACGAAGATGTTTCTATAAACAAACGTGGATGTTATAACTTGATTGTGAGAGTGCAGAGAGAATTGTGAGAGGATTCATATCATGGGTGTAGATAAAGTCTTGTATGCAACTGTTATAATTAGGTATTAAAACTCATGTGATACTATTATATGTGATAAATCCACATTCATATTTTAATACCCCTTATTATACAACAGTTGCATAAATAACTATTAGTTATATTGAAATGACACAAAATAATCCTATACTCCATTGGCGATAACAATAGACGTTTAAATTAGCCCATTTTACAGCCCACTCAACCGATTTTGACATCTATTGTGTTGGTGATACGACAAATGGTAGCTGTAATAAACAGTTGGTTTTGGTAACAAGTTTATGCTTTTTATGTCATCCTTATGTTTACGGGATAGAACAAAAAATCGGTTGAACGGACTGTAAAAAGATTTGGAAACATGTCTAATGTTATTTCAAATGGAGTATAGTATAGTTGTAGAGAGTATTCAAGTTTTATTGATAAACTTTTGAATGCCATGACAAAATAGCATTGGTTTTGCGGCCTGTACGACAAGCCACAATTTTTCAATCGCGTTCAAAAGCTTTTCAATCAAGCACATAGCCATGTGCTTGCCATAGATAAGCTTTCCAGGTAAATCCAGTAGTTTATAATATACGCACCAGAGCCTGATGATGACGATCGCGAATACTTCTTCCTATCCCTGTTGCGGCTTGTTTGCTTGCTGCGCCCATAGGGGTCCAATTCATCCTGATACACAAATATAGTATTATCATCCATTGTTAGTACAAATAGATAGGTATTTATTGCGGTGGTGATACCTCGTCGGTATTCAATATTGTTTGTGATTAAATCAAGGGTAGTTTGCTCAGTCTGCATACATGCCCTCTAGAACACAAACCCACGGGTCACCCAGATTTTACACAGATGTTCTGAGCAAACCAGGAGCTTTAAATAACTTCTGGAGAAGGTGGGCTGGTTGGAATAACCACCAAACAGCCGCAATGGTCCATCTAAAGGACTAACCCCCAGTTTCCCAGCTCTTAATTATCGGCGAATTAATGTGACAAGTTGTCAAGCACGCGTTATCTGCTGTGATAGGTTGAATGAATTTTCAACAGTCAATCACAGCAGATAACGCGTGCTTGACAATTTGTCACATTGATTCGCCGATAATTATAATATCATAATTTGTCAGATAATTTAGAGCTGGGAAACTGGGGGTAACTTCCGCAATCAGAGCCGGTAACGGTTATAGTGCTCGCCAAACTGCTGGGCCGAAGCGCCAGGCACAAAACGGTGCTGTTTTTGTATGAGATTTATTACTGCGCAGCTATTGAACCATCTTCAGTGCGACCAAGAAGTTTGGCGAGAACTATAACTTAAGGCGATCCTTAGTATTTATTTTTAGTACGAAATCTATATTAAACAGCAGTTTAAGTAACCTTTAAATGCTTTTGAGTGCGGCAAGCTAAATCCTTAACATAGACAGAAGGGTAGTTTTGTAAAAAGAGTGAGCAGAGTAAGTTACCTTGTGCCGGTGTACGGCATGGCTGGTGGGCGGCGGCGGGTTGGCGGACAGCTGGCGCGCGGCGGCGGGGGAGGGCGCGCGGCGGCGCGGGGCGGGGGGGTTCATGGCGGTGGCGCGCGCCGTGGCCAGGCGCCGCTCGCGCACGATCACCGACGGCGACAACCTGCGCACACGCACCGTTAGGCTTCGTTCACACGGCATTGTCCTGCACGTTTTTTTGCAGTATACGTCTTAACGTATAAATAGTGACCATACAACGTACATAGATCCATTCACACGTCGATTGCACTGCAAAAAAACGTGTACCGCTTATACGTTTAAACGCATACTCAACGGACTTGTCAAGCAAATCGAATAAACTTTGACGTATTCGGTTCGCAGTGGCATATGGTATAGAGAGCTATTCGTTTTTACACGAATGAAAATTTACCATATGAACACCCGGTTGACTATACGTTATAAAAACGATTACAAAAAAAACGTGCAGGACAATGCCGTGTGAACGAAGCCTTACACTGTGTCCCGACTGTACGCTGTACGCTGCGCGCTCCTTGAATGCTTAATCTATCAGGCGTTCGTATGAAGAATAAAAAAACGGCGATCCGTGTGTTGTGGCGCAACATGGGAGAGGCCCCGCAGTGGACGCAGAAGAAAGTGTAGCAGAAAAAAATACTCGATTATATTCCAAAGAAGATAGGCGGAAGAAGCAAAAGAAAAAACATTTCGAATGTAGCAAAGATTGCCAAGAAATCGCGGATGTAGCGCTTTTAGATTTACGCGAAGAGCTTCGCGATCTCGAAAGTCGAATTTTAGAAGACGCACCTATGCATATTTTGTATTGAGCGTCGCAGAAAACGTGAAACGTCTATCTCACCTTTGTCTCGAAGAAGAGGATGCCCTGCGCTTGCGCCGCGCGCTCGGCGATCGCGAACTTCGGGAACTGGAATTTGAAGAGCTGCGGAGTGAGCAGGACGCGGGGGGCGGGGCATGGGAGGGGCTCGTACACGCGCACGCATGCACACACGTACGCACGCATGCACACACGCACGCACGGTTATGTTACATGGCACATGCGCACACGGTCGCGACCACAGTGAGTACCACAGGTGACAAGATGATATCAAGAACGAGCATGCAGTTCAGTTATAGTTGTTAATATCGAGATTAAAATGAGAGTCATGAGGAACCGAACACCGCAAACACCACAACATTAGACGAGTTATGAAAGCGAAACCCATCGCCCAAGGGAGAGGGACGAAGCAGGAGAGAATATCCAATTAAAATTTCATGAATAAATTAATAAATAACAGTAACAGGGCTTTATAAATAATTCTTTTTACAGAGAGATCTAGAACTTAAATTAACAAATTAGGTACCCAAATAATATTCTAATGCACAAGCGTGTATTTGTGTAGAGCACCTTATACACTGGATAATTTTACGCAGCAATACTGTAGCGAACCAATACGTCTTTTTCCTGTATATTAAAGGTCAACTCACACCGCTACGCGACGCAAAGCTAGCAAAAAGTATGCACTTTTTTAAATAGTTATGTATTTCAAAAACTGTTTTTACTACACAAAAAGGTACAGATTTCGAATATAAAAGTCACAATGGATCTTTGTGCCTCTGAAGTTTGCTGCAAGACCCTGCGCAGTTGCTATTTTTGTATCAATGTTGAAGGTGAAGATAGCGTAGATTGTCGCATCGTCCTATCTCGC
Source organism: Orthosia gothica (assembly GCA_949775005.1). Taxonomy (NCBI): domain Eukaryota; kingdom Metazoa; phylum Arthropoda; class Insecta; order Lepidoptera; family Noctuidae; genus Orthosia; species Orthosia gothica. The sequence continues at coordinate 14,428,202 of OX459069.1, read as the reverse complement.
TTACTCTATGCAGTATACTCGATGACAAACTGTTTCTTGCGCAATGTTTCGCGGAGCCAACTTCAGAGTCACAAAGATCCGCTGTGACTACTATATGTAGCAATGCGTCCCGTTGCGCCTCGGTGTGTGCCTCCTCTCCTCTATTTTTGGCTCATTCCATGTGGTGTACAAACCTGTATGACCGAAAAAAAAAACCACTACACATTACCAAATTCGGTAGTTTTGAATTTTGACTATAACAGCATATAACCACAGTAAAAATATACAAACAGTATGGAAACTACCAACAAACGCTCGAAACGGCACACTCACACAAACGTATGCACACCGACGAGACGGCTCGGGCACTTTCAAGGTAATGTCAGTACTAAGTGCCGCGTCGCGACGAGTGGTCACGTATGTTTTGTGTTAGTGTGCCGTTTCGAGCGTTTGTAGGTAGTTTCCATACTGTTTGTATATTTTTACTGTGATATAACCCTAAACGGATGCGAGCAGTAGCAGTCAACATAACGCCTGTATTTCCCGCAAAGTAAGGCAGAAGTGTAACAGTAAACGACCGTTCATAAAGGACATTTCGACAGATATAGACAATAACGAAGCTACAAAGCTGTAGACAAAGTATGAGCAATAGACAAGCCACTGAATAATAATAATAAAAGCAGGTAACACTTATTAGATCCATTTGTAAACGAGACAAATATAATGTCTTTCGCATATTACCTTTTTCTCTGCCCGTATTTGTTAGCCACTAATTACGCAAGGTAATTAATTAAATCGGCTGTCATGATAAGATTCCATTGGAGTTTTTTTTTTTTTTTTTTTTTATATTATAGGCTCGCGCTTGACCACTATCTCACCTGATGGTAAGCGATGATGTGGTCGACGGTGAAGCACGCCAATTTTCCCCGTTACCCAACACTACATTACAAAGTACCAGTTTAATTGAGACTGCTACAGAGTTTCCCATCATTAGGCATATGCTAACAGCTTATCTAAACCTATTGGCAAACCTTTACTAAAGTCTCCGCTAGATAACAAAAACAAAACCGGCCAAGTGCGAGTCGGACTCGCGCACGAAGGGTTCCGTACCATTATCGCAAAAAAACGGCTCAAAATCACGTTTGTTGTATGGGAGCCCCACTTAAATATTTATTTTACTCTGTTTTTAGTATTTGTTGTTATAGCGGCAACAGAAATACATCATCTGTGAAAATTTCAACTGTCTAGCTAACACGGTTCATGAGATACAGCCTGGTGACAGACAGACATACAGACGGACCGCGAAGTCTCAGTAATAGGGCCCCGTTTTTACCCTTTGGGTACGGAACCCTAAAAAATAAAGGTCGTTGATCCGACTTGTACCAAAAAGTATAATCACGTAACTTGAAAACATGATTTTTTGTTTATGGAGTTAATTTGATAATTTTGGTCTAAAATAAAAGGTATAGGCGTAGAACGATCTTATCCGTATAAATCATGTAAATCGGTCCACGCGTTTATTAGATATTAACGATTACTGAAAATAAAGGGTATAAATTGTTATATGACTTGCATTATATATAGTTAGTACCTACCTAAATAAATATCACTGAACATGGTTTTGACTAAAAGGTTTGTAAGTCATGCCAAGCAAAGGGGTCAAGGACGCCCCTTACCGCGATACGTTTGTTTTAATCGTGTTAGCGTTTTAAGTTTTTTTATTTCACTTGCAATGTATGTATGTAAAGTGTGTTCGGGTCAAATCTTGCATCTGAATTTTAAAGCAGTTATCCTCCACCGATTAAGATGAAATTTTGCATACACGTTTAGTTTGGATGACAATGCATGGTTAGCTACGTGACTTCATTATAAATCCAATATGGCGGACGGCCCATGGTGGCGGACTAGTTATTTTTTGTGAACTGTCATGATATGTGTATCAAATGAAAGGGTTTGCTGAGAAGAATATGATGAAAAGCTTGTTTTAATGAATTATTTTTTCGTATCGTTTTGAAATATTTTAATACATTGATAGACAGATGTTAATGACATTAATTTATTTGTTATCTGGCGGTGACTTTAAATGGAAAAAAACACTTTATATTAAATCTAACTATAAATTGTAGTTATTTTTACATAAATGTTTGAACGCCGACGTTTCCCCTCTCTGAGATGGGTGCTAATGACTACAATATAGTTTTAAACGAATGTAGCTATTAATTACCATTAAAAATGTTGTATACCTGGCTTATTATACCAATAAAATATTTGACTTTCAATTTACGTATAATTTCTATTGTTTTGTCTTCATGTTGATTTATTACCAGAGATCGGAATAGTCGCGGGCTTTAGTGACCTTTGATTTATTTTATTAAACCGTTTTTTTTATTGTGAACTATTTTAGGAATTCGTATTTTATATAGTACGTATTCAGCTGCAAATATTGAATTGGTCACTCAAGTCAGTGGTGTCTCAACCTCATACAAAGAAACCGTGCTGACGTTCTATGCTGATTATTTTTTGTACATCGCTCGTGTACGATTCCGTTCCGTTCCTTTCCACGGATATATATCTATCGCCGTGGATCGCAACCGAACATGATCGATTTACAAAAAAATAATTGGATAATGAGATGAAAAACGCTAGTTAACGTCGGCACGGTTTCTTTGTATGGGATTATATTATCTATGCTGAAGTCATCACTTTCCCTCGCGCGGTCGACATTCTATATTAGTTTCACTTTCCGTCGATATAAAATAAAAGCTGGTTCACCGTTGACAAGTTTGCAATATAAAGTTAAGAATAAGCTTTGAAATAACGCAAATAATAGCGGCGCAAAATTGAGAGGCTGCAAAATCCCGGGGCAAGTCCATTGAACATTAAAATTCAGGTTCATTGACCCAAAATAGCACTAGCTATTCTGATCCCTGATTATTACACAGCAGAGTACAGAGTACCCTCCACAGAGATGCTGGCATACAAAAAAAACCGGCCAAGTGCTTGTCGGACTTGCGCACAAAAGGTTCCGTACCATTACCGCAAAATGTTGTATGGGAGCCCCACTTAAATATATATTTTATTCTGTTTTTAGTATTTGTTGTTATAGCGGCAACAGAAATACATCATCTGTGAAAATTTCAACAGTCTAGCTATCACGGTTCATGAGATACACCCTGGTGTCAGACAGACAGACGGACAGTGGAGTCTTAGGAATAGGATCTGGTTTTTACCCTTTGGGTAAGGAACCCTAAAAAGGAGAAAATCGTACCTGGAAGATGAGTAGGAGTCTTCGGAAGAGGGCGGCTTGCGTCGGCGGGCGGCGGGCTCGGCGCGCATCCACGGGTCGGCCCAGTCGTCGCCGCGCACGTCGCCGCGCCGCACGTCGCGCACGTCGCGCGCCTCACGCGCATCTCGCACGTCACGCACCTCCCGCCCTTCGCGACGCTCTACTTCCGCGCGCTGTACAATCACTTCGCGAGATGGTCGGACGCGACGCTGCACACAAATGGAATAGAAGAATTTACTTTAGGAGATACATTTTGTAATTATTGTTGACCGTTAAACCTACTAAGGGTCAAAGCACATTGAGACAAGAGTCGAAGTCAAACGACGTGACGGTCTAAAAATAAACATAGTATATTGACGAATTTCTCCGTCGCTTAAATCAAATCCTGAATGACATTCGCGATTTCGTGCGTATTACCGCGCATCCGAACGAATCCGCGCGTCTTTTGTTTATCTTGATAGGAATGTGTGCATTACATGTTGGAGATAGAGATCAATATACTATGTATATTTTTCTGGAGTGATACGTCGTAGTTCATAATAACACACACTTTGAAAAGGCACTTTATAATGAGTCTGATATTTGCTTCAGAGTTAAATGGAAATACATACTCATTGTAAATGTTTTCTTAAAAGAGTTTGGTATGGAGTGCAGACTTTTTCTTTCTTTATAAACGACTAGCTTTTTCCCGCGGCTTCGCTTCCGTAGCCCACCACACAGGACCCGTTAAATTTTTCAAGATAAAAAGTAGCCTATATCACTCAGGAATAATGTAGCTTGCCACTGGTAAAAGAATATTTATTATTGGTTAATGTAGACAAACTTACAATCAAATCTTTCCTCTTTATAATTTTATAATTTATTAGTAATATTATAAAGAAGAATGATTTTATTTAGATGTTTTTGATTTTTGAATGTAACGAATAAACTTAAAAACTACTGGACTTGTTTCAAAAATTCTTTCACCGTTTGGAAGCTACACTATCTCCGGGTGACATAGGCTACTTTTATCCCTGTATTCCCACGGGAACGGGAACTACGAGGGCGAGACCGCGAGGCGTCCGCTAGTAATATTATAAAGAGATAATATTAGTAGACAAAATATAAATGTTCATACCTTATGATAAGCCCCTTCCTCGGGCGCAGGGGCCCGCTCATCATAGTGCGGCACTCGTTCATAGGCGCCGCGCTCACGCTCGTACATCATCTGTTCCCGCTCGTAGAAACGCTCCCGCTCGTCCACTTGTGGACGCGGGAAGCGGCCACGGTACATTGGACCGTATGGTCTGAAAGAAAAGGTTCGGAGTTAAGTAATGGTGGTAGGCAGAAAACTCGATCATACACGGCAATTTATATCAAAAATACTGACGACCTTTGCGTTGTGATGGCGCTCAAAGCCGCCTTATTTTGTAGGATTCAAACCAAAAGAGATCACGCCCATTCAAGTCTGAAATGATTAGGTATGCGTAACCCATATATGTTTTCCCCACTCGAAATTGTATTGACATGTGATGCTCAGCGAGGGTCAGGGTGGTTATAGTGAGGTAAAAATAGTACATGTCGTGTCGAACATAAAAAGACGAGATTTTAACACGAGCGATGTAGCCAATTTCGCCGTCGAAAGCTACATGCGAGTGTTAAAATAAAGCCTTTTTATGCGATTCCACTACCTGATGAGCTTACTTAATTAAATGCAAATAAGTTCCAACAACAATTTATTAGAAACGTTCAGACTAAAAACCACAAACTGTATATACACAACAATCAACGCGCGCTTTTTCGAGAGGTAACAGGTTCAGTATCATCTGCCAGTTACATAATGATATCAATACTCCGTACAAAAGTCATTTCGTAACTGTTATTATGTAATTTTGATATTTTTAATTTTTATTTTATAATCTTGTGTCTGAATGTTCAAATATTTCGAAACGAATTTCTCAGGCAATGTGTTACATAATAGACAAGGTAATGGAAAAAATAAATTTGACAATTCAATGAAATTAGCCGCCTCAATCATAGAATAAATAGTAAACGTTTGTCGATGTGGACCATATGACTCATAATGAACATTTCATGCTGCTACCTACCCCCTGGGGAAGGCGTCGGACTCCCCGCGGTAGTGCGGCGGCGCATCATGGTGGCGCGGAGGGGACGCTCCCACAGCGGCGGCGGCGTACGCCAGCTCCGCGTCCGGGTCGTGCACCACACCGCCCACTGACAGGTGCAGCTTCTTCTCCTCGAAGTCCATGTCTTGCTCTTTACGTTTGTTCGCTATTCGCAGCATCTGTTGATAAAGTTTAGGTTTAAATATTTTGCATCATTCTCTTGCCTCTATCTCGACTTATTGCGGACAGTGATATATGTTCTGTTCCTACATCTTATATAGAGAGTCCTTATTTTCAGAGTCCATTCCATCTCTTCTTAAGTCTTCCCCTACTCTTACAGGCTGAATGTGGGCGCCTGTAAGAGTAGGGGATTTCATTCTCATTTCATTCTCAAAAATTATTTCGCTTACTCCATTAGAAAAAAAGTGGGATAAACAAAACAATACAAGCAAACATCTCTCTTCTGAATGGTTGCATATCTGGGTTCAGTACATATTTCACTGTATCGAGTTATGCCATCGAGAACTTCTTATCAGAAGCCTAGAGTTATTATGGAACTTGTGTGGCGTCGAACACTCTACAGTAACCATTACAGCTCAAGCGATGAGAACCCACCTCCTTAGCAGTGCGCAGCCCCCTCTCCCACGCAGACTCGGGCGGCGCCACGTCCCTGGCAGGCGCGGCCGGGTACGAGCCTCCTGCGGGCACGCCGCGGACTACGTCGAACATGTTGTAGTTGCCTTTATCCGTTACGCCCGGGTGGAGGAACCTGGACAATAAACTTTTATTAATACTTGTCGCAGGACTGGGAATGAAGGCATGCAGAGCATGGCGAACAACCAGACAATTTTTTTTTTTTTTTTTAATTGACTCACACACTGTTCCGTTGTTGTTGAATTAGGTATTTAACCTATGTTTGTAATATTTGTAAGTATGTGAGAACCATGTTCCTACTTATCATTATAATTAATTTTCCTGTTAATGCTTTTTAATACTTTATACCTGTACATAGTATAGTGTGTAGAGCTATTCTGGGTGCATCGTCCTCACTTAAATTAATGTATGTACTTATGTAAATATTGTAAAACACCTTTTTTTTTTTTAAAAGACTAAGTATGGAGTTTCTTGTGCGTTCTTCTCCATAACAATCTACTTTCCGAAAGCACGGTAGAATCATTTTTTATTACTTGTAAATTTTAATTTATGTGACGTTCAAAAATGCCGTTTGTTGGCCTAAGCGAATAAATATATTTGACTTTGACTTTAATATTAGTACATCAATTCGTTCTTACACTTTCAGTCCATAAAACCAACCAACTAAATAATTTTGCTGCTAGCTCAATCGATCTTCGGGGTTAAGCAACGCTTGCTGTGGTCGGTCCCAGACCGTACCCAGTTGCATCTGGCAAGTCAAGCCCAACATACATACTTGGCAAACGGCAGTTTGATTAACATAACATTAATCAGATTGTCATCAAAAAAGGGACATAAAATAGTAACATACCTGCAGCTGACGCCCCAGGTACAAGCGCCCCTGGAGAAGAACCGGCACACCGGACGCGGCTCGCTCTCTTCCGGACGGCGCTCGGCCTCGTCCGAGACCTCACCCTCCTCGAGGGACGAGCCGCGAGATCGCCGAGCTGCTCTCACATCCTCTGCTAACAGCGCCAAGGTTTATTTTAATTAATAATAATCATTTACAAATAAGTATCAAGATTTACAGTGTTAGTAACAATTTACTATGTTAGAAAAACATTTACAAGTGCCGAGGTCTGCCGAGTCCTTGGAGCAGCGGTTCAAATAAACGTAGGGTTGCCATCCGTCCTAACGAAACTATCTCCGCAGAATGTGTTTCGGTCTGCCGCGTGAACAATGGGAGTGTCTCACAAATAAAAAGTCGGCCTATATGATCAATATTTTTGTCGCGTGTGTTAATGTCATTTCAATTACCAACTTTTTAGTTTTACTCAACTTTTTTTTCACTTTAACTTTTAAGGCTATAACCTTGGCTGTCAACTATGTAGCGACACTTCTCCACAATTTCTTAGATTGAAAATAGAACCCATTGCTGAACGCTGACCTCCAAAAAAGTTAAATCAAAAAATCAAAAAACCCGACTGCTTAAAAAGCGAACTAAAAAGACGTAAAGAAGAAGAAAATCATGCTGTGCAGTCGGAGGATACATATTCGCGGGCTGGCTGAACAAAATCTGGTGTATCCTCCGCCTGCACAGCATGATTTTCTTCTTGTTTACGTCTTTTTAGTTCGCTTTTTAAGCAGTCGGGTTTTTTGATTTTTTGATTTAACTTTATTTATAACTTTTTTGTTATTTTTGTTTTCGAATTAGGTACATTTAAAAATATAAGTGTTATATGTTTTTTAAATCACCTCATAAAGCACTTTATTTTGATACCCCACACGATGGGAATTGAAGAAAAAAAAATTTTGGCTCCTACGATATGACGCCCAGAAGCCGCCATTTTTCTATTTTCCAATTTTAATGTAGCCAGTGACACTCGCAGGGTCAAAACGAATCGATTGACGTAAGGGCCAACGCGTTTGGTCTCTAGAGCGCCATATAGGAACAAACATACATACATATATAGACTGATAAACACATTACCCTCCTTCGGCAGTCGGGTAAAAATACACGTCCAGGCGCCTAGTTTGGGGGTTAGGATCAGATTTGTGACAATACATTTATGTGTTATTTTATTATAGTATCATGTATTTCAAAGAGTCAAATAAATATTTTAATTGAATTAAAAATATATTTATTCACAAAGGACAGTATTATTTATAAACTAATATTAGAAAATAAGAATAAAGATATGTACATTTACGGGGCGTCAAAAAATTCATCCATATCATTCGTCCGTTGAATTTAATTTTTATAATTAAATAGGCCGACGTCAATTTGGACACCTATTAGACATGATTATTTGTATGTTCTAAATAACTAGGACAACAAATTAGAGTAGAGATGCATAAACATCCATCGCAAATTAATTGAGTAAGGACTAAATAAAAAACCAGTGTGCTTTATATCCTTAAAGCACACTGGTTTTTAGGGTACCGTACCCAAAGTGTAAAACCGGGACCCTATTACTAAGACTCCGCGGTCCGTCTGTCTGTCACCAGGCTGTATCTCAAGAACCGTGACAGCTAGACAGTTGAAATTTTCACAGATGATGTATTTCTGTTGCCGCTATAACAACAAATACTAAAAATTGAATTAAATAAATATTTAAGTGGGGCTCCCATACAACAAACGTGATTCTTTTGCCGTTTTTTGCTATAAAGGTACAGAACCTTTCGAGCGCGAGTCCGACTCGCACTTGGCCGGTTTTTATATAACATTCGTTATAGGCTATATAACATCACGCTAATACCAATAGGAGCGGAGCATAAATGGAATATGTTGCAAAAACGGAAAAAAAACCTTTTTACCCGACTGCCGAAGGAGGGTAATGTGTTTATCAGTCTATGTATGTATGTTTGTTCCTATATGGCGTTCCAGAGACCAAACGCGTTGGCCGATTTTGATGATTCATACGTCAATCGATGCGTCTTAACCCTGCGAGTGTCATAGGCTACATTAAAATTGGATAATAGAAAAATGGCGGATTTTGGGTGCCATATTGTGGGGGCCCAAATTTTTTTTCTTCCAAACCCATCGTGTGGGTATCAAAATAAAGGGTTTTAAGAGGTGATTTCAAAAATATATAACACTTATATGTTTAAATGTATCTAATTCGAAAAAAACTCACTAAAAATTTATAAATAAAAAAACTTAATTAAAAAAACCCGACTGCTTCAAAAGCGAACTAAAGAGTCGTAAACAAGGAAAAAATCATGCTGTGCAGGCGGAGGATACACCAGATTTTGGTCAGCCAGCCCGCGAATATAGGAAAAAATCATGCTGTGCAGGCGGAGGATACACCAGATTTTAGATAGGAGCCTTTTTGGTCTCGCACAGGTTTTTTTTTTTTTTTTTTTTTTTTTTTTTTTTTTTTTTTTTTATTATTGTTTAAGTGTATGCTTATTTTCTCGTGTCTCCTGTGCGGGTCACAAATAAATATTTTTCTTTCTTTCTTTCTTTCTTTCTTTTTTATTTTGGTCAGCCAGCCCGCGAATATGTATCCTCCGACTGTAAAGTTTTTTTTGAGAGCTTCTGTTGCATGCGCTGTGTAAGCGGTTAAAGTTACGCAACATTCATGTATGTAGGGTAAGTAGCCAGTTGACGGGTGCGAAGCCGCGTGGGATAGCTAGTTACAAATAAACGATGAACAATTAATAACTAATTTACCTTTTTCCACTCTTTTATCTTCAGCATCGCCATTAGACTGTTCTACAGCTTTTGGTTCAATACATTCGCCTTCTTCTGCTTCGAAGTCTAGTTGTTCTTCGCCATCTTCTGTGTTACTTGTCTTTTCTTGCGGTACCTAGAAATTTATAGTGACCAAAATTTACTTAAACGGACAGATAGGTAAAGTCGTCACAATCTAAGCAGTCCATTGACGTTCCTCATTTTACATGCTGCGATAACGTTCTACGTAAGAAATTGAAAAATCAAATTTATAATCCTAATTAATTACTATGTTACCCATCTATACTATAATATTATAAAGAGGAAAGGTTTGATTTTTTGTTTGTTTGTTTGTTTGTATGAATTGAATAGGCTCCGAAACTACTTGGCAGATTTGAAAAATTCTTTCACTGTTGGATAGTCCATTTATCGAGGAAGGTTATAGGCTATATAACATCACGCTACGACCAATAGGAGCGGAGCATAAATGAAAAATGTTACAAAAACGGGAAAAAATATTCCTTTTTGAGAGCTTCCATTGCGTGCGCTGCGTAAATGGTTTAAGTTACGCAAATATCATGTATGATGGAATTGTTTCTCTTTAAAAGTTCTAAAAAAAAGTCCGTGACACCATATGTCTATCTTTTAAGGTGGACTCACAATAGCAAATTTTATGTTCTAAATTTTAATTAGATCAACGCTGCCGGTAGAAACAAAAGTTGGTTGCATTCGTATAGTAGTATATATATTATTTCTTATTCAAATAAATAGTTCAACAAGTTGGTAGGTAGATAGGGTAGGGTAGGTAGGGTAGGGTAGGTAGGGTAGGGTAGTGTAGGGTAGGGTAGGGTAGGGTAGTGTAGGGTAGGGTAGTGTAGGGTAGGGTAGTGTAGGGTAGGGTAGTGTAGGGTAGTGTAGGGTTGGGTAGGGTAGGGTAGTGTAGGGTAGGGTAGGGTAGGGTAGGGTAGGGTAGTGTAGGGTCGGGTAGGGTAGTGTAGGGTCGGGTAGGGTAGGGTGGTGTAGTGTAGGGTAGGGTAGTGTAGGGTAGTGTAGGGTCGGGTAGGGTAGGGTAGGGTAGGGTAGGGTAGGGTAGGGTAGTGTAGGTAGTGTAAGGTACGGTAGGTAGGGTAGATAAATGTTTGGTGTTTTTATGGCAAAACAAAGTTTGCCGGGTCAGCTAGTAAACTATAAAAACGATAATCATTCGTAAGCATCAAGTTGTAATTTTTATTAAGTATTTTTATAGCTGTCAGAGGAGCTCGTGGCTAAATAATAACAGCCGCACGGGTCGATCTTCAACGTTAAGCAACGCTTGCCCAGGTCGGTCCGTGGATGGGTGACCATTTCAACATACCGAGTTTCCTTCGTGCCTCGGAAAGCACGTTAAGCCGTTGGTCCCGGCTGTCATTTGAAGATCTTTGACAGTCGTTACGAGTAGTCAGAAGCTTGAGATCTGACACCAGTCTTGCCAAGGGGGACCGTGTTACCCAGTTACTGGGTTGTGGAGGTCAGATAGGCAGCCGCTTCATGTAAAACACTGGTACTCGGTTGAATCCGGTAAGACTGGAAGCCGACCCCAACAACAATTGGGAAAAGGCTAGGCAGATGATGATGAATAGCTGTCAAAACTAGCCTTTTATTTTTTGACAACTTTAGTAATATAAAAGCCAGAATCTAACACCAATATCCTCTAGTGAGCAAAGTAACTAGTGCATATTGGAAAGCATCATGCCTGTATTCCTGGAAAGGTAAGGCAGAGATTTTAGTATGTTGTGTATTTCTCCAGTTATAGTGAGTCTCCTGTAATTTGGGGTGATATTATATTGTCTCAACCAGGCACAAATCCAAGTTCCAACTGGTGCTGTGAAATTCCATATATAACACACAATAATACTTTGCCCAAGCCAGGAGCCCATACTCAGCAATAAAACCAGGGGCCTCACTCCGCAGTTTGGGTACGATCGGCCGGCGGCGGCGCTCCGTGTGAAAAGATCTATCGCAATTGTTTGCCGCTTACCGCTCGGCTCGCACGCTAGCCGAGTTATTATTTGTACTGTGATTTTTGCAAAGAACGATGACTTTTAAACGATCTTATGATGAGTCCTATAAAAGATACAGTTGTGTTTACGGGTCTCTAATTAAAGGAGAGAACAAAGAATCGATATTACCTTTTTTTTTACAGTTCCGAAAGATGTTGAAAAATAAGCTATTTTGTTGTATTTAAATCATTACATAAATACTCTGTAACTGTCGGTAATAGGTGCATAATAAGAAAGAGATAAAAAAAATAAGACATTACTGGAGTGTCTAAAAGAATGAATAGGTGTGCAAAATACTAATAATAAGTTACCTACCTAAGTAGGTACAACAAGAAGGTAGATAGACTATGAATATTATAGTAGCAGTAGCAAGCCGACAACCCTAGCGCGTCACTCCGCGTCAGACAGCAATATAGTTACGCGTTAGAAGAGAGCGGCACCGTTTAGATAAATATCGCGTTAGGCACTGAGCGCTTATGCGAACTGAATTGCACTTTGTTGCTTACTAGCAAGGGTCTATATTTCTATGAATTGTAACGCGGAGTGACTCTTCTGTACTTGTACTGTATTCTGTGATAAAACTTCCAACCACTAGACGACAACACATTGATAATTATTTTTATGAATCGGAATAAGTTGGTAAGTTTAAGAATTACTTTTTCGAGTTTTGGTGCATCGCCTTTTCCACTATCTGAATGTGGTGAAGATTGCCTGCTTGCTCCATTTACAGGTTCTGCCTTGTTTTCTGGTGATGCCGGTGGCGACTTGGGCTAGAACAACAAAAAAAACATGAGTCATCAGTTGTTTCTAGATTATAGCACAACACAAGCGCGTAACGTCGCGTTGGAAATAGTAATTTATACTTAAGTCACGTCACCCCTATGTAGAGACGTGCTAGACTTCATATAAATTGAATTAGAGGTCACAAACTCGAGTGAGCAACTTTAAGAAGTTGCACAGCTGATTATTTATATACGTGGGACACTCAGAAAGTTTTGCGAAACTAAAAAAAATTGTTCTATACGTACATATATTTTTATTAAATCTTTTCAAAGTACTTTCCACCAGCCTCTATACAAAGATTCATGCGCCTAAACCAGTTTTCAAAACACTTTTTCCAGTCCGCCGCAGACACCTCGTTTACAGCCTGCTCGAACGCAGCCAGCGCATCTTCCGGCGACGAAAATTGTATCCCTTTGAGCTGATTTTTTATTTTTGGGAATAAAAAGAAGTCACACGGTGCTAGATCAGGGCTGTAAGGAGGGTGACCCAGGAGTTTGACTGGCGTGCTGTCCAGGAAGTCCCTCGTTTTGAGTGCGGTGTGCGCAGGTGCATTGTCGTGGTGGAGCAGTAGCCCGCGGAGCCCTGTGTTTGGTCGCTTGTTGCTTATAACAGAGAAAACTTCTGGCAAACATTTATTAGTATACCATTCGGCATTAATGCTTCTTTGATCCCGTAAGGGAATTGATACCAAGTGGCCAGTCAAATTAAAAAAGCTAGCGATCAAAATCTTACCCCCGCTTCTAGATCGCTTCACTTTGGTAGGCGTTGGCTCATTTTGAAACACCCAAACAGTCGACTGGCGCTTGGTTTCTGGGTCGTATTGATAAATCCAGGACTCATCACCTGTAACGATGTCGTAAACACGCCGAGACGAGCCTGCTTCAAATTTGTTAAGCATATCACGGCACCATTCCACCCGGGCCTGCTTCTGAGCATCGGTGAGGTTGTGCGGCACCCAGCGTGATACTATCCTCCTCACGCGAAGATGGCTGTGTAGAATCTCGTGAACGCTTCCCGATCCAATCTTCAATATGTGTTGAATCTCCTGATATGTAATTCGCCTATTGTCTTGGATTAAATTTTTCACTGCTAGCACGTTTTCTTCGGTAACAGCCGTCAAAGGGCGACCGCTTCTTTCGTCATCCCCCAAAGTTGGTCGACCGCGCTTGAATTCGTTATACCAACGATACACGGTTGCCTTGGAAGGGCCTTCATCCATGAATGCCATTTGAAGTCTATCGTACGATTCATCCGGTTTCAGGCGACACTTGAAATCGTATAAAATCATAGCTCTAAAATGTTCCCGGCGCAGATCCATATTTCAGTGAGACACAATACTTTGAATTAACTCGCAAAAAATGTGGAGGGAAATTTTGAAATTGGAACTTACTTATTTTTACTTATAAATAATCATATTTTCGAAAAACATTATAACTGGCCAGTCTCCCATATATAAAAACTTTTTTTCGCAATACTTTCTGAGGGGCCTGGTAAATTACCTTTGATCCTTTTTCTGTTTCTTCTGGTCCCATTGAGTCCAAATCAGATACGTCCGAGAGATCCTCATGACTTATGTTTAGGTCTTTTCCATCAACCTTGTCACTGGTCCTAGATTTGCTTCTTGATTTCCTGTCTTCTTGGTCTGATTCCATTTCACCTAGATAGGAAACCCGTATTAGCATTATTTTCAAAGGTACAGGTTTTACATTCAAGACTTTTCTTACAACAAATAAAATAAATTACCTTCAGATATTTCTTCTGTGGCTGGGTCCTTACTACTTCTTTTATTATATGATGAACTCCTACTTGACCGACTGGAATCAGACCTACTACGGGCCCGTGGAGCAGGGACCATCTTTTGTTCAGCTTTTGTGTGTCTCCTCCATTTCTCATTTCTTTCCTTTGGGCTCCAGTCATTTTGTTTAGCAGTAGGTGATGTACGAGGGGATCTATAAGACTTCCTGTCTGGAGAAGGACTAGAAGAGGGGGATCGTCTGTTGGCATTCCTTAATGAGTCAGGAGAAGCAGGTCGGGACCTATTGTCTGGAGATCCAGGAGGAGATCTAGCTGAGCTGCCCGGACTCTGTGGTGTCTTTGGACCATCACCTGCTGATGGAATTGAAGAATACTGATCACCATGCCCTGGTGAACCTACATTTGAACCCACATCACTCGGTGATTTTGGACCTATTGGTGAAGCAGGTATTGAATTTTCTGGGGAATTAATGTCAGAATGTGCTCCACTCAGGTTATCTGGAGACTGTGGTCGCTTTTCAGGTGTTGGGGACTGTGGTGATGGTGACTGAGACCGACTCTCAGGGGACGGTGACCGGGGCCCTTGAGATGTAGGCGATTTTGGGGAGCGTGGTGGGGACTTGGGCCCCTTTTTAGATTGTACAGTCCTGTCTGATGATGAGCTCCTTCTGCTCCTAGAGCTTGCACTGCTACTACTAGAGGATGAGCGATCTCTGGAGTCTTCCGAATCCATCTCTGTAAGAACAGGAGTGAAATTTGTAACATTTTCTTAGTCTTTTGTAGTTTAGTCCCAACCCAAACAAGCACTCTGATTGTTATTTCATTTACAAATAGCATCAACCAGTCAAAATATGCAATACTGTTTAATGTTAGTACAAACATTCTCAATTTTACTTCAACAGAAGCAAATATCGGTTAAAATTTCCATTATGGGCCGTCGATTTTTGGCGCGGGGAGGGTGGGGGGGAGAGGGGGGGAGCTTTGGTTACCCCCCTGTGCCATCCCCACAACTCGGAGCCCCATGGTTATGGAGATATCCATGGTCAAAGTTTTCAGGTTAGAATAATTTTCTTCGTAAATGTCCATCGGTTTAAGGGAGGGAAGGAAACGAAACACAAGTCGACGGAGCCCCGGGGCTCCTATTTCTGTCTGCAGGGTCTAAAGTAACCTAACATGAAGAAGATGACGGGAGCTGAGTTCGCTCGCTTTGCTCGCTCACTTCAGCTCCCGTCATCTCCTTCGAACCTAACCTATCCGTGTCGGGGTGCCCTAAGCTCCCGAGCTCGCTTCGCTCGCTCTTGGACTAATTCACAATTTTTTTTTTTTTTTAATCTCATTAATAATATTTAAGTATAAAATATATCTAATAACTCCATAACCATGGGTTTCCGTGGGGTGGGGATGGTACAGTGGGGTAGTCCCCCTACACGCTTTCCTTCCCACCCTCCCTGCCCCTTAAATGATGAACATTTTCGGAAATTTTTACACTAATCTGAGAACTTTAACCATGGATATCTCCATAACCATAGGGCTCCGAGTGGTGGGAATGGTACAGGGGGGTAGCCAAACCTTCCCTCCTCCACCCCCTACCATCCACGCGGCAAAAGTCAGCGGCCCATAATGGAAATTTTATCCCAAATATCCATCAACCTATTTCACTTTCTTATTTTTAATGATTTCATAAACACAATTATATTGTACAACAACTTAAATGAAACTATGCGAGTAAAGTAACAAAGGTCATATTTCTGTTCATTAAAAGTACAAATGAATCAATAGAAAGTAATTCAAGAAATGGATTTCAAAATGTTTATGCTAAGTAATTACTCCGTAAGTAGTAAGTCTATAATTAACCTTACGACGAAATTAAAGTGTAGAAGTAGCGTAACCATTGCTTAAAACAAATATGTCATAGTTATTTGTGTTAAATAAATACTTATTGTAAACAATACTGTAACATATAAGTCTTAATAACATGCATACCTCTGCAAAATAAACTCACCTGTTCAATAGTATTTCTATTATAGCCTATTTCATAATATAGGCAATTAAAACAATTGAATTTTACCATTGAAATAAAAAAACTGAGCTTTACCATTCTTGCTTTACACCTACCTACATCTGTCTTTTCCTGAATTATCTGTTAGGGCAAGGTACTTTACAAGGCCCAGAAATTTTCATTTTATCTGTTTGTATGAATGTACTCAAAAATCTAAAAATAATAGAAATGTATCAACTTGGTTTGTAGATGTATATCTTTACTTTTATACAAGTGGTAAATGCTACGTTGTGATGTATATTGGTAGACACATCCAGCCTTACCTTCACGACGACGCCCCGAAGCCAGAATTGGTTGCACTTTGTAACACTTTTCATATTGCAAAGACTTTCAACTTTATAATCACAACACAAACGAAACTTAGGTCTGTCACATATACTTGTGAACAACTTTTAACTTTTTCGAACGATAAACTGACGAAAACTTAGTAAAATCAACACTACTTCAACATGGTTGTGATACTGAAGGAAATATATGAACATAATAAATAATCACTTTCCAGTACTTTCGCAGGGTTAACTTACGCCCTTACCTTTACTGAGATGGATTAGACGGTTAATTTCTTGAAGTAATTGTATTTTTTAATAAAAATAATCCTTTATTTGCGCCGCTAACGATTCTCTCTCAACGAAGCGAAGTCATCAAAACCATAGACTAAAAAACACAAATCAATCAGACAAAAATACGTTTTGAATTTAATAGAGGTGAACTTTTTTTAATTTTTCCATGTTACTAAATACACTCAGCGTAAGCGACGTGAAGGTACTGATGACGCGGGTACATGAACCTTAAAAATGCTTCAAGGTGGCAAAACGTGAATCTTAACGCCACGCCAGGACACGTAAGTGTGTTTCCGTCTTTAGTCTGACTGAACGACGCACAGTGTTTCGCCTAGAACAAGCTAGCAAGACAAAATTATATAGTGAGGTATTTTGCTTCGTACAGCTTTTTTATGATGTTTCAATGCGATTTCAGCACAAAACACGCAAATTAAAGAAGGCAGGGTCACAACATAATTATAACAATAAATATTTCGTTTAATTACTCTAATAAGAAAGGCAGAAAAATAATAATGAAATAATTATTATAGGTCTACCAGAATCTCATGGCATTTTTTATTTTTTTTAAATTGTGATTTTCATATGGCAATGTCAATTGTCACCTGTCAAATCAAAGTACTTGATGTGTCAACCGCTGCTGAATTTTTTTGATATTATCTTGAAAAGAACAATGGCGAGATTTTAGCTGACTTAAATTCGAGCGTCTGAAAGTGAGTTTTAAACGAAAGACGTTCTATTAATTGTCTACATTTTTTAAATATATTATTGGGCTGGTTCAAAACGGATAAAAAAAATCATAATAAATAAAAAGTTATTTGATTTTTTTTGTTAATTTCTTTAGCTTAGTGTTGCCATTATATATTTTATCTGCCAAGTGACAAGTAGTAACTATATTAATTAATAATATAATTAATGTATTTATTGCTGTAAATGAGTTAACAATACAGTTTATGTCTAAGTATAGTTCCTCGCAGGTAGGTAAAAATATTGTAGTGCAGTAGAAATAAATGAATTACTTTTAATTAATGATTGGCAAAAAGACTAGTATCCAAGTTTAAAAAAATATAGCTTGGTTGTTGACGAGGACGACGACCTTTTGATAAACGTCAAAGTCACTTAGTTTAAATAAATATACTCTTTCCAAAGAGTATATTATACATTTCATGCTGAAATAACTAGGTAAGGGAAAAGCGAATGCGATATTCCCCTTTTACTTCCACGAAATTGAATAATATTACCTATTAAACACATTATTAAAAGTTACCCAGACATAAATAACAAAACTTTATGACTGAATATCTATTATTCTCGACATTCTCGAACAAAAACTCTTGCACAAACTAATTCAGAGCATCACCCTGAGTTAAACCAGATATTTTTCATTTAAAGACGTAGGAATTTAATCTCAGCTAAAAAAATGTATGGGCACCTGCCATTGTTCTTTGTTATTTTTGTGAAAATGTCGAAAAACCCACTTCGATCTCAAGCGAGACATATTGTTTTCAATGTGTATCATAAAATAAGGGAAGAAGAAGGCGTAAATCAAACTCAATCTTTGATTTTAAAGTGCGTCGTAGAGTGGACCGGTAAGTTGGACTGACTTGTTTTGATACTTTTAGTTTATTTTATATTTTTCTTACTTAATTTTTATTTCTTTTCATTACTATTATATGGTAAATCGTAGGTCAGGGCACATCGAATGATGGCCGGAAGGAAATGGCAACAGTAATGTAACTGTTACTAATTCTTCGACAAGATATTGATTTTAACGGAGATTGAGAATCTTTGACGTAAGAAAAATATTAAGTAATAATCTGCGCCCTTCAGTGGGACGTGTATATAGACGGGAGTTTTTAGCGGGATTTTGGCGAGTGAAGTTCAGTGGCTGTTAATATTATTTGCAAATTGATTCCTAGTGGATATTGTGATATATTATTGGTGTAGTTTTGTGTCTCAACTGTCTACGCAACTGGACAATTTGTAAAATCATTGACAGAAGCGATCTCGGGATAGGAGCGGAGCGGAGTATTTTATTGTAGTATTGACTGCTTCTGCAAAGCTTACTGTAAAGACTGACTCGATACAATTTGCTGCCAAATACTCCAAAAAACATTAGAATCTGTTACATCCGCATTCTAATGCATACTATAGAATAAATATAAGATCCAAAGCTCTTTCCAAAGACGTGGCTAACAACCAGCCCAGGTCCTAGCAACCAGGCCATAAAACTTACAAAAAAAGTATACATAGACTGATGATGATGAATGACTATAAGTAACATGATACATTTTATTATTTTTTACAGACTTTATACATAAAGAGATTGGTTTTGAATATGTTAAATGCCAATGAAAAAGAACCATTTTGATGGAGAGAGATGACATAAAACTACAAAGATACAAGTTTTTGAAATGCCAGTGGAGTTCACGGAATCGTATTCTAGTTTTCTAGTTCTGAATGAGGTTTTAAGTTATTAGTATGATTTAAATGATATATAATAAATTAGTACATAAATTAATATTCAATTGATTTATTTTTCCTATGTTAAGAACCCGACGTATAACAACATTATTCATACACATATCTATAATACTCACAGTGGATCTTTGTGTCTCTGAATTGGTTGCAAGACCCCGCGCAGTAGCTATTTTTGTGTCAATGTTGAAGGTGAAGATAGCATTGTATAACTGTCTCTTTCACTCGCTTATGTATGTCACATCGTCCTATCTCACTTACTCTATGCAGTATACTCGATGACAAACTGTTTCTTACGCAATGGTTGGCAGGACCAAGTTCAAAGATACAAAGATTCGCTGTGACTACTATAATATAGGTACCTCATGTTCATTAATACTAAAGACATAAATAAAAATTAAACAGTATCAAGATCGTTTAATCCAATTTCCCCAGTATTGCACACAACAAATTTTTATTTCCACATTTGCCATGAGATTCTGGTAGACCTATAACAACAGTCTTAAAATACTCAACTGCTAATAACCTAGCTACAAAATAATTACAGTGGGACATCATTTCTACTCATTAACAATATGTTAAAAATGTTGTTGTTGTTTACTTAAATTCGTATTCTGGGAAAAAAAAAAATCTCAAGTGCGCAGGTTAAAATTAAAAAAGCTAATAATTATTGCTATGATATAATTTCTAGTCCGGGAGCCCGACGAAAACAGAAATCGTAAAACTAACAAAATTATTTTAAGTCGAGGTATTACTATCTATAATTAAAAAGAACATACTTTTAACTTGATGATCCATCACTGCATCAGTAACATTTAAAAAAAATCTTACTTACTGACATTTAATGTTACTTCGGTAAGTGCAAAAATTAATTAAATATGTAATTTTTTAACCCTTTCTATTTATACTGCCCTCATTAATTTCCTTATAGCTGAAATTCGTGCAGAAACAATTCTTGGAATTGGGACAAATGGGAGTGTTGCTAGGGGCTCAGGTAATAAATGCCAGGAAATTCAACAGTGACTTTTGTCCACCTAGCTTATTCTATGCGAAACACTGTGCAATGGAATTATTTTACCTAGTACCTAGAATTGTATGGAAGTATTCAATAGATACAAGTATATACAGTGTATAAAATACTTAGATAACTAATACTAAAAACATATACACTTTAACACAAAAACTACTCACTAGCTAAACCTAAAAATATACTTAACTAAATTATGGCGTCGAAAAACTCCTCCCCATCGTTGACTACTGGTAATGTGCCCAAAAGACTGGCAGCATTGCCACGTTGTATGGCAATGCTAATTCTCTGACCAAGGTAAAAGCCAGCCCTTGGGTCACGCGAAGTGTCAACTAGGCGTTTGGCAAGATCTTTAAATAAAGCGTGAGCACTCGGACCCCACGGACCAAGAGTTTCAACCCCAAACGGCTCGAAAATATAACTACCAATGAGGTTATTATATTTGCGCCGCTTGAGGTTTTCTGCAGCCGCAGCGGCAGCGCCAGCCCAGCACGACGAGCTAGGAAGATGGGATGGCGCAAGAGTATCGACACAAGTAGCGTCCCACACTAAAGGCCTACCCATCTTCCATGGAAACAAAGACATCCCGTCCGGTCTTTTGCCATCGTCGCGTGCCAGGCCATGGGGTTCCAATACGGCCGGAACGCCGACGGCGACGAGAGCACGTCGGATGATGTCGTTTAAGTTTCCGTGACGCGCTATGCGACCCGCACTTCGGCTGCATGAAAGACCGTGGTGACCGAGGCTGTTGACAACTTCGCCACAGTGACAACGATGAGGAGTACAACAGGGAGCGCCAAGACGAAGGGAAGCAGCGAGGCGGAAAGTAGTGTCGTCAAACAAGGTGCCAATGTTCGACGACGGAAGTGCGTGAAGCCAGAGGCCCGACTCCCACTCACCCACAGCCAGCAGGCGAGCGCGCTCGGCAGGAGAGGCAGAAGTGGAAATTTGGTGCTCCTGAACTGCTCTGCAGAGCGGCTCATCCCACCGTCTCTGGGATGATGGGTAGTCGGGGAGATTACAATTGGAATTGAATTAGTTAATTGTATTTGTATAATTAAGACGGAATCACACATAAGACGGAACCACACTTACGTGGCGTGGCGTGTCGTGGCGCCTTCTGACGCAGTTGATTGGCTACAAAACACGTTGCGTTATGACGTAGGCTGGAACCAGGAACAGAGTCGTTTGATTGGTGGATCCTGCACCACGCCACGCCACGACACGAAAGTATGTTTCCGACATTAGAGTTGCATGAACGTGTTTCTATTCCGCAAAACCATAGCACATGTCGCTGCGATTTTGCAAAGGCATACATACATCTGCGTCCAGCGTCAGCGTAGTGTAAAACTTCGGATAATAAAATCGTTTCGCGTGTCTGAACCAGGCTTTACAGTAACTCGAATTAACTCGATCACGAACAATTTTGATCACAGCAACACTGTCTTGTCGCTGAGAACAGCACAGAAAAACGCGCGCCAAATTCGTAATTTGACTATCATCCTACTTTACTGCTTCTTTGCTTCATTAGTATTTTCTATTTTTATAAACTGTTGCAATGATTGAACAAGCTCTCGACGATAATATATCTGAAAATGACGAGGAAGAAAGCTTTTTTCAAGACGTCGACTTATTACAAAAGCATGGAATAAACGTTGCTGACATAAAAAAATTAAAAGCAGCTGGAATATGTACAATAAAAGGGATTCAGATGTCTACAAAGAAAAAATTATGCAATATCAAAGGATTTTCAGACACAAAAGTTGAGAAAATAAAAGAAGCCTGTCAAAAAATTGCAACTCTTGGTTTTATGACTGCGCTGGAAGTTAGTGACCGTCGGAAACAAGTTTTTAAAATCAGTACGGGAAGTACAGAATTAGAGTAAGTGGCAATTTCAGTAAAATTATGTGATTACAAAAAGTACAACAAAGCTGTCGGCTGGTATTATAACGATTCTTCTCCTGCTTGTGTCGTTCCCGCAATGCTGGTCATGATTACATCATGGATTCAAAACTTTCTTGTTTATTATGTTTCTCCATTTACTCCTACTTTCAAACATGCACGACTTCTGAGGTTTTAATGTTCAGCGAGGTTCGGAATTGGTCTAACCAGCGCTGAGTGTATTCGAGGAAGAAGTCCTGTTGATTACAAACTTAAAACCCAAGGTTCAGTCCTGAAACTGCATGCTGTGATAAAAATATGAGGCGTTTTTACTGACTGGTAATCGCTATTTGGTTGCTGCACTTACCCAATATGTGTCAAGTAACACGCTCTCTCGTTATCAATAAATAAGTAGCATGGATAGTAAGTAGGTACACGTTGTATGCTAATGATCGTATTATCAACAAATTGTGCAACTTTTGTAAATAAATACATTCATTAAAGCAATTAAGGAAGGTGTTTAAAAATATATATTGATTCACCATCTTCAATAGGAAACGAGCTATGGCGTACCCTGACAAAAAAATCAGCATGAGATATGAGCATTCCTATTGGCCTAGCGGCACTGGTGGAGCATGAATTACAGTAATGAATACGCCCAGATTTTAGAATAAAATCTAATATTAGTATTTTGAAAAAAAAAAATACGACAAAAATGTTCGTTATTAAATTGTCTATCCATTAGTGTTAATAATTAATGAAAAGTGTTCATTAATTATTTTTTGTACTAACACTAATGTACTGACAACACGTGCGAAAGAGATTGATGCTGTGATGAGCAGTAAGAATGAGCACTTTTGCAAGTTTTTAGCGAAATGGATGATGATTTAGGACGAAAACGAGCGCGCGAAATTTTATAAACAGACCTTTGGATATCATGAAAATGTATATTTTCAAAATATAATTATTTGCATTATTGAATTACTAATCTATCCCTGTATGGATGCCGTTTTGCAATTTTCCTTGTTCTTATGGTATTTATTTCCGACCAAAGATGCTTTAAAATTTGTGTTGAAATATGGAACTTTCGACGCTAATAACTTTCATTTTTTTACTTTTTTGTTTCCATACAGGGCTACATCGTCAACAGTGGAGTAATCGCCAGACTACGTTTGTATGGAAGAATGATCGACTAGTGTAACCTTAACGCGGTGATGTCGTTGCGATCGATATGACGTAGACAGACCCTAATTGCTGGAAGTTAATTTTATTTAAGTCTCGAATTTTATTCTAGCAAGCTACTGGCCGGTGGCGTGGAATCAATGGCGATCACCGAAGTATTCGGCGAGTTTCGTACTGGCAAGACTCAGCTGTCTCACACTTTGTGCGTCACAACACAAATACCCAACTCAACGGGCTATCATGGCGGAAAGGTTATGTTCCTGGATACTGAACACACGTTGTATCCTTTTTGTTCATGAGTTTGACGACTTCAAATCAAATCACACTCCCTCAGTCACTCCCTTTTATAAGACACCTTCAGAAGAAGTCAATCCAGAGACAAGTTGTATCTATGTCAGATTTTACATGCATTAACAACTGATTGAGTAATAGGATAAGTACGTACCTAGTAGATACTTGAGTGCAGGTCATCGGTTTCCAGTTAGCATCACATAATTAGTAGCTAAATACTCTCTAACACTATATGGCAACACCTAAAGGGCTTAGGTGTCAATTTATTAGTGAACAAGGACAAGGGTCAGCGCAGACAGAGAGGAATAATCCCCGCGCGGTCTCGGGTATTTTCTTTACGGATCGCGTACGATTCCCGCGTATCTTCGAGGATGCGCGAGCATTTTTGTCAGGTTCAAGCATTTATGCACTTTATTGTAATAGTTTTAAAGTTTATTTTCGAGTGCGTTAATAAAATCCACTCCGCTGTGCTCCCTGCAGTCTGCTATTTTTTTTTTTGGTTGGTGATTCTCTCATATTAGCTTACCTGAGCTTGCACAGCTCCAATCGTGTACTGCACCAAGTTGCCCGCACTGCGTCGTTTTACATAGCAGGTTCCATTAGAGTGATCAGCCTATAAAGTTCCCACTGTTGAGCGGTTACACAGACCTTTTCTTTGTAAGAGAAAAGCCGATTTGATTACCTACTTAAAATATAAATAAGCGAACAAACTTCTTTTTAAAGCTGCTATTCGAACAAAGAAGCACGTGAACATCTAGGAATTATATTATTATCATCAGAAAGCCATTATTAAAAATTATTTTCATATTCATTATGTGATGACTTCATTCATTAATAATTCCTCATTTGTTAGAGTAGTCACTTGCGTCAAACTAATTTACGAGCACCAACGAATAAAGCCTTATTTTGAATATGGAATAGGTAGGTATCGGAAATTCTTTGTTCGTTTTTCAAAATAAATATCAAGGCCTCAGATTAGATCAAGCTAACTTGAAATGTAAATTAATAGGTACTAGGTATGCAAATGCATATATCTTTGCAGTTGCATTGCAGCCCTCTGGCCCCTCTTACATAATTCCTTAACAATATTATCCAGTCGACCCGACCGATTACGTCCAATTGCAGACAGATTCAATTTAGACCAAACTGCAGTGCTAGATAATGTTTTGTACGCCAGGGCATACACCTCTGAACATCAGGTTAGTGGCTTCATGAAGTATGCACATACCTACTGAGAGGTACTTACCTATACGTGGGTACTTTCTAATTATTATTATGATACATTTTTCAGTTTTTAGGACAGCCTTGGTACGGTCAGCAACTAAAGAAGGTTAACACTTAAATCCGATTTATATTCAAATTGACATTTAGTTACAGGGATTGTTTGACTCCGATTGAGAAGAGACTTTAGTGGCTGACGGTACAAACATAAATTATTTTTTTACCTGTTTTTAGGGTTCCGTACCTACCTCAAAAGGAAAAAAGGAACCCGTATAGGATCACTTAGTTGTCCGTCCGTCTGTCAAGACCCTTTATCTTGGGATCGCTTGGAGGTATCGAGTTGAAATTAATTTCGTATACTCAAGTTTTCAACCACTTGCAGCTATGAATAAATAAAACTTCTAGATCAACGCAATCAAGAGATACAGCCGTTAAATTACGCATATTTTACACTCGCAAGGGAATCAAAATCTACAGGGTAATTCCCGTTGACCTAGATCCATGAAATTTGGCAAGATGCAATGTCTTATAGCACAAGAAAAGGAAATAATCCGAAAACTGTAGATTTGTTCCTACATAAAACAAAGATTATTAACTTATTTGCAGTTGGTAAACTGACCGCGACTTATGTCGATGTATGAAAATCAAAATCAAAATCAAAATGTATTTATTCAATTAGGCCATGAAGCGGCACTTTCGAACGACAAAAAAAAAATTGACTCTAATAACCTCCAGTTTCCCAGCCCAAAATCATCGGAGAACCAACGCGACAAACCGCCAAGCAAGCGCTATCCGCTGCGATTGGCTGTTGATAATTCATTCAACCAATCACAGCAGACAACGCGCGCCCGACAACCCGCCACACCAACCCCCCGACAACTCCGAGCCGGGAAACTGGGGGTAATTGATTCTACCGTCCATTCGGAAATGTAGCACACATACTCTTTTAAAAAAAATGTGTTTTACAAGTATTTGGTTACATTATCTTGTTGAAAAAAAAAAATACATACATGTGAGAACGATGTAAAAAAAAAAACAAAAAAGGGAGGATTATGGGAAGGGGACTACACAGTCTTCCAACTGCAAAGTTAATTTTGTCCCTCAATTCTGTTTATTTATTACTAGCTGTCCCACGCGGCTTCGCTCCCGTCAACTCTACTCATCTACCCTACCTACCCTACATACATAATTGTTGTAAAATTTACACTGTTTACGGAAGCTCTCAAAAAGGAATAATTTTGCCCGCTTTTGCAACATTTTTCATTTATGCTCCGCTTCTATTGGTGGTTCTATTGGCGTGATGTTATATATCCTATAACCTTTCTCGATAAATGAACTATCCAACACAAAAAGATTTTTCAACTCCAACCAGCAGTTCCTGGAGATTAGCGCGTTCAAACAAACAAACAAACAAATTCTTCAGCTTTATAATATTAATATATATAGTATAGATATCTTATCGTTAGAGCAATATTGTTCGGTGCCCACATAGTTTATGAACTTCAGTAATATTATTTAATTGTTTTGGTGAATGTAGCTGTTTGTAAGGAACCCTCAGTGTGCGAGTCCGACTTGCACTTGGCCAGTTTTTAAGGGTTCCGTACACAAAGGGTAAAAACGGGAACCTATTACTAAGACTCCGCGATCCGTCTGTCTGTATGTCTGTCACCAGGCTGTATCTCAAGAACCGTGATAGCTAGACAGTTGAAATTTTCACAGCTGAAGTATTTCTATTGCCGCTATAACAACAAATACTAAAAACAGAATAAAATAAATATTAAAGTGGGGCTCCCATACAACAATCGTGTTTTTTTTAGCCGTTTTTTGCGATAATGGTACGGAACATGCACTTCGTGCGCGAGTCCGACTCGCACTTGGCCCGTTTTTTGTTTGTTTTCTTATGACATATTTCCTGTCTAGGCGGAACTACTAGACTTTGTAGCTGCGAAGTTTCACGAAGAGGCTGGCCTGTTCAAGCTGCTGATAATAGACTCGATCATGGCGTTATTCAGAGTCGACTTCTCAGGTCGTGGCGAGTTGGCTGACAGGCAGCAGAAACTAGCGCAAGTTCTCTCAAGGTTACAAAAGGTTTGTATCGTCTCCAGGGCCAGATTTACCTAAAGGCTATCCCAGCCTAATTGTGTAAGTGAATTCGGCAAAGGAAACAATCTGTTTCTTTCCCAAAAACGACTTTTTGTATTGCGAAAAGTCATTTTTGGGAAAGAAACAGTTTGTTTCTAGCCATCTTACTAATAAACACGGAATAAAGTTATACCAGGAATAACAAAGGAATACCTTACATTTTCATAGGTTTATACTTGGTATAAGTTTATTCTATGTTTATTAGTAAGAGGGTAGGACGCGATCTAGGGGGCGCGCAGGCGCCAAGCTTGTCTTTGCAAGCACCAATTATTTACAGAATAAAATTAGTCGGACGTAAAATACGAATTACATTGTGAGTGAGTGACAGGTTTATCGAACATATTTGCTTTCTATCTATTAATTGTTAAGTTCAATTAATTTACCGCGTACTACCTCAGTCAGCCTATGTCGCAGTCACGTAGATAGCGTATTTATGTACCCTTAGGACAAGAGAGCCATGGCGGGAAACAGCAACGGGTGTCGCAATCGAGTCCTAACAGCCTAGGATATTTGTGGGCGGTCAGAACGCTAAATCAGGCCCTGCAGCCTAATTGCGTAAGTGAATTCGGCAAGGCAAAGGGTTTTGACCGCCATCAGTTGACCAATGCGAGATTAAAGGCGCTATGTGAATTTCCGTCACTTACAAGATTAGGCTGGTGATCGTCGAAAGTTGATTCTTCATGACTTTTTTTTATTACAATATATTCGGCTTATCTAATATTAAATTGTCTCTGACAACTATGTATGACTTTTTGCAGAAGCGTTGCAGGTGCATAGCCATCCCAAAACAACGTTGAAATATATCTCATAGCTATGAGATATCGTATTGTTCGTCGAATCGTTGAGCTCCGTAAATTCTGAGTTGAGCTGCTCGGTTATTGACAAATGCGTGCACTGACTGGACAGGTCCACTCAATCTGGCTGGTTCTTTCCTCAAAAGACCATTTCAGACATCTGTCTACATGGTCTTCACATGATATAACCAAGATTTTGTCAAGACTTTAAAAGAGACTGTGACCTCCAATGATATTCAAATAAACAGATACGTTATACACTCACAAAACAATTGAAAAAAGTGTTCCGCGCAGCAGCGGCAGCATACATACACACTTTTCATTCATCTGACATTTCACTACAATGTCGAAAGGGATGGCTTGATAAAACAAACAAGAAAAAAAGAGACAGCTAGTGTTTGTCACTTGCGTGTGAATGTAAACAAACATTATTCTGACAACCAATGTTTTTTCTTTTTGTAACCTCCAAATATCAGAAAATTAGGAAAAAAAATTGAAATAAATTAGTAAATTGAGGTGTATTGCGTATTTACATATGGTATGAGATCCCTTCTGTTTTATGTAATTTGGTATTATAATTGGTACACTTTCTAAATACACACGATGGCATTTTTTTAATTTTGTTTTTTTTTCAACAAAGCGTATCGCTCTTCGCCATGCGTGACATAAACTAAAGACTAAATCATACAATTGTCTACTATTCGAGTCTTCACAATGCGCGCGCTTATAACATATCTGTTTATTTGAATATCATTGGTGACCTCTGAGTTTGTTTCGGCCTTTCTTCTCAGAGTAGTCAGATAGGAAACACCGACCTCATCTAGTTTTAAAAAATATGATCGACATGTAAAAGTGTTTGTACAAACCAACTTACAGAAATAAAATCATTTATCATTTATGACGGAAAGATTAATGGGAAATACTTCTACCTACCGTATCACTGGGACTTTATTTATTTCGGAGCACCTGGTACAAATCACTGAGGGCCCCAAATTGCGCAGTTATGAGAACCAACTATTGCACGGAACGATAAAATTGGGCCCAGTTCCAAGGTAGCGCTAGTAGCGTTAGAGCCCGAAGTACCTACAAATTGCAGCAAAAAAGGACCATATTTTTTACCCGACTGCCGAAGGAGGGTAATGTGTTTATCAGTCTATGTATGTATGTATGTTTGTTCCTATATGGCGTTCTAGAGACCAAACGCGTTGGCCAATTTTGATGATTCTTCAATGAAGTCAATCGATTCGTCATAACCCTGCGAGTGTCACTGGCTACATTAAAATTGGAAATGAAAAAAAATGGCGGATTTAAGGCGCCATTATGTGGGGGTTTTTTTTTCTTCTGTACCCATCGTGTGGGGTATCAAAATAACGGGTTTTGAGAGGTAATTTGAAAAATATATAACACTTATATTAAATGTATGTTGTGCAGTCGGAGGATACATCTGGTTCTGGTCAGCCAGCTCGTGAATATGTATGCTCCGACTGCACAATATGATTTTCTTCTTGTTTACGTCTTTTTACCCGACTGCCGAAGGAGGGTAATGTGTTTATCAGTCTATGTATGTATGTAAGTATGTATGTATGTATGTTTGTTCCTATGTGGCGTTCCAGAGACCAAACGCGTTGGCCGATTTTGATGATTCTTACGTCAATCGATGCGTCTTAACCCTGCGAGTGTCATAGGCTACATTAAAATTGGATTATAGAAAAATGGTGGATTTTGGGTGCCATATTGTGGGGGCCCAAATTTTTTTTTCTTCCAATCCCATCGTGTGGGGTATCAAAATAAAGGGTTTTAAGAGGTGATTTCAAAAATATATAACACTTATATGTTTAAATGTATCTAATTCGAAAAAACTAACTAAAAAGTTATAAATAAAAAAACTTAATTAAAAAAATCAAAAAACCCGACTGCTTCAAAAGCGAACTAAAAAGTCGTAAACAAGGAAAAAATCATTCTGTGCAGGCGGAGGATACACCAGATTTTGGTCAGCCAGCCCGCGAATATGTATCCTCCGACTGCACAGAATGATTTTTTCCTTGTTTACAACTTTTTAGTTCGCTTTTGAAGCAGTCGGGTTTTTTGATTTTTTTAATTAAGTTTTTTTTAGTTCGCTTTTTAAGCAGTCGGGTTTTTATTTTTAGATTTTTTAAATTGACTTTTTTTCGGGATTCCATTTCATGCGTAACTTCTCTAATCTGGTTACTTACCTACCTATGCAGATATGATTGTTGCCCATTTTATTATTAGTCACGAATCACGATTTTAACTTACTACACCACAATAACTGCGTGTTTGTCTCAAGTGTAGCGTAGCGTCAATTGTCACGCAATTTGTTCTACGTCGTAATATCATGCGGTTTATTTATAAGCGTAAATTTTGAAAGAACTCGTGTTATGAACGAGTTCAAGATCACGACGCGCTCTGAGATTGGTCGTTTGGTCTCAATAGATAAACATATGTCCGGTTTTCATCGTCCAAACCATGTTTATTGAACAGTTATTTGACTCGAGATAAGTCAATAGAATACTTATGATAATAAAGATTATTTATCGTAATAAATTATTGCATGCATTTCTCATGATTGAAGCGAGTTAGAGTTGTAAATTGCATAAAGCATTCTCAGTCCTAAGAAGGTACTTAAGTCATATTAAGACGGTACCCTGACCAAAAAATCGGCATGAGATAAGAGCATTCCTATTGGTCTAGCGGCACTGGTGGCGCATGAATTACAGTAGTGAATACGCCCAGATTTTAGAATAAAATCTTTATAAAAGCGAATTTTGGTCTTTTGAAAAAAGTTTTACTACAAAAATGTTCGTTATTAAATTGTCTATCCATTAGTGTTAGTACAAAAAATAATTAATGAACACTTTACGAGGAGATGCATGATGCATGCTATCAATAATTATTTCTCATTTTTATGTTTTTTTGGAAGGAGATTAGTGAAATATATACAACATTAAAAAAAAACGAAATTACCATTTTAGAATCAATATTATGAAGAAATTTAATGTATTTTTATTGATATTTCTTTTTAAGTAACGAGTAGATTAGCTCCTTAAAACAGCACGAAAAACGGCTTGCGCGGCGTTTTGCTCGGGGTACCGCCTTAAGATATATTCTATTCCTAAATTTCCACAAGTACCTACCTTCTACCCAGCTGGGCAACATATGATCGCACTCAGACGAATATTATCTAAGCATAAAATAATCACGGAACTCATGATGATTCGACACTAAAATAAAAATAACTTTTGATAGTGGTAAATGATTAAGAAGCGAACTAAAAAGATGTAAACAAGTAGAACATCATGCTGTGCAGTCGGAGGATACATATTCGCGAGCTGGCTGACCACCTGATCCTCCGACTGCCCAGCATGATTTTCCACTTGTTAGCATCTTTTTAGTTCGCGTCTTAAGACGGTACCCTGACCAAAAAATCGGCATGAGATATGAGCATTCCTATTGGCCTAGCGGCACTGGTAGCGCATGAATTACAGTAGTGAATACGCCCAGATTTTAGAATAAAATCTTTATAAAATCGAATTTTGATCATTTGAAAAAAAAAAAACTACAAAAATGTTCGTTATTAAATTGTCTATCCATTAGTGTTAGTACAAAAAATAATTAATGAACACTTTACGAGGAGATGCATAATATCAATAATTATTTCTCATTTTTATGTTTTTTTGGAAGGAGATTAGTGAAATATATACAACATTTAAAAAAAAACTAAATCTACCATTTTAGAATCAATATTATGTAGAAATTTAATGTATTTTTATTAATTGATATTTATTTTTCAATAACGAGTAGATAGCTCCTAAAAACAGCACAAAAACGGCTTGCGCGGCGTTTTGCTCGGGGTACCGCCTTAATATTGATTTTTCGATTAACTTTTTTATATTTACAACTTTTTAGTTACTTATCATTTTTCTTCGAATTACTTTTAAACATAGACGTACTCGTGGTATATATTTTTGTAACCACCTCTTAAAACCCTTCATTTTGAACTTTTTCAACACGATGGGTTTGGAAAAATAAATTGAGACCCCACAATATGGCGTCCAAAAGCCGCCTTTTTTTTTTCACGGCACATATCTAAGAACAGTTGGGCATTGCAGACGTATCTAACGATGTCTTAATTATATAAATCCGTCAACTGGTTTTCAAGATATGAGGTAACTATAGCTGTTGCCCGCGGCTTCGCTCCCGTGGGGAGCGGAATCAGGAATTATGTAGATTTCTTTTGGTGAAAGAATTTTTTTAATCGGTCCAGTAGTTTCGGAGCCTATTCGGTACAAACAAACAAACAAACAAAAAATCTTTCATCTTTATAATATTGGTATATAGATAAAGAATATTACTTAACTACATACAAGATACGCGCGAAAGACATAACCCTTTCCTTGCAGTCGAGTAAAAAACGATTAATTATACGTGACAGTTCCTATTACGATGTCCCTATTATTTTATATCTATTTAATATTGTAGCTTCAATTGCATTACGTAGATAAATACATTAATGATTCGATTACCCACCTGGCTATAAGCGGAAACTTCGGCAATTAACTTTAAGTTAAACACAAACTTAAATACCCAAATAGAACCGGTTTTAATTTAAGAATAACTTAATAATCAAGGTATTTATCCTATAGATTTCAGAAGAATACAACGTCGCAGTATTCATAACAAATCAAATGACCGCTGATCCTGGTGCAACGCTGTCCTTTCAAGTGGACCCCAAGAAGCCCATAGGGGGCAACATTCTGGCTCATGCATCCACCACCCGAATATCCCTGAGGAAGGGGCGCGGCGAAAACAGAATTGCTAAAATATACGACTCTCCTGACTTGCCAGAGAGCGAAGCTACATTTGCTATAACAAATGGAGGTGTGGCTGACGCTAAAGATTAAATAAAATAACTTAGTTACTTTTTATTAAAAACTGTTTTATTTTATGCACCTAAGTCGTACCTACCTACCTACTCGTAAATCTAACCTCATAAACCTAGAAAAACCTCTATATGTACCTACCTATCTAAGTACGGTCAGCAATGTAAATCGATGAACACTAGGCAAATCGAAATTAATCATAAAAATTGAGACAGAACAATAAATTTATTGATAAGTAGAGTAGATACCTACCTATTTAAGGTGTGAGCATAATAATTAAAGTTCCGGCAATAACAGTTCGCCGCTTTCCGCATCAAGTTCGCAGACATTTCGTTTTCTGCAAGTGCATGCGGGTTTAGAATTTTTTTATAAAAATTTAAAGATCATCATGTGAAAAACAACGTCCTACTTACTTGCAAAAAATATATGAAGGCAATTTCATAATTTTTTTCATTCACACCTTTGAACAAAAATATTATAGGTACCGAGTAGTGTTAAAATCCCTACCAAAAATTGTTAACGACCTGCCAATCCATACTAATAAAAGACAGGTCCATACTAATATTATAAATGTGAAAGTAACTCTGTCTGTCTGTCTGTCTGTTACCTTTTCACGCTTAAACCGCTTAGACCTGGGAAAGGACATAGGCTATATAGGTAGGGTAGGGTATGGTAGTGTAGGGTAGAGTATTGTAGGGTAGTGTAGGGTCGGGTAGGTTAGGGTAGGGTAGGGTAGTGTAGGGTAGGGTAGTGTAGGGTTGGGTAGATAAATGTTTGGTCTTTTTATGGCAAAACAAAGTTTGCCGGGTTAGCTAGTTTTCAATATAGCTTAAATGAATGTATTAAAATTGCAAAAAAAGAATAACAATTATTCGTGCTTGCATACTACATACTACGCTCGGCATCAGTTAAGGCGGTACCCTGACCAAAAAATCAGCATGAGATATGAGCATTCCTATTGGCCTAGCGGCACTGGTGGCGCATGAATTACAGTAGTGAATACGCCCAGATTTTGGAATAAAATCGGCTTTTTAGTCTTTTGAAAAAAAAATACGACAAAAATGTTCGTTCGACATTCTTTGGGATAAATTAAAGGCAACAGGGATACCCAATGAGCTGCTGAACGTTTTTAGGTACTGGTACGGCAACCAAACTAACGTAGTAGGTAAGGTGGGGGAATAACTGTTCTCTACCGTACAGGTTGGCGTGTGGAGTGAGGCAGGGGGGCTTAACCTCCCCAAATCTTATTAACTTGTATCTGTATGCATTGATCGAGGGACTCAGCAGTGCGCATGTGGGCTGATTTGTTGACGGGTTGTGTTTTAACCACATCAGCTACGCGGATGATATGGTGCTGTTGGCTCCCTCGGTCAGTGCTCTTAGAAAACTTGTCTAAATACTTGGGACATTTAATTGCGGTCGACCTTAAGGACGATAGTGATATTGAACGGGAACGCAGAGCATTGGCGGTACGGGCGAAAATGTTGGCCCGTAGGTTCGCTAGATGTACAGCAGCAGTAAACATACACTTTTTAAAGCATACTGCACATCGCTGTACTCGAGCGCCCTATGGATCAGCTGTACCAAACGTGCCATCAATGCGCTGCGCGTCCAATATAATAACGCGTTCAGGGCGCTGATGCGGCTGCCACGTTACTGCAGTGCGTCAGAGATGTTCGCAAAAGCCCGAGTCGACAGCTTATCAGCTGTCGTACGGAAGAAAAGTGCGTCTCTGCTCGCCAGATTGCGTGGCAGTGGCAACAGCCTCCTGAGGGTGATAGCTGACAGGCCTGATGAGAGTCCTATAATGGGACATCTCATCAAAACAACACTGTCTGTCGTAGAGTATAAGTACTAACATAGATCATAAGCCACATTGTTACTAACATCCTAGTATATAAGTACTAACGTAGGTCATAAGATAAATTGTCACTAACATCTTAGTATGTAAGCACTAACATAGGTTATAAGATTTTATATTGTTACTAACACCCTTTAAGTGTTTTATTTTTGTTTTGTGAGTGGACCTTTTGTTGTCTGAATAAATAAATAAATTATTATATTATTATTATTAAATTGTCTATCCATTAGTGTTAGTACAAAAAATTAATAATGAACACTTTACGAGGAGATGCATGCTATCAATAATTTTATTTCTCATTTTTATGGTTTTGTTGGAAGGAGATTAGTGAAACGTATACCTTTTTCAAAAAAAAGTGTACGGCCATTATAGAATCAATAATATGTAGAAATTTAATGTATTTTTATTACTTGATATTTTTTTTTTTAAATAACGAGTAGAGAGCTCCTAAAAACAGCACGAAAAACGGCTAGCGCGGCGTTTTGCTCGGGGTACCGCCTTAACTTTTCCGTAACTATCACGATTTCATATTTGAAGATCGCATTGAATAAAAAAAACAGCTTAATTTTCTTTTATTTTACCGCTTTCTTTTATTTTGGGTACTTACCTAAGTAGACAATTAGACATCGGTGTTACCTAACTACAAATAAAAACCTAGAACTAAAGACACATCTGATTAAAAAGCTTTTTAATCGTTTTTTAATGAAACAACCATATTTTAATCGTTTGATGACTAAGAATGAATACCAGATTAAATCAAATGACCTAACTACTCATTGATAAGGACATTGTAAAATTATAGAAGCATTAGCAGTCATATCACACTCCAGTGCGCTATTTATTGATTGTTTTCTTATTATCAGATAAAAAGTTGTTAGACGAATGCAATTGATATCGTACTTAACTAACTATAAAACATTTTACTGATTACGTATACGTGTTACAAATTAACGTATTCCTGATGCTTCTGGATAGTAACAGTAAGTCTTAGTTAAACAGGTGACTGTTCCTAAATAACCCTATGCTGATAAAATTTTAGTTGTCCCTAAAACACCCTACATTTATTGTTAAAGTCGCCTTTCCCTTAAAGGAAGGGGAATTTATGTATTATATTCAAATAGGTAAGTCCTAAATAGTTCGCGAATCGATCACGCATGGTATGATGGTAGGTACCTACGTTCCTTCCACAGTATACCTACATCTATTGGCCCCCTTGCATAGGGGAGAGGACAGAGGACAACTGGGTTGATTGACCAAACAGGATGCAATTTATAAACCCAAACACAGCATCCGTAACGATAACGAGACTTTATAAAAATATTCCCTAAAATAAATACCTACCTACACTGAACTAAAATATAATAATTAGGTAGGTAACTGAAGAAATGTCATCGACCTAATCGAAAGATTGAGATAACTTCTGTAACCCGGGCCCGCCGTCACTGTCTCACTATGCAGTCAAGCAAAACCCAAAGTCCAAACGCTAACGAAATCGTTTTGTTTTCGTCATTCACAGTGGCGTGATTCAAACGAACCAATTAAGTTCCTTGCTGCGATTAGATAAACAGTAACTACCATACTTCATACTTTCATGATTTACGCTACACGTTGTTTATTGCATAGACGACCAACGTGGATGTATTAACTACACTGAGAAACGAAACCAACGTTACTCAATAGATAACTTGTACGTACCTATCAACGCTTCTATTAAGTAGGTACTTAGATAGGTACCTACTCGTGATAAGTCTTCTAAACCAAAAAACTGTTTTGTAGGTACTGCAAAATAGAAGGTAAATGCTAAAAGGGTAAGTAGGTCAGTGATTTCAGATGGCAGGACCTACCTCCATTTAAGTAAATCTATAATTAAGCTGGCTTGTCATCATATGCCCAACCTTTTTGGACTATGATGGTTTCTGGGACCAGCTCTGCCAGTATTAACATGGGACGATTGCCTTAAAAATATATCTGACCTCCACAACCCTGTTGCTGGGTAAAGCTGCGAACAAATTATCGGACGCGACTGACAGGACAGCCGCGACTAAAGCTGGGAACCAATTATCGGACGCGGCTGACGGACGCGACTGACAGCCGCGACTGATATGAATGCACACTGCACAGTCGTTTGGGACGCGGCTTTGTGGACGCGTCCGAGCGCTTATTCAATAGACAATTTAGATAACTTATTCAACGAAAATAAATGTTGACGTAGAAACATATGGAGTAGTGAAAGTGAGGACGCAATTTCCTGCTGCGAACACACTCCTTCTTCCATTTTTATTTATTACCTCGAACGCACGTGCATGATTTCACGTAATCCGAGTTGTTCTGACAGTTGACACCGGGATGCGTCCCGCACAAAGCGCACACCGTCCGCGGACGTTTTCAGCTGTCAAAAACATCAAGCGGGGCAGAATTCTATCGGACGTCCAAACGCCCAAGGTTACCTCCGCGATTTACGTCTGATAGTTTTGCACAAAATTTAATAAATTAGCCAGATACTCTATAATTCGCGGCCGCATCCGATAATTTGTTCCTAGCTGTATAGAATATCTGGGCTTTATATGTCTGTGATGTACAGTTGTGCAAACTATCGGACGTAACCTTGGGCGTACTGACATAGTGACATCCAAGAGACATCTGGTCCGCTGGTTTTTTTAATTGTGCACACATATCAGCCGCGCGCGGCTGTCAGTCGCGTCCGCGTGCCGCGTCCAGTTATGTTTTCCCAACCAACTTAGTCGCGGACGTAACCTTGGGCGGGCGTTCGGACGTCCGATAGACATCTGGCCCGCTGAATGTTTTTGTCTGTGTACACCTCAGATTAAACAGGTGCACACATATCAGTCGCGGGCGTCGCGGCCATGGTCGGGGCTGTCAAGTTACGTCCGTCTGCTATTTTGCCGTCGTCGTTTGCAAAATTTACTGTACATTATTTATCCAGTTATTCTTTAAATCGGCTGTCAGTCGCGTCTGTTAGGCGCGTCCGATAGTTTGTGCCGACCTTATTACAATGCCCCTTGGAAGGACTGGCTCGCTGGCTGTCAGATATTCGGATTTCTGACTATTGGCTACCCTATAGGTTAAGTTATGACCATCAAAGATCGAGTTGACTAACACAATCTACCTTCTTTAACTAGCCCTAACTTTATGAGCATGAAACCCAAAATCAAAAAGCATGCATTTTATATCAACATTCATTCCTTCGTTGACTGATTTATAGAAACTGTTTTAGCGAGCGTAATATCTATTAATAAGGGGTTTTATCAATCTATTTCTAGATTATTTTTTATGATACATCTGAATATCGGCGAATGCCAGAGAGGTCCATGTGGGTCCATGGAATGGACAGTTTGACTGACACTTGACGTTGACGTCTCTGAGTCTGAGGCAGAAAGAAAATGTGACAGTGACACTGACAGATTTTTATCAGTTCAGACTTCAGTTGTTTCGCGATTCGATCGAGGGGCGGAGGTGCCGTGGTTTTGGTGATTTCGGTCTTAATTCAATTACCAAAAATTATTATTGTAAAAGGTGTTACAACCCGTTTGTGGTTTCAATAAAATCAGACTGTTTTAAGATGGGTGAAAACAATGAAAATAAAAATGAAGTTCGTGTGTGGTGCGATGGGTGGTGAGTAATATCGAGTTTTTATTTTTACTTCATGTCTTCGAGCTTGGTAATTGGAAACATTATACGTTAGTATTTCCATTGTTAACATTTGGTCGCATTATTGTTTCTCACCAGCAATTGCCGATATACTTTCATAAATTCACGTGCACGAGCTATACTATAGCACTTAAGTGTGTAATAATTATGAAGCATCCGGCGCGAACGATTTCAGTTCGCAATCGCTGTGTACACATACTTTTCTCTAAACAATTTCTCCTTGGGATAACACTTTACAGTGTGGTATTGATTTCTGTTTCCAGTTATGATATGGTGCATTTTGGTCACGCAAATTCTCTGAGACAAGCCAAAGCATTGGGTGATGTGTTGATAGTTGGAGTACATACAGATGAAGAAATCTCGAAGCACAAGGGTCCTCCTGTGTTTACACAAGAGGAGCGGTACAAAATGGTGCGTGCCATCAAGTGGGTTGACCAGGTGGTGGAAGGTGCACCATATGTCACCACACTTGAGACTCTGGACAAGTATCAGTGTGATTTTTGTGTGCATGGAGGTAATTCATTTGACTGTTTTACTGAGAACTGGCCATTGTAGGGTAATTGCTAGTTATTGAAATCATGTAATAAAATAATTGATGGATAAATCTGCTAGTTTTTTAAATAATCAAGGAATACACAAAACAGCAAAGATATTGTAAACAAAATATGTGTTTGTACATATTTTTTGACTGACTGGATAAATATAAAATGTTTTGTGTTAGCCAGAGGCAAGTATGAAAAAAAATTAAGTACTTAATATTATTCTAGTCAGGTATCTTACCTTGAAACCAGTTTTTGTTTTGTAGTCTCTGTGATTTTATTTCCTACATTCTCATGAAACTTGTTATGTAAAAAATTAAAACTTATTCTAATAATTTCCTTTGTCAATAATCACATACTTAGTTATTCCAATTATGTAAGAAGAACTAATTAGATAAACTAACAGAGATTTATAATGAACTTTGTGTCTAATAATACTAATAAATATTTTCTTCCTTTAATTTTTAAAAAAATTTAAAATAAATTAACTTAATAAATTATAATTTTTTCAGATGACATCACAGTGACTGCTGATGGAATTGATACATATCATTTGGTGAAAAAAGCTGGCCGATACAGGTAAATTCACTCCATAAAACCATCATGTAATAAAACTTAATAGGTACCTATTACAATCTTGAAAGCAAATTGGCATTTCACACTTTATGACACTATAAATTTTGCACTGTGCAATGTGGACTAGCATAGCCCAGATAATATTTAATGGACCACAGAAATAAAATAACATAGCGTCTAGACAGTATTTCCTGTAGGGTATGGCAGAAGTGTAACTTAGTAGAGTAGACATGTGTCCCATCAGACATTTTAAGGGCCGTGTAAAAGAGGTTGAGCCTCATGCCACTAAAAGGGCACCGATCCAGAATTCCAGACTCATGGGTGCTTCTAAAAAATCTAATTGGAAGGAAAACCAATAAGAAATTTACTGAGCAAATCCAATCTGGTGATCAAACAGTCAGAAATATTGTGTGTTAAATTGCAGTAAAATAATATTAACAATTTGGTTAATCAAACTTAGCTTGAATATAAATTACGTTATTTTATAATTGACAAAGCTTACTACACAATCCAAGATTTTCTTAATACTTAGTACCTACTACAATCTGTCACCTTGCACCTAATTCTTATTTTGTAAGATTTGCTTTATATGTGATACCTATGATTATTTTGCATGTTGAATTAATTATTGTATGCCTATTAGGCAGGACATAGTGAAACTGTAATTTACCTAACATCTGTCTGTATAACAATAAAAATATTTGATTTGATGTCATCCAACAATTAACAGAATTAAGCTTGCATTACATACATAAACAAGTGCTGAAATATATTCTTTTGTACACATACCTCTTGTAGTTAGCATCCTATGTTTGTATCCTCACTTAGATAATTATTATTTCTATGGCATTACCTACATGTTATTATTTGGCACACAGTTTTCCTTACCTATATGTATGGTTATGAATATAATATGGTTTCCTTCATCATTAAGAGCTGCAGGATATATTGTTAGTCAAAATCCATAAATAATATTTAAAAAAGCTTTTGAATAATATTTATGGTTGCCCTCTGAATAATTGAACAGATAATTTATTATCATATTTTATGAATGAAGTGTCCAGTTTGTTGAAATTACACTCATTAATATTAGTACCTGGGCGACCGAGCTCTCCTCGGGTGAAAATAGAGACAAACTACGTTTTCTGAAAAGCTAGCTAGATCGATTTATCGCCCCCGAAACCCCCTACATACTAAATTTCATGAAAATCGTTGGAGCCGTTTACAAGATTCAGATTATATATATACAAGAACTATTTTTAACCCCCGCCGGAAAAATAGGGGTGTTATTAGTTTGACGTGTGTCTCTGTGTATCTGTGTGTGGCACCATAGCGCCTAAACTGATGAACCGATTTTGATTTAGTTTTTTTTTGTTTGAAAGGTGATTTTGTCGAGAGCGTTCTTTACGAGTAGCTATGTTTGAATAAAATCGGCTCAGCCGTTCAAAAGTTATGGACGTTTTACTGTTTGAATCGGGGTGTTTTCGCAAGATAAATGTGTCGGGGGTTTTTTAAATTTTGAAATTTTACTTGTATCTATCGATATAGGCTCGCGTTTGACCACTACCTCGCCTGATGGTAAGCGATGATGTGGCCTACGGTGAAGCACGCTTACCTAGAAGTAACCTATTCACTCTTGACTTAAAGACTCCAAGGTTTAACTAGCTGTTAGCTTCGCCCACGTTAACATAGATTTTGTCAATCAATTCTGGTTGTCGACATATAGGTTGAGAAAAAATTTAATGTTGCAGTTTTAGTTTTAATCAAAATCGGCCCCTTGACTCCTTTGATTGTTTTGTGCTATTCTTCATAGTGATTATTTGGCCATCTACGGCCACTTGGAAAACTCAGCCTGTATACAGGAAGCATTGACGTAAAAACGCTTAACTTGTTTAATTTTAGACGATATATAATACAGGTAGGTATAGATTAAATAGTAGTAAAAAGTTACAAAAGGAAACAAATAAACTACAGACTTATAGGTTCTGCTTTGC
This sequence comes from Orthosia gothica, assembly GCA_949775005.1. Classification (NCBI taxonomy): domain Eukaryota; kingdom Metazoa; phylum Arthropoda; class Insecta; order Lepidoptera; family Noctuidae; genus Orthosia; species Orthosia gothica. The sequence continues at coordinate 14,386,774 of OX459069.1, read as the reverse complement.
TGCAAATTGAAGATACCACTCTATCATAAATTGTATATATAGTTAATTGACATTCCTTAATTATGCCATTAATCTTGGGTACAACATTTTAAGACGCTACTATATACTATGTTGTCATTTGATGCTAATAATATAAATACATATTCTGGGCCCTGGACATACGCGAACATCAGCAGCTACATGTAGCTGGCCGTGGGTAAAGCATGGCTTTTCCAAATGCAACCCTGCTACCCTCTAGCTTTGTTAATAGTAATAGCAAAACTAAGTTTGATTAGAAATTGAAATGATAGGTCAGTGGGGATTATTGCGATTCGACGTATGAACACACTTTCCCCTTTTCTCATACCTGTTAATATATTGCCACCCATTATATTTTGCCCATATTGTATAATACGAAGCCTCATCCCATTAAATAATCTAAATAAATATGTAGATCACAATCATTTGTTATAAAAAACATGCCTGTAAAGTTTCAACCAAATCGGAAGCCGCAATAAAAAGTTTCATACAAAGTTCAGCTGCCCCATTTACCCCCTTAAAATCGAATTTACAAAAATCCTTTCTTAACTAGAGTTTACTATTTTTAGACTAACACCTGCCAAAAGACAGCTTCGTGAAGAAAATTTGTACATCATATCTTTACAACACCAACCCCTTTTAGGTGTAATTAAAAAAACAATAATTTAGTTATTTAGTATTAATTATTTGTTACGAAAGTATTGCCGCAAAGTTTGAAGTGAATCAAACCCCATAGTAAGAAGTTTCATACAAAACTTACCCCTCCCATTTCTCCCCTTCGATTTTCACAAAGCAGTAGCACAAAGAAGTAGCCTATGTCCTTCCCAAGGTCTCAAACTATCTCTATACCAAATTCCATCTAAATTGGTTCATCGATTTAAGGTGTTTCATATAAAATTAGTCCTTCCCTTCGTGTTTTATGCAAGTAGCCTATCATATGTCCTTCTCAGGTTCTCGAACTATCTCCATAACAATTTTCATCTAAATTGGTTCATAATAAAAATAATTTGCATGATAAGAAGTTACATACAAAATTAACACTCCCTCCATTTCTCCCCCTTCATGTTTTATGCAAACCAAGTAATTTATGTCCTTCCCAAGGTCTCAAACGACCTCCATACCAAATTTCATCTAAATCGGTTCAGCGGTTTAAGCCATAATAAGAAGTTTCATACAAAACTACCTCACCCCCCCATTTCTTCCCCTTCGTGTTTTATGAAACAAAAGTAGCCTATGTCCTTTCCCGGATCTAAAACTATCTCAATACCAATTTTCATCTAAATCGGTTCAGCGGTTTAAGCGTGAAAAGGTAACAGACACACAGAGTTACTTTCGCATTTATAATATGGGGAATTTTTAACTGCACCTCTATTTAGAAATTTAAGCAAACAAAATATCTCCACTAATAACCTACTGCAAAACAATATTACTCACCGTAAAACAAAAATACTGATTTGCACACAAATTATTCAATTAAATATAAAATAAATGTGAATTAGTCCAAGAGCGAGCGAAGCGAGCTCGGGAGCTTAGGGCACCCCGACACGGATAGGTTAGGTTCGAAGGAGATGACGGGAGCTGAAGTGAGCGAGCAAAGCGAGCGAACTCAGCTCCCGTCATCTCCTTCATGTTAGGTTACTTTAGACCCTGCAGACAGAAATAGGAGCCCTGCGCAGCGGGGCTCCGTCGACTTTGTTTCGTTTCCCCCCCTCCCTTAAAACTTAAATATTTTGTTGCACTCGAAGAATTATTAGATTTACTTTTAGTTAACAGATAGTTATTCAGTAAAACAGTTAAGCTTTAAAGATCTAGCAGTATAGTATAATTCATTTATTTGATGAGCAAATTTAGTGTGCAATTCAGTATTTTTGGTAGTAATTTCGAATATTTTGATTGAAAAAAGGGGAATTACAGTTAAAGTATTAAATACCACCCTTATAATATTAGTATGGATTGTTCGTTTAAAGGTATTACATAGAGTAAGTTGTATGTCCTGTTTACAAATACAGGCATAATAAAAAAAAAATGAGTATTCGGTGGTTGAATAAAAGGGGATGTGTTTTCGGGCTTTGAAGTTACGCCATAAAAGAAAATATACGTTAGTGCGAAATTCGCCTGACAAATATCGTAAATGCACATTTACTCCACAAAATGGGCAAGCAACTCTTTGTGTAGATGTGCCTGAATGGTGAATATTTATAAAACAGTGTTGTATTGTAACCTACTACTGTTTATATAAACATTAAGGGTCTTCTCACATGGAGGAACTCAAACAAGACCAGTTTCTAAGTAAAAAAAAGTAAAGTTACTATTCAGTTATTCTATACTAATATTATAAAAACCGGCCAAGTGCGAGTCGGACTCGCGCACGAAGGGTTCCGTACCATTATCGCAAAAAACGGCACAAAAATCACGTTTGTTGTATGGGAGCCCCCCTTAAATATTAATTTTATTCTCTTTTTAGTATTTGTTGTTATAGCGGCAATAGAAATACATCATCTGTGAAAATTTCAACTGTCTAGCTATCACGGTTCATGAGATACAGCCTGGTGACAGACAGACAGACGGACCGCGTAGTCTTAGTAATAGGGTCCCGTTTTCACCCTTTGGGTACGGAACCCTAAAAAAGTTAAATAAAAAAATCCGCCTGTACAGCATGATTTTTTCCTTGTTTACGACTTTTTAGTTCGCTTTTGAAGCAGTCTGATTTTTTGATTCGTCTTTGATTTTTCTATTGTCCAATTTTAATGTAGCCTATGACACTCGCAGGGTTAAGACGAATCGATTGACGTACGTATCATCAAAATCGGCCAACGCGTTTGGTCTCTGGAACGCCATACATAGACTGACTGGAACAAACATACATAGACTTATAAACACTTTACCCTCCTTCGGCAGTCGGGTAAAAAGGTAAAGTTTGTGAGGTTGTAGGGGGTAATCTCTGGATCTACTGAACCGATTAAGATGAAATTTGGCATGGAAATAGTTTGAGACCCTGGGAAGGACAGAGGATAGGTTTGTATAATAATATTGTAGTCATATTTCAATGGAATCTGCTGCACACAACGCTACTTGTGTGGTTCGCAGTTTCAAGAGACCCTCTACCATAAATCAATTCTATTTTCAACTTAAAAAACTGGCCAAGTGCGAGTCGGATTCGCGCACAAAGAGTTCCGTACCATTATCGCAAAAAACGGCAAAAAAAACACGTTTGTTGTATGGGAGCCCAACTTAAATATATATTTTATTATGTTTTTAGTATTTCTTGTTATAGCGGCAACAGAAATACATCATCTGTGAAAATTTCAACTGTCTAGCTGTCACGGTTCATGAGATATAGCCTGGTGACAGACAGACGGACCGCGGAGTCTCAGTAATAGGGTCCCGTTTTTACTTTTTGGGTACGGAACCCTAAAAAGTACTATAAGCTAGTCACCATGATAGTAAAATATAATATGTAATGTAGATGCGACATACAACAGTACTATCGTAACAGGAATATCGACCCTGTAATGATAGGTGTAAGGGTGATTTGATAATTTTTTCCAATTTATTAAGTTGAACCAAATCTTGTCACTAAGGGTCCAAGTACAATACTGCGGTGCGACTTCGCATCGTAACAATTAACGAGCTTATTGCTGAGCTGTTTTCCGCGTTGCGAATTTGCATCGCGTCAATTCGTAGTTTTGTGTTTGGGCCCTAACTTAGGTGAATTGCAGTTTTGTTGCATCATGATGTTTTATTATATCAGCCCACACCTGCCGATTGCTGGCCAAATTCTCTCCATATGCACATATCATATTTATTTTCAATTGTAATCGCACGTCGCATTAATTATGTCTTTTTAGGGTTCCGTACTCCACTGTCCGTCTGTCTGTCAGTAACCAGGCTGTATCTCGTGCACCGTGATTGCTAGACAGATGAAATTTTCACAGATGATATATTTCTGTTGCCGCTATAACAACAAATACTAAAAACAGAATAAAATCAATTTAAGTGGGGCTCCCATACAACAAACGTGTTTTTTTTTTTGCCCCTGTTTGCAATAATGATAGGGAACCCTACGTGCGTGAGTCCGACTCACACTTGGCCAGTTTTTTATATTATGTGGAAAATGTCGCTGATTGCATATTTATGTTTCTTCCTAGCTCAAATTTTATGTATTACTGTAGTGTGTAGTCGTTTAATCAACCAAAGAAACAATAATAAAAAAACCCCATTTCAAAATTTAAAAAACACCCGACACATTTATCTTGCCAAAACACCCCGATTCAAACAGTAAAACGCCCATAACTTTTGAACGGCTGAACCGATTCAAACATAGCTAAGAACACTCTCGACAAAATCACCTTTCAAACAAAAAAAAACTAAATCAAAATCGGTTCATCTGTTTAGGAGCTATGATGCCACAGACAGACACACGTCAAACTTATAACACCCCTATTTTTCCGGTGGGGATTAATAAAAAAAAAACACTGACCTATGTCTAATGTTTATGGTTTGCATGTTTTCAGGGAAGTGCAGAGAACGGCCGGAGTGTCCACCACAGACCTAGTAGGACGCATGCTACTGCTTACCCGAGAACATTTCAAGTAAAAATTTACTTTTATTTTATAACCAGCAGTCGTATTTTATATTTTCAAGATTGTAATAAAATATGAGCTCTATTTACAGCAATAAGTAAGTAGTTAGTTCATTTCGAATAGGGAATTTGTGATTAGGGTGGAATTCACCGTCATCAAGGTCAGAAACCAAGGTCAAAGCCTTTAGCGGCCGCGCTAACGATTTACAATCGTTTTGTGACCCAAAGAGGCTCTACTAACAACAAATAATAGGCACTTATTTTCTTAAAGGCGACTTTTTGAAATGATAAGTTGTTGTGCAACTGCTCAGAGATCTGACTGCTGAAAAATATTAATGAACATAAAAAACGAGCCCATTTTATTTGAATTACTTTTAATATTAATAATCTTAAGAATGTTAATTACCTTCTCCTTAGTTAGTTTTTACATTAATTCTATTTTTTCATCTCTGGTACTTATGGTGTATATATTCCCCAATGTTAACGCAGTACTGGCCGTGCGCGTGCTCGGAGCCGTAATATCAATTTTGAACCTCCTTTTGAACAGTTTTGTTTGCAAAATATTCTTTAATTTATTTCAGTTATGAAGAAATTCCAGCCATAAATTTTTTCGTGTCAAAATAGTTTAAACATCCAAGTCGGTTTGAAGGAGTAATTAAGTAGTAGCGAAAAAATATCGCGTTGTAAGGCCGAGTTTTTCACCTGTTGACAATTCATTCAACCAATCACACCAGATAACACGTGCTTGACAATTTGCTACATTAATTCTGCGATAATTTAGAGGTGAGAAACTCGGCCTTAGTTACACGATAAAACCATGTTTCACAAATAATGTACATGAATCAATCATATTTTTTTTTTCAAATCTCGGGTCAGCTAGTTTTATAATTTGATGAAAATGACTACATTAGTTGGTACTGCTGTATGCTGCAATGATTTAAAACAAACCATTTCATTCACAAGTTTAAAAACTATAAAATTCTTGCACACATTCACAGTTGCCCAAAACATTAATCATTTCATCTTATTCTAGGTTACACTTAAGGCATATTGATTTCCAGGAGAGGTGACAAAGAGTACTCGGTGGCCCTTGAGCACTCTTCCAACCTCGGCACAGACTCCACTGCCCGATCACCTTACACCGGCTGCTCACAGTTCCTACCCACCACACAGAAAATTATCCAGTTCAGCAGCGGCCTTTCGCCCAAACCCACCGATAAGGTGCGTCGACCTTGACTTTGACCTTGAAGTTATTTTAATCCTTGTCTATAAATTATTTCCATGACAACAGATATCAACCTTGATTGAAGTGTAGGTAAATAAGGTTGAATTCAGAATGATCACTATTGAAAAGGTCATAAAATATTAATGTTGCATTGGAGATTAAACTTTGTTTAGGTGGTATTAAAGTTATTTTTTCTAAATCACACACAGTGACACAGGGAACTAAATTGTACACGTAGTTTACGATACCCGGCCTTAAATAGAGCCCATCAAGATTTATTTTACAAAAAAAGTTTGACACTGTGCGGCATTATCTTTCTAATGCTCATGTGTCATTGAATATTTGGTCCTTGACTTATTCCATAAATTAAATTTTCGAGCAAATTTATTCCAGGTTGTCTACGTCGCAGGCGCCTTCGATCTCTTCCACGTAGGGCACCTAGATTTCCTAGAGGCTGCGCACAAGCAAGGAGACTTCCTCATCGTGGGCCTACACACCGATCTTGAAGTGAACCGCTACAAGGGGTCCAACTACCCCATCATGAACTTACATGAGCGAGTCCTGTCTGTACTTGCTTGCAAGGTAACTACTTAAAAATATAATCGGCATATAAAGTCTCCGCCATATAACAATAAAATAAAAGTCATTGATCCGAGTTCAACCAAAACAGTACATTTCGTGTCGAGCATAAAAAGTCGAGCGAACGTCGAAAGCTACATGCGAGTGTTAAAATAAAGCCGATACAAAAACGATTATTTTTCCACTACCTGATGAGCTTACTTAATTAAATGCAAATAAGTTCCAACAAAAATTTATTAGTAACGTTCAGACTAAAAACGACAGACTACATACACACAACCAACACATGGTTTTTCGAGAGGCAACAGGTTCAGGATTATTCTGCCAGTTACAAAATGATCCATACAAGTCTTTTTGTAACTGTTATTATGTAATTTTGTGTTTTTTTTTTAATTTTCGAAACGAATTTCTTAGGCAATGTGTTACATAATAGACAAGGAAGTGGAAAAAGTATAATTACGTAACTTGAAAACATGTTTTTTGGTTTATGGAGATATTTTGATATTTTTGGTGTCAAATGAAAGGTATACGCGTAGAACCATTTTATCCGTTTAAATAATGTAAATCGGACCACGCGTTTATGAGTTATTAACTCATTACTAAATGCAAAGTGAAAGGGTCAAGGACGCCCCTTACCACGATACGTTTGTTTTGATCGTGTTAGCGACACTGGCTATACATTTTTTTCGTATCGTTTTGAAATATTGGAATACATTAATAGACAGGATTTAACGACTTTATTTTTTTTTGTTATTTGGCGGTGACTTTAGTGTATCCATAGCTGGAACACAGAATTCCTCTTTGCGTGAGTGGGTCCGCTGTAATACACCATGCTCGCCTATTGCTGGTATAAAAGAAAGAAAGAAAGAAAAAATATTGATTTGTTACCCGCACAGGAGACACGAGAAATAAGCATACAATTAAACAATAATGAAATAAAAACCCCGTGCGAGACCAAAAGGCTCCTATCTCAGCATGTGCAGCGATATCCAAAAAAGGTAATAACGCTGCGCTGATAAGCAGCAGTATACCTCATACTACACCCACATTTCGCCCTTGCTATGCACAGTTTGTTCAATGGCTGAAGAAGAATGTATTCGTGCAAGAGACCAGTAATATTGGGGTATAAACCATACCTATTCTATATAATTATGATGAATAGGTATATTGACAAAAAATATGTATTTAGTCCGTCAGTTAGCTATCCTAAAAATATGGGACACGTATTTTTCTTTTGCCATATACACAAAAAAGTACAACGATACAGTGCGTTGAAATATCATGTGACGTCACAAGCCCCCACTCCTGAACTTTGATGCGCTTAATCTTTGTCAATTTTTATTTATTTTGATAAAGGAAAAAATACGGGTCCAATAATATTTGATAAACTCACTGACGCACTAAATACAATTATTGATGGTCCATTTCAACAATACCTCAGAGATAATAATTTTATAACGATAAAAGCGGTTACCGCCTGGCAACAACAACAGCATTTTTCTAGTTACCAAAACAGCAACCACAATTACTATTATGGTAACTAGAAAAAAAAAAAATACCTACCTCAGTTCCAAAGTGTAAATCAGAAAAAAAATCTTATCAGATAATTAGAAAATTATACGACTTGCGATACTTTTACCAGTGTATTTTTTAAATATTCTTTTATTAATCTGAAATGTAATATTATTATGAACGGTCTTATGCACGGAACAGAAAAAACAGTGGAAATGCAAAGTAGGCGTGGCACGCGTGTCACTAATAGGCGCTTCCACGCAAACTTGATTCCAGTCGTGTTCTAACATCGCGTCGAGTTGCTAGTCTCGCGACAAATTTATATTTCCGTAACTATGCCGTTTCGTTCCATTTTGGAGTGCAAAAATGATAGTAGGAGAAAGAAACTTAAAAATAGAGGTGTTTCGTATCATCGATTAGAATGATTTTATTTGTTTTCTAATAAAATATTAGTAAATTTCAATTTACTAATCATTTAATAGAATGTTAGTTAAAATCAATCAACCTTACACGATTAACTTATAGTTTATTTTGGATTGAACGTTTTCACTATTTCGTTCTCGAAAGTTCTTCGCTACTCAATTAGGGATGTAGTCGTGTCGGGTATTGATTTTGTAGATAGATATCGATAAAAGAAAATAAGACCCTATATTTTCTTTTATATTTTAGGTGGATTAAATTTCCAAAATAATTGGAAGTATGTTGTATTGCATACATAATTATTATTGCAATGATTATACCGGCTGTTTACCTACCATATCTACTCTACTACCTACCTACCTACCTACCCACTAGGGTAGGCGAACAGTAATTCATTTTTATACATATATTATTTTATTTTTAAATAATACTACGTCACTCATCCTACAGTTTTACTGATCTACAAAATAGTTAATTTTTTTCTTATTAAGATATCGGGTATCTATCGATATCGATAATGTAATTAAAAATGCAATGTTACTTCCTTGATTGAGTAGCAGTTGATATCGATCTATCACACGAAAGTCAACCTTACGCTAAACGAAATAAAGTTTATAATTGCAACCACTGAGAATACCGCCATCTATGGGTGGGTAGCGGAATTTACTTGGCAATCGAATCTAGTTTGACTTTAGATTACAAAACGTCGTAAATACTTTCTACACTCACGCAAAATAAATCCTATTTTAATAGTGTGAAGATTGTTTTCCAGATGTAGGATCTCTGACTTATGCTAGTTTTAACTAAAATGATGACGACAAATCAAACGATCGGCTTATTTGTAGTGCATTATATGATTATCAGTTTATATGTGTGAGTTTGGCGACAACGGTTCCCATAGTAATTTTGCTGCATTGCACTTCCACTGTTTTTTCTGTTCCGTGGTCTTATGATACTAGGAAGTTGAAAACATTCTCAGTTCCAAAAGCAAACAACTTAAAAATATTCGAGACTTATGAAAAAATATTGGGTGTGAAACTGCAGTCACTTATCAACTTGTTTCTCTTAGGAAATGGTGGAGAATCGTTTAAGGTAGATTTTCTATCTCAAACTCAATGAATTTCTGACTTGTTACACTTTGGAACTGAGGTATCGAAATATACTATCTCATTGATCTATTCTTAAAAAAGTATGTTAGTCTTGAAAATATGCAAATATATTTTTTATCTATAAGAAACCCCGATTCTAGACCTTGACCAAATAAGATAAAATATTAGGGTCATCACATCAGTCATAGTAATCTGGTAATTTGCGACTAATTATCCATCACTCACATTACCTACAAAATCACTTCAATCACTTGATTTCGGTCGGATTTCAACTTCAAGCCTATCAAGCTGCTAATCTGTTTTTATTCCAGTGAAATCTCAAAAGTTCTAAAGAGAGAAAGAATAATAAAATTATTAATTGAAAAATATTTTTGTAAAACGTGCCTTTTTCGTATTCTTCTCAGAAAACCCTTTCATTTTATACCCATATCACGACAGTGCATGAAAAACAACTAGTCCGCCATCTTGGGCCGTCCGCCATATTGGATTTAGAATGATGTCACTTAGCTAACCATGCATTGTCATGTATTCCAAACTAAACGGGTATGCAAAATTTCGTCTTTATCGGTGGAGGATAACTGCTTTAAAATTCAGTTGCAAGATTTGACCCGAACACACTTACATACATACATATTTACCATATACAGTGAAAAAGACTATTGATGCCAGTGCATCAATCAAAATAACTGGCATGAAAATTGACAGAAGATAAATTCATCAAAGATTGGCAAAACTAAACTAAATTTCAATAAAATACCTTGTTTACTTCCAGTATGTGCATGAAGTGGTGATCGGTGCGCCTTACGCCGTAACAGCCGAGCTGATGGACCACTTCCGTGTGAAGGTGGTGTGCCACGGCCTCACCACGATAGCCACCGACTCGGACAGCTCCGACCCTTACAAGGTGCCCAAACAACGCGGCTGCTTCAAGGTAAACATTTTACTTTCGATTTTTTACCCGACTGCAAGGAAAGGGTTATGTTTTTCGCGCGTATCCTGTATGTATGTATGAAATATTATTTTTCACCTTATATCTTTCAAATCGCTTGACGGATTTATATTATTAAGACGTCGATAGATACGTCCTGAGTTCCTAACCGCCCAAGTGTTCTTAGAAGGTGAAGTTAAAAAAACATCCTCGATTTTTTTTCTTCTATACCCATCGTGTGGGGTATCAAAATGAAGGGTTTTAAGAGGTGATTACTAAAATATATACCTCTTATATGATAAAATAGGGTATGGGTGGGGCGGTGAAGATATTCTAATATTTATTTACTTATAATACATCTTACAGATTCTAAATTCTGGCAACACCATGACAACAGAAGACATTGTGCAACGAATAATACGGCATCGACTTGAATTCGAGGTACGGAACACACGCAAAGAACAAAAAGAGTCAGCATTAATAAAAAGTTTGAAAAAAGATCAGCATGTTAAACAAAACGGCAATTGCGAAGTTGTAAACAGTAGCTAAAACTACAGTAGCTGTGAATTTTGCCCCCGGTTTCTCAAAACTCGATTATCGGGTTGTTAACGTAATCGACGCATGATCGCCGGTTATCTGCTGTGATTGGCTGTTGATAATTCATTTAACCAATCACAGCAGATAACGCGTGCTTGACAATTTGTCACATAAATTTTGCGATAATTTAGCGTCGAGAAACCGGAGCTTCATCTATTTACCAAATATACATGTTAGATTGTGCTATTTAGAGTAGAATTCAAGAATCAACTGGATTACTATTAATAGAGCAAAGCCCCCTTTTATTACTATCTCCGATTAATGATGACGGTTGGATCATTTAAATAATGGTACAACCTTAATTTCTTTGGTTCTTGTTTTATTTTAGAACCAATAGATACTCTCTCAGTAGTATAATATTCACAGCGGATCTTTGTGTCTCTGAAGTTGGCTTTGTTGCGCACGAAACAGATTAACTGCATAGTGAAAGCGAGATAGGATGATGCGACAAACGTATGCGAGTGAAAGAGACACTTATACAATGCTATTTTCACTTTCAATATTGACACAAAAATAGCTACTGCGCAGCCTCTTGCAGCCAATTCAGAGACACAAAGATCTGTTGTGAGTATTATACATTATTTTCAAATTGATCAGCTCGTTCTTTTATCCTCCAATGCTTGAAAGAATAATAATAATAATGAGATTCAAAAACAAACGTAACATGTTGTATGCCTCATATAATTTTTTATATGATTTTTTTTCTCCGAGGCATTCTCAATAAGTAGTATGTATATACTAAAAATTATGGTTCAGATAATAGTTTTAATTAAAATTCCAGTTTTTGCCCGCCTATTAATTACAATTACAACATACTTAAATTATATTATAGTATATTCATAGGTTGTATTAAATGTGTAATGAATAATGTAGCTAACCGATTTAATATTTAATAATTCTGACTATTACTATTGTCCTGTATAAATGTCAAATTTAAGTACAGTAAAGCATCGATGTTTAAAATCTTCAAGCCGTGCTTCAGTAGTTTTAGGCGAATTTGTTAAACAAAACATCGGTGGAGTACACATGACGTAGTATAATTTTATAGTCACATTATTTTAAATTTTACAGATTGGCATAAAGAGTTTAGAGAATAATTGATCATTTCGTTTCTACAAATATTTTGAGACAGAAGCAGCTATTCGAGACACAAAATATCTTAATACCAGCTGACCCCCGGGGCTAAGCTCCCGTCAATTGGCTACCTACTATACCTACCTACCATACCTACTCTACCCACCTACCCTACCCTACCTACACTACCCTACCCTACTCTACCTACCATACCCTACCCTACCCAACCTACACTACCCTACCCTAGTTACTCTACCCTACCTACCATACCCTACCCTACCCTACCCTACCTTACCTACCCTACCCAACCTACACTACACTACCTACCCAACCCTACCTACCCTACCCTACCTAATGATGTAGTACATATTTTTTATGTATCATCAATAGTTTTTTCAGCGCACGAATTGAATAAATTTTATATGCAACATTTTGCTACTTTGGGTTGCAATTTTCATAAGGATCTCTAATTTTTTTGAAAATATATTATTGCCTATGACACTCAGGAATAATGTAGTTTTCTACTGGTGAAAGAATTTTCAAAATTGGTTCAGTAGATCCAGAGATTAATTACCCCCTACAATGTCACAAACTTTACCTCTTTACAATATTAGTATATATATATATACAATATATGCAATATAAAATCAGGCCGCAGAATTAATATTATTGATTATCATAGAATAAATTCTCAGTTCAACCCGAGCTGAGAATTTTGCAGAAGCGATACAGGAGCCACAATTATTTTCTATTCTTTTTTTGCTCAGTTGTAATTGAACTGCATTTTTAAGTTACGTCTTAAAATTAGTTTAATTTTATTTAATCTCTATTTATTTACATTGTAATACAATGCGCAATAATCGTGTTACGGTTATTTATTTATGTTATATTATTATCAATCTAAGATTTTGTGGCTTTGTTCAAAGTTGTTTTACAATTTATTGTTATTAAGTTAGGAAATTAAATATAATTTGAGGTTTTTAATGTACAAATTGTTTTTGTTAATATATTTTATTTCTGTTACTAAATGTAATTTACATCTTTAGGCGGTTTTTATTAGCTCTCTTAAAATGTATCGAAAAAACAAGGTTAGTTGAATTGGTGTAATAATTTTGTACACCTATTATTCAATATTCAGATAACTTTTATTTGCTGGATATAAATTACGGTTTGAAAGCTCTTGTAGAATAGAATTGTAGAAACACTACTTACTACTGCATGATAAACCGCCGTAATAATAATTATTCATCACATAAATTTCTAAAGATAGAAAAATTGCCCTTAAAATCTTAAAGATAGATGGATAAAATCGTCTTATTTTAAATCAGGTAAATATAATGTTAATGAAATAAAATATGTTCTATTTCAATAAAATTGTATCAAGATTTTTTTGTGTTTTTATTGTTACATGAAACAAAGCCACGCGCGTGCATACACTGACCAGCAAAGTGCTTCAGCAATTCATCAATCACAAACAAATATATATCTAGGATCACAGATCCAAGAGTCATATTTATATGATAGTGTAATTGAATCATCTGAATCATTTCGTCTTTGGTAAGATAGTTTTAACACGTCATGATAGAAGGCCTCTCGATTATTGTTTTTCTCAACAACACAAAAGTAAAAGTCTGACAGCCCCTCCCTCTCTGGGTGAAGCGGGCGGACGTGTCAGACTTTTACTGACTAAAACCCATCCCTGCTTCTTCAGTTGCTTCTGCCAGGGCCGCGGTAACTCTTTCAAATTTATTCGCGACCCAGGCAGGCATCGGCCTTAGCGGACCCCTTCAGTTTCTGATGAAATCTCTTTGAGGTGCGCGTGGGAAACTACGTGTCGTCGTTTCGGGCCTGGTCCTTATCAGACGGTGAGCTACCCATTACTCGCCGTGCGCAAGCCCGCGCCTGCGGTTTCCGGGAATTGGCTTGCGACTCCCGGTGCCCAAGGACGTCACTTGCGGTGGCTAGGGGCGTGAGGGTGTCTCGGTTGCGTCTCCCTCACGCGATCCGCCTCTTCCTTCGCGAGCATTTCTGCTTCGCAGAAGGAGGTGACTGCTTCCCATGCCTCTCCATCCGTACCATGCCTGGACCGGGGCCGAACACGAGAGGTCGCTACCGCCGATCGTCTCCACAAGGACACGGCGGTGCTCCACCCAAGCGGGGCAGACCTCCACCGTATGGTCCACCGTGTCCTCCGGGTGATCCACACAATGTTGACTCCCGGGCGTTTCCTCCCGCCTTATCCTGACTGAACAGGAACCGCTCGAAACAGCCGTGTCCGGTGAGGACCTACTGCGTCAGGCGGAAAGTGAGGACACCGTGGCGCCTCTCAAGCCACTCTTCAAAAAAGGGCCTTGTAAAAGAAAATAAAGAAAGAAAAATTTTATTTTTATTTTTTTATTATTGTTTTTATCGCCGCAATTGTGGCGTGCCCAGCGCTTGGTTGCGACAGTCGCTCTCTTCATGTTGCCATGAGATCCTGGCGGAGCTTTGCCTAAAGAGCCGCGATTTGTCGTGGCAACGGAGTTTCGCCACTTCCTTATGTGCTTGAGGACTTTTGCCGTCAGAACCCATGGCGGCAAGGAGGCTCGCCGCCTCAACGGAGACCGTGTGGTATCCCTGGACCAGCTGGATGGCCATGACCCTTTTTGACTCGGGCCGTTCGCAATGGTCGACCCCCGCGTAGAGCATCCGGCAGGAGGCGTTTGGACCCCCAAAAGTTAAAAAAAGAATGGAAGTGCACTCGTACAATGACTGTTAAGTTCACTCATTGTCCGCACATCCACTCGTTTTAAATAATAATTATTATAAAGAATCCCTAAAATAAACGTAGAACGCCGTCTGTTAGAAACGTCCCAGTTAGGGACGTATTCTTACAAATTAGAGCAAATTTGTAGATCGCGCCAAAACTAAACTCGATATTTTTTTTTTATTTTTTTTTATTGAAAGGAACAGCAAACAGTTATAGGTCTACCAGAATCTTATGGCATTTTTTATTTTTTTTTAAATTGTGATTTTCATATGGCAATGTAAATTGTCACCTGTCAAATCAAAGTACTTGATGTGTCACCCGCTGCTGAATTTTTTTGATATTATCTTGATAATTTGTTAATTTTGTGAAAATGTCAAAAAACCCACTTCGATCTCAAGCGAGACATATTGTTTTCAATGTGTATCATACAATAAGGGAAGAAGAAGGCGTAAATCAAACTTAATCTTTGATTTTAAAGTGCGTCGTAGAGTGGACCGGTAAGTTGGACTGACTTGTTTTGATACTTTTAGTTTATTTTATATTTTTCTTACTTAATTTTTATTTCTTTTCATTACTAAAAATGGAGAAATGGCAACAGTAATGTAACTGTTACTAATTCTTCGACAAGATATTGATTTTAACGGAGATGGAGAATCTTGGCGATCTCGGGATAGTGGAGCGGAGTATTTTATTGTAGTATTGACTGCCTCTGCAAAGCTTACTGGAAAGACTGACTCGATACAATTTGCTACCAAATACTCCAAAAAACATTAGAATCTGTTACATCCGCATTCTAATGCATACTAAAGAATAAATATAAGATCCAAAACTCTTTCCAAAGACGTGGCTAACAACCAGCCTAGGTCCTAGCAACCAGGCCATAAAACTTACATAAAAAAAAGTATATATAGACTGATGATGAAGAATGACTATAAGTAACATGATACATTTTATTATTGTTTACAGACTTTATACATAAAGAGATTGGTTTTGAATATGTTAAATGCCAATGAAAAAGAACCATTTTGATGGAGAGAGATGACATAAAACTACAAAAATACAAGTTTTTGAAATGCCAGTGGAGTGGAATCGTATTCTAGTTTTCTAGTTCTGAATGAGGTTTTAAGTTATTAGTATGATTTAAATGATATATAATAAATTAGTACTTAAATTAATATTCAATTGATTTATTTTTCCTATGTTAAGAACCCGATGTATAACAACATTCTTCATACACATACCTATAATTCTCACTCACAGCGGATCTTTGTGTCTCAGAATTGGTTGCAAGACCCTGCGCAGTTTGTGTCCGCTGTGACTACTATACAATAGGTACCTCATGTTCATTACTAATAAATACATAAATAAAAATTGAACAGTATCAAGATCGTTGAATCCAATTTCCCCAGTATTGCACACAACAAATTTTTATTTCCACATTTGCCATGAGATTCTGGTAGACCTATAATATCGATATGACAGTGGCACAGATCTAGTACTTTGTGTTCTATTTCAATCAATCTGCCTAACCTCTTCGGAACTATATTGGGGTCGACTTCTAGTCTAACTGGATTCAGCTGAGTGCCTATCTGACCTCCACAATCCATTAACTGGGTAACACGATACCGCTTGGCAAGACTGGTGTCAGATCTCAGGCTTCTGACTCGTAACGACTGTCAAAGATCTTCAGCCGGCCGGGACCAACGGTTTATCGTGCTTTCCAAGACACGTTTGATATATGTCTATTTATGTATACTTTCGGTTTCGGCCACACTGGTACAAAAGATGGCATAGACAAAAGTATACCTATCTCTTTTTGCTTATGAAGTTATCTTATAGTGCGAAAGTGGATACCTTTAGTGAAATTGCGTCTTAAATATGTTCCGTCTAGAAGTATACATAGTCTTTGCAGCTACCAAAGTCACTGCGTGTTAACTTAGCAAAGTATTCAAAATGATGCAGGATTGATCGTCTAAGGCCCCCTTATAATTATAATGCCGACTCCATTTTTGCATGCCTGTTGTAAAGTACTACATTAAAAACCGGCCAAGTGCGAGTCGGGCTTGCGCATGAAGGGTTCCGTACCATTATAGATAACAACGGCAAAAAAAACCACATTTGTTGTATAGGACCCCACTTAAATATTTATTTTATTCTGTTTTTAGTATTTGTCTGTTTATAGCGGCAACAGAAATACATAATCTGTGAAAATTGCAACTGTCTAGCTATAACGGTTCATGAGATACAGCCTGGTGACTGACAGGCAGACGGACCGCGGAGTCTTAGTAATAGGGTCCCGTTTTTACCCTTTGGGTACAGAACCCTAAAAAGTATTGCTACATAAAATAATGTGTGTTAAAAGACTAGTATTCTTGTCTAAAAATACTCTTCGAAAATTCAGATTGGCAACATTCTTCAAAAATTCAAAATGGCAGGAACGAGAAGAAATATTGTTTCTGTTTGTGAAATAATAAATCTTAGTGACGTGGTGTAACGGAATTATAGTGATTTTGTATTGAATATTCCAACTAGTTTATTTTAGGTATTGGATTTTATTGAAGACAACAATATTTTCAATACAAGGTAAGTTTTCTGCGTAACCGCCCACAGTAGTACCTATTCAATCTGTTTCATTTTAGTCTATTTCTAGTTATTATTGCGATGTCACGTTGTATTGTGTGCTCTTTATTAGTAGTATCCTTAGTAAACATTCTTTTTGTTGATTAGAAAATGTGACATATGTCCAAGGATAGTCGTGATATCACATTGCAAACAGTCCAATTGTTATAGATTTTTGTTCGGTAACCAGACACTACGCATTTGTAAGTTATTATTAACTTGTGGTTCCATCGGCTGGTAACAGAAATAAAGGATTATGTTGGTAGGTACACAGAAATTGTATTTCTCAAGCTGTTGAACTTAATTTAAAAGTGAATTCATGTGTTACATGTATGTGCGCCGGTAAAATTAAGGTCATATAAATATTATCTAATTGTAACTCGAATCTTTTAACTATATCTCTTACCTATTATAAATTTCGAAACCACTTTTCCCAAACAGTAACTGGCTAATAAAATTAGTTTCACAGCAAGGTCAAGAACAAAATGTAAAAGTAAACAATATGAAGTAACTTAACATAATATCTGTTAATACAATCCATTGTACACAAAAGAATGTTATTCTACTTGCCACCTTTTTCATATTGTGGGTATTAGATATTTTAATGCTGAACTTAATTAAACCATCATACCTGTAACAACTATATTTATTGGTCAAAAAATGTTTAATTGTCTTATTTATTTTCTTAATGATGAGAATCAGCTAGTATTTTCATGTAAACCTGTCAAAATCTACTTCTATTCCTCCAAAAAGTAAACCCCTAGAATGACAGTAAGTAGATCTACAAGGGACACAATGGAAATGGGGCCTGATGATGAACACATTATTCTATATCTTGATGTTGACACTTATTCAAAATGAGATGTGTTCCCGGTCCTGGCCATTACCTGGGAGACATGAGAACATATTCACACATAATTTTTCGTTCATAAACACCCAGATTAATTTCTACAGTATTCAGTTCAAAGTCTATGTAATATTCAGATTCAGAACAATTTATTTGCCAGCAATCTAGGTACAAGTTTGAGATGGTACAGAATTGGGTGTTTCCTCTACATTCTGCCTTACAGCATGCAAAATTATATATATATTTTTTTTCAATATTCTTCCACCAGTATGGTTTATATGTTGGCTTGAGCATGTTTATGTTTACGTCAATTATTTATTGGTGGAGGTTTAAATTATAGCTGTAAATTTTCCTGATGACATAAGGACATTTTTAAATTTATGAATGCTTTGTGACGCAATTTAAACTTTGGTACTTTCCTTATTGAGTCACAATAGAATCTAGCTGTCTGTCTGTGTCACCATTTTTCTAAAATTTATAAACTTTAGAAGCTTCAAACAGTTGTATTAAGTGGACAGGCATTTTAATTTTGAAGTATTTGGATGACTGCTTTACATTCTAACATCATTTTGATAGCTTGCTATCAATATTGCAATATAAATTAAGAACCAAGTTAGTGAAAAATTGCTTTTTCTGTAATGATACCTTAGCCAATCATTTTGCATTCTAGTATAAACCCTGGGCCATTTGGGTGACTATGAATAAACATCAAGAGTCACCTAAGGTATCTGGCAAACACTATTATTATTAGCCAAAACTGTCCTGATGCTAGGCAAATGTCTCCCGCCATTCCTTCCATCAGTTGCAAACCATCTCGGCTACTAAAACAAAGTTCCTAAAACACATTTTCCTTATTAGCATAATAGCAGTGTGATATATTTATTTAAATTGTAGGTAATTTTACATTAATACAATATTAAATGGGGAGGGTGCTGACTCCTGTCATACTGGTCCTCCTAGATCGGGAGTCGAGGCTTCACTACTGTTAAAAATTATGTCAATAAATATTATTTGTATGTTATATAGTACTAGTAAATTATAATTTAATATAACAACTGATGAGGCTCTTGGATCAAGAGTGTAATTCAGAAAGTGGTATTTTTTAACAAGGCTCATATTGATAGGAGGTCCCTTTCTCTGGAGCTCTGACCACCTGTAGCTTAGACCATGTTCCTGATACTAATAAGCTACTACATATTTAATGTTTTATTTTTAATATTAAAGGAAGTACTTTGGATTATTTTAAATAACATCTAGGTACCTAGATGTTGAATCATGCGGGATTTTGATATTTTTATTTTAATAAATAAAATTTCTGGACAATCAATCAATACAAAGTTTTGTTATTAGTCGAGAAAAATTATGACTATAATAAAATATTAAAAAATAATTCAGTATGTACAAACTACAATTTATTATCAAAAATATGAATAGCCTTGACTAACTGATAGGGGAGTAATCTGTATCAATCTGTAAGCAAATAAATGCAGTAGGTCATTGCAAGTGAGCGTAGGCTTAGGCGGGATTCGCCGCACAGCCTGTGATGCGCAGGCGCCGGTCGCCTCGGGCAGTTCGAGCCATGAGTCACAGCCGCCCAAAATAACTTGGGAATGGGCGCCGCCTACCGCCCGGGGCGGGCGGCTCTGGTCGGGCTCAGTGGCAGCTGCGACGCCGCCGCATGTAGAGAGCGGTCGAGGTGGAGCGCGTGAGCCTCGTGTTGACACTCGGGTGGTGGCGGTGCCGGCGCGGGATGCGCCGCCATGCCGGTACGACACCGCGAACTCGGCGACGAGCTCGCACCCCCGGAGCCCAAGCGCTGCAGGCACTGCGACGGTACGATCTCATACATTGCTTAGCAGCGCAGGACTCACACCAAAACATACACCAAACTTATCTAACACTCGGTGTCTTAACCTACTTGTTAACTAATAACACGTTATCAGCTTTACTTCGAAAACTATCAAAGAATTACTTTTGATTACTACCTATCTGTTGATTATATCTGTAACTCGTGTAAATACTTCCATGGCTATCTTGCAGTTGCAAGTAGGTGCTTTTCTGATTGAACATATTTTTACTCTGAATTAAGGATAATTTAAATAAACAGAAGTGTTGTGTTTACTGACATTGATAAACATTCAATTAATATGCATCTGAAACAGTAACCCACTTACTTTAAAACATAAAATACTTTGGTATTGAAGTTAGTTTGTTGTTTGCACTTTAAGGATATTTAACAGTACAAGTTACCCCCTTTTACATGCTTACTCATTTGAAAATATATTAATTTATCTGTTTGTTTGATTCATTTGAGTTTATTATTTTGTTTCTAAGTAGAAATAATCTCATATCTCTAGTCCTTTAATCAGAAAATAAGGAATTGAAAAAAAAAAAGAAAATATTAAGCAAAGCCTTTCACTCAGTACTTAGTGTACTTACCAAGGCTAATGGTTTATATTAAGTAAGTTGTTTGAAGCATTTTTATGAGATACTAATTGTCTAATTGTTATCACTTGCCGGCGGCATCGTTCGATAAACCTGCTGCTTTAGGCCTGCCTAATACATGGTTTGATCAATAAAGAATGTT
Organism: Orthosia gothica; assembly: GCA_949775005.1. Lineage (NCBI taxonomy): Eukaryota > Metazoa > Arthropoda > Insecta > Lepidoptera > Noctuidae > Orthosia > Orthosia gothica. The sequence continues at coordinate 14,365,928 of OX459069.1, read as the reverse complement.
AAATAAAAATAACATTTATAATTCAAGATTTTAAGTACGTATCTACCTACAAAACCTCAAGAAACTTAGCACGTTGACGTAGCTACCAACTCGTTGTTTACATTAAAGCGCATTATAACACGTGCTAAAGAAATTATGAAACGATCATGCAAATTCGGTTAATGGCTGAGCTGCAGGAAAATTATCTTTAGCCCGCCCTTAGTCACTGGAGTAAGTAATATGTGTCACGCAGTCGGGAATGGAAAGAGCGTATAAATAGGTGTTCAGACTCCACTACGAGTGGGCCACATTCCCCACCTTATGTAACAGAAAGCTCGTAAACAAATGCGTATTCTGACATACCTTCACATGTTGCGATTTGCTCGCACATTGGTATTTTGTTGTAGGGCTCGCAAATCGCAGACACGTCGTCGGCGCACGCTGTTTCGTGCACAACTTGGCGTTTATCATGTCGATGACCCTACCAAGTATGATTCATTCATCTTTATTTTTTTCCTTATTCAACAGAAATTATTATTTAAAACTTAAGACTGCGTTGTTGCAATAAACCCAGACGTCTTGTTTCAATTTTGAGACTAATACTCCAAGGAATAACGTAGGTCACGTTTTGTTTGCGTACTCAAATGAAGAATAGGCAAAGTTTGACATTTTAAAATTTTGGTTAACATCGTAAATTGCGAGGGTGTGTTCTGACAGGTACTGCGTCACTCAACGACGGGCTCTGGCGAGACTTGCACGTCGATTAATTATTATCGCCTGTCGAGACCATAGTCGCAGACCGCGACTGCTCGTATGAAATCATCGGTCATCATTAAAACCATGCCAAAATACATAGTTGCATATTTTGGTCAATTATCTTTATAGACATTAATTGGGAACAGTTATGTGCTGCTGAAACAGATGCTGTATGGATATTCATGCCTTAGAAGCTATTCCTTTAGTAATTTATGCGTTGCTGCAAGTGACGACTGCAATTTGATAGATAGAATTGTTGTGCTAGCTTTATCCATTCATTTCACTACTGACGTAGTTTCCTAAATTCATATTCTCGCATGTCTCCTGAATTTCGAGTGTCTTGTGAGCTTCTTAGTAAAATGTTGTTTGTTTCCTACGATTATCAGAAGAGTAGAATCATTCATAACAGACTATCGTTGTTCACGTAGTACTATGGGGATGGTAGTCATTGCCAAGCTGTCACTTCTCTCCTTCGCAGTTTTACGATGAAACTGGCTCGGGATACTGTCGGCTCTAGCTTTATTAATTTGTAATTTTATGAGACTGAAAATTAGATTCACATCACCTTCGATATTAGTTGGAAGATTTACTACCGTAAATTATAAAAAACCGGGCAAGTGCGAGTCGGACTCGCGCACGACGGGTTCCGTACCATTATCGCAAAAAACGGCAAAGAAAACACGTTTGTTGTATAGGAGCTCCATTTAAATATTTATTTTATTCTGTTTTTAGTATTTGTTGTTATAGCGGCAACAGAAATACTGAAAATTTCAACTGCCTAGCTATCACGGTTCATAAGATACAGCCTGGTGACAGACCGACGGACCGCGGAGTCTTAGTAATAGGGTCCCGTTTTTACCCTTTGGGTACGGAACCCTACAAATTTAACTGTATGTATAAGTACTTCCATTACATCATTTAATTGTACTAAGTCACGAGGGATCTAGGCATAATATTAAATTAATTGACCACCTAACAAATATCAAAGTACGTTCAATTAATTATTTCTATTATGACATTAGTAATTATGCCAGGCAAATAATTACGAACATTTGTCAATGAATAAAATTTAAATTAGAATATCGCCAAGTTTGTCGGCTGGTCTAGTGAAAACCCTGAAACCGTTTTTGGAATTGTATTTTCCAAAAACTGGTTCAGGGTTTTCTATAGTACCTACCTAACCCTATTTATTTTTTCTTTGGCACAGCATTTCCAAGATCAACAGATTTTTTATTGACGATAGTGTATGTTGCACTGCTAGGCCCAGAGATCGCAGATATTTGAATGAAAGAGGCTCTGCGTTAAGCCGTTGGTCCCGGCTGTCATTTGAAGATCTTTGACAACCGTTACGGGTAGTCAGAAGCCTGAAAACTGACACCAGTCTTGCCAAGAGATATCGTGTTACCCAGTTACTGGGTTGTGGAGGTCAGATAGGCAGTCGCTCCATGTAAAACACTGATACTCAGCTGAATCCGGTAAGACTGGAAGCCGACCCCAACAATAATTGGGAAAAAGGCTAGGCAGATGATGATGAGGCTCTGCGATCTCTGGGCACGTTTGTCTCTCGGCATCTTTGGTGTACAAACAGTCTTAAATTTTCTTCAATTAAGGCGGTACCCCGAGCAAAACGCCGCGCAAACCGTTTTTGTGCTGTTTTTAGGAGCTATCTACTCGTTATTTAAAAAGAAATATCAATTAATAAAAATACATTAAATTTCTACATAATATTGATTCTAAAATGGTAGATTTAGTTTTTTTTTTAAATGTTTTATATATTTCACTAATCTCCTTCCAAAAAAACATAAAAATGAGAAATAATTATTGATATTATGCATCTCCTCGTAAAGTGTTCATTAATTATTTTTTGTACTAACACTAATGGATAGACAATTTAATAACGAACATTTTTGTAGAATTATTTTTTTCAAAAGACCCAAATTCGATTTTATAAAGATTTTATTCTAAAATCTGGGCGTATTCACTACTGTAATTCATGCGCCACATGTGCCGCTAGACCAATAGGAATGCTCATATCTCATGTCGATTTTTTTGGTCAGGGTACCGTCTTAAATACGTCCAAGGGTAAGGATACCAGTTGCGCAGACTTGTAGCTTACTATAATAGACAGATGGGTTGGCATTTTGGCAAGCTGTTACTATACGAGTACACACTGCTAGTAACAGCACTCATGCCAAACGGAGCTTTGTGTATTTCACTAATTGGAACTAGACATCTGGTTAACTTTTCATGGATCATAGGCATATACCTTCGTAGTTGTGGAACTACGTGGCTGTGTGTAAGCTTTAGTGATTCAATTGGTCCCATGTAGCGTGACGGATGGGCCTTCCCATCGGCAAATGTATGACCAACGTCCAAACAATATTTCACTGAACTTGTTTGGGCTTGATTTTTTGACTTTTCCTTCCTTTAACTTAGCACTTTAGCTGCTAGACAATGAGACACAATAGAAATTGTGTATACTGTGTTTTTAATTTTGTAGACTAAACTGACATTTGTGGGGTTGTCACTTTTTCGTTACACAAAAAAAAAATAGTGTCGTATCTTAACTATCCTGAGTGATCGAAAGTTGACCAAAAATCGAAGTAGATCGAAAATGAAACTATTTCACGTCAAAAAAAATAAATTTGGTTTAGAAACTAGCGGCCCGCCCTTATTTAGTTTCTACTCATTTATGTCCGACTTCATTTTATCGATCGCATTTATTTTATTGTTGATTTCATATTTAACACAATAAAAGTTTATGTACTATGTAAATGTATGTGTATGAATACTGTTATATTTAAATATACTACGTTTGTATTCAGAAACATTTATTTGCACCAATTAGTAAAATTTAATTGTGGAGTCATGTCACATCGATTCGATGAATCAGTTATGACTGAGCCTTACCTACAACACTATGCTCTGCGCTTGCAACATTTAAAAAAAATAAGGTCATTGACAGCTGTCAGTTTAGTCTACGAAATAAAAAATCACAGTATAGTTTGTTAGTCATCTTGCAGTTTGGGTGTTAACGATTTAACAAAACCAGGGCCTGATTTACCAACAGACTAATCAAGCTATAGCCTAGGACGCGAGGATCTAGTGTGCGCCAAGCTTGCCTTTGCAAGCATCACTTATTTACAGAACAATATTTAGTTTAAAAATTCGCGGGTAAAATACTAAAGCACTGTAAGCTTTCCCGGACACGAGTTTTTCGAACTTCTTTGCTTCCTATCTGTCTATTTTGCCGCTTATTCAATTAGCGTACTGCGTACCAGGCATGAAGGGCGCTTATTGGAAGTTAGCCTGGAGCGGTCAGAACCCTAAACCAGGCCCTGAACAAAGCTACATCAAATCACGTCATCGTGTTTTTGTTATTTTTGTACAATGTTACCTTTTTGTTTTATTATAGAATTCGGTGATTTTTGTGATAGGTCTTTTTACACCCTGTATAAAGAACTCTTGAGCAAAATTTTCCGCTGCCACACCTCTGTGTTTATGATGTGCGTTACTGTCTATAAAGGTTAATTTTATTAAGTAGACTTGCATCAGAACAATCCTCGAATCTCCTCCTCCCTCAGAAGAGCTTCCGAAAGAGTGGGTCTTAGGATGAACATGGACAAAACCAAAGTGATGTTGAATGCCCATGTTACACGCACTCCTAGCAAGGCCGGAGACTCAAAAGCTCAACAGCAACAACTCAAAGTTGTGGGCGACTATGTCTACCTGGGACAAACGATCCAGTTGGGTAGGGCCAACTTCGAGAGAGAGATCAACCGTCGAATCCGACTCGGCTGGACAGCGTTCGGGAAGTTGCGCAGTATCTTCTCGTCCAACTTACCACAAGTGTCTCAAGACGAAAGTCTATGACCAGTGTGTGTTGCCAGTGATGACAAATATGGCTCTGAGACGTGGTCGCTTACAATGGGCCTCATCAAAAAGCTTACAGTCACTCAAAGGGCAATGGAGAGGGCTTTTTTCGGAGTTTCCAGTAAGTGATCGAATCAGAAATGTAGAGATCCGCATGAGAACTAGGGTTACCGACATAGCCCGAAGAATTGCCAAACTTAAGTGGTAGTGGGCAGGGCACATTGCTGAACAGATGGCCGATGGGGCAGAAAGGTTCTAGAGTGGTGACCGCGGACCGGAAGACGTTGCGTTGGATGGCCTCCCACCAGGTGGACCGATGACCTGGTGTAGGTTGCGGGACCCCTGGTTGGGAGACGCACGGGGCCGGTCAATTTGGCGACGCTTGGAGAGGGCCTATGTTCAGCAGTGGACGTCTTTCGGCTGATATGTTGATGATGACATTTGCATAATTTTTTAAACTGAATGAATGCTATGCATGAACTGTAAAGTCATTTGAGGATAAAATGGTGACACCAATTCACCCTGCGTCACCGTTTATTTTCCTTAGCACTAATTCCGTTTAGAGTGGCTAATTAAATTTGCATTTAAAAAGACTGCAATAACCTCTTTACAAAATCTTCTGTTTATTAGGGTTTCTAACTCTTAGTGTTACCATTTCAAAAGTTACAGCTATGATCGATCAACTTTACATTGAAGATGCTTTTTTATACAGTATTTTCTAAGAAGTTTCTTTAAATCCAAGCGTGATGCATGCATTCTGATTTTGTTTATTTCTGCTGCTAACCTATATACGTTCACGTTAGAAGGTTCACGAAAATAGTTATATTTCGTCAACACATGATCATCCGTTTAGGAATTTTTTTTTGCGTCATACTTTGGCACTACATTTAAATAAGGGTATGTGTGTGCAGAAGTTTTTACTGTTGCAAACACGTAAACGTAATCTTCGTCGTCACTGTTCAAAGAGCTATGATTGACTGCTGTCATCTTGTGTGATTGCGGTAAGTGTTAATCGATGCTTTGAAGCTAATGGCGAATAATTGAAACGGTTAGCTCGTTTTATTTGAAGTTCACCAGTTGCCACCTCACGATTTTCTTGTTAACCCCCGCTGGAAAAAGAGGGGTGTTATAAGTCTCACGTGTGTTGCTGTGTATCTGTGGCATCACAGCGCCTAAACGGATGAACCGATTTTTACCCGACTGCCGAAGGAGGGTAATGTGTTTATCAGTCTATGTATGTATGTATGTATGTATGTATGTATGTATGTATGTATGTATGTATGTTTGTTCCTATGTGGCGTTCCAGAGACCAAACGCGTTGGCCGATTTTGATGATTCATACGTCAATCGATGCGTCTTAACCCTGCGAGTGTCATAGGCTACATTAAAATTGGATAATAGAAAAATGGCGGATTTTGGGTGCTATATTGTGGGGGCCCAAATTTTTATTTTCTTCCAATCCCATCGTGTGGGGTATCAAAATAAAGGGTTTTAAGAGGTGATTTCAAAAATATATAACACTTATATGTTTAAATGTATCTTATTCGAAAAAAACTAACTAAAAAGTTATAAATAAAAAAACTTAATTCAAAAAATCAAAAAACCCGACTGCTTCAAAAGCGAACTAAAAAGTCGTAAACAAGGAAAAAATCATGCTGTGCAGGCGGAGGATACACCAGATTTTGGTCAGCCAGCCCGCGAATATGTATCCTCCAACTGCACAGCATGATTTTTTCCTTGTTTACGACTTTTTAGTTCGCTTTTGAAGCAGTCGGGTTTTTTGATTTTTTGAATTATTTATTTAGTTTTTTTTGTTTGAAAGGTGATTTTGTCGAGAGTGTTCTTAACTATGTTTGAGTAAAAGCGGTTCAAAAGTTATGGGTGTTTTATTGTTTGAATCGGATTCTTTTCGCAAGATAAATGTGTCGGGAGTCTTTTAAATTTTGAAATTTTACTTGTTTTTAGTTTCGTGTTTCACCACAAATCAGTTGCTTGAACCAGTTAAATCCACCTTTAGCACCAGTCTGTTGCAACATGTCCGTTTGATAACCTCAGTGGTATGCCCATGTTAACACGGGTTCGGCGTCGCAACGTAATTGTTTGCGCATAGTAGGGCAGTTACGCGCTCTGCTCCCACGTACGGCGGCGCCCGCCCAACGCATGACAGCGCAAATATGTGAACAAGTATTCGCGTTATATAGCCCTAGGTTTTTATTTACCTTATCAAACTCAGCTAATTAAGTTCAATTAATTAGTTTGTTGTATTTATTTAATTGATTAATTGTGATATTTATAAGAGGACCTACACTACTGGTCCTGAGTTCTAAATTAATACTCACCTTCGCTGTATCTATTGTTTGGGATGTCCACGACATTTATTATGCCTTCCTTTTATCTCACTCAGTCTTATTTATCCTCTTTGGCTATTGGTCATCCACCAAATTGTATGATCTACTCATCTCTTGTGACGCCCACGAAAAAGGGTGTCCTATTATTAGTTGGAAACCTACGACAATCAATATGACTGTATAGTAGAAAATAGGTTTTAGTCACTAGTGCGAAAACTGTGCTAATTTTGTTTTGGTAGCTAAAACTTCTTTCTTGGAAAGTCGTTTTCGGGAAGTGCCTTGTCCTAATACTTCTTTCTCTGTTGCCAACCGGTGCTAATGTAAACCAAAACGGTGAAATTACAGGCACATGAGGCATTAAAATTTTAACTTTGTTCCAACTAGGGCATGTAATATCGGAAGTTTTTCAATTCCGATAATGATTTCTGATAATAGCTGATCCGGTGCGTCTCAAATCCAGTGGATTCCCGTACCCAAAGCATTATCAATGAAAATATAATTGTTACAACGGGTTGGATGAAACTGTGTATTTACTTGTATTCTTAAAAATTCTTAGCAATCTCGGGACAGTAAAGCCGGCATTCATCAAGGCACATATTATTTTTTCATGTAGTGAAGTTTAAGTAAATAAGCGCCCTATTAGTAAACAGGTTATCCGAACACTGCTAATCACCGTAGTCAACGGGCTTAATCGCGCTTTCCGCTCAACGCTTCACAAAGAGATAAAATAAGTTTTTTTCTGATGCCGAGATTCCGATATTGCATCACTCAGTATCGGAATTGAAATATCAGTAAATACATTCCGATATTCCGATATTCATGCCCTAGTTCCAAAACGCATCGGTAAATCTAATTGGGCCAGAGGTATCGGAGGCTGTAACCACATTTTAAGATGGGCTGTTGTTCGTCACAAACTCAGATCAGCAACAAAAGCATGTTTTACCTTTCCAGAAGACGAGTACGCTACCAAATTATTCGTTTGTGTATTTTATTAGCTTCATTACGTATTCTTGGCTTATTCGTGTTTTGGCCGTTTGAAAATAACTGTGTTATACCGTCACGGCGGACTAATCGTATTTTTTTTATAGTTTGCTTTCATGGCGTCATGCTTAGTTGTTTTTCACGAAAAATAGTACAGTGACTACGTTTTCGTCGTCTTCGTTGATGGCCTTAAAATAAAAGTGAATTTCCATCCAAGAATTGAGTCTATTTATGCAACGCGTCGGCGTTCCCGACTGTAGTGTTGAGCGTGGGTACCAGCGTACCGCACATAGGAACGGAATGTTTGGTTTGAGGAGTCGCAAACAAACTCATAATTATTCCGAGAACAGTAGGTCGTACACAATGTATGGTTTAAACGGCATTATCTCTGACTCAAGCTGCTTAAATTGCATTATGTGGCAGTTGTTGTTGCACTGCACTTTACTGTTATTGTATGCACCGTACAAGAAGACTGTAACATTGGAAAATTGAGTATAGGATTAATTTTGATTAAGTCACGAGCAATACTCGATTGTACTTAAAATTATAATGCCTTGTTTAGTTTGTAAATGTTACAATTGTGCAAACAATGTCTAACTATTTTAGTGTTGCCAGGTATTTTTATTTATTTGAAACAAAACAAGCAAGCACAGTGTAACTACCCACATATCCATCATCAGTCTAAAATCCTACGCAAGTTTTTTGAGTAAACTGTAAGAAAATGGGTTAGCGTTGTTCCGACTTGGCTCAATGCACATGAGAAACTGTACACATTTTAAGAAAAAATAAATGATAAATAAAAATAATTAAAAATATTTTAAAAACAAGCTTTTAATGGACTAAAAAGTACTAAATGTAATATCGCTTGTCAATCCATATCCAATGAGCCCAAACAAGATTGTGCTGTCTTGTTTGTTTAAGGAGTTGCTATGGTTACCTGCGGGCACCATCATGAGAATTGGTCCATAATACTATATTATTTAAATGTTTCCAAATTTACATAAGTACGGCATGTTCCAACTTAATCGGATGCCAGAAAGTGCTTAAAAAACGATTACTACACTCTTAGCGCTGTAGCATTGTGCGGGTGACAGATTTAATAACATTTTTTACGCGTATACGTATACCTCTTTGCGCTGTAGCATGGTGCGTTTGACAGTTTCAATAACATTTTTTACGCATATACGTATACGCATTTTTTGTAGTTTAACGTCATACCATAGTTATACCATATACCATAGTTGAACTGTCACTCGCACCATGCTACAGCGCAAAGATTATAGCCGGACAGACATGCAAAAACCAAGGTAATAATTATAAAAGCTTGTAAAAACGGAAATATTTCAATTTGCAAGTGTACGAAATTCTCGTTGTTATTGTCCGTAAGATGTCTTCGTTGATGTGGATCTTGTCTTTGATTGTTTTGTGTGTTGTCAGAGGCAGTACTTATTCGACAGTTTATGGGTGGCAGTTAAATATACCCGTCTCGGTTTGTCGTCACAAATAGAATTTTGGCACTGACTGTCTGTAGTTGTGTAATTCATGTATAAACCACTTGTTCAATCCAAACTATCTATTCACATTAAAACGTAACAAGTATGACGTGTAATCAATAGTTGGAATGCCTTTAATTAACGCGGGCAATTAATAAACAGTACAATTATTGATACAATAATATTATTATCGCCTGGCCATTGTAAACGTACAGGAAATGGTTGTTACAGTAGTGTTTAATTATCTTCTGGCAAATAATTGGCTTTATCTACAGTCACAACGTAATGTTCCAAATATGAATTCAAAAAATATTGTATAAACACGTACTTTATATTCTTGGATAGGTAAAATAAAAAAAAAAGCCATTACAGTGCAACATTTTCCTTCGATTTTCAAACAACTGCATCATAAAATAACTTTTTAATTTTTATAGCACACTTTTACTTTTTAATTTATTGGCGCTTATCCTGTCAAGTGTCAATTAGCTTGACATTTTTGTTGAAAAGTAGTGTCAATGTCTATGGATGCGCACGCTGCGCAGTCATGCGCAATGCGAAACTAAATTGCCCGCCATAACATATATTTTTCTGTTTCCACTTTTGTTTTATTTCAACTGTATGATCGAAGTTAAAATAGTGTATGCAACGGCATATAATTCGGTATTAAAACACTCGCGTATTATTATTATTATAAGACCATTGCATAAACTACTATTCTGTCTCGTGTAGATTGTATTGACTGAAATATTTTGTCCTAAATCGATGTTGTCCGTCAGCACTGTTATTTTCCATAGCATATGTATTATTGTCGATGGCTCAGTAATTAGTCGGCTCGTCCTCGTTCTAAATCGCCACCTTGACCTCGTTGTGTTGCTTTACGATGTACTATCTGGTTTTATACTTTTCTTTTTGAAAAACTCATAAAACGGCAGGTGGAAGTTCTGCTGACCAATTATTATTTCTCAAATCGTGTTTTGGTTGTTGTCATTATAGTCGGCTTATTCGTTAAGATGGTGTAATCGTTTTGTTCTCGAAGGTAATCGACTTACTGTGCGTTATAGTACGTTCTACACGAATTGTGTACGCCGTGGTTTACTGCCAAATGCATTACCAATAACGATACGCGCTTATAAGCTCCTTTTGTACATGTAGTCGAGTTGGACGCTCAGTATGACCGTATGATTAACGCAGAGGTGTCGTCGAACGCGATTAGCGCTAGGTGCGCCGACCACATGAACCATGTTACCGTTATCTGCTGACAGCATCTTGGACCCGTGTCAACTGGACTCCGACAAAACGCTTTCAATTTCAGGCTTAATGATATCAACCTATTTGTTTTAATAAAGCTAGGCAAAATTATACACTAGGCATCGGGTGGAGCTGTTTCTGTCCAAAACAGTTAAACCATGAAATTGTCTTTAACACGGTGTGACGTGCAACAAGGGTTATCCGGACATTTGGTGTCCTGTCCGGACTTGGTCCGGCCTTCTAATTTGTTCGGCTTTTCCGGTTGGATGGCATTTTTTATTTCATTTTTTAGGGTTCCGTACCCAAAGGGTAAAAAGGGGCCCTATTACTCAGACTCTACGGTCCGTCTGTCTGTCACCAGGCTGTATCTCATGAACCGCGATAGCTAGACAGTTGAAATTTTCACAGATGGTGTATTTCTGTTGCCGCTATAACAACAAATACTAGAAACAATAAAATACATATTTAAGTGGGGCTCCCATACAACAAACGTGTTTTTTCTGTCGTTTTTTGCGATAATGGTACGGAATCCGTTGTGCACGAGTCCGATTTGCACTTGGCCGGTATTTTTTTAACTAAGATGCCTTTTTAGGGTTCCGTAGCCAAATGGCAAAAAACGGAACCCTTATAGATTCGTCATGTCTGTCTGTCTGTCTGTCTGTCTGTCTGTCTGTCCGTCCGTATGTCACAGCCACTTTATTCGGAAACTATAAGAACTATGCTGTTGAAACTTGGTAAGTAGATGTATTCTGTGAACCGCATTAAGATTTTCACACAAAAATAAAAATAAAACAAAAAATTTTGGGGGTTCCCATACTTGAAACTAAAACAAAAAATATTTTTTTTCATCAAACCCATACGTGTGGGGTATCTATGGATAGGTCTTCAAAAATGATATTGAGGTTTCTAATATCATTTTTTCTAAACTGAATAGTTTGCGCGAGAGACTCTTCCAAAGTGGTAAAATGTGTGTCCCCCCCCCTGTAACTTCTAAAATAAGAGAATGATAAAACTTAAAAAAATATATGATGTACATTACCATGTAAACTACCAGCGAAAATTGGTTTGAACGAGATCTAGTAAGTAGTAAGTAAAAATTTTTTTTTTAATACGTCATAAATCGTAAACCGCAATTTACCTAGTACGGAACCCTTCGTGCGCGAGTCCGACTCGCACTTGGCCGTTTTTTTTTTCAAATGTCCGGTTTTTGTCAGGACTTTTTATTTTTCGAAATGGACGCCGACATGCAACTGTCTTGTGAGTGATAAAACTGCATCTGTAACCTAAATTATTTTAACAGACAATGTCTTATAAATTTTATAATAAATGTGAGAATTTTATTATTCACAGAATTAAAGCGGACGGCTATTAATTATGCAACATGCAACGCGTAGACATATTTCGGTCGACATCTAAAATAATATTCTGGAATCCCAACGTGATAGATTTACCCATTCTCGCCTAGGTAAAAATAGAAAAGAATTTGTTTTTATTTGAGAGAAGAGATTCCAACACGATTTTATGCTTATGTTTGCTTTGTATAGTGGTTGAATCTTATTCATATAAAACAACATGATCAATCGTTTTATATCTAAAGACACAAGATTTGAGAGAAAACCTGAAGCGAAATAACAAGCTCAAGGCGTGCAACGGTGCAAGAAATATAAAAAGCTCGTAAGCGGGTTTAGAAAATTTAATTTTATGATGCGGCTAAGCGCTGAGTCACGAAAGATCGCAATGGTGCTGAGATAACTGGTCCAATTTCTCAGTTTATTTTGCACAAGTGCAGTTTTTGACAAACGCAAATTTCAAGTTCTACATTTATTACTAGCTAAGTATTAAAAGTAAATTACAGATGAATATATCTACAATTCTACACGTACCGCACCTGTAAAAACCGTAATTAAAATTATAATGAAGTGTTCTCACATATACGCCCAATAAAACTACAGCTCGGCGCGCACGCTCTCGACCGGGGGCGTCTCGCGGGATTTCATAAGACAAATCTGTTGAATTAATGTGCCGCTCGGCATCCAGCGCTAAGCATTCCCAAATTTATTCTAAAATAAAGAGTGTCTCAGACGGTACGACATTGGAACTGATTCTATTTGGATTTTTCTATCCGGTCGCAGTCACGTATACCCAGTCCTATACATTTTCTTCTTATGAATTTTTGTTTAACCCACAGTTTTATGATTCGTGACTAAGTGCCCGTTATTTTCATGTGCGTCTTTCGTAATGAAGTGTTTATATTTTAACCCAAATTAACTTCGGAGTTCAACTAACAAAATTGTGCAAATTGATGGAACTCCTCCATTAAATTCCGATTTCCTGACGTAAGAAGTTCCTGTTGATAATATCTCTACGTAAACTGTAGAATCGCATTCCCTCTCAGGTGTTGTATCGTGGATCTGTTTGGACATCATTTATTCCTTGACGTAATATTAGTGCTGGAAGTAGTAAGCAAACACCGATTTTGACGTCAAATGTTTAAAAAAATGCAAGAGATATGATGCTCGTCTGCTTGTTCCGTGAATCAGTGCATTGAATCTATTTCACATCTATCTACTACAGTTTGGATATTATCTACTTCCAACTTTATTTTAGGGAATTATGTAACGTATTCTCTTTTGTAATGTTCTGTAATCAACCATGGACGGCGATAAAAATAACAGTTTTTTTACATTGTATATGTTTTGTTGCCGGTCTATTATAGCTGGCACATAAGGCCATTCCTTAGTAAGAGCAATTTTACATTGAAAGAAACGTGTTTCGTATCTTTGACCAAAAAGTGATTGCCACATCCCTGGCATTCCAGCTAGACGCGGCGTCAATAATAATCCTCGTTTTGGCAAACATGTAGTCGGTCGTCACGCCGTTGTGGCTATAATTCATGCATAGCAATAATTTATGTAGAACTAGATGAATTGTAGCCAATCTGTTTCCCAATGACAGTTAACATATTACGTAAATATTGATAAATTTCTTAGTTGAATCAACTGTTTGGAACAAAATATTAAAAACATTAATTTGTCTGAAAAAATTGAAAACGCAAATATTTGTATTAATGATTTATGTAGTGCAGCTGCGGGGGCTCCAGTCAACTGCACAATATGTTAATTCTGTACAAATGAGTCAGGAGCGAAGACCAAGCCAAATTACGTAAGAACGCGCCCATTCATGGCACATCGAAGCCAAAAGTGAAATTTCGTCGCGCTGACCACCAGGGCGGTACGCGTTATAAGCTCGTAACCGGTATGCAATTTAGGAAAAAATAAATTTAATTGTGTCAGTGCACACGTGTTCGCCGGAAATGCCAGGTTTGTTTAGCTTGCAGATTTATTTCTGTCTATACGGTGTCATCTGGGGGCGTCATCCTCTGAGGCAGCCCCGCCTGGGTGCGCTTGGCGCTTGTTGACGTGAATTTCGCAACGTCTCTGTCGGTGCGCTCCCGCCGATGGAAATACAGGCCACACGGCTTGGCGAAATAATTATTTAATTGGCATGCTATTCGCCATGTCTATTAAGCGTGACGATTAATTAATATGGATTTATGACCAATGCATTTAACTATTATCATGTATTAAATTTATATTAGGAAGCTGTATATCCAGACTTTCCAGTTTTAATGGCAACTGAAAGAGATATTTTCTTAATGAAGGCCTCCGCATTAGTCGGAGTTTGGGCAATTTAAATGATGTTTAGTCCGTATAGGTGCAAATTATGCAATTGAAGGCCAGGAACAATTGTTGGTTTAACTTTTGCTTGAAAAAATTAAATCTTAAGGTTGAACTAGTCGACGACACGAACTATTTAGTGCGCGGGGTTAAAATGCATGCTATCTTATCCGACAACACGTCCGAAAGAAATAGATGCTGTGATGAGCATTAAGAAGATAGTTCGCGTACGAATGAGCACTTTTGCGAATTTGAATCGAAATGGATGATGATTTAGGACGAAAACGAGCGCGCGAAATTTTATAAACAGACCTTTGGGAGTCTAGATATCATGAAAAAACAACTAAATGTATATTTATAAAATAACATTATTTGCATTGTTGAATTACTAATCTATCCCTGTATGGAGGCCGTTTTGCAATTTTCCTTCTTCTTATGGTATTTATTTCCGCCCAAAGATGCGTTAAAATTAGTGTTGAAATATGGAACTTTCGACGCTCATAACTTTCAAATATAGTATTTTTTTACATTTTTGTTTCCATACAGGACTAGATAATGACGAGACAAATTGATATCATTTTTTATTTTGAACGTAAATCGTCAAACAGTGGAGTAATCTCTAGACTACTTTTGTATGGAAGAATTTTCGACTAGTGTAACCTTAATCCTGGACATGTTTACTGTAACTAAGGCGCATCAGCTGTAATAAATATGGCGGAATATATATCATCCTTATTTATTTCCAACATTAATAAATTATTCGCTGCAGTTCGTGCCTGAAAATGTAGAGCAAGCAAATCAAAACTTTTTCAGAAAGAGTGAACTTTAGCAAAAGGATGCAATGTTTAAAGCTTCGGATTTTGAATTTCATCGACATCTTTCATGCATGTTAGATTTAGTTTTAAGAATTGCATTTGTAATATGTCATAACGCTTCAACCTTTCTTCTAACATTAGACCGCATCTACATAATGGCCTTCAATGTCACTATGCCTTACTCCAGTTACTATTATGTATTGACTGAACATCAAAGCTGGTCAAATAATAAAGTAAACAGTATCACTATGCAACTGTCACGCGTCACGCTCGCCATGTCCCCGATATCAATATATTATATTATTTTATTGCATGTGTATCTAATTCCTACAAAGTAGTTATTTATGCACGTATCATTAGTTCGTTGATATTTATTAACGTCTATATCCATAGATTTGAAAGTATTTGGGCCATACTATTGGCAAACTCGCACTACTAAACTACAATATTTGTCCTTATCCCAATTCCCCATAAGAAATCCCTAAAACCAAGTGTGTGTGTGTGTACATAGATCATGCTGACGTGCACGTTTTTAACACAGATGTCGAAGATAGAACGAAGTGGAGGCGAAAGAGGAGGAAGGCTCTCCGCATCATCGTATCAGAATAACAGCCAGGATGAGAGAGGTTGGCAATAACAAAAATTATACGTTCAATTTTGTTTCTTTTACTTTGCTACGAGACCCTGTTAAATTAGTATGGTTCATAAGAAACGTCCTCACTGAGAGCATTCACGTGTAATGAGCATTCGACGTCGAATATTCGAGTGGTGTGGACGTTGAGCCGAGCGTTACAAAGCTTACACGCAAGCGCGAACTTCGGCCGGTGTGGACGTCGCAACGATTTTCGCGGGAACGGCTCGCATTCGAATGTTCACGCAAATAAAACGCTTGAAAGCGAGTACTCAGATAACGAAATCAATGAATATGTATGTTGGAATATTACTGGCATCTTGTAAAGCAAGGAATAGTTCTTTGATCCTTCAATCGGTCAATCGTATTATAATCGTATGACATTTAACGAGATCGTATTCGAATGCTCCAAGCTCGCAAGGTAATGTTCGACTCGAACGTTCATAGTTTTGCTCGGAGTTGAATGCTGGGCTCGCTGGGAAGCATTATTTGCTCGCCTACGATTGCTTGTTTACAGATGCTCACGAAAGAATGCTCCCAGTGAGGACGCTCCTTTAAACGTTTTTTGATCCAAGAACAAAAATTAATGTTTGATTGTAATTTTGAAGACAATACACTGCTGCGGTTGATTTTTCTTCAAGTGCCACATCGTCCGGTTCTGCGCTAATAGTTTCCTAATACAACCTAATTAAAAGAACTATTAAGAGCAGTGGTAACGGCTCCGATTTGACGTGTCGTAGGTCGTGGGTTCGAACCCAGGCAGGCAGGCGCTTTACTGTGTGTACATTATTTCATCACCACTGCTCTAAAAACGGTGAAGGAAAACATCGTGAGGCAACAATGTCCAAGAACCAAAAATTCAAAGTCATGTGACATCCACCAACCCGCACTGGGCCCGCGTGGTGGATTAAGGCCCATTCCCTCTCTCACAGAGAGGAGGCCTGTGTCCCAGCAGTGGGAACATTAATAGGCTGATGATGATGATAAAAAGTATTCTAGAGAAATTATTATGTGCAGTGCGTTACTTAAATATAACGACGCTAAATAAGAAAGCTGTTTCATCTTCGTAACGTGACATCATGTTGATTAATGGCGAATAAATGTCAATCTATTTGCTAGTTCATTTCAAATATGTAAATTTTAACAGGGTCATTGCAATTTATGTAGTTGCTTTATTTTATGTTACTTTGCATAGTTCTGTAAAAATAAGTTCTTAGTTAATTTTATTGCAAAAATGGTGAATGTACAAAATTATTATGGTTACGAATAGGGAATACAATCCCGCAAATTCGGGATCCCGCATATTGAAACGTGAGATTTTTTTTAATTTGGAGGGAATAGAGGAAAGTCTCGCAACCATCGGATCCCCGTAACCTTCACCAGGTCATAGGTCCACCTGGTGGGAGACCTTCCAACGCAACTGGTTGCGAGACGCACGGGACAGGTCAATGTGGCGACGCATGGGGGAGGCCTATGTCCAGCAGTGGACGTCTTTCGTTTGATATTTATTTATTTGGAAACTCAACTGCTTATTACTAATTTACATGATGATGAGAGGAAAGTACTTGGAAACTGCTAATACTTATGTAAAGTCAATTATGGCTACAAGTGTGGAAGCCCAGCGTGTTTTTTCCCCCGCTGCCTATTTATGCAACAAGATAAGATCAAATCTAAAAGATGAAACGTTAGATCCTCTATCATTTCTTTGAAAGTATTGCAGCTGATTTTGTATGCCTCTAAATCCACTAAATATGTTCAATTGTCAATACTAATCTAAAAGATGAAACGTTAAATATTTGTATTACATCGTTACTTAAAAGAAGCTGATTTTTAACCCCCACCGGAAAAAGAGGGGTGTTATAAGTTTCACGTGTGTTGCTGTGTATCTGTGTGTCTGTCTGTGGCATCATAGCGCCTAAACGGATGAACCGATTTTAATTAAGTTTTTTTTGTTTGAAAGGTGAATTTGGCGAGAGTGTTCTTAGCTATGTTTGATTAAAATCGGTTCAGCCGTTCAAAAGTTATGGGCGTTTTACTGTTTGAATCGGGGTGTTTTCGCAAGATAATTGTGCCGGGGGTTTTTTAAATTTTGAAATTTTACTTGTTAATAGCTCTAAAACATCAGTTGATAATAATTAATAATGAGTTATAACTTAACTTAAAACTAATATCTAGTAATAAAATTTATTTGCCTTTTTTAATACATATCTAATTAAAACAAATATTAAAAAAATAATCTCGATCCCACGATCTGCGGGATACATGACCTCAATCCAGGCAGGCTTGCGTTGTCGCGATTTTGACGCGGGATTGAATTCCCTAGTTACAAACAGCTTTGTTGATGCAAAGAGCAATGGCAAGTTTTTTCAGTAAAAGCTTTGTTTTTACTTATAACGAGTGATCTCATTAGTGAAATTATTAAAACATCGTAAGAATAGTAGCTTATGCAATGGTCATATAAAAGGGGTTATTAAAACACGAGCGTAGGTTTATCTTGTGTTTTAATACCTAATTATATGCCGTTGCATACACTATTTTATCTTCACTCTTACAGTTGAAATAAAATAAAAGTGGAAAGGAAAAAACCTGCAGTATGGCGGTCAATTTAGATTCTCATTGCACCATGACTGTCAATGAGCCCCTAAGCGCCAATAAATTAAAAAGTAAAAGTCATCATCATCTGCCTAGCCTTTTCCCAACTATGTTGGGGTTGGCTTCCAGTCTAACCGGATTTAGCTGAGTACCAGTGTTACACATGGAGCGACTGCCTATCTGACCTCCACAACCCAGTAACTAACTGGGTAACACGGTACCCCTTGGCTAGACTGGTGTCAGATCTCAAGCGTCTGACTATTCGTAACGACTGTCAAAGATCTTCAAATGACAGCCGGGACCAACGGCTTAACGTGCTTGCCGAGGCACGGAGGAAACTCGGTATGTTGAAATGGTCACCCATCCACGGACCGACCTCGTCAAGCGTTGCTTAACCTTAAAGATCGACCCGTGCGGCTGTTATTATTTAGCCACGAGCTCCTCAAAAAGTAAAAGTGTGCTATAAAAATTAAAAAGTTATTTTATGATGCAGTTGTTTGAAAATCGAAGGAAAATGTTGAACTGTAATGGTTTTTTTTTCAATTTTACCGATCCACGAATATACAATACGTGTTTATGCAATATTTTTTGAATTCATATTTGGAACATTACGATGTGAGTGTAGATAAAGTTCATTACACCTTTTGTCTATTATAGTATACAGTTAGATTTTAATAAATGCCAACTTTGGTCTAGAAATGTACATTAGTTAGGCCGGTGTTCGCGTTCCTTGGTACACCGCCAGAATGACAGATCCTTTTGGCTTGTCGATACGCTCTGCTCGTAGGCCGCCGTCGGCTAAAATAATGTCAGTTCAGAGATTAACGAACTTCAGCCGCCTGACCTATAAAACCGGTGCAGGTAAATTCATACCTGCAACTCTCTGACTATATCTGATCCAATTGTATAAGTATATATTGCGGTATTTTCTATTAATATTTTGACGATTTGTGCTCGTGGCTAAATAATAGCAGCCGCACGGGTCGATCATCAAGGTTAAGCAACGCTTGACGAGGTCGGTCCGTGGATGGGTGACCGTTTTCAGCTTACCGAGTTTCCTCCGTGTCTCGGTGAGCACGTGAAGCCGTTGGTCCCGGCTGTCATTTGAAGATCTTTGACAGTCGTTACGAGTAGTCAGAAGCTTTAGGTCTGACACCAGTCTTGCCAAGGGGTACCGTGTTACCCAGTTACTGGGTTGTGGAGGTCAGATAGGCAGTCGCTCCATGTAAAACACTGATACTCAGCTGAATCCGGTTAGACTGGAAGCCGACCCCAACATGTTGGGAAAAGGCTAGACAGGCTAGCGTAGGCTTCGACGAAATAAAATTGATAAGCTGCAATCAAAACATTGTTTTTGCGCTTGACCACTATCTCACCTGATGGTAAGCGATGATGTGGTCGACGATGAAGCCCGCTTGCCTAGAAGAAATCTATTCACTCTTGACTTAAAGACTCCCAGGTCGTAGCCAACAGGAAATGCAGACTCCGGCAGGGAATGCCACAGCATTGCTGTACGCATAATAAAAGTATTCCCAAAACGTTTGGTGCGTATGGGTGTCCACCATGTACCGATGACGCATCGCCGTACGTCTTGTAGTCCGATGATGGAACGGGCTAGGAGGAATTAGTTCATGCAATTCCAACGCACACTCCCCGAAATGTAACCGATAAAAAACCGATAGGCTGACAACTCTGCGCCGATGTTTGAGGTTCTGGAGCCTAGATTCGACCAGTACTTCATACATATAACATTATCTCCCGTTTCGTAGTATGGTCGGACACATAATATTGTTTTCTTTGTGGTTTCGCTCGTGCAGACGGCTGGAGCGTAGGTGGGTCGTATCAGGCGATGCTGTCAAACTTGTTTACGAAGTTTTGTCTATTTGCGTGCTCCCCAATTACTGTACTGCTTTCTGACAATCGTATTCAAGCGCCAGCGAAACGTTTAAACTTATGCCAACGCATCGTGATGTATAATGATGATTATTTTTAGAATTTACATTCCTAATCCGTCTGTGAATTTATCTTTTGCTACAACACATATCTGTTGGGCTATATTTGTTATTGTATCCGTGGATTCAGTCGCTTTTTCGTGTTCCTGTCCGAAGTGCACCGGGCAGTCTGGATTTAGGGTCGAGCCCCTGAAAAAAGCGGCATAGTGATAACTTATGATATACATCCCAAAAACATTGTCGAGATTTGCTCTATTTAAAATTTATAGGTACTAAAATTATAAAGGCGTATGTTTCACATAGTTTCGGTAGCCACAAAATTTACTGAAGACAATTTTATTATAGTTAAATCAGTCGAATGCAGAAAGCTATAAACAAAATAGCTTACTTTGTTTTCAGTCTAGTAGGTGGTCCAGTAGTTATTGGCAACTTGCGCGAGTTCACAACTTTGAGCATATTGGTGTAAGGAATGTTTACATTATGTTTCCGTGCAGTTTTAGTTGGTATTATTTAGGACGTAGCAGTACGCTAGTACTAATTGTTTATTTTATATTTTCAGGTAATTAACCTTCATGTTCCTTCTTTCTGAGCGTCTTAATGCTTGGCACAATATGTCGGTAAGTCTGCGGACAGTATTACGTGCACTCGTTGAAGCGCTATCTACGCGACGTGACGCTATTGTTGATCGGTATGTTTGGCTATTTCATGAATTACATTTCAACAAGCAGTTAAGGCGGTACCCCGAGCAAAACGCCGCGCTAGCCGTTTTTCGTGCTGTTTTAGGAGCTATCTACGCGTTATTTAAAAAGAAATATCAACTTATAAAAATACATTTCTTAAATTTCTACATATTATTGATTCTAAAATGGTCGTATACTTTTTTTTATGAGGTATATGTTTCACTAATCTCCTTCAAACAAAACCATAAAAATGAGAAATAATTATTGATAGCATGCATCTCCTCGTAAAGTTGATAGATAGTCGTTGATAGACAATTTAATAACGAACATTTTAGTCGTATTTTTTTTTTCAAAAGACTAAAATTCGATTTTATAAAGATTTTATTCTAAAATCTGGGCGTATTCACGACTGTAATTCATACGCCACCAGTGCCGCTAGGCCAATAGGAATGCTCATATCTCATGCTGATTTTTTGGTCAGGGTACCGCCTTAAGTTCGTCTTCGAACCACTGCGCGACTAATAGATGAGTCCAGAAAAATCAAAGAGTGCCTAATAAAAATTCCGTAGACTGAAAGAACGTAGAATTTATAATTAATGTAAAATTTTGCTAAATAACTAATAGATCTTCGGCTGTTCAATAAATACACAGGCAAGCAGAATTCTTCAGTGCCTTAAATTACTAAGAACAAATTTACGTGACAGGTGTCCAAAAGACAGTCTTCACCCGACCACGGAGCGACTACGAATTCTACGTTCTAATTCACGAATGTTATTTGTTGACAAAACTGATAAAATGGTACTATACTAGTATACAATAACTAGCATTTTTCTCGAAGGTCGTACCATTCTTGATGCATTACTTCCAAAACTAAATGTGGAATGTCCAAAATAAACTTCTTCTGATCCTATTCTGTAACAATACGGTCGGGTAAATCTCAGCTCAAATTCAAATGCGTTAGAACCATAGCAAAATCGTTCTTTCTTCAATCTTCTGATTTTATTAAATGCCGAGCCCACACCTTATTGTTCCATTACTGGACCGAGCCTCTGTCCATTCTTTCCAACTTGCATTGTTGTTGCTGTGGTCCGATATTTCCAAGGAATCTCTTAGCATCCATCCATCTGGGCTTTCCTCGATTTCCTCGTTTCTTCCTAATAAAGGAGATTGCCCATACACAGGCCCCTTCTGAGGTATCGTGTCTGCGATTTGAATATTATCCAAAAATAGAATTTATATAGTGTATATTTATTCATCCGTGTCCTTTACTTTATATGTACAGACAACAACAGATCAGGTGCCTTCACATGGACATTTGTATGCACCTTATTGCATTGTAATAAGGGTACATTTCGAGAACAGAAACATTGTTATATCTCGTGAACCCCGCAAAATAAATAAAAAATATTTTCTAATTATGAATATAACGTGTATTTCCTACAATATACAACCAAATTCATCAAGATACAACCATTTTTTCAAAGGGGCCCAAGTTCCCTTACAAAATGGGCATTCTCCTTTATTCATTCATTTATGGCTCTAGTGGGTTTTAGAACACAATAGACACATTATCTATTTCCATATTCGAGTAATTATAAACATTCCAAATCTCACATAGGGCACAGCTGGTTCAGAGAAGAACAAAAAGACACACAGATGAGAATGATTCTAATAGAAAATTGTATAGTACATAAAAGCCATTGTACTTCAAGTAAATGTCTGCGCTATTTCTTGAGAAAAACAGCTGTTATTAATTTCTATTATCGTTAGTAGAATTATATCCGCGAAGCTGTGCAAAATGTGGAGCGTTTTATTTATCTGGTCGCTAAGCGCATTCGGCTCACCCACGCTTGCACAGCGGCCAAAATCAGCATTTTTACTTCAGCAATCATTATCGTGTAGTACAGTTTTATCGACTTCCGTGACGTCTTCGCTAAGTATTTTCCTTAAAATTAATGGAAATTGCTAACAAGTGTGATGTTAGTAGGCCAGGGTCTTCCAGTGCGATGACTTGGTTGTGTATGCGTGTTGTTGCCAGCTCGAGTCCAGATGTCATCCATATAGCTCTTGTATTTTATGAATGTTCTGTATTTCACTACTCATTTATTTATTACTAGCTGACCCTCGGATCTTCGCTCCGTCAACTGGGTACCTACCTACCTACCCTACCCACCCTACTCCACCTACCTACTAATTTTTATCTATCATCAATAGTTTTCTCAGCGCACGCCAAAGAATGAATTTTATAGGCAACATTTTGCTACCTTGGGTTACATTATTGCAATTTTCATAAAGATCTCTTATTTTTTTTAAATATATTATAGCCTATGACACTAAGGAATAATGTAGCTTTCTACTGGTGAAAGAATTTTCAAAATCGGTTCAGTAGATCCAGAGATTACCCCTTACAACGTCACACAAACTCACAAACTTTACCTTTTTATAATATTAGTATAGATAATATGAAATTATTAAATCAATTAGCATAATTCTTCATGAGTCTGCATCAAAGGCAGTGTTGCATGCAGCTGCGGTTCCGTTAACCGTCTTGTGCTGAGGCTGTTGCTCCGCTTCGCGTGCTGGTTTCGTTTTATTATTATACTAACTTTTACCCACGGTTTTGTCCGCGGAACTTTCGGCATTGAGCAACAATGTTGACTTATCAAACCCATTTCATCATCTGCCTAGCCTTTTTCCCAATTATTGTTGGGGTCGGCTTGCAGTCTTACCGGATTCAGCTGAGTACCAGTGTTTTACATGGAGCGACTGCCTATCTGACCTCCACAACCCAGTAACTGGGTAACACGATACCTCTTGGCAAGACTGGTGTCAGATCTCAGGCTTCTGACTACCCGTAACGACTGTCAAAGATCTTCAAATGACAGCCGGGACCAACGGTTTAACGTGCTTGCCGAGGTACGGAAGAAACTCGGTATGTTGAAATGATCACCCATCCTCGGACCGACCTCGTCAAGCGTTGCTTAACCTTGAAGATCGACCCGTGCGGCTGTTATTATTTAGCCATGAGCTCCTTACTTATCACACCCATTTGCGCATTTAAAATGTAAAACATAAAAAGAAACTGGCCAGTCTTTAATAGTTCAGCCTTCTTCAATACCACGCCTCGTTCACGGCAACAGGACCAGCACACAACACATCATTGTCTAATTCATTAGTGAAGCGCAACCAGAACTAATTACTGATTAATGTTATGTTGTTGAAATTCATGTTTTATTGACATGTAAACAGTCGTAAACAAAAATAAAATCTTTTTAACAACCATGAGAAAACAATTCTGTAAATTCGCCAGTAATTCTGTAGAAGTAGTCCCTTGAGGAACCCCACACAAAGTAATGACCGACAGTTAAAGATATGCCATAAAAAATAATACGACAATATGCATGCGTATTACTAAAAACAAATTCAATAGTTAGTTTTTTTTTTTAAATCGACGGCATTTTTTTGCGGGCAGCTTGTTTTTCGCCTCACAGAAATAGACGAGTCCACTACTTTGCTAAATAATAAGAAAAATCTCGGGATTGGCCGTGTACGAAATGACCATCCTCATCAATCAGCTGCTTGGAGTGAGTCCAAGATTTTTTCCACGTTTAGGTTTCGTAGATTAGTTCGATAATTCAATGTACTCCTTGTCGCCTTCCCTCGCTTCTGTGCAACATAACACAAATCTCTTTATTGTTTTAAATCTTTAAACTTTTCCTATTGATCTAGACAAAGCAATTATTTGAATCGAAATACACGAATTCTCTAGCTTTTTATATCTAGAAATAAATGTATTTCGGCTCACTGCTGCTGCATCATTACGGTTCAACATAGTTAACAGTAATATATTAGAGTTCAAAATGTTTACTGACGTTTGTAGAGGAAGCGATGATAATTAATATTGGGTTTATTTTGTTAGCGAGATTGGTCATTAACGGCAGAAATAAGCTTTAGACATTCGTTTCGATAATTAGAAGGTAATTGTGTTTTGGGAGACTTTTCGATTTTGTTCTGAAGTAATTAGCAATCAATTAAGTATTAGTGGGAGTGTTTTGGAACATACCAAACTATTTTGGGTGTTGTTGACGGACGCTAATGGTATTTCTGTACTTTCGTTGTCGTGAAAAGTTCGCAGAGACAGTTCGAATGAAGTGTTCACGACACCTTTACGCAATTCCTGTCTCACGCTTCAGCGCTTGCCAAGGCGCAACGTCATAAGCGTCGCCATTTTCACACGCAGACGAAAGTGGAGCTTCGAGACATTTGACTTTTGAGTCTATTTTCTTGTGGAAATAACTAGCATTTGTAAACGGCACAGGTGACTTCAGTTCAGGTATATTGACCTAGTTTTTTTATTACAATATACACCATGACCAACAGGTTTTTAAGAATGTTTTTAACTTTTAATTCACTATATTATGGACGTCACATTTATTTATGGTTATGAATGGGACTTCGAAATTTCCCATGAGCCATAATAATTATGTAGATTTAAAACATGCATGTTTTTTAGATATAACTGTAACACTATGTCATCAATAGTGGTATCTATAGACGGCATACTGTCAATCAATTCATCAAGGTTCGTTAATAAAAAAATAATCGATTTTTATGGTCATATTTAGTAAATATAATTGATGAAGTTGAGCTGATCCTAAGCGATGGCGCGTACAAACAGCTTGTTCTCTTAAAGCCAAATGAACGAACGTTACTTTGAAGTTTTTTTTGCATATCGATCGTTGCATATAGAGCCATATGCGTATCATCGGGTCATAAACAAGAACATGGAACGTCTATAAAAAGTGGACAAAATCGTGATGTATAATACCATGGTGACTTTTGTCGGTTTCTTCCTAGTCTGCCGAGACGGGCCGTTGAACTTTTGCTCCTTATTTAGATTATAGAAGTGGAGACGACGACCACGCAATCGGGCCGCCTGGCCCGCTCCGCGAAATAGATACGAATGATCACTTCCGCAATCTGTACTGAATCCAACCCTTCATGTCCGATCGATACATGCATGACAAGTGAATAAAAAGCCGCAATTTTTTATATGGTAACACTCTAAATCTGCATAGATTGATCGTCTTAAGTACCAAATATTGATTTTTTTCGAATCCAGAAACACAAAGATGGTAATAATTTAAGATGCCAAGCCAATACTGCTGTCAGAACGAGCTTAGATATAGGAAAAGTACCTTTAAACTAGATTATTGATCGTAAATCAATAAAACTATTTAAGGTTTATAGGTAC
The DNA here is from genome assembly GCA_949775005.1 of Orthosia gothica. NCBI lineage: Eukaryota > Metazoa > Arthropoda > Insecta > Lepidoptera > Noctuidae > Orthosia > Orthosia gothica. Next base: position 14,339,649 of record OX459069.1, on the reverse strand, counting down.
GCCTATAAAGGTTTAGGACTATACAATAATCACTGCTCATGTTTAGAGAGTTGAGTGTGACTGCATACGTCGCGAAAGTCGCGACAGAAACGCTAGCACAGTCCTCATCGTTTAGATGCAGTTCAGAAATAGACCACGGAAGCGTCCGACCGACCCGTTTGGTATTTGTTCAACGTTGACCTAAAACAGTGCTCGCTTTGCTCGTTTGTTATTCGCGTGGCCGACTAGCCAGTCGTGAATATTGTCAGAACTACGTGTGTATTCACATTCGCTTACTACGCTCATAGACGTTTTACAATAAACTTTACAATCATCCGAAATATTGTATTTTACCAATCGACATTTTTCACGGCATGAAATCATGGTATTTGTCTTACCACGGCCCAGCCTCTACAAATAATTGCCGGTAGGCAAACAAGTTAGATGTCGTAAACATGTGGATTTTTTGTAAGAATAGCACAATTTCCAACAATTGTGGTGTGATCTCGTCACGCGGCACAGTGCCAGAGCGGGCAGAGCCGTATCACACGTGGAACATGACGGATGAATGGGGGTCGTCACCGTCGTCACGTGCGAGCGCGAACCACACACCGCGCCACAAACGCCACCTGTACGATTTATTGGAATTTATTAGCTGTTTCGTGTGTATAAGTATCTGATATACCGTTATGTGTTAAGGAACTGTTAGACATAAATGATAATAAAATAATAATTTACTCCCAAGTCAAAAATTCTAATTACAGAGTAGAAAAACCTTCGGCATAAGTTCCAGCAACAAATATCTAAGGCTAAATCAATACCACAACAGTTTTAAATTCTTCTGCGAGATTGGTGGAGCGTTCATAAATCATGAACTCACCATGCTTTGGGTTGTTAAATACTGTGAATGCTGAACGGATTGTTTGGCAAAAGGATTTTGTTTATGGGCAACACAAAACAGTACTTTAGGGAATCGAAAATTTAGTTCACTTTTGTTACTGGGTCACAAACAGCGTGTATTAATTATTGTTACCTTCATTTGGATATTTGTTTATCTGATCTTACGTAACAGCCAGCAGGCGTACGTGAGCATTTGAGACAAAACAATTTACTTAAATATTATGCATGTAGTTAAACATGTTTTATTTGGCACTTTATTCCACAACAGCAGCAGCCATATTGTGGCTGAAGATACAACGTTGCCAACGAAAGTTATTTCCTACTGTCTCCGTGAGACAATTTAACAAGTGTTACAGTTAATTGTCTCGTGTGAGTTCCGCTCACTTGCCAATATCTATAAATTCTGATTAATCAGCCGACGTGATAGTGTCGGTGTATTCTACCAGGGTCGCGCGTCGCCAAGGCCGCGATTTACGATGCCGGATTAAAAGCTCTGTTATGATTTTATCTTTGCTTTTCTGTGAGGTTGTTAATTTTTTTTTATTGGTATTTGTTTTTAAATCTCGTGCAAGAAAATTAATGATTACTTCGAACATAAAAAATAATGTTCGCGCATAATGTTAAGGTGGCAACCCTGATTCTAAACATAAACAGCTGTTATGTTTCAGTTACAAATAAAATTGTTAACATCTTTACGTAGTTGTTGCGGGTTCTCTGAATTTAGAGATTCTTATTATACGGTTCTATATCGTAAAGTTTCTAGATTTATGCCCTTTCAATATAAACGTAAATAAGTCACAATTGTAAATACCATTCGTAAAATCGTCTGTTTACAGGGACTCGAGAACTTTTATCGCCCTTTGTAATAGTTCATTCACGTATTTATCTCGAGACGAGACTAAAATTGTGTTAACAGAAATTTATACCGGGATTAATACTTATTTATAAATAAAAAGAATGTAGAGCCACTTGTGAACGAACCAAAATATTTTCACATAATTTATGTGTAGAGATTTGCGTCAGTGACTCTTAACAGTTTTAGAAATTACCTATACACGTTTTCTTCCTATATCTTATCTGCTTCAATATTCTAGACAAGCTAATATGAACCTTACTGATGTCCGGAAAAAATAATGTTTAAATCTCGGAGGCAGGCGAATGATCAAAATAATTTACAACTGTTGCAAGCACCGGCAGGAAACACGTGATGATAGTTATACAAAAAGAAAAGATTTCATTGAAATAAAAATTAATTGCCACAGCAAAAAACAGTTTTTGGTAAATCGGTCTGAAGTAAAGTACCTAGGTGAGTTCATTTCTATAAAATATTTATTATTTAGTCTATGAAGACTAAGCAAATATGTAGTAAGAACTCATTGGAATTATCATAATTATTCATATCTGAGACAAACTTTGTCGCAAACAAATTGGTGGGAAATCGTTTTCCTATTGGTGATATTGGAATGAACTTGCGTCAGGGATTCGGGTAACTGCTATTCAAAACTATTAAATTCACAACAATCAGTTGCCGATATAAGGTATCAGGGTTAAATTATTTTGATTGCCCACTTCCTTGTACAAACATATTAATATTATTAGAAAACAAAATAATTAGAATATCCACAGCGCATAAATAACATAACCTATAGTGTCCCCGTCTGTCTGAAATTATGATTTACTAGGATGACTAAAAAAAGCTGCGCGGACGCACGATGTGTGTAGGTAAGTACATAAATTTTGGCGAAAATTCTAATTGTATGTGTGGAAATATTTATACTGCCCGAACAACTAAAATGACTCCAACCATGAATATTGCGTAAGAGCCATTTATTTTTTAATATATCTCGACTTTTATTTAGATTTATTTTTTGCGACATCGCGCATAGTTGGCATTTTGTTAAGACGACTAGAAATAGTGTTTTATTGCTATTTTCCTATAAAATAAAATTTATCATGACACGAGTAGGTTTAAATAGGTTTTCCAAAGGTGCGCAATTTCTTTATTAGTTTTTTTTTTCATTTAAACCATTTAAAGGTAGTTTTGAATTTCTAGAAAAAAATCGAACAGAGGAGTTCGTGGCTAAATAATAACAGCCGCACGGGTCAATCATCAAGGTTAAGCAACGCTTGACGAGGTCGGTCCGTGGATGGGTGATCATTTCAACATACCGAGTTTCCTCCGTGCCTCGGAAAGCACGTTAAGCCGTTGGTCCCGGCTGTCATTTGAAGATCTTTGACAGTCGTGACGAGTGGTCAGAAGCTTGAGATCTGACACCAGTCTAGCCAAGGGGTATGGTGTTATCCAGTTACTGGGTTGTGGAGGTCAGATAGGCAGTCGCTCCATGTAAAACACTAATACTCAGCTGAATCCGGTAAGACTGGAAGCCGACCCCAACAACAATTGGGAAAAGGCTAGGCAGATGATGAAGATGAAAGGTAGTTTTGAATTGTCAAACAAAAGACGATTCTAGCTGCAGATTCGCAAGCGACAGTAGGTCTTTATGGAGAAGAATGTGCAAGAAACGCCACGGACTCTCTTTTACATCAGTGTTAATTACAAGTATTTGGTTACATCATTCTTGTTGGAAAATCTATACTATATATAATTTTATAAAGAGGCAATATTTATTTGTTTGTTTGTTTGTACCGAATAAGCTAAAAAACTACGGGACCGATTTTAATCATAATTTATTTTCAGAAAACTTACGAGATCCTTAAGAAAATTGCAATAATGTAACCCAGATTAGCAAAATTGAGCCTATAAAATTCATTGCATGGCTTGCTCTGACAAAACTATTGATGATACATAAAAAATATGTACCGCATGATCAAAGTACTCAATATTACCTACAAAAATGTCCGCGAGGAAAAATATCTAACTATCATAAAGTCACAATAGCAGCTTTTGTGTTATAAAATTTAATTAGATTGCCGGTAAAAACAAAAGTTGGTTACATTCGTATCGTAGTATTAAGTCTTATTCAAATAAATAGTTTCATCATCAAGGGTATATATATACGAAATACTTTTGTATTCATTCGAATCGGACTTTTAATTTCAAAGTTATCACGAGTATAAAAAGTAGGTAGGTAGTGGTTGCACCAAGCGACTAGAGTAAAAACAACAATTCAAAAATACAAAAAGTAATTAAAAACAGGTTGAGGCAGATAAGTTATGGCCAATCCCAACTGATGGCGCCCGTTCACGAACAAGACGCATGGATTGGCACCACTCAGCTCAACTATCATGTGCCATCGTCAGAGAGACATTAGAGACAGTATGACATACTCTCAACTGCCAAGGCACCCACAAGTCAACGAACGACATGTACAGTAAATGGTAGATTAAAGCCCGTATTCCAGTTGCTCATAATCGACTCCAACTCAAAATTGGCCACACCTACCAATCAACTGCCAACCAATCACAACTCTCGAGTTTCGCATATGATTCTTCAGCTTGACATAATGTGTGTACAATAGAGCAAGATCCCAGACGCCCCAGACGTTGCTGAATCTCATACACAAAATGTTTAGGCTGAGTAGTTTTAGTATGTTGAACGGCCGACGGTCAACTAAATAGTATTCAACGAGTAATAAAATTAGTAAATGCAATAGTCTCAGAGCTGATCACCACCTTGAGTAAGGTCCTACGCACAAGACTGAAATTTTATCACAGTATCATTACATAAGTGTCATCATCTTCCTGCCCTAATCCTATGTTACTTGGGGTAGGCTCCCTTTTCTTTAATATCACTCGTCACACAGTCCATCCATATTTTCTTTGGCCTTCCCCCTCTCCATCCATCCACATTTATATTCATAACTCTTTTAGTAACATGCGTATCATCCCTCCTCATCACATGATGACCATACCATGACAAACGGTTTCCCTTCAACTTTTCTGTCACTCACAACATATAAGAGGCTGTTTAAAAATGGCGCCACTTTCAAACTGCCTCTAATATACTCATTTCTCACTTTATCCAATCTCGTTACGCCGAACTTCCATGTCAACTTTCTCATCTTACATGCAATTCTTTTCATCTATCTTTTTCACACCAACATTCTGACCACACCATATGACAGGTCTAATCACGGACTTGTAGATTTGCCCCATTTAAAACTAAATTATTAGCAGTGAACCAATTTTGAACCTGCCGTAGGACGTTATTTACGTTGCCAGCGCTACTCGTACGTCTATTTATCTTAAAAATCAAAGAAGAGTCATCAGCAAATAATAACATGTTTAGTTTGTTTTGTAATAAATGGGATTTACCCCGTTGATGTACACAAAAAATAAGAATGGACCTAAAATTGAACCCTGGGATACCCCCATTTTCACACTTAACCCCGACGAATTAACACCAATTATTTGAACTAATTGCTGTCTGTCATTCAAATAAGATTTTACTAAGCTAACGCTGATTGGCCTAGCCCGTAATGCTCAAGTTAGTCAGTTAGTTAGTTGCGAATACTTTCATTGTACGCACAGCTAAGGAGTGGAATTCCCTGCCGGAGTCTTTGTTTCCTGATAGCTACAACCTTGGGGTCTTTAAGTCAAGAGTGAATAGGTTACTTCTAGGCAAGCGTGCTTCACCGTCGACCACATCATCACTTACCATCAGGCGAGATAGTGGTCAAACGCGAGCCTATAGATAAATAAAAAAAAAAATAATGATTCATGATTAACGCAATCAAACGCCTTCGAAAAGAAATTTACAAATTCTTGAGAAACTTTTTTGTTATCTCTAATAAGTCCCTGTATAGTCTCAAGAAGTGTGTAATCAGTATTATTTCTTTTGTTCCTGTTTGTTTTATTGTTTATAATTTTCAATACCGTCTTGTTTTATTTTCTGCGAATTTAACCTTAATGCCTTAGCCTTAGTTGCCTTAAAAGTATTCAAAAAAATTTAGTGTACAGTGTACATACTTACTTATTAAAAGTTTCAGTGTTAATATAGGGCTTAATATCATACAGCTCGTAAAGTCTTTCCCTACTTTTTCTGAGTCCTTTAGTCACCCAGTCACTGAATAAAAACTTGGAGTATATAGTTTTCTTCTTAAAAGTATTATTGAATTCTGTTTGATCTACTGAAAAAATCATTTTCGTACAAAATATTGCCATCGTTCACTGTGAGGTCCTGATCACTTGACTTGCTGATTAAAGTGCTGTTACATTACATATCAAAAACATCCGGTAAATTATTTTTCTCAAAAATGGTATGTAATGTTGACATAACATCTCTAAAAAGTATCCAGAAAGTGAACTCTACCGGAGACTATTCACAACTGTCCGGTAAGAAGCGAGATTTTAAATTTGGAATCTCCTACTGTCCAGTAAGTAAGTATGTAATTTACTTACTGGACACTTGGTCATCCTTCATCCCTTTTTTTTTTTATGGCTTCGCACGGTTTAGGTCATCCTCTTTAGATCTGCTTAGAAAAAAAAAACATAGTACCAGACACAGATTAGAGTTTAGCCATTATAACATGGTTAGAGGGAGGCTCCAAATATATATCTATCTCTTTTTGGTATGACATTTTATGAGATACATAATATATTTTGGAGCCTTAAACATCCATTTTATTGTCTGTGACACTTTTTTTTTTTTTTTTTTTATGGGTCTGTGACACATAACGCGACGCAGAAAAAGTATGCACGTTGCGTTTTGTACTTAGTAATGTTGTAGAAGTATAGTGTGGGATTTTATGTTTGTATTTAGTCATTTCAGTTTATAAATCATGTTGGATTAAAGAGTCCGTTAATCAAGATGTACAACAAACAAATATAAATGCCCCCGGTAAATCGATCACAATATCTATCAGTAATTGCCCTAATATGAATGTAACCTTCAATATTAATTAAACGAATTTGTTGTTAAACTTTCTTTCATTTTTGAGAAAAGCATTATACAAACCTCAACCAGTAAGAAAGCCATCCTGGCCTCGTATATAACCGGACCTCACCTGCGGTTCGGTCCGGTTAACTCATACTCGGCCAGGAAGGCTTACTTACTGGATTCTGCTGTAATGTACTATTACAATGCATGTCCTCGAAAAGAGCGGTTTTCCAAGCAGCCAAACTGTGCGGAAAGTGTCACTTTTTTTCACTAGTGCTTTTTACTTTCCTGTACTTTTTTAATTTTTAACTCCAACGTCAGCCCGACGCATAGAGTTTTTATTATTTGAGAAAAGTTTTAAAAATTAGTTATGTACAGATTATCATTCATATAAAAGGTAAAATAAAACTAATACTTTATTTTAGGCGTTTTTAATTATTCTAGATTTAGATTTTGATCAATGAATTCATTTTAAATATTAGTTAAATATGTTTGGCAGAACGTATATTTTGCTCGTGCCTTATTGCGTTACGATGTGACAGCTATTCGCACATGCGCAGTAGATATGCCCGAGGAACTATTAGTTAATCTGTGGATATGCTGAACGCGCTTGAATAAGCCCGCCATTTTAGTAATTTCATTTTATTATTTCCTCGCACAATGCATAGTAAAATATTGTATGATACGCGTACGTAAGAAGATTTCCGACTCGTGTCGATTTATCCACTCACTCGCTTCGCTCGCTCGTGAATAAAAATGCCACTCATCGGAAATCACCTACCTTCCGCACTTGTAGCATAAATAACTATAATTTACCGGATGTTATTGATCTGAATTGAATCTGCACTTGTTGCATTAGTATGTTGGACTCAAAAGGTTACCAGTAGCACACTATGATCCGAAGGCAGACAATTTATGAAGACTTTGTATAAGTAGTCGCTGCAACAAAAAATATTATCAACAATACTTGTAACATTAGTCACTGTTGTTCGGGTTAGTTCCATAATGTTTATTATTACGTATATGTAACTAATAAATAGCAATATACTAATAAATCAGATTTTTCATAAAAAATCCCTCACTATTTATATTAAAACCAACATTTAAAAAATTCTTTCAACAATGGGATGCTACATTATCACTGAGTAACATAGGCTATATTGTTAATCGATTTAAATTAGGGATCCCTACGAAAACTTCAATAATGTAACCCAAAGAGTAAAAAATTAAACATAAAAATCCTAACATCGCATGCGCTGCAAAAACTATTGATGGAATGAATAGAACAACATAAAAATGTACTACAATATTAAAGAAAGAACTTATCAATATCTGTACAAAAAAGTTTGCGATACCATATGATCGACTTTTGTAGTTATGTCCATATAACTTTTTACATTTAAAAAGGTAATAAAAATGCCGACTAAAGTCAAACCACGTTATTCTTATCTTGTTGTTTATCCTTACCCAAATAAATTCCTTCGTACTAAAGGCTGTTTCAGTACATGTAGATTAGTTTGAATTATTGGATTCGGACATTTCATTCAAAAGATAAATGTTAAATATTAAATGTCAGTCATTTAATAAAAGATTTTTTATTAAATGATTGTCATTTAATAAAAAATTATCGAAACAAATAATTACCACCGCGGCGCGCAATTGGCGACAGCGGGAATACCAAGGTTTGAGGGGAGTAGTAACTGGTAACTGCAGCGGATGTGACGAAAATTTAATATTTTAGCTTTTTTAAACTCACATTTTTAATAGTTAAAAAGTTCTTTTCAGAACCACCTATTTTTTATAATCATGTTTAGTACAAATAAATATCTACCCGTGCGAGCCGCTAGTAAAAGATATATTGTATTATACGCTCTCGTCATTAAGCATACATTGTTGGTTAGCCATTCCTGTGGGCACCGTGAGTTGCGTAACAGGAATTCTATGTACATTTATTGCGATCGGCAGAAGTGGTGTAATTCGTGTGTTTTTACAGCTGCAGTTCGGCATAGGCCCAGACTGGGTGTAGCTCTAACTGTGCTCCGACGATAAACAGACGGCCGCTGTTGCCGACTCGCTGAAAACATCCTTTTACGTCATCGCCTCGCTATGGTTTCTGCCTTCAGCGGAGCTATAAGTTCTTATTATGTGTCTATGTTTGGAAAAAGAATTTACATTCTGGATTTAGGTCTGGCGTCATAGTTATCAATAGTCAGCAATTTTCTTTGTAGCTATACGTCGCATTTCATTCTGAACTTTTCACTGTTATCATTTGCATTTTAACAAACAAAATACGAGTATGAGACTAATGTGAGTATGACGCATTCTTAGATAAATTCATAGAATTTTACGTTTTTGTTCAATGTTGACTGAGTGCCTAATTAAATGGAAATTCTTTTCGGGGATAAAATTTAGGTCGCTCTTAGTTCATGTATCTGATGGCCGCTTTCATTAACGAGTCTATTCCAAGACAAACAGCAATAGTCACAATTCTCCATAGTACTAGGCTAAATATGATTTGTGGGACGCATCTCGAACGGACGGCGACAGAGAAGTGTGGCGACTGACCCCGTTCCGTCGTCCGCCATGCTACAAGATTCTTATGTTTTTGTATTTTTCTACGATTTCCACTAAAATATAATGTGAAAATAATATTTTACAAACATGTTAATGATGCCGACGGCGACGTTTCGAAAATATCCACTTTATGTGTCCATTTTCACACAGTAAACATTTTTCAGCGTTATAAAGTGAAACAAAATTTAAACAATCATATAAAAATCTATGCAAAACATCAGAATTAAGTGCACAAGAAAGCTTTTATGTGACTACTTGTTGCAACAGCAAAAAACAATGGTGGTCTATTACAAATTGAATTAAAACTGAAACATACCATGTCTATTGATACACATACATCAAGGTTTGTTTTGTTTAGGACCTCAATTAAACCGAACGATATTTTTACCTCAACGGTGATTCATTGTTTGTATGGATAGCCAATGTAATACATTTCAACAAAAGTCAACAACTAACCGTGAATGTTTATGCGATGTGTAAAACAATGAGTTATTCCGTCTTCCTCGGTTTGTGGGTTTGCCATCAAGGAGATAGGTTTTTTCCTTTTATTTTCTTAGTTTGCTTGCTCGCATTTTTAATTGACTGTGCGTAAATAAGATAAATTAAAAAATGATTTAGTCTTCGTAACGGTTCTACCCTGTCGTAACCGCCACTTCTGCAAGCGACACTGAGCAGTGATCACATACAGCGTATCCCAAAATAAAATAAATTTAGACTTATCGAGATACGCTCTTCCAATTGACTTCCCTAAGTCGATAAATGAATTCCTTTCGCGAGTCGTTGACTGACATTGGGGCAACTCGATGATTCGCACTCAACATGAGCCAACATTTTATAGATGTATGTATATGATATGTGATGGTTGGTCCACAGCGTATATACACTTTTACTATTAATTAGGTTCTTCTTCTTTTCGTGTGAGGATGTGGCCACCTCTGGTGTCAGAGTTAATTAAGCTGCCTCTGGGAACCCCACAGGCCTGTGACTATGGCTATGACATGATGGCTATTTCAGATTTACACAAATTTATAAGTCCAGGTTTTTGTCACGATGTTTTCCTTCACCGCTGCCTGTGATGTCCAAGATAAACTTAGTACCTACATGTTTGTGAATTTTGAAAAAGTCACATTAGTGCTTGCCCGGATTTGAACCCGACGTGGGCTAAAAATTCTCAAGCACGAGAGGCGAGGTGTAACCACTGGGCCACCACGAGACACATTAACTAGGTTGATAAATGTTGAATATCATGGTGAACTTTTGTAAATTAAATAATTATGCTGTAAAAACTTACAAGAATTGTCTTTCTTGCACCGAATTTCAACGTGACTGCTGATTAATTTGCTCTAAAGTCCAGCTAGCTAGTTAAAATAGAGTTCCTGAGCAGAATATCGAAATACTCAACCAACACTTCAGTACACCTGCCAGAAGATACTGAAAAGGCTTTCGATACAGTCTGACAGACGGGCACACTCTATAAATTAATTTATCATACACGTCTGTAACCCTTGTTAAGGTTATCCAGTAAATTATTGTTTAGTACGCCCAGATCTAGGATTATGTTCTGCGGTGAGTAACAAGGACTACAAGAAAATAAGTAGACTGGTTTAAGTAGTATCTTAATTCTTATTAACTGATCCAAATGTCAATTCGACATGACGATGGTAGTTATTCAAGTTGTTGTTCTTATGTAGTGGGTGGAGGCAGGTGCTTGCGCCCACGCAGGCCCAGGGCCGTGTGCAACCTGACGTCACCGCGACAACCTTCCGATGACGTACCATACGGAACCTACCTTCATTTACATAAACATTACTTTCAATTTTACTAGAATCGTGTGTGGGTTTCAAAACGGATTCCCTAATCTACATTCGGCAAAAAAAAAAACATTGATTTCTGTATGTAGCTTGTTCTTTGATCAATTAAAGTCTTTAAAAAACAGGTGATTCATGTAATATAGTCGAGATAGCACTATGTTCTGGCCTTAAGCTTATCTTCATTTATCTTGATAGCTATAATTTCTACAAACGTACTCAACGTCCATTACTATTGATAGCTGTGATAACAGCTCGATACAGATAAAAATGTTAAGCTAATAAATACGTGACAAAATTAAATACTATTAAAGTTTGAGTGGTGTGCGGAACAGGGCAATAAATCAGATACAAACAAAATTGAGACTCGATGCGACGACTGCGCAGCGTCGTGACCAGCGTTGCCAGAACGTAACTTTTGTTACATTTTACGTAACTTTTGACCGTCTCACGTAACCTCCATGTAACACGACTCAAAATGTAACTTTTACGTAACTTTCAGGACTTACAAAAAATATTTGCCCGCAAACAAAAAATAATCGTGAAACGGGACGTATCTAAGAAAGTTTTTGTTCGAGGTGTTTCAGTAAATCGAAAACAAAGTCGTATTTGCAACTGAAATAAGTTTATTTTTGTATCGATCGTCAACTATTATCAAATCAAATAGTATACTATATGTGTGCCATGCACTGCATATAACTTCAAGAAGTTCATTTAGCTATTTATTAATCATTGTTAAGTAACTTTGGTTTCGTTTAGAAGAACTAGAGTCGGCTACCGGCCGGCGTAACCTAGACTTGATTATGTTTATCGATCTTTTCGCTAATACGAACAAGTAGGTACCTAGCTACATAGTTGTTTCTCGTTGTAATTTGAATGTTGTAAACTAAACGCTACGGATTTACCCGTGGAAGACATGGGACCGCCCGCCCGCGCGAAAATTCAAATATTGGGCGCGTTTCGCTAACTACAAAGTAGAAAAAAACACAAATTGTAGTATTTTATTATTTTGGTGTCGTTTTCCACATAAAATAAGGTAATGTAACTTTTCTCATGAAAATGTAACTTTTTGAGATATCCCATGTAACATTTGACTATCTGCCACTGGCAACACTGGTCGTGACTGCATGCTAGCGGAGCGGACGTCTGCGGCGTCTGCGCTTCCACGCTGACATTTTGATTGACGTGTTACGTTACGCTACGCGCATCACGCATGCGACCAGCCAGCCTACTAGTTCAGTTTATTTCATCGTAATTTTTAGCCACTTAAAACTCGCACTCACATCAAAGGAGCAAGCCTTGACCTATATCAAAAACAAAAATCTTTCCACGTAAATAAATGCCATGATCTAGTCTACTGCGTGTATTTTTCGACAGGTTTTAATAGCAGGACATAACTCGAGCCCTTGTAATTAAAAAATATGTTTGACATTAACCAGTCAGACATTTTTAGAAGGAAGTAAAGACGTCATTCAAAATATAAAAAGCAATAAAAACTTTTCTAGAAACGGAATGACTATGCCCAATGACCGATTGACTAAGTAATCAAGTAGTGTCGTGTGATACCGAATTATGATACAATTTTGCGTGGGAAGCGCCGCTACGAGACAAATCAGCTGCGATGACTACCACCTACCACGTCGCCACCTCGTACACTCAGAGAATTATGTGCATAATATATTTATACTATCGCAGAATATAACTAGAACGTACTAGAACTACGTTCATGTGCAGGGCCGTCTTAGCCCATGCGGGGGCCCCTGAGCACACCGAGTTTACTGTTCAGGGAAAAGGGCCTCAGAAATCACAGCTTTCATTGTGCGCACAGCTAAGGAGTGGAATGCCCTTCCGGAGTCTTTGTTCCATGACAGCTACAACCTTGGGGTCTTTATGTGAAGAGTTAATAGTTTACTTCTAGGCAAGCGTGCTTCACCGTAGGCCACATCATCGCTTACCATCAGGCGTGGTAGTGGTCAAACGCGAGCCTATCGATAAAAATAATAAAAAAAGATTAAACGCTGCCACATGTAGTTAGGGTCCCGTAGTCAAATTATTGTGCTATTAATTGCATACATAGTATCTACGTAAATTGTGCGGACTATTTTTCACATCCATTACAGCTTATTATTGTTATTTCGTATTTTCTTTTATAGTTGTATTTTATAATCTCATGAAATTTGGGGGCCCCCAATGAATCGAGGCCCCGGGCATGTGCCCCTTGTGCCCCTATGGTAAAGATGGAACTGTTCATGTGGCCCCACACTGGAATGTAAGAGTGCAGAGAATTCTACTATTTGTTATTGTCTTGTTGATGCTTAAAGTACTCAGTGTAGGGCATCCATTTTGTTCCACTAAATGTCTAGTGAAATATTTATCAATTTGGCCTAAAATAAGAGTAATAAATAGTCTTGGCAGAATATGCAGTTTTGAACAGATTAAATGAGACTCCAGATTCCAAAATGTTAAAGACATCGCGTTAGAAATATTTTATGCTTTTCTTCTCCATGTTAGCTACGATTCGCTATGTGATTGGCAATGGCCTTATGTACATCTATCTGCCCTCATAATTTTCACAAAACTCGTAATGAATCATCAGTGCGCACGTGCGCCAGATTGTTTACAAAATTGTGTTTTGTAACACTGACGTAAAATGCGTAACAGGCATTTACACTCTTATTAATTTACTGTTGTTTAGGTATCGAAATGATAACATTTTATTATATTACAACTCTTTATCTGTTATGTATGAACATGCTACATTTCTTGGCATGAGTTACATTACCTTTGCCTACAATGTAAATGATTATGAACTTAATAATTTTCAGCGATTCCCCCTTATAGCTTGGATGAAGTCATAATCTAGACTTTGTTGCATCTATTACAAAATTTAATAGTGATTTTACGTTTTTTGAAGTCTGCATTTGTTTACCTTACTTTTTTAGTTTTATATTATGCGTGACTCACAGACAGATGTTTTATTTTCAGCTCGTATTTTCTTTCCCTCGTATATCCAGCTTTATGAGAGTTTTAAACATTACATAATACATCCATCTTTCCTCGCCTTTGGTAACAGTTAAAACGTTCTCCAAACCCATAATACAGATATATAGCCGTTTCTTGATTTTAAGGCCTATTTTATAGTTTTGTTAATGCATCTTACAGGCAATCTATTTGATTGAAACTGAAAGTTAGCTGCAAAGCACCATTGTTTAAACAAATTGAATATACACTGCTTTGTCATGTTCATGTTACTTATCGATTCTGTGTAATTTCAAATATGTAGGTACTTCCAAACCAACGAAAACGCAAATATTCAACGTTGCGCCAAACAAAATTTCTAAACACTTACAACAAATGCAGTAGGTGAAGCGATGTTGTTCTCACCCTATTCACGTAATCATAAAACTGAAACGGCATAACGTTCCCCAGCCGTACCTACTGCAGTAAAGTAAGAAACGCACCTTCACGCGCATAAATTTGTTCAAGGACCCGAAATAATGAGGGCACCGTGATCACAGCGCGCTCCATTGGTTCGCCTCGCCCAATTCACCTCACCCAACGACCAACGTGCCGAGAGAATATACACTTCCTACTCAGTTTGTGTGTGTCGATCTTGAGCGACATCCTTTGTAACCTTTAAATGTTTGTGTGATCAGAGAGCCGTTCAACGTGTGGCGGAGGCGGCGAGTCGGAGGGTTCGGAGGGGCGTGCGTCTTGGCGCGTCACGCTGGACCACGACCTGGTGGAGACGCTGAGCGCCATCTACCCCGAGTGGTTCAAGCCGCAGCACCGGCGCGAGCGCAGCCGCGCCGCCTCGCCGGTGTCGCCCGCTTCTCCGCCGCGCACTCCCGCCACACCGCCTTCTGACGACACCTTTAGGTAAGAAAAACTCTTGCAAAAGCTTAGCATCACCACGAGCCGGACATTGGGTGAATTTACTAATCGCATTCGTTGGAAAGGTATCGCATCCTGTAGGGCTCCGCATCTTTTACATACATAGCATGAAGGTACGGGCAGGAAACATTAGACATAGATTGAAGTGCCATGCGATTTTGTACCATGTGCGCACCAATGTTTATCCTGTCACCTTGACTTGCCCTGAACTATAGAAGGGCCCTGCCGTAGAATGATTCGATGACACATGATTTGAAAGCCGCTTGTCGGTTAATATAACTGCATTCTGTTAGAGCCACTGATTGATTGAGGAAGGATAAATGTGTGCTCGATAGGTATTAATCGTGTGCTATAATTGTCAGTAGTTCCGGCGCGGAGGAGATGGCCGGCCGGCAGCCGGGCAGCAGCGGCGCTAGCGAGCCGCCCAGCTCGCCGCGCGTCTCGCCGCCGAAGGTGGTCGTCGACGACAGCCCGCTGCAACCAGCCATGGGGAAACATAAAGAATGTAAGTATCATTTTACATTAACCATGTTATTTTGAGGAGCTCTTGGCAAAATTATAACAGCCGCACAGTGCGATGTTCAAGGTTAAGCAACGCTTACCGAGTGTGATAAGTTTTGAATCCTCTGTGTCTCGAAAAGCACGTTGAGCCGTTGGTCCTGGCTACAATTGTAAGTTTTTACAGTCGTTACTGATATTTAGAAGCCAGGAAATCAAACACCAATCTTGCTAAGGAAGGGGTACTACGTACGTGTTATCCAGTTATTAGGTTGTGGAGGTCTGATAGGTAGTCTCTCCATGTAAAAAAAACTGGAACTCACCTGAATCTGGGTAGAATGAAAGCCCAACATAGTTGACAAAAGATAGATAGGCAGTACGTATTGGTTATTCTGAAATCGGGCTCTGAGTTTTCCGATGGCTATGAACTAAGGGTACTTCAATTCACTAGCGAATACTTTACTTCTAGACAAGAGTGCACCTCATCATCATCTTCCTGCCCTTGATGCATGTTACTTGGGGTCGGCGCAACATGTTTTTTCTTCCATACCATCCTGTCCCCGTCACTCCATCACTAACTCCCTTTTATTTCATATCACTCCTCACACAGTCCATCCATCTTTTCTTTGGCCGTCCCCTCCCTCTCCGTCCATCCGCTAACTATTTTCATAACTCTTTTAGTAACATGCGTTTCATCCCTCCTCATCATATAACCATACCAGGACAAGCGGTTTCCTTTCAACTTTTCTGTCACTGGCGCCACTGTGCGAGTTGATCCGGTGCATTACGTGTCGGTCTACCTCGCCATCCCCTTGGACAAGCGAGCCTAGGTACCGGAATTCGGAGCAGATCGGTATGGGTGTTCCAGCGAGAGCTATAGGCACGGAACTGGAGAGACCGCCAAAATCGCAGAACAAGTATTCTGTTTTAGTTCTGCTCAATTTCAAGCCAACACTCTCCAGTCTGTGCCACCACATCTCTAATCTGCTCTGGACCTTAAGCCACTTTTGGCAACCAGCACAATGTCATCGGCAAACAGCGTACACCAGGGTGCCTCTTTCTGTATGTCCGACGTCAGAGCGTCTATAATCATCAGGAAGAGGTAAGGACTGAGAGCCGGCCCTTGGTGCAAGCCGACTGCCACACTGAAGCTGCTAGTAGTACCCACTGTAGACCGGACTTGGGTACTACATTGACCGTACATCGCTCGGATCAACTGTACATACTTCTCAAGAGTGCACCTAATTTAATAAAAAAGCGGTGCGCCGCTGCAGTCGGAAAACCAAGAGGCATACGCATAGCAAGATTCAATTACATCCCAGAAAGAAAGCTGAATTGTCTCCTGCACTCTCCATACATTTTTCATCTGACTGCCATGTCATATCTATCCTATTTTACGCAATTTAGATAATTGACATAAATTAAGTGCTAACAGAAATCATAAAATAAACTCATAAGTTCTACGAGTCTTGGAATCTGTAACAGAGAAAGTAATTAATTAATTTCAATTAGTGATGATCTTGTGTGAATGGTGGCACATTCATTATGATGCGGAAGCTAAACTACTGTCTCTATTCATGTCTTTGGTATAAGCTACAATATGACATGACCAATTTGTTTGTTAGATTATTAAAATATTAGTTTTTCACACAAAACCCATTCAAAATGTGTTGTTTTTTTGGTAATTTGTAGCGAATGGGTGTGTATGAAGCAAAGGGCACTGGCCCCTAGTTTGTCTCGCAGATCGTCTGTTGTGTGCATTAGTATGCCGATACTGTCGGTACTTCCGGCCGTGTTTGCATAGTCTGCCAGTTTGCGCCTGCATAATCATTTAATTCTCAACCCTTGTTTAAAAAAAAATGTTTATCTATAAAAATATACTTTGGCAAAAAATATTGCTGGTTAAATATGGGCTGTCGACTGCAGTTGTCTTTTGCTTGTAAAGATGGTGAGCTTTTTTTAGAAAACTTATCATAGAACTGTAATAACTTACACCAAAACTGTTTTTTTTTATAATTTAAAGGTCAGAAAATAAATAATTTAGACATAAATATAATTTCTATGACTGCAAGTATTAATAAATCTAAATTGAGTGGGCATCGCGGTAAAGACGCCCAGTAACCCACAATATTCGGCCCAGTGGTAGTGAATGTTTCGTCTGTAATACGGTCGCGGCATAACACTAGTTTCCTTGTGCAGTGTTTATTTATATTGGCGGCGCGCCAGCGTTGTCCGCCCATCGTTCGCCGCTCGCCGCTTGTCTACACGCAAACAAGAATATAGCTCCACTCCTACGCTCTACTGCGAACTTTATCGATATAATCTTTGTGTATCGATCGACGGCTCCACACGCGACACGCTACGTCAAAGTTCGTCACCTGGCGTCATAACACTGTATTCTTCAAGACGATATGCCATCTATTCAATCAGTGCCCATTGTTGTATGCAAAAGGTAACCAGCAAACATCGGCATTCAGTCGCATTATGTTCCTATCAAATTGTGTACTCCGTCATGTGTGTATGATTTTGTTGGAACTGTGGGCGATCCAACGGAAAAATAATAAGGATAATTGGTTTAGGTAATCATTACATTATTAGCAGTTGAGGACAATGTGTGATCCTGATTTTTGTTTTACAGCTTTGAAAGTGAAGCTGATGATGAGGCGGCCGATCAACCAGCTTGTGGCCCAGGGAATCATGCCGCGTAAGTCTTATTTTACGTTTATATCCGTTCACTTTGATTAACATTCGCGTGGTTTGATAATTGCGTATACTTTGAAAATAGCAAATTAGTAGAAGACCCGTGCCTGACGTTGCGGAAAGCGCCCACCGCGCACAGAGCTCACGTGCGTGGGATGAATCAATTTTATTTACTACTAGCTGACCCGGCAAACTTTGTTTGGCCATAAAAATACCAAACATTTATCTACCCTACCTTACACTACCCTACCCTACACTACCTTCCCTACCCTACGCTACACTACCCTACCCTACACTACCCTACCCTATCCTACACTACCCTACCCTACACTACCCTACCCTACACAAAGCAAAAATAGCTTATACAATAGCAATAAAGCTCAAATTGACTCTACGTTTTATTTAGAAAACTTTTGTATGGGAAAAAGAAAATCGCGGTTTTTTTTTTTTTTTCGGCAATTATTAGACTTTTCCCAGAATTTTTCACCGTAAAAACCATCTTTGAACTTCAACGAACATTTAAAAAAAGAATTGGCTAAATTGGTCCAAGCGTTGATGAGTTATGCGCTTACCAACACATTTTGCGATTCATTTTTATATTATAGATTTTATCGATGCTTTTAATGAGAATTACTTGCGACTGAATCGAATATACATTGTGATGACTTTTAGAAATAGTTCTAAGCCACCTTTGAAAGTAAAAAAAAAATACAGTATCAACTCTTTAATTTTTGCTAATATTAAACTCTCATGGTTGACCTGATATAATTATGTTTTTTACAGCTTTAAAAACACCTCCAGCCTATTTCGAGCAATGTAAGCAGCTTGAGAGGGCGAAAACTGGAGACTTATTGAAAGCAAAAATCCAGCGGCGTCCGGACAGACAAGAACTCGAACGTAGACACATATTGGAACAAGTAGGTGTAATGTCACTTTTTAATTTTTCTATATAATTATCTTAGGTAACTCAATCTACTCGAATTTAATACTGTCCTTTTTTCTTTCAGGAGAGTCATGTAGATCCCAGCCTCGCCGAAAAACAGCGTATGTTAAAAAAGGCACGCCTAGCGGATCAACTCAACGATCAACTGTCCCATCGTCCCGGACCGCTCGAGTTAATAAAGAAGAACATACTACACACCGAGGAGACCATAGAAACAGCTGTAAAGAGTGGAACACTCGCGTTTAAGGCAACCAGCGAAGGTGCGTCGGGCCGCCCGGAGCACCCGTCCTCGTACTGCGGCCCCCCCGAGGAGCTGTCCCCGTCGCCCTCCCCGCCCTCCACGCTCAGCCCCGTCAGCGTCGCCTCGCCGCCGCAACACGCGGCGCCCGGCAAGGACAAGAATAGGAAGAAGAGCAAACAAAAACAGCAACCCAAGGCGAGGTTTAAATTCCACGAGTACAAAGGGCCCCCGAACGCGGCGAAAGCGTCGTCCCCGCCGGACTCTGTGGAGACGCCGTATGAGCTGCTCCTGCAGCAGCAGCAGCTGCTCCTGCAGCTCATGCTTCCCGCCTCGCCTGCTGCCTCTCCCGCCGCCTCCGACTGCTCAGACGCATACGCGCCGCCGCCGCCACCACCACCCCCCGGGCCTGGCCTGCTGCTGCAGCCCGCGCGCTTCGAGGACATGAAGGTGTCCGACCTGCGCGCCGAGTGCAAGCGCCGTAACCTGCGGGTCTCTGGACCGAAACCGCAACTTATCGACCGATTGCGACCTTTTCTGCTGGAAAAACAGGAGGAACCGCCCAAGTCACCCGCGTCGGTCGCGTCAGTCGCGTCGTTTGTGTCGATCGCGTCTCCGGAGGTCAAACTAGAGCCGGAGCCGCCCGAAGACATCGTGCAGTCGCAGCGGAGGCAGATTGAAGAACTGGAGCGCAAGCTGGAGGCGTCGCGCCAGCAGCTAGAAGCGGTGCGGCGCGAGGCGGCCGGCGCCGCCGCCAGCGACCAGAGCCGGCGTCTGCTGCAGGCGCACCTGTGCGTCACACAGCTGCGCGCGCAGCTGGACGCGCTGACGCAGGCGCCGCCCGCGCCGCCGCCGCCGCGCTACGTGCTGGCGGCGCACGAGGCGCAGCCCGAGCGTCTGGTGCGTCTGTTCACGGTGACGCCGCCCGCCGCGCCCGACGCCGACGCACAGCCGCAGAAGGCCGCCAGCCCTGCCTACATCCTGAACGGCGTCAAGGTGGTGCCCATCGCCATCCTGCCCAGCGCGCACTACGAGCCCGAGCCGCCCCCGCCCCCCCCGCCGCCCCCCATGCCGCAGGTGGCCCGGGCGCCGGACGTGCACGACGTTGAGAATAGTCAAATAATGGACGACGTTCTCGAGATCCTCGTCGAGAATGGTGAGTTACCGCCTTCGGCCGTCGGCGAAGCGACAGCTGCCCCGTCTTTGGATACGAGCTATGTTTCTCACGGCACGCCGACTTATGCACCGACAGATGTCCTGACAGATGACGTGCTCAATGATAATCACGTTCGAGATTCCCTGGCCGCCGATGAGTTGCAGAGAGAACTTGATGATATTCAAAACGAAATCATGACCCATGCAGACTTGCAGGCCGTGAATGCCAGCAACCGATGCCGAGTCGATCACTCTGCTACAGACTTAGATACGGATATTACTGTCGAATTGCTGTCGAATGGAGGATTTCACACAGACTTTGGTTCCGATCCCAATTCTGTGGACAACGATGATTTCTTCGGTAGTCTACTATCGGGTGACGGTGGAGACAGATTAGAAGATAAATCGCAAGCAATGGACATCGGCGAAGAAGTTCCGGAAAGAATGAGTATGACACCGCTAACAAACGGGGACATATTGGATCACACTCGGACCGGCTTCGACTATATGGACGACCTGTCGTTGCCGTCGTTCCAGAACGAGGAGTCGCGGCACTCGACGTTCGACGAGCGGCCGTGCGAGTTCGACCTGAAGGAGTTCGGCATCGAGGCGGGCGCGCACATGCACGTGGACGACGCGTGCGACTACATGGACACGGAGCTGGTGCCCAACCTGTTCGGGCGCGGCCACGTGCCGCCGTGCGACCCGCTGCTGGGCGGCGCGCCCGGCCCGCGCGCGCCGCGGCCGCAGCGCAAGCACTACTCGTGGGAGCGCATCGAGTTCGACGCCACCTGACCCGCGCCCGCGCACACAGTCGCTTACTCTATGATCTCTCACCGCCTGTTGTCGCCGTGGCTTCTCGTTTCTTCGCGAATGTCGGATTCGTGTACATCAGAGCGACCTCCGTCGACTTACACACGTTGTGCGAGTGTTATGTAGACGTACGCATCCCATGTTCGGTCGGTCGCTACGGAGTGGTGACCGTCAACACGCTAGTCTGCTCTCGTGACTCGTTCTTCCATAATGATGACTTTTATTAAAGCTTAGACTTAAGAGATTGCTGTTGTGAAACACAAAGTGTTTACATTTACCTACATAGAACTGTATGATTTAAATTATTAGTATGTTTAAGTACTTAATGCTGTACGTAACGTTTGTGTCGCTAGTTGATAATAGTTGAATGTTTTATTTACTTCACTAGTGAGTGATCGCGCTTCGCCGTCGCGTGCGCAGACATACTTGGCTCACATAATATAATAAGTCCGTTTTATTTACTATTTATAGGCATAATTATTATTATCTACTTATGTATATATTGAGATTAATAATACTCAACATAGTTGTGGATTTCTGCATTCCGCCCGATGACTAAAACTTAGGGAAAAATTATCTTAAGAAAAGTTGTTTTTGTTTAGGCACAGTCAATCTATGAGTCACCTGGTCACGTACACATTGTGTTAATTATAATTATACGATAGAAAAGCTTAAGATTGATGTTGTGTCAATTATTAAAATCCGCTTGACGCTGTCCCTAGCGCTTGGGTAGCAATTTCCCGAATCAATAAGTGACATTCCAGTCTTGTTGAAGTGCAAAATGTGGCACTAGAGCACTTGTCTCTCGCACTACGATTATTTATTTTAACAATTTTGACAAAATTATAAAGTTATTGTTTAGTGAAAATTGTAAAATTTAGGAAAATATTAGAGAACAAGGTGCACATTCACAAGCCATCGTCATGGGTGGGACCAGCTTGGGAACAATGTTAGATATGAATTCATTTAGATAACGTAGGGAGCCGGCTCCTCGCACTTACTCTTATGCAAGCACTCGTAATCACTTGTTAATCGTACACTTCACTGTCTCTCTGTCACTTGCAGACCTTCGACGTTCTTTCACTGTAGTGCTAACGTCTTGCAAAATTATCGTAATTATTTGAGTTTACCTAGAGAATTATTTTAATTATTGTAACAACTTAACATTCTTAAAAAATGTATCATTCCATTATAATGTCTAAAATGTAGGATAGGTGCGCCGTTATCAATAAGTTGTCGTTTGTACTTGATTACGCAATGGTTACCAGCATGTGATGGTAATTTAGAGACCCTAAAACGACTGGACCAATTTTGTTTATGAGGCTTGAAACTGCCCATACCAAAAGATAGCTAAACTAATTTTGCATACTCATGAAGCCATTTCATAAAGTGGTACCTTTTGCTTAGTCAGAATTTAGTAGTATAAACTATTAGCTTGTTAATTATTGACCTTAGTTCCGTACAAAGTAAATCTTAATAATTATTGTACAAAACAATTTCAGGGTGCTTGCATAGGTGTTAGAGCGCTTAATTATAATTTATTTATTTATAAAGTCATTCAAGTGTACTTACAGGTTTTTTGTTTCTGTTGTATTCATTACTATGTGTGAGTGTTTTTACTAATGTATTTTGTATTATATCACGTGTTGTTTATCTAGCGTTTACCTTTGCTTCATCAAGGAGGATTAGATAAAGCAAAAATTGAGAATCGAAAACATATTGCCATTTTTTGCATTTACGATTTATTTAGTTTTTGAATACTTGTTACTACAACGAAGAATTATGAATGCCCTGCGTGTGCCAATATGTTCAATATCCGTTTATAAAATAATGTATATCAGTTCAAGCAGAGGCATGGAAATATTTTCCTAAATTGAGTGTATAAAATCTTGTGTATTGGTTGCAGACGGTGGAAGGGTATGCGTGTGTACTTTAATTAAACGTTAAATTATAACGTTAGAGTACATTCGCATACGGAATGGTGCTATTAAAAGTTAACATTGAATTTATATAAAAAAATACTTTAACTTTGCATAATTTGTATATTGGATTTGGAAATGTGTGGCTCTAAATATAAAACAAAAACACTAATAACATTTTTTTAAATCAATGTCGCTAGTTTCGGACTTGAAAAGTTTTCGAAAACACAGAGCCAGCGAGATGCTGCGTTCAAAATTGAAACAGGGCTCGCAAATTGTAATTTGCTTTATTATTTAAGTAATATTCCATTATCTAAGTGAATTATACGGAATCTTTACACTAGATTTAAATATAAAATCTATTTGCTCACTATCAAAATTGTACCCATATTAGTCAAATATATTCGAATCATAATTTATGAAGAGAGGATTTTCGTGTCAACTCGTTTATTTGTATTAACAGGCCTAGTGTTTTAATTAGCTTTGTATTCACTCTTCTGCGAGAGTTTAGTTTAAATGTATTTAACGAGATACTAAGTGAGATTAATGTTTGATAAATAGCATATTATCTGCATACTTGTTATTATTGTTGTAATTATTTTAGGAGAGTTTTAATATTTGTTTGTAAACTAAGCTATATACAACCCGACGTTATAAATATTGTGCACCTAATATTTATGACACCTACCTAATTTTGCTCTCTGCAATAAATATTTATATCGATGGGCTTCTTGAAACTTACTAAATAATTTGATGGTTGGATACATTTTTACTGACTTATAGATACCTTAAAGTAAGTGATTAAAGCAATACACGGCTTTAAGCCATTGGTTTGTAGTAGAGCCAAGTATTCAATAAATTTAATATAATGTGATAACCACTGGAGTCGGATTTGTAGCGTAACTGGATAGTTTTTTTACCTTGCCCTGTAATGAAGCCTTGTAAATATTTACCAAGCCTTTATTAGCATAAGGAGAGAATGTTGATTAAAAAGTTTTTGACATATAATATTGTTTCATTGGGGCAACTACCTATGGTAATCAACAAGTGAACTGGGTTATGCCCTTTGACCTTGGTTGGAGACTAAATAATGCCTTTCTAAAACATAACTGCGAAAGAACTACGAAGGTACATAACATAATTTTGTGCGTTTCGACGGCGCGGCCACGGGGTTTTTTTTAAAAAAAACTATGCCAAGATTATGTAAAAATTTGTAGAAGATGATTCCCAAAACCATAAATTTGTCAAAGTTATGGTTAAAAAGTTTTAAGGGTTTGAACGTGGCCGCGCCATTGAAACGCGGCGAACCGCGCGGCCACGGAGATCTTTAAAACTAAGCGTTGCAGAGACCTGAAATTTGAGTACAAACAGAATGAATTTGTAAAAAATTTGTAAAAATATAGAAAAAAATCCTAGGTATATATTTTAGGAGCTGTAACACTAAAACTGCATGGCCGCGCCATTGAAACGGTGAAAAACACGATATCGCCGATATCTCGCTGAAAAAGCATCGCAGAGGTCTGAAATTTTTTGTAATACCTAGATTTGAATTTGTCAAAATATGTAAAAATATAGAAAAAAATAATAGGTATATATTTTAGGAGCTGTAACACTAAAACTCCATGGCCGCGCCATTGAAACGGTGAAAAACATGTTATCGCCGATATCTCGCTGAAAAAGCATCGCAGGGTCTGAAGTTTTTTGTAATACCTAGATTTGAATTTGTCAAAACTTGTAAAAATACACAAAAATATCCTAGGTTTATATTTCAGGAGCTATAAGACCAAAACCCTATGGCCGCGCCATTGAAACGGTGAAAAACATGTTATCGCCGATATCTCGCTGAAAAAGCATCGCAGAGGTCTGATTTTTTTTGTAATACCTAGATTTGAATTTGTCAAAACATGTAAAAATATAGAAAAAAATCATAGGTATATATTTTAGGAGCTGTAACACTAAAACTCCATGGCCGCGCCATTGAAACTGTGAAAAACACGATATCGCCGATATCTCGCTGAAAAAGCATCGCAGAGGTCTGAAGTTTTTTGTAATACCTAGATTTGAATTTGTCAAAACTTGTAAAAATACACAAAAATATCCTAGGTTTATATTTCAGGAGCTGTAAGACCAAAACCCTATGGCCGCGCCATTGAAACGGTGAAAAACACGTTATCGTCGATATCTCCGTGAAAAAGCATCGCAGACGTCTGATTTTTTTTGTAAAACCTAGATTTGAATTTGTCAAAACATGTAAAAATACACAAATAAATCCTAGGTTTATATTTCATGAGCTGTAAGACCAAAACATTATAATGTCTAAAATGTAGGATAGGTGCGCCGTTATCAATAAGTTGTCGTTTGTACTTGATTACGCAATGGTTACCAGCATGTGATGGTAACTTAGAGACCCTAAAACGACTGGACCAATTTTGTTTATGAGGCTTGAAACTGCCCATACCAAAAGATAGCTAAACTAATTTTGCATACTCATGAAGCCATTTCATAAAGTGGTACCTTTTGCTTAGACAGAATTTAGTTTTTAAACTATTAGCTTGTTAATTATTGACCTTAGTTCCGTACAAAGTAAATCTTAATAATTATTGTACAAAACAATTTCAGGGTGCTTGCATAGGTGTTAGAGCGCTTAATTATAATTTATTTATTTATAAAGTCATTCAAGTGTACTTACAGGTTTTTTGTTTCTGTTGTATTCATTACTATGTGTGAGTGTTTTTACTAATGTATTTTGTATTATATCACGTGTTGTTTATCTAGCGTTTACCTTTGCTTCATCAAGGAGGATTAGATAAAGCAAAAATTGAGAATCGAAAACATATTGCCATTTTTTGCATTTACGATTTATTTAGTTTTTGAATACTTGTTACTACAACGAAGAATTATGAATAACTGCCCTGCGTGTGCCAATATGTTCAATATCCGTTTATAAAATAATGTATATCAGTTCAAGCAGAGGCATGGAAATATTTTCCTAAATTGAGTGTATAAAATCTTGTGTATTGGTTGCAGACGGTGGAAGGGTATGCGTGTGTACTTTAATTAAACGCTAAATTATAACGTTAGAGTACATTCGCATACGGAATGGTGCTATTAAATGTTAACATTGAATTTATATAAAAAAATACTTTAACTTTGCATAATTTGTATATTGGATTTGGAAATGTGTGGCTCTAAATATAAAAAAACTCTAATAACATTTTGTTAAATCAATATCGCTAGTTTCGGACTTGAAAAGTTTTCGAAAACACAGAGCCAGCGAGAAATTGCGTTCAAAATTGAAACAGGGCTCGCAAATTGTAATTTGCTTTATTATTTAAGTAATATTCCATTATCTAAGTGAATTATACGGAATCTTTACACTAGATTTAAATATAAAATCTATTTGCTCACTATCAAAATTGTACCCATATTAGTCAAATATATTCGAATCATAATTTATGAAGAGAGGATTTTCGTGTCAACTCGTTTATTTGTATTAACAGGCCTAGTGTTTTAATTAGCTTTGTATTCACTCTTCTGCGAGAGTTTAGTTTAAATGTATTTAACGAGATACTAAGTGAGATTAATGTTTGATAAATAGCATACTATCTGCATACTTGTTATTATTGTTGTAATTATTTTAGGAGAGTTTTAATATTTGTTTGTAAACTAAGCTATATACAACCCGACGTTATAAATATTGTGCACCTAATATTTATGACACCTACCTAATTTTGCTCTCTGCAATAAATATTTATATCGATGGGCTTCTTGAAACTTACTAAATAATTTGATGGTTGGATACATTTTTACTGACTTATAGATACCTTAAAGTAAGTGATTAAAGCAATACACGGCTTTAAGCCATTGGTTTGTAGTAGAGCCAAGTATTCAATAAATTTAATATAATGTGATAACCACTGGAGTCGGATTTGTAGCGTAACTGGATAGTTTTTTTACCTTGCCCTGTAATGAAGCCTTGTAAATATTTACCAAGCCTTTATTAGCATAAGGAGAGAATGTTGATTAAAAAGTTTTTGACATATAATATTGTTTCATTGGGGCAACTACCTATGGTAATCAACAAGTGAACTGGATGGACTCCCTTTGACCTTGGTTGGAGACTAAATAATGCCTTTCTCAAACATAACTGCGAAAGAACTACGTAGGTACATAATATAATTTTCTCTCTTTTTAAGCGCAGGCCACACCGCCAGCTAGCGGGCGGGCGGGCTAGGCGGGCGAACATCGTTTCAACTCTACATACTTCGGTTCACACCGCGAGCTACCGACTAACCTAACGAGCTAAGCTAACGAAATATCCGACGATTCCAGCGAAGCCACTCGTTCACCTCGTTGGCGCGCCCGGTTCGTTCGCCCGTCCTCCCCGTTTCAGACAGATAGAACGCTAACCTCTCGCTCTCCCATTCGCGCCCCCCGCTTAGCCCGCTCCGCCCGTCGCTCGTCTGTCCGTAGTTTTCGGTGTGAGCCCCATAGTTTAGCTCGCCAATATTTCGCGTAGTTTGTTTAGTTTCCTTCGTTCGCTTCGCCCACCCGCCTAGCCCGCCCGCCCGCTAGCTGGCGGTGTGGCCTGCGCTTTAGGGTTCCGCACCCAAAGGGTAAAAACAGGACCCTATTACTAAGACTCCGCGGTCCGTCTGTCACCAGGCTGTATCTCATGAACTAGCTAGGCAGTTGAAATTTTCACAGAATATGTATTTCTGTTGCCGCTATAACAACAAATACTAAAAACATAATAAAATAAATCTTCCATACAACAAACGTGATCTTTTTGTCGTTTTTTTGCGATAATGGTACGGAACACTTCGTGCGCGAGTCGGACTCGCACTTGGCCGGACTTTATTTAAAACCGGCCAAGTGCGAGTCGGACTCGCGCACGAAGGGTTCCGTACTTGGTAAATTGCGGTTTACGATTTATGACGTATTAAAAAAAAACTACTTACTAGATCTCGTTCAAACCAATTTTCGGTGGTAGTTTACATGGTAATGTACATCATATATTTTTTTAAGTTATATCATTCTCTTACCACTTTGGAAGTGTCGCTCGCGCAAACTATTCAGTTTAGAAAAAAAATATATTAGAAACCTCCATATCATTTTTGAAGACCTATCCATAGATACCCCACACGTAAGGGTTTGATGGAAAAAAAAAATAGTTTCAGTTTCAAGTACCTATACCCCCAAACTTTATTGTTTTTTTTTCTATTTTAGAGTGAAAATCTTAATGCGGTTCACAGAATACATCTACTTACCAAGTTTCAACAGCATAGTTCTTATTGTTTCGGAAAAAAGTGGCTGTGACATACGGACGGACAGACAGACAGACAGACAGAAAACAATTCGGTGCTGATATATAATTTACAAAATTTTCATTACACATTTCAAACATATCTAAGAACACTCTCAGCAAAATTACCTTTCAAACAAAAAAAACTAAATCGAAATCGGTTCATCCGTTTAGGCGCTATGATGCCACAGACAGACACACAGATACACAGCAACACACGTGAAACTGTTAGAAAGAAGGTTTTTATACTTCAATGTAAATACTATATGATCGAGTGAACTCATTAGTATGAGTTTAAATCTGACATCTGTTCTTATTGTGTTAATTGTTTTTTCACGGTGTGTCATGATTTTTCTGATGGTATAAAATAAATCTATTTGTTACCAAAATCCAAGTATCAGTGAATACATTCCACATCTTAATTCAAGATAACTGCGTGCAAGTTAGTTGGTGTGAGTTATACAGCTATAGGCTTTCACCAACAGGTTATGGACCATTCGTAAGTTTTTCCTGATAGAGAATCTTGGACAGAGATCGTGATCGAAGACACAATAAATTATGGTCAATAGCAGTACAAGTACGAGTAGTACGATGTCTAGTAGTAGCTTACCTGCATTCGAGAAATTAGAGGGCTCGTCAAATTATTCGACGTGGAAATTTTTAATGCAGATGTCATTAGTTCATGACGATCTGTGGACCTACGTAACATGTCCGTGACTACCGCAGGACCCCGACAGCAACCGCTTCCATATTTGGTAAATAATTACTACTCAATTGGTACCAATTAGTACCCGAACAACAAAATTGGTACCTTAGTAGTTTTCGAGAAAATCGACTTTGAAGGTGGTCCTGCGGTAGTCACGCTCCATTCAGCAGGACCACCATGAGCGCCGAAAACGGGGGCATGCTACAGCTATTCTAAGTATACAAATAATTACTACCCATAAATGTGATCCATTTCGTAAAAAAAACAGAACTGAATCATTTTTATTTATCGAGAAATCAACGATGATAACTTTCGCTCACTCGTTCAGCAGGACCACGACTTTGAATGTTGATTCCAAGTTGGAGGCGCCTGCGACTTTCCTCAAACCTACATAGAAAATTACTACCCTGCAAGATAAAATTGATACCCAGAATTCACAACTAGTACTCCAGTAGTTTACGAGATATACCATGCCATTGGTGGGGTGGCGGTAGTCACGGTGTTAAATTTTCATTTCAAGATTTCCCTATTAAAAACTTAGTAAATTCTGCCCAAATGTATACAAAAATTACTACTCCTACAGAAGATAAAGCGACCAAAAATTCAGATACCTAAGTGTTGTATTTTAAGAGAAATTAGCTTTCATTACTTTTCCATACTAAATCTTCGCGTATAACCCGACCATATTAAGTTGTCAATGGTATTGAGCAGTACACTCGTGAAAAAAAGTTTTGGACCATAGACAAGATAGAATGAGATTCAGAATTATGTGAAGAAAATCAACATTGAAAAATCGTCGTCGCTGTTTGATATTTTAACGTGCATATAATAACAATAACTATATTTATTAAAACTTAAAATAATTATTATGTACTTACAAGTACGTATTTGAAATAGTAACTGATTTTTATTTTTAGATTAAACTTGGATTACAGTAAAATCATCTAGTTAGTCTTGAACATAAACATATTATAAAGCTTTAAAACAATTAGCCCCAAGTTTCTCAGCTCTAAATTATCGCAGAATTAATGTGACAAATTGTCAAGCACGCGTTATCTGCTGTGATTCGCTGTTGAAAATTCATTAAACCAATCACAGCAGATAACGCGTGCTTGACAATTCTGCGATAATTTAGAACTGAGAAACTCGGGGTTAGCAATCAACAACCTTTTATTTTTAATAACTTGAATTATATCTATTAATGTTAGGTAATTATATTAGAGATTATTTTATATGTTTACATTTCGCGTATACATTTTTCCTTTTATTTTTATTGGTTGTGAAATTTCATCATGAATATATAAATTTTCATGATGTTCATGAAAGTACCTACTTTCTTAATTATGAAAATAAGTATTATCACTTATTTTTATAATTTTTAAGAGATAAATTGTAAATGATTACCTACTGTTGTCATTC